>JAODKE010000043.1:34330237-34352071 GCA_026779605.1 Mormyrus hasselquistii
AACAGATTCAGCTCAGCTAACCTCTCCTCATAAGACATTCCTCTAAGACCAGGAATCATTCTTGTAGCCCAACGTTGCACCTTTTCCAAGGCAGCAATGTCCTTGTTAAGGTATGGTGACCAAACCGGCATACAATATTCTAGGTGGGGTCTTACCAAGGAATTATATAGTTGTAGCATCACCTTCCTTGACTTAAACTCCACACACCTAGAGATAATAATAATAATCACAACTTTATTGATCCCCGTGGGGAAATTCCTTTTTACGCCTCCCTCAACTTGCTCATTGTAGAGCAAGCTGTCCGCAAAGGGCTGCCACCTGTTGGGGCACCCTGGGAGCTGGTGGTTAAGGGTCTTGCTCAAGGAGGCTGAGGCTGCGTTTGAACCTGCAACCTTGTGATTACAAGCACACAGCTTTAGCCTACTGAGCCACATGCTGCCCTCTATATAACCCAACATTCTATTGCCCTTTGTTATTGCTTCCCCACAACACCAAGATCTTTCTCGTAATCAGCTACCTTTATTTCAGTGGAATCTATAAAATATCTATACTTTATATTTCTGCTCCCTGTATGGATTACCTTACATTTATCTGTGTTAAATTTCATCTGCCAAGTATCAGCCCAGTCGCTAATTAAATCCATGTTGGCTATCCCTCAGAATATTAGTTGCATCCAGGTAATCTACCATTTTCACTTGGATTATAGCTTCCATTATTTTTCCAGTAATGTTAGTTAAACTGATTGGCCTATAGTTTGCTGGATTACTTCTATCCTCTTTTTGAATATGGGCGTTATATTAATATGTTATATTATATCAATTTCATTTTGAATTATAAGGCCCTTACTATCCTGCAAATTAGTGATTACAGCTTTTACAGCTCTTTTGGAGTTAAAATATTGGAAGAAACCTTTATTGTCATTTTTGGCCTCCGATGCAATTTTCCTTTCTACATTCCTTTTGGACATTCTAATGTTATTTCTTAATTCAACCTGTAGACTTAGATACTCCTGCTTAATTTTAAATCATTAGTAATTTTCCATTTGTGGAAAAGAGCCCTTTTCCTCCTGATTTTATTCTTAATTTCATTAGTAAACCACCTTGGTTAAAGTTTCCTAGATTTAGTTTTGCTGGAAACAGGTATGAAGTCCTCTTCCACTTGCAACAATGCGCTTTTAAAAAATTCCCATGCCTCTTCAACCGTTTTGCTATTTAACTCCATCCTGTTTACAGTTTCTAGTTTCAGTCTCATACCATTAAAGTTAGCCTTCCTAACATTGCACTTTTATTTTGGACATTGCTCTTCGGACACTAAAATTGACCTCGAATTTAACTGTGTTACAGGGCTGCCAACTCTCACGCATCTGGCGTGACACCCTTTCAGACTCTCTCCCTCATGCAACAGCATTTAAGAACATAAGAACTATACAAACGAGAGGAGGCCATTCCATTATAAACCTAAAATTGGCTGCATCAAAAGTGTTGGGATAATTTGCAAAGCTTGCAGACTATTTACAAGTTAATAAAACTGTAACATACATTTAAATAAGTGTGCAAACTTGCCTTGAATTGAAAATCTCACGCCAATCAGCTGGCCAAAGTTGGTGGCACTGATGTTATGATCACTACCGTCCAATGATTGTAAAGTATAATAATTTTTCCATCCTATCTTGGTTATTAGAGAAAGCAAGATCAAGAAGGGCTTCTCCCCTAGTAGGAGTATTAATCTGAGTAAAAAAACAATCCTGTTCAAATTCCACCATCTCAAGTTCATTTACAAAAGAGCCAGAGACTGTGTCCCACTGTATCCCAGGTAAATTAAACTCACCCATAACCACCACATCAATTCCATTACTCATAATCCTGATATCGTCATATAACATTCTGCTTTCCTCTGCAGCTACATTAGGTGCTTTATAACAAAGCACGATAATTACGCCATTTGAGTTTTTAGTTTTATCCATACAGCTTCTGTAGTTTTCATTTTTATCAGTGAGCTCCCTTTTCTTTTACGTATACTGCAACACCACCTCCCTTCTTGCTTATCTGGTCTCTATGGAACAACGTATAACCATCCATATTATTCAAGATTCAGGATTGGTTTATTGTCAATACAACAGTATACATAGTATACAGTGTATTGAAATGCCCCCCCCCATGATGTGTAGAATATGAAATATAGAAAAATGTAAACAGAGATTACACATAATACAAATTTACAAGAAAATACAAATTTAGAAGAAACTAAGAATCTTAAACTTAAATACATGTGAGAACTATATAAATCTCTGTACACACTTAAGTACTTATAAAAACTATAAAAATCTCTGTACGCTAAACAGCAGGAGGACAAGATGCTTCAAAAGTGACTGTGCATTATAGTTTCCAGGATATTGTAAAGACAAAAACATGAGCAAATTTAGCATGAAGTAAAATTGTGCAAATGTTAAAACTTGTCCAAAAAGGTGCATTTTTGAAATTGTAGCATTTGTGTGATTTTTATCAGTTCCATGGTGGCGGCAGTGAGTTGAGAGCTCTGACTGCTTGTGGGAAGAAGCTCCTGCAGTGTCTGGCAGTGAGAGTTCTGATGCTTCGGAACCGTCTGCCAGATGGCAGGAGGGGGAACAGTGCATGTGAGGGGTGGAAGGAGTCCTTCACGATGCTGCAAGCTCGACGGATGAGGTGTTTCTCGTACAGCTGGGAGATGGATGGGGGAGGGACCTCGATGATGCACTCTGCTGTCCTCACTATCTGCTGTAGGGCCTTCCGCTCAGCGACGGTGCAGTTTCTGTACCAGACAGTGATGTAGCAGCAGAGTACGCTATCAATGGTCCCCCGGAAGAATGATGTGTGGATGGGAGGAGGGAGGCTGGCTTTCTTCAGCTTTCGAAGGAAGTGTAGTCGTTGCTGGGCTTTCTTAGTGATGGAGGTGGTGTTGAGGTTCCAGGAGAGGTCGTCAGTCATGCGCACACCTAGGAACTTCACGCTGCTGACGATCTCAACCTC
Source organism: Mormyrus hasselquistii (assembly GCA_026779605.1). Taxonomy (NCBI): domain Eukaryota; kingdom Metazoa; phylum Chordata; class Actinopteri; order Osteoglossiformes; family Mormyridae; genus Mormyrus; species Mormyrus hasselquistii. Next base: position 34,333,243 of record JAODKE010000043.1, read on the forward strand.
GGACGCATCGATGTGCAGTGGTGTGTGTGCAGCTGTCTTCTTCCTGAAGTTAACAACCATCTCTTTGTTCTTGTTGACATTGAGAGACAAGTTGTTGCTCTCACACCAGTCCACCAGTTGTTTCACCTCCTCTCTGTACTCTGTATCGTTCTTGGTGATGAGACCCACCACTGTTGTGTCATCTGCAAACTTGATGATTTTGTTTGAATAGTACCATGCAGCACAGTCAGCAGAGTGAACAGCAGTGGGTTGAGCACACATCCTTGTGGGGAACCAGTGCTCAGTCTGAGGACATTGGAGGTGTTATTTCCTACGGAGGCAGATTGGGGTCTGTCCGTCAGGAAGTCCAAGATCCAGGTACAGAGGGGGGCGTTTATTCCCAGCAGGTCTAACTTGCTTACCAGCTTCTCAGGAATGACAGTGTTGAATGCTGAGCTGAAGTCAATGAACAACATTCTGACATAAGTGTCCTTTTTGTCCAGATAGGAGAGGGTCAGGTGAAGGGCAGATGAAATGGCATCATCTATGGAGTGGTTTAGGCAGTAGGCAAACTGTAATGGGTCCAGGTTCTGTGAGAGTTGTGTTTTCACATGCTTCAGTACCAGCCTCTCAAAGCACTTCATTATGATGGGGATGAGCGCCACATGCTGGTAGCCATTGAGACAGAACACTGTAGACTTCTTTGGCACTGGGATGATTTTGGTGGTTTTGAGACAGGTAGGGACCACAGTTGAGCTCAGCGATGAGTTGAAGACATCTGTCAAGATGTCTGCCAGCTGATCAGCACACTTCCGAAGCACCCGACCAGGGGCGCGTTTCCCACACAACCATGGAAGTTAGTATTAACGATACATCGTACTATGGTAGTTCAAACTAACCAACATAAGTACGACTGTTACTTGGGACTTCCGTAGTTCGAACTACCATGGTTCCAGTGCTGATTAGTCAGACTCATGGTGAGTCGTGCGCAACAACTAACAAACTACTTTCACAACCGATTGCGTACAAAAACTGACAAACTGTGTAAAATATATAATAATCACACAGAAACACACACATGTGTTTTGCGAAACGCATCCCAGGTATGTTGACAGGTCCTGCTGCTTTCCGCGGGTTCACTCTATGAGTCAGTTGTTCTGACGTCGCCTGCAGAAAGCCGGAGTACGCATAGGCCTCTTTGTCTTTCGACTTGAAAGCAAAGTCCCTGATTTTCACACGGTTGAGCAGCTCAGTAGAGAACCACGGTTTATGGTTTGGTAAGGAGAAAATGGTCTTGGAGACAGTACTCAATATACTTGCTGATGTAGCTAGTGACTGAGTCAGTGTACTCCTCCAAGTCCACTGAGTGTCCATAGGTTGCTGCTTCTCTGAACATCTCCCAGTCTGTGCAGTCAAAACAGTCCTGAGGGGCAGAGATGGCCTCCTGGGGCAACGTTTTCACATCTTTGATGGCTGGTCTGATCTGCTTCTTGATGGGTCTGTAGACTAGGATGAGAAGTATGGAAATGTGGTCTGATTGTCCGACATAGAGGAGGGGTGCAGCCTTGTATGCACGCTGGATGTTTGTGTAAACAAGGTCAAGCATATTGTCCCCTCTTGTTGCAAAATCAATGTTCTGATGAAATTTTGCTAGAACTGACTTGAGTGAAGCTTTGTTGAAATCCCTGTGATGATGAAGAAGCGTTTTACCCGATGAGGCGTTCCTGTCGGCACGGTAGCTGTTTAGGGCGTCCAGCTGGATGCAGGCACATCTTGGTAAAAATAGAAACAAAACAGTGCCTTATCTCATTCCAGGAAGTCAGGAGCAGTTGTATGCAATCCAATTTATTGTCCAAGGAGTGAACGTTGGAGAGGAGAAGCGATGGCAGCGCTGGGCGGCTGTGGTTTGCTTTTAGCTTAGCATGGATACCGGCTTACTTGCTTCCACCTCCTTGCACACCATTTTCGCCGAACTTCCAGGTGGGTAAGGGGTCCTGGTGGTGCCATGGTCCACCTGATTAGGGCTTAGAGGATGCCAAGGCCACGCAGTTGTTTTAGCGTTTCTTCATCTGGTTGAGTTTTATGGTGTTTTTTAATATGCAGCAGTTGATGAAGGTCATAACTGTTTTTGTCCATAGTTGCGACGCACTTTCTAACTTCTTTGAAACGAAACAAAAACACAATAAATCACAAAAATTGCACCATGGTTGGAGCTCGGTGTGGCCGCCATCTTGGAAAAATATTATATTCTTCACCATTGCTCTATGGTTCTATGTTTCCTACTCATTAATTACCATACATCCTTCTCGCCGCCCCAGAAGAATAAGTAAAATACCAGACTACGCCACCCTGGGAATTTCAACTAATAACTAATCCTCTGTTAACACAAGGCAACCTGGTTTGATATACGCCCAGGCATGAGATGATATGATATCACTTCAAATACCTTTATTATACAAACTCTAAAATACAAGCAAAACACAATTGTCCCAATGGCATCAAATGGAATAGATGATTAGCGTAATTAAAAATAGCCAAACAAAACTCACTCCAATCCAAAAGAAACCCATTCAGTTCACACACAAAACACCAGCCCTCTGATACACTAACCCCACATTGGTCAGTTCTACACACACGCTAAAGTGACCTGCCACACACAAGTGGGAAAACAAGGACACTCCCAAAAGTTTGTCAAAAGAATGCACAAAAGAATTAAACAAATTAATAAACATTAAATACAAAACAGTCACTTAACACAAAACACAATTAATAAGAGAGAAACATAAAACCAAAACATAAACAGGTCCAGCAGTGGTCCTACAAAGTCCCCGCAGTGTTCTTGCAGCCTTTCAATTGTCCAGACACCATCACTGAGGCAGCACCCTCAATCACACTCAAGAGAGGAAACGATACAACATACCGGAGTCACACTGGAAAAGTGACTGTCCTGCTATGAAGCGTGTACACGCTGCCTTCAGAATTACCGCTCTACACCGACCACTGGGAATGGGGCGACCCGGAAGTGGGCAGTATCAACGCCAACAAGCGCCCCCACTGGGCTCCAAAGCCTTATAAGGTGCCCTCAAGTGGATAATTGATTAACCGTGAGCACACAACCCCCCCCCACAAATCAAAGACTCACCACCTACTAGGTACCATTTAGGTAGGTGGTACATTCAAAGTAACATCCACATGAATGTCAGGCCTCAAGATTTCCCAGCAGAACATTGCCCAGAGCATCACACTGCCACCGCCGGCTTGCCTTCTAGCCAGCATGAACTTCTCCAGCAAATGATGCTACAATAGCTCTTTTGTGGGATTGGACCGGGGCTGGCCTTATCTCCCCGTGTGTATCACCGATTGGACTTCCTTGGACCATTTTGGTAGATACTGACCTCTGCTAACTAGGAATACCCCACAAGACCTGCCATTGGGGACATGCTCTGACCCAGTCGTCTAGCCATCAAAATTTGGCCCTTGTAAAAGTCACTCAGGTCCTTACATTTGTCCATTTTTCCAGCTTCCAACACATCAACTTCAAGAACTGACTGTTTACTTGCCCAGTATTTAATGGTACCCTTGAGAGGTACCATTGTAATGAGATAATCAATGTTACTTGCTTCACCTGTCAGTGGTTTTAATGTTATGGCTGACAGGAGTGTATTGTAAGGAAGCAGGAGTTAGAATAAAGAGCTAGAAGCTAGTAGCTAGAAAGTAATTATTCAGTAAGTATTAATTCATTATTGAGTTATTTTATAATAGCACTCAGAGTCTAAAGCTGGTCTGATTGATTGCCTGACCATGTAACATTTTTCAAAAACATGATGTAAAGTGATGAAGCAGATAAATGCATTTTGGTCAGCGACAGACCGCATATATGATGGTGGTCCCATAAGATTATAATGAAACTGAAAAATTCAGCGACGTTGTAGTGCAATGCATTATTCACATGTTTGTAGTGATGCTGGTGTAAACAAACATACTGTGCTGCCAGTTGTGTAAAGTATAGCACATACAATTATGTACCGTCAAAAGTAATACTTAATAATGATAATGAGTATGTTACTGCTATAACGTACTTCGGATCGATATTTTAGAGTGTACTCTTCCTCTTTATAAAACAGACTTTACTGTAGCCTAGGTGTGTATTAAGCTATACCATCTAGGCTTGTATAAGTGTACGATATGACATTCACACAACGAAATCACCTAACAACACATTCATCAGAATGTATTCCTGTCATTAAGCAATGAATGACTATTCCACTTCTACAGTGTGAACATCTATGTATTAAACCCACTGAGCTAAAGAAAATGTCATTATAGACATTTTCAATTTGTAAGCATAGGATAAATTGCAAATACACAGAATTTATTATTACTGTATTTTAGGGTTTTTTCTCCCCTTTAATAGATATTTAAACATGGGTAACATTTAATTATACATTAGGCATGATTGTTTCACCTCACATAATCAAGACAATTTGCAATAAAGATTAGCCTTGCTTGACATTCCAGAAGGCCTTCACCGGACTGGCACCAGAAGGAGTAGAGGTGGGGGGGGGGTCTGCTGAGCTTGGTGTAGTCTCGCCCCTGCACTGACCAAACACGGTTCTCTGGAGCAGCCTGGCAGCCAAATATCGTGGGCAGTGCTATGCTTTCAGTTGACATTGCCAGGCGCATGGCAATCAAAGAATGACAGAATCCCTCCTGCTCTGATAAAATAAAGAGGAAGAATTGCTCTGGATGCAAGGCCTGTTTTATTTGGAAGCCTCATTATTTTATCTCATTTTCAGCTGGTTTACTATTGCTCTACATAGCTAAATGTAATCAGCATTTTGTCGCAAGCCAAGAACTAGCTGAAATCTCCTTTCTTCCCTTTGGTGATATCTGATTGTTTATTATTATTATTATTATTATTATTATTATTATTATTTGTTTGCTTGTATGTTTGTTTTTTTGTTTTTTGTTTGTTTAAAATTTACTTCTTATGCATATAGTGATTTTAATTTATTAATGTTGTAGTCCTTGCTACACTAAACATGTTCCTTTATCTTTTTAATTTATCATAGGCAAAGCTTGTGGATTTTTGCTGCATAAACAGAGGATTAAAAACAACTGATCGCCAGAAGGGCACATCCAGTGGGTTTTTTGTCCTTCTATCTTTCCACCTTTCTTCACACCCCATAGGCATGTGGGACTTCGCCTTCCCTCTGTGACTGTCCACCTTTTCTGCCCTCTTGATTCCCATGGCTCCTGGGTTCACAGAGCAGGACGTTAATTTTACCTGACTGGCAGCACCTGGGACTTGTGTCCATGAATATAAATTGCCTGACAGAGACTGGCAGAGAGCCAGCCGCTGAAGTCCCCCTCATTAAGGACGCCCTGAGCACAGAGGCTTAGCACTCCCCTCATCCTACCCCAGACATAATTACATGCTTTGCTTCATGGCACGCACACTTCTGGACTCCCAAGAGGCAGTGATGAAACCCCTTTGCCTGACCTCACTGTATAGAGACATATGTTTGAGGAAGAGAAAAGCAAAAGCATGTGGTCTATCAGACATGCAGTGCCACACAATTTACTGCTGCCATTCAGAACAGATGTAAACACTGAGAAACTTTGGGGCAGATTTGACTGGGTCACTAAATGTTTCTCAAATGATCATCACTGAAGCCCTTCTGAATTTTACATATGCCACAGAAAGACAAATAGGAAAGTTTTTTTTTTTTTAATTTTACTAAAAGGATGGCACAAAATCTTCTGTTTCATAATTAGGTTTCAGACTGTTAGCACTGTCTGGACATGCTGAAATCATTTTCTTTGGCAGATGTAATGTGCTGGTCTCCCAAATGAGAGCCACCAGAGTTTCCTTCTCCAGCCATTGAAAATGCTGAAATCAGAAGTTTATTTGAAACACGGGGGAGCCCATCCTAGTCAAAAGAATTTGAAATGGGAATGAAGATTTTAAAACCGTCTCTTCTGGCAGAGCAAAAGAGCTCTTTGTCTTGATTTCCTGAGCTGACCAAGGGGAAAAATAGCTGTCAGCAAGGGATAACACAAGCCTGTGATTCAGTATATGCCGTTTCCCTCACTTGACATTGATAAGATTCCATTGGCAATTTAAAGGGAAACAAACTCATGAATGAACATTATCATCAACGTTCCAACATTGCTCTGAAAATGCGATTAAAACTCACATGGAATACCTAAGCCAGTTTAGTTCTGTTGCGGCTTTCTGCTGCTTTCTTACCTTTCGTTTTGCTCTAGGTTAAGCTGTGTCATTCTTCTGTCAGACAAGGAAACACTGGAGAGTAATCTTAATAGCTGTTGAAAGAAACATTACAGTTGCAACTTCCTTCCACCTTCCTTGTACCTTCAGGGCAAAAAGAAAAATAGTCGCACAATGTTTTTCAATGTTTTGCAAAATGGATGTGTTCCAGGTAGGTCTGTACCTGATAATTATTAAAAGACTTTATTAAAAAAAAAAAAATCTTAGGTTTTGGCAAAATAGGATTCGTTTTGTAGCCCCAACTACTAACCATAAGAGGCAAATGCATTTTATCTTATCTTACAAGGTCTGTATTGTGGATTACATTTATTATTTAAAAACATACTGTAATATGACAATGTAATAACCAATCTTTGTCACTATGCTGAATTTACTATGAATCGCAGGCCATGATCACTGGTTTTCTAGCAGAAGACTAAATTTTCCTCCCAGTAAATGTATCACCTGAAACTGCCACCAATAAATGTGTGCATTTCATTTGTTTTCTGAAGAAAGGACAAAATGTGTTGTGTTCTTGGAGAAAGTTACCATATCTCATTTGTTTGGATATAGCCTAGTATATTCCCAGTTGAGTTGATGCCAATTTCCTTGTCAGAATGATGTTCCTATTTTAAGGTATTGCTTTTCACTGCCCTAACCTAGGGGTAGGTCCTTTATTCATAAGGCTTTGAAAATGCATTACTTCTTACCTTCAGAATCAACACAGTTATTCATTTGTGGTATAAAGTAAAATCAGAAGTGGCTGCTAGGTACAGTTACTGTACAGGTTCATTGCATTAGGGGTTTCAAATTCTAACCACAGAGGGCAGTGACTGCTATGATTTTCTTTTCTACATATTCCTTGGCCAGATCAGTGCAATAAACTGTGTTGTCAGCATGATGACAATGTATTCCTTATTCAGCTCTACCTCTCCTCCCCCCTGCTTCTCCCCCACACTCCCCAACCACTATCTCTAGTTCCCTGCACTGGGCTTGGGCAGTACCTAATTTTTCATATCGTCATACCATGAATACATTTTATTACGGTATCAGTTCAGGTCAGGTTGGGGAGCATGTGCTGATGCAGCCTGCTGCCACATCCACCATACGGTGAAACTCCTCAGGATCCCAGCTGGCGACCCCCCAGGCAGACACACAGTCCAGTCCCACACTCCGTAAATGCCCATACATCTGCCCCAACCAGGTGTTATGTGGGAATCCCGTCGGCCTGGCCCATCCACTTGGGTCCTCAGCAATGAGGATCCTGCAAGCAGAATCACCCTCAGGGAAACACGCCACATGGCCGTAGTGCCGTAACTGATGCTCCCTCACAATGCAGGTAATGTGCCTCTTTCGGGACTAGCAATACAAAGGTAAACCAGCAGTACCCCAGGATTCTCCGAAGACACACATTACCGACAGAGTCCAGTCTACATCTCAGCTCACTGGATAGTGTCCATGTCTCACAGCCATACAGCAAGACAGGTAGCACCAGGACTCTAAAGACTTGGACCTTCATCGTCTTGCAAAGATTTCGAGAGCGCTACTTTCCAGCAACCTCATGTTCCCCCATGCTCTACCAATCCGTCTGCTGACTTCATAGGAAGAGTCAAAATGTCACTGCCAATGTAAGTAAATCATTCAACAAGGTCGACATTCTCCCCACAGACAGACAAACTATTGATGGCTACGTCTAAGAAGTCCTTAAATGCCTGGATCTTGGTGCCAAACATCCAATCAATATAAGTACCGAACAGAGTAGAAGCAAGAACACACCCCTGGCGAACCCCATAATCAACTACGAAGAACACGGAGATTCTTCCTCCACTCTGCATAGTACTAACAGTACCAGTGTACAGGCCGGCGATGACGTCCAGCAACTTCAGGGGGATCCCACAGTCTTAGGATGCCCCACAGGGCAACTCAATCAACTGAGTCAAATGCCTTATGAAAATCGACAAAGGCTGCAAAGAACTTCTGCTGATATTCATGCTTGTGCTCGAGGAGAACCCTGGATAAGTCGATGGTAGACTTCAGCCTATCAGCAAACGGAGCTGACAGGCAAGCAAGTCATCACAGATCTTGTTAAGAATGACTCTCGCAAGGACCTTACCCGACACTGAAAGCAGTATTATCCCCCTGTAGTTGCCACAATCCAGGCAATCACCCTTTCCTTTCCAGAAAGGGAGTACAAGTCCTGTTTTCCAGTCAGTTGTGATGACAACTGACTCCCAAATAGAAGCAAAGATTGCCTGTAATGCCAGGAGGACAGCTTATCACCCGCCTAGAGAACCCCCAAATCCCTGCAGCCTTCCCTACCTCCAGCTGATTCACCACCCATGCAATATCAGTGTGATTGGGTAGTTCACAGCTGGATGTGATCAATCTCCTTTGCTGCACCACCAGTACTGCACTATGGAAGTTGATTGGGAATCTTCATTCCTGGCAGTCAAGATGTCTTGGAGCAAGTCCAAAAGAGCTTTACGCTTGTCCTACTGCTCCACCATCCAACCCCAGACATAATTACATTCTAACCACCAATGCTGCCACACCTCCCATACAGCTTGCACCATCTCAGGAGACACCCCCACTGCGATGTTACTCTGCTCTGCAGTCATTGTGGAGCCCGGAGTAGCTGGTAACCAGCGTGATGTTGCAGGCAGGGACTGGATTTCCTCGGCCCTCTCCACCTCTGCGAAGGCCTCAGCAAGCATGGCTGACACCCACAATTGGATGTGCTGGTGCAGCTGCTTGGGTGTTAATGCCTTGACAAAGGCATGTTGAGCCAGCTCTTTCTGTGTGGTGCTGGGGAAGTCCAGGTATTCCCTCATCAAATGCCCCCAGGGTCTTGTCCTACTTTTCCAGTTCACCAGTTCGTCAGACTGAAGAATATCTCTGCCTCACTCCAGACATTTTGCCAGACTGCCAGGCGCACTTGGACTAGGTAGGTCTCCAGGGGCTCCTTCCCTCCATAGTGAGGGAGATTGGTGATGGCCTCGACTCCCCCTCCTTTTTGTGTTGGTATGTCCAGACCGTGCCGCAGGCGAGTTGTGCCGGCTCTTTCGGCTCGCCCCAGGAAGGTGCGCTGCTTGGTTCCTAGGGTCATTCCGTTGTGATCATTCTTCGCCATGCTGGCAGGAAAGCCTCATGAAGTTGTCGGAGGTGGTCATAGCACTTTTGCAATCCCACTCCTGACACCCCTGTATAAGAGGGCTGCTGGGCTATTCCAAGCTTCAATTGATGAACAGGGACAGTTCTGGGTTTTAACCACTGGGTGGCTTTTCTTGTACCCATACAATGTACAATGATAAACATTCAACACTACACTTGACTTAACATCACAGCACAATTATATTACAACACAAGCAACCAGCTGCCCACTAGTCCCTCCACGCTACGGTATTCTGTTCTAGTTCATCACCTATCCAATACAGCAGCAGACCAGCTCCAAAACCATGTATATTCCCCACCTGTGGATTAGTCACATTTATTTTTCCCTTTGGCTTTCTGAAATATCACGTATGAAAAGCATATTAATTAGGTAAAAACATAATGTAATAAGTCGCTATCCATATATCCATTCTCGATTGTCTAATGGAGGGTCGCAGGGGTCCTGAACTCATCCCGGAAGCTAGAGGCACAAGACGAGGCACAAATCCTTCTCAGGGAAGACTCATACAACATAGGTGTGATAAATGTGTACAATATGAATTTCTTATGCTAATGATAGTTTGAAAAAAAATATAATAGTTGGGTAAGTGGAGTCATGAAAAAATTTTCATTAGGGCTTATAATGTTACATATTAATTATTCATTCATTTTCCAACCCGCTTATCCTATTGGGTCACAGGGAGTCTAGAGCCTATGCAGGAAGCAATGGGCAGGGAGCCAGCCCATCACAGGGCACACTCACACACTGTCACTATTCACTCTCTCTCTCACTCACACACACACAACTTATTAGCTCTTTGGATTGTGGGGGGAAACTAGAGTACCCAGAGGAAGCCCCACGACAGCACAGGAAGAACATGCAAGCTCCACGTACGTGTAACCCGGGCAGAGACTCGAACCCAGGTCCCAGAGGCGTGAGGCAACAGTGCTAACCACTTTACCACCAGCCCTAGTCATCTATTAATTATCAGCACAAAAAAACCTCTGAATTATTATATAGGCCAATGTTGTCTTTTCCATTCTGTACAGTGCCAAATTCAATTTAAATAAGCTCTACTGAAAGATTTTTGTTTGATCACATTTTTGTCTGATCAAATGGAGTTGTTACTGGCATATTAAACTTGCAATTGTTATGGGGCATATTACAGGCGGAAAAGATGAGATGATCCAATTGCAGCTATAAAACAAAAAGGGTTTTATTTAAGGGAAGTACAGAACACTGGGAATCACTCAAAATAAAAGACCACAAGGGGTCAGAAAACTATAACAGAACTTAATACTAAAACAAGCTACAAAAGCCATAAGGGAAACAAAACCAGGGCAACACAGAGAGCAGAACCAAGGACCAAAGCACATGGCAACATTTAATCAAATAATCGAACCCTTTATTGTCCCTGTGGGGAAATTCTTTTTGCGCCTCCCTCAAGTTGCTCTTTGTAGAGCAAGCTGTCCACGAAGGGCAGCCACCTGTTGGGGCACCCAGGGAGCTGGGGGTTAAGGGTTAGGTGCAGAACTGAGCCAGATGCTGCCCCCAAGCATGACACACCACAGCATGACATTACAACGGCAGACTAAAGCACAGAGTTAGGGAATGTGCTTAAATACACAGGCATCTAGGGAAAACAAGGAACAGGTGTAACTTAATCAATGAACCAATAAAGGAAGCCAGAGGAGCAACAAGAAACAGGTGGACACTCACACAGAGAACTTACACTAAATACTAGGGATTTACAGCAAGAACTATGGGAAACACCACCAGAAAAACAAAAAAACAAATAATCACAGTAAATCTGGGGAAACTCTAGAATAAGAAAACATGAAATAAACATTACAGAAAAAAAAATCCAGAAAACAAAACGGGTGAGACTGGTTGCAAGCTAGTCTCCAACCCATGACACAAGGGAACAGTATCTGAGCTACACACTCAGCCCACTGACCTACTGTATGCAGTAGTCTGGGGAAACACACTAGGGGTTGAAGAGCAAGAAATGGGGACGTGGATACGATGGCCAGCAACACCTGCTGGCCAATCGGGAAGAGGACTCAAATGGCAGGGTCGGACAGGTGCTGACCCTGACAGGCAAGGGCCAACAAGATGTTGTTGGAAGCTGGATTATTGACTGCAGTTTTATCAATGATGTGCAAGATGGATGGATGGATGGATGGAAAGATAGATAATTAAACATTTCCAGTTTAAACTTCAGGGGTAGTGTTTTCTCAAACAACCCTCCAAGGTAATGTTATTAATAAAGCCCCGTGGCATGCATTTTGACTTCTGTGCAGTCCAGTACTCTTCTGCAAAATGAACTTGACAGTCATCCTGTACATTAATGCACTGGCCTACATGTTTTGATTGCAGGTTTAATAATGCAAATATATGCAGCAATAATAATACATTGTCAGGGACAACTAGGTTCTCTGAGGAGCTAATCAGAATGATAGTTATTAAAAAATATATCCAGAGGATAGAATTGCAGGCACCTTACTATTAGTCCAATAAAATCAATCCAGGTTGCATGCTTGACTTGAAGAACTGAACAGAATACCTAAAACGCTGAGCAAACTCCAGTAACTGGAAGGTTAAATGCATCTTTTACCAAAGTAACACAGTGATTACTGCGTTCTATTTTAATACAGTCTGTGGAATCTACAATATGCAATATGCTATAGAAGAATATGTTATGGGTACAAAATAGTGTCATTGTTACTGTATTTTCAGATAGAAAGCAGTTACAGTTAACAATTAGTAGAGTAGAGTAGAACTTTATTGTCATCCCAACAATATACATGCAATTACTGTACATAGTGGGACAAAACATCGTCCTCCTGGATCAAATGGTGCAACACAAAACATAATATAAACATAACAGACATAACTATAATAAGATAGAGACGTAATGTGTGAATAAATACACAAAAAATAAATACACAAGAATGAATGAAGTGAAATGAGATCTAGCATTATAACAATAAGATATTATAACAGTAATGTGAGAATAAATACGCAAGATGAATGTCTTCCATCTGGAAGACGACTGCAGCATCAGGAGCAAGTCTCCGAGATTGTGCAATAGTTTCTTTCCTCAAGCAGTCTGGCTCCTGAACACCATGCTGCCCCCCCTCACACTGGACTCTCTACTCCACCCTTCTCTGGACTCCATAAACACTCTCCTTTCACTAATTACAGCTACAAATGTGTATGTTTACATTCATGCCTACTTGAACACTATCAAACCTTTTGCACAATTCAGGCACATTTGCACAACTTAGTGAACAATTTAACATCCCATAACATGTACACTGTTGTTCTACCTTGCCAATATTACACTATTCTGCATTGCACTGTTCCATCTAACCACTCCACTACTGTACTGTTCTTGTTTTGCATATAATTTTTTGTTTTGTTTGCGTTATAATGTCAGGTATCATTTCATTACGAGTAAATAGTTAGTGGGAGGGGTGATGGGGGTCAGCCAAGATGTTGGTGGCTTTATGCTCAGCGCTCCGCACGATCCTGTGAAGGGCTTTGTGGTCGGAGGCGTGGCAGTTTCCATACCAGACTAATGCAGCTGGCCAGGACGCTTTCTTCATTGTCTGGCGAGGGGGTGGTCTTCTGTGCTAGCATGTTGTTCTGTCTCTCAAACCCAGCGTAAAAGGTGTTAAGTGCGTCTGGAAGAGAGATGTCGGTAACACACGTACTCGGTGAGGCTTTGTAATCCGTGATGGTTTGGATGCCCTTCTACATTCGGCGAGAAACAAAATGGTCACTGATTTTTTTTGAGTACTCGCACTTTGCTAGCTTGATGCCTCGGGACAGGTTGTTTCTTGCCGCTCTGGGCGCCACCTCATCGTTCATTTTGTAGGCGGCATCCCGTGTTTTCAGCAGTTCGTGGACTTCTGCTGTAGACCATGACTTCTGGTTAGCACGTGTTGTGACAGTTATATAACGGTGACATCTCCAATGCATTTGTCAATGTATTCTGTCACTGTCTCAGCATACTCATTAATGTCTATGTGATGGTCAGTGGTTGCTGCTTCTATGAAGACGCTCCATTCTGTGCACTCAAAACAGTCCTGCAGGGCTTCAGTAGCTCCCTCTGGCCATGTTCTGACCTGTTATGTTACAGGCTTTGCTCTCTTCAGTAGTGGCATATATACTGGAGTGAGAATTACTGTAATGTGGTCAGATAGTCCGATGTGGGGGTGGGGAGTTGCTCTGTATGCAGACTCGTTGTTCATGTATACCAAGTCCAGTATATTATCTCCTCTGGTCAGAAATTTAACATGTTGGTGTAGTTTAGGAAGAACAGTCTTTAGATTTGCTTGATTGAAATCCCCAGCGATAATGAAAAAATCCCTCGGGGTGGCGAGATTGCAGTTCACTGATGGCCTCATTCAGCTCGTGTAGTGCCTCCTTAGCATTAGCATCGGGAGGGATGTATACTGTCACAATAACAATGATACTGAACTCCTGCGGCAAATAAAAAGGTCTGCACTTTACTGCCACAAATTCCACCAGTGGTGAGCAGTGCTTGGTGATCATACTTGTGTTTCCACACCATTCTGTGTTGATATAAACACACAGGCCGCCACCACATCCCTTTCCAGACTTGCCGGCGTCTCTGTCTGCACGGATAGCATGTAGCCCTGTTAGCTCAATAGTCGTGTCGGGGATGTTGTCATTCAGCCAGGTTTCCGTGAAGATAAAAACACAACAGTCTCTTACTTCGCTTTCTGAAGCCGGATATGGTCAAGTTTGTTTTCCATTGAGCGTACATTTGCCAGAATGATGGACGGGACAGTCGGTCTGGTTGGGTTAGCCTTTAGCTTAGCCCAGCTTAGTACAGTATATCCATCCATCCATCCATCTAACACAAGGCTGGGGTCACCCGGGATGGGATGCCAGTATATCGCAGGGCACAAAACGCCCTAACCTTAACGAAAAGAAAATACAATACTGTTGACATTTTTACCTTTTTGATTGCATTCATAGATTTTTATTAAATTGAGCTTATCCAAAGAGCGACCAGAAAAATGTCCCCACAAGTAAGGAAGTTTCAGCTTTCATTATGCCATTGGATTTAGGAAACATGTAGGTATATGGTTGGTAATCAATTGCCATAAAAATGCAAAAGCTCTGTCAAAGCCAGCATCATGTAACCCTGTGTCAGACCACATCTTCTATGTTTGAATGCTTACTCAATCCATCTTTTGTAACCAATTACCCTATTTAGTATCAAATAGGCATGGAGCCTGTGGATACAGTACAAGGTAGCACATAACCCAGGATGCGGCATCAAGCCATCACAGGGCACACTCACATGCCATTCTCAGCTATGGGCTATTAGGAAACTCCAATTAACCTCAGCGTGTTTTTGGACTGTGGAGGGAAACCAGAATACCCAGAAGAAACTCTGCGATGACACAAGGAGAACATTCAAACTCCACACACATGGAATCATAGCAAAGTCTCAAAACCTGGTCTAAGAGGCAAGAGACAACAGTGCTGACCACTGTGCCACCCAAAATGCTTAATTGAGTATTTAACTCTGTAATCTCTCAAGGTAAATGATGGGTAGCTAATTGCAGATACTGAAATATTGTTGTGATTCTGAATATTGTGAGAGACTCCAGTAGCCACACAAAGATGTATAGCATAAGCATGTCATCTTACATTATGCTATCCTCTTGTTTCTTTTACGAGCAAAAAACAGTAGAAGCATGAGCGAAAAGCATTCTAACCATAACTACAGCTAAAATTTAATTTTATATAAATAAACCATTTGAAGAGGTTAAAGATTATAAATAAAGTCCAAGCCTTTTCCCCTCAGAAACAATCCATTCCAAAACCCCAAATAACATAAACCATGGAGTCGGGTAACGTGGGATTTATTCTGGTCGAAAACACTCGGAAACATGAAACAACACAACAATAATGACTGGACTGTGGAAACAAACTTGAACGCAGACTTAAATACACAGGATTACTTAACAAGACTGGAAACAACTGGTGCATGCAGGAGGATTGGATGAGCAGGGCATGATAGAACCCCCACCCCAAAGACGGGACCGAGGGGACAAAACTGGGGACAGCACAGGACCTGGAAAAACGAAAGCAAGAAACATCCATGAAACATGGGGTACAGCAGAAACACACAGATCTGGAACAAGGAAAACCATGCAGACACGAACACAGACACCAAGGACGGAAACAACAGAGGGACGAGAGCAGGGGGCACACAGACGAAAGGAGCAAAGGGACCAGGAGGCAACAAAGGAGGGACAGGGAGAAAACACAGGAGGTAAAGAGGCAAAGGGGCAGGGGGTCCCAGGGAACCATAGGGTATCCCAGCAAGCAAAAGGTGGGAGCTGCAAGGGCCACAGGCGACTGTGAGGCCAGAGCAGGAGGGACCCTTGGCAGGAGCTGAAGGGGACGCCTAAGGGGGCAAGGAGGAAGGGATTGCTGAAGGAGACAAGGAAGGAGGTGAAGGGGACAATGGAGGAGGCGCGGAAGAAGCAGAGGCCAAGGCAGGCGGAAGCGTAGCCACAGCTGGTGAAGGCGCAGGTGATCAAAGAACCTGCAGGCGACTAACGAGGCGTCGGAGGTGGGACCGCAGCCACTTCATGAGGCACCACAGGGGGGATCATAGGCAACTGCCGAGCAAGAGCTAGGTGGACTGGAGGGGTTTGGTGGGACAGAAGCAGGAACTGGGGAATCAGAAGCAGGGACCAGGGGGTTGGGACCAAATTTTTTTAGGGGCAAGATTATTGTATCATTAAATGTACAATAGAAAATGCACAAAAAATCACACTGAACACAGGAACACAGCTTTCACTCATAAAACTTGGTCAAGAAGTACCACAAGACTTAAAGTGATTTATAGGCATCAGCATCCCAGTAGGTCTATCTGCCTTTGTATCAGCCCATCAGAGATGCATTTCGATCCGTACAAGTTTTAGCAGGTCTGTTTTGTTTCGTCATGTTCCGAGTTTTTAGTCAAGTTGCAGCTAGATTTTTGTTGAGCGAACTTTTCGAGTGTTCAAATTGGTGGAATTGAATGCACCTTGACTCATATCAGGTTTAGGAGAAACAGGACTCCATAGGTGATTGTCAAGTGTTAATCTTTGTTAAGTGTTAATGTGTCCTCGCACCTGCAACTATATTGAGCCAACTCTGAAATACTGTAATGTGGCAGTAAAGAAAATGTCTTACTTTGAGTTTTGTTGAAAAGACTATGCCAGGGATTCCCAGTACTGATCCTGGACTGCCAAAATCCAACACAGTGTGCATATTTCACTGCTGAAACACATCTTAATCAGTTAATTACCAGGTTAAGTAGGTAGAGAAATATGTTGCAGACTCGCCCTCCAAAACTGTAATTGGGAAACCCTGGACTATATCAAGGAAAATCTGATCAAGTACAAATCGCAGTATCTCTCTTCCTCTCTTCATTACTCTTTCTGAAGTGAATTCGGCCAGGGGTTTTAATAATTTAAAATGGCATATTTAGAAAATCTTTCATTTATATATTACATGAGCTGGAAACTCGATTTAGAGGAAACTTGATTTAACCAATGTCAAGTGTTTTTATTAGCTTTCTTGTTTATGCATGCAGAGCAGGAGAGGTAGGCTCATGGGATTGATATGACAGGAAGTAAGGGAGGCAATGAAGGAGCTGATGCTTTGAAGTAGATCAAACCAATCAGCATGTCCATCACAAAAATGCACATGAAATCAATCTGTGAAAGATCCAGTTATTAAGGAGAGAAGTAGCTTTTTTTGACTTGTGAGTTCAAAGGTATGTAGCAAAAAAGTACCTAAAAGAGATGGAGTTGCAGGAAACAACTAAGGAGGTTTTATTTATATTTAGGGACGAGGATAATGTGAAGTGATGGATACAGTAGGTGGAGTTTTGAATTTGAAGGACATACTGTAGGAAAAGGGGAGTAGTCCAATATGCAATATGGTGATCGTAGTGAATTGAGCAGCTGGTTATGGGTTTTGTGTCACCAGTCCATAGAATTGGGAGGCCACAGTACCCTCTGGGCAGTCATCCTTCATCCTATTTATTATTTAAGAAAGGCTAGGAGAGATGGAGGGTACTGATATCCTTAGCATGGGCTATCTACTGTAGGAGGAGAGCCACCGGAATAGGTAATACCGCAAAACGTAGACAGCCTACAGGATGGCAAGAGCTTGCCACTAGGCTCTAGCATGCCACGATTAAGGCTGGATGAGCTTCTGTGAGATGTAAATTGCCAGGTGTTCCTCTTCCCCTGAAATCTTGGGAATTGTCCATCTCAAGTCTGACTTTAATGCAACAGTGTAGATCCAGTAAGATCTCTGGAGGTTACAGACTACTGGGTTTGTAGTAAGGTCATGATTTAGGCAGTTTATGTCTCAGTTCATCTGTTATAGTTGGGCTGGTCCTTTTAGGTAAGGTCTGAGAAGTTCGAAACAGAAGCGATAGTACCCAGCTAATACCAGAAACTCCTATTTAACAAACCTGTTTTACATACATTTCCCCTTGTAAATGTCGGATGTATCTTGTAAATGTCTGTGTATACAAGCCTGGAGATCCTGCCCAGTTGCTGCCCAGAAATAATAATAATGGTCAATGCAAATGAGCTGCATGATCATGTAATATGCATATCAACCCTTTTTGATTGCTAAGACAATACTTACTGCAAATCAAAAGCCAAAAAGAGTAATTTTGAACATGCGGGCTATATGCATGACAAAATGTTCTATTTGGGAACTTAAGCAAATTTATAAAAGATATATACAGTAAAACTTGTCTAAGTTGACACTCGCGGGACCAGCTTAAAAGTGACAAAGTTTGCACGTGGGGTTTGCAGCTTAAAAGTGGGCAAAGTTTGCACGTGGAGGTGGGGCGAACGTTGAATGGAGAGCAAGCTAGAGGACGAGGCTGAATTTACAGCAGCGCGTAAAACTGTGCAAAATCCATGGCTTCAGAAATGAAGTGTAGTGTCCATCCAAATGAAGCTCGATATCATTACAAAGATCCGAAAAGGAAAATCAGGAAAGTTGTTGCAGACTATTTTGGAGTGGCTAAGTCTGCGCTGGGCGATATTTGGAAGAGTAAAGAAAAAATCTTCCAGCTGACTTGATGCTGATTAAAAAGTGGATGACCACTGCAAGAATAAAATGGGATGATTCGCTAGCTCAGACTGAAATAACATCCTATTATAAGGCTTGCACCTCATCAATATCATGTAGTTTGTATGTGTACGCATGCACATATACATTGTACTGTTCATGTATTTCTAAGTTAAGGGCATTTCTTACTTACGGCACCACTCTGCCCAGATATATATATACAGTCCCTGACAAAAGTCTTGTCGCTTGTGTACAAATTGAACTCAAGTGCCGCTGAAATATATTTC
>JAODKE010000043.1:34354668-34368985 GCA_026779605.1 Mormyrus hasselquistii
ATATATATATTCAGTTAGCCAAATATCTTTTTCTGTGTATTAGAAGGAAGTGAGAACTTTTATTTTAAAGGAACCAAAAGATTTGTTGGGAGTTTACTTTTTTTTTCTTTTCCTACTTCTTTGTTGGGATTAGTAGACGTTGCGGTGTGAATAAAGCGAGTTATTGAACTACAGTAAAAGTTTGTATTCTTATTGAGTAACAGTAACCCTGAACCGGAATCAGGGAACCCTGCTATAGGCTATACCCTCTTTATGTGTGGATGTATGCATGCAAATGTCTGATACCTAATCCACATACCATAACTACTGACAATTACAGATATTGTCAATTCATGGGATGAGGTGACAAGACAGAGTATTTAAAATTGAATTCTCTTAATTCTCCATCACTACGTATCTGCCGCTGTCCTACAGCGTCATACAACACGGAAGACAGCAGTTACGAGTTATAAGCCCATGTCCGATTGGCGTAGGATAGGGCGCTACGGGCTGTCTTCGACGGTGGGAGGATCCATCGCGTTCCACTGGTCAGCTTCCACCTACCTTAAGCTGGGCAGCCCCCGGCTAATAGGGTGCTGACCCGCCACAGTCTGCCTGCTTCTTTGGGTGCTTGGAGCTTAGAGATCAACTCGACAAGTAGACCACAAATACTGCACCAGGCAAACGTCAAGAGAAGAAAAAAACAGTTTTACGGCTGGGAAGTTGGAATGTCAGGACTATGTGCCCTGGCCTTACCGACGACCTCTCTGTCATTTATGACTGCAAAAAGCCAGCCGTCATCAATTGTGATTTGAAGAAGCTCAACATTGACATCACTGCCCTTCAGGAAACTAGACTCCCTGCAGACGGCAGCCTCAGAGAGAAGGACTACACCTTCTTCTGCAGGGTAAGAGACCTGAGGAACCACGACAGCATGGTGTCGGCTTCGCCGTGAGTAACGCCCTTCTAACCTCAGTGGTGTCTCCAGATGGCGGCACTGAAAGGATCCTGTCCCTCCGATTCTCCTGCTGCACTGGCCCTCTGAACATCCTGAGCATCTATGCTCCAACACTCTGCTCTCCTGCAGAGATCAAGGATCAGTTCTACGAGGAACTCAATGCCGCCATTAGAATAGTGCCTTCCTCAGAAGCCTTAGTCCTACTCGGCGACTTTAATGCCAGGGTGGGCAGTGACCTTGACTCCTGGCCCACATGTCTAGGCCACTTCGGTGTTAGCAAAATTAATGAGAATGGCAAGAGGCTTCTTGAGCTCTGATCCTACCATGACCTCTGCATTACAAACACGTTCTTCTTCACTAAGCCTCATCACTGAGTGTCATGGCAGCACCGCAGATCTCGCCACTGGCACCAGCTAGACCTGGCCATCACATGCAGGACTATGCTCCGCAGGATCCTCGTCACTCGCAGCTATCACAGTGCTGACTACGATACAGACCACTCCTTGGTCGGCAGCAAACTGCGACTTCAGCCTAAGTATCTTTATCGCACAATGCAGAAAGGGCGGCCACGAATCAACGTAGCTAGAACCTTTGTTCCCAATCTTTGCACCCAGTTTGCAGAATCCATCACGCAAGCCCTTCAGGAACCCCCAACAGGCAGCGTAGAGGAGAAGTGGAGTTTCATTCGGGACACTATATACCATCAAGCCATGGCTACGTTTGGCAAGAAGGAGCAAAGAAACCCCGACTGGTTCGAGGCAAAAGTCACAGAGATTGAGGCTGCAATAGAAGCCAAGCGAGCAGCGCTCATCAAGTACAAGAAAAACCCCTCAGAGGGCACTCTAGCTGCAAGACTAGGTGCGACGCAACGCATGGCCCGCTGCTGCGCCAACGAGTATTGGCTGAACCTCTGCCTGAGCACCCAGCAAGCTGCTGACAGAGGCAACACCCATGGCATGTTCAAAGGCATGAAGAAGGCTGTCGGCCCGTCTGCCACCAAAGTCGCGCCGTTGAGGTCCTCAACCGGCGACATTATCACAGACAGATCCAAACAGATGGAAC
Source organism: Mormyrus hasselquistii (assembly GCA_026779605.1). Taxonomy (NCBI): domain Eukaryota; kingdom Metazoa; phylum Chordata; class Actinopteri; order Osteoglossiformes; family Mormyridae; genus Mormyrus; species Mormyrus hasselquistii. Next base: position 34,356,668 of record JAODKE010000043.1, read on the forward strand.
GATGGGCCGTGCATTACCAGAAACTCTTCTCCCGGGATTCTGTCATCACCGAAAATGCTCTGCAGCACATCCAGGTCCTGCCAGTCTTAGAGGAGCTCGATGCCTACGATACCTAACCCAGAGGAGCTCAGCAAAGCCATAGACTCCCCCCAAGGTGTACAAGGCTGGCAAGTCGACTGCTTTGCTCACCTGTCTGCATGAACTGCTCTGTCAGTGCTGGGAAGAGGGCACCATCCCTCAGGACATGCGCAACGCCAACATCGTCACCCATTATAAAAACAAAGGCGACTGCAGCGACTGCAACAACTACAGGGGCATTTCTCTCCTGATAATCGCTGGAAAGGCTTTCGCCAGAGTGGTTCTAAGCAGGCTCCAAGTGCTCGCCATGCGAGTTTACCCAGAGTCACAATGCGCTTTAGAGCTGGGAGATCGACAGCGGACATGATTTTCACAATTCGACAACTGTAGGAGAAGTGCCGAGAGCAGCAACATCCGCTTCACATTGCATTTATCGACTTGACCAAAGCCTTTGACCTTGTCAGCAGAAAGGGGCTCTTCATACTGCTCTCCAAGATTGCATGCTCCACGAAGCTACTCAAGATGATTACATCTTTTCACGAGGGCATGCAGAGCACAGTACATAAACAACGGCGAACAAAAGCAACACCTACAGTGGGCAGAGTGGAGAGAATGCAGAAAAAATGTGGAGAAATCCTCAGTGAAACCAGACTCCGTCTTCATCTGCCAAAACTGCACCAGGAGCTGAACATCCAGAATTGGGTTCTACAGCCACCAAAAACGCTGCAATCAAGCCACGCAGTAACCAAACCGGACACAGAATTCCATAGTTTCCCGAGACTGAGGACGCCAACACACAACACACATATGAAAGCACAGCCACAGATCTGGTGAACCTGATTACATTGGGACAAAACAAGAATAGGGATCTGATGGGAGGAGGGAGGGCCATCCAGGGAATGCATTGTTGTTCTTCTGACAGAATCTAGTTTGGAGAAGGTGTTGTGGGATGTTAACAGTCTGGTGTCTCCCAATCTCTTATTTGAGCAAGAAATTTCACATGTCTGCATCCATGTCTGCACAGGAGCTGCAGGAAAAAAACACATGGAGGCATGATCTGTATTTAGTTATAAGCGGTGCGTGGGTGGAGGTTTGTGTCTGGCAGGTATGGGAATGCAGGTACTTAAGAGTGGTTTGAAGACAATGTGGGGTTTGTAAGTCTGAGTCAGGAAGTATTTTTCTTCCCGGGTGTGCAGTTGTCGAATGGTGGACAGCAGTTGTCTTCTGGGCTGTCTATTATCTAAAGAAGATCAAACATATGTTGCTTGCACATAGTTCATTCTCCCTTGTCTGACCCTGAGCCATGCTAAAGGAGACTATACTCCCCTTTTTCTGAGATCAGTAACCAACAGCCACATTCTCTGGGCATAGACTTTGTGGTTGTCCAGCATTATGGTCTTGAATGCCATTCGGCAGGGCTTGCTGGATCCGTGGAATCACAAACAATTGTGCTTGTGTTTATACATTGATTGTTCATGATATCCTCCTGCATCCAGTACACCTTGCAACTAGATTAACAAGGATTTTATATGATTTTATATATACAGGCTGATCAGGACAGAAGATCTGCCAGTGAAGAAGTATGTTTTAAAGTGCTAAAAGTAACATTTAACTTGACTACTCATTAAATGATTTTTTAAGTTTTTCTGCTATGGAAATTATTATAAGGAAAATATTATAGACACCTATCATATTTATAAATTTATAAATAGTGATAAAGTGACTCCATAATTTAGAATCCAGTGGAGTCCTCTCCTCTAAGATCATAAATTGTTCAATTACTGAACCACTAAAGGATGAAGTATAATTAAGATTGTCAAGAAGCTAATTTCCCCTTCTTTTCCTGCTATTAGTCTTTTTCAGTATGCTTCATGTTCATAATATTTCTGCCTTCTGACACTCAAGTGACACTGTGGCATTCATTAAATGCTAAACCCACATATATATATGAGTCTCAATAAACCCTCTGACCTCAGCACTATATCAATACATTGGAGTCACTGAAATTTCACCTATGTATGTTGTCTGTTGATAACAATTATGTACACTAATTAGAGCTTCAGATTCTGTTTTTTCATTAATTTCAGGACAGTTTTTTGTGCTCATACTGCTTCTGAAATCTGAAATGTATGAATAAAGAGCATTCACTTGCAAAGAATATTATTGCAAAGAATATGTTAATATCTATAAAGATAAGGAGATTGCTGACACTATAACTGTAACTGGCAGCTTCATAATTACAAACTGATTGGCATTAAACTTAAACACTGCAGGTGGCACCCCATAATTACCATGACAAAATGGTGATTGAGTTACCTAGCAACCGCTGACTTTTATTATGCAACACTGTTTTTTTCTACATAAAAGACTGTAGCTGCAAGGTTACTCTCAGGACAGATTTTTTTTTGTAATGCTTTTTTAAGGTATACTGTACATCCTCTTATGACAATTATAAGTCACACTGTCAATATGACTAAATAAAAATATGACAGAAAAGGAGTTAAGTAATGGAGGAGGTCAAGCAAAAGGAATTATGGGCATTCCTCATTTTTATAATGCACTCTGTAACACCCTTTTTATGTCAAGTTAAACATAAAAATTATATTGATTGCTTTTGAACTTTGTACCATTCATTGATGATTGATAGAGGTCTTGTTTAAACTTCTTTGTTTTTAGGTTTGTATTGAGAAAAAAATAGCAATTTCCTATCTGCATGGTGTTATAAGCAGTTCACTATATAAGTAATGTCTGTTTGCTGTCTATTTTAAAATGGTTGATGTAAGACTTTGAATACTACTGTACAACTGACAACAGATAGTCTGAAGGAAATGGTTGAGAAAACCGTTTTCTTCTACAAGGCGGGTAGTTAAGTCTTTCTTCTTATGAGATATGAAATGTTAGGGACAGATTCTCTCTGAAAAACCGGGCGTTTTTGTTGTCTGAGAAGCAAACACAACAGTGACACCAGTGGGGATAAACACTTTGACACGAGCAACCCTGACAGCTCTTTGTGTAGATTAGCATGAATTACATTTCCATTCAGAGCAAGTGTACCTGCATGTCTTTTCAGTGTGCCTCTGTAGATGCATGTTGTGATTGGAGAGAAAAATATGACTTGATACAGGACGTTTACCTAATAAAACCACTGAAAAACATATTAAAGTCACTAGTACTGTTAGAGGCATCAGATCTGAGGTGAAGTGACGGCTCCGGTGATTGTTGGCTTGTCATTCAGTGATAACCATTTTTTGGAGGTCACTGGGAATGTGCTTGTCCTAATGTGACCCCAGCACTCCCACCCTCTCACCACCACTATAATAAGGCATTTCCCCCTTTACGCAATGCTGGGTGCAGCCTGCCCCCTCTGTGAGGCTCATACCCCCCAGCACCACTACCTGGATGGTCTACAGTATCCACACATTTGACAGATCATCATCTACCCAACAAACATACTGGGACATACATAATCCAGATGACTTCTGAGTATTGTGTTCATCCAGATACCCATTTCTATTATTTTGTCCCTCTATGGCTAGCTTTGCTGCTCTGATATCATTGCCCTTCCTCGTAGCCCAAGGTGCTGAATATACATCAAATTACTCCTTCGAATGAAAGCAGAGGAAGCTCTTTCTGGGTTACTGGTTCTCTGTTTTACCAGAAACCTGGACATCTGCGCTTAAGCTCGCATTTAGATAGCCTCTGTCATTCCTGATTGAAAACGACAATGGTCAATTTGTTGAAGAAATTACTTTGGAGGGGGGATAGCAAAGAGAACTTGTTGAAAATTCTGAGAACTCCTCTCACAGAACCCCAACTGTGTGCTGGTGCTTTTCTGTTTTGTAAATGGCATTTGTGTTTGGCTCCACCTGATTTCCATTACTGTAGTGTCTCATACCTCCCTGTTGGAAGCAGCATTAGCTGGTAACCTGCCACCTCCAAAGTATTTTCAATCTGTCACCTTTATTTTAGCAGCAAAAATAAAGGAATTTTGTCAGTAGCTACTGCAACAGTAGGCCTGCATTCCTTTTGTTAACTTGTGTACCTGGGGTCTTACGTTAAGGATGTCCCGGGGACAAGAAAAGGACCAAAGTACCAGACCCAAGTACAAAGCACTTTCAAGCAATGAGAACAAGACTGGCTAGCAGAATGACTGCTTAAGTACATTTCAATGGGGAAAAACGTTTGATTGTAACTATACGATAAATTACTCTCAAACAGCCAAAGAGTCAGCATTTCCACACCCATTGGCTGATTTGATACATTTATTTAGCAGAACTAGACAGTCAAAGAAGGAGACTCACAATACACATAACATTACTCAAAAACATTCCCATGTCAGAATATTATTACTCTGGTTTGTTCTTTTTTATTATTGTCCATGTTATTGTCCATTTTGCTTCCTTTATTGTTTACTCGTGGTCTACATGCTAAGTAAATTATTCTAGTATAAGTAATAATAGTATTAGTAATTATAATGACAAAATCAACATACTTAAGCAACATTTTATTGCAAATCGTGTATGTCATATATGGAATTAATTTAAGTGTCCTGCATAACATGAATTATAAAGTAATACTACTTATTTTCATATATAATTACAACAGTCTGTCATAACCTTAACTGGAACCTAAATTTATATAGTCTATTGTACTCAGATGTATCCCAAACAAAGGTCATAACCTTTGGAAATTATCCTCATCTTAAACAGATCTCAAGTCCTGTGGTACGTTTCAGGTACAGCAGTAAATCTGAGATGTAATCTGAGGTTTTGGAATGAGCTTGCCTCAAGGAAATCCATAGGCTTTATACACATCCGAGGTGAAACACCCCACAATGTATATGGATTTTATTTTGTACCATATATACCTTGAGTTTGTATTAGGCACTGAGGTTGCAGTGGATCACACCAACGGAATTTTGAGAACATAGAATGTCGAGCATAATAAGAGCCTAGAAGTTCCATCAGCTAACTTCAAAAACAAGGAAATCATTGATTTAGGAATCAATATAATGAATTAATGAATAATGTGGTTACTCTGCATGCACATGACAAGAGCAATACAGAATTCAGCATCATGCCAATATCAACATGAGTTACATTTCAGTGTTTTGCTTTTTATTGTGTTACTGAGCGAGAAATATGTACAAATGAAAAATAAATAAAATATAAAATCACCTAGACCATAACCAAACTACTTTAGAAGAATGAAGTGATATGGAAACACAAGTTGTTTATGAAATATATCTTCAATGAAAATTAAAATAATTGCAAATTGTTATTGGAGTAAGTACTCAGTACTCAGTACTCAGTACTCTCTAGAGGAGGAACAGTTTCCCTAACAAAATCGCTTACCAAGCACAGAGTGAAAGTCATGAAAATGTTCCCACTTTCACAGGTATGATTGAGTTACACAATTGGATTATTTGCCTTAAACATGTTTCCATATTGTGTATACACATGCAAATGTACTGTATGATACTGTTGAGTGTCTCAGGCAGCGTATACAAATGTCACTGTTTTATTTTCAAAGGAAAGGCCTATAGGAAAAATATAAAACTTACATGGATTTTACATTATATCATTTATGATAATATTTGGCATAATTCAGAAATACTTGTGCATTACTTGTCGTTTCTTAATACATTTTTTATTGCTTTTAAAATATTTTAATGAAAGACATGTACAGTATGATGCCTCCACGTTCAGTTGGTTTAAAAAAACATGAGAAAATTCATCACACTCATTCTAGCTGTGTGGAACCACTGTCCATGATTCAGTTAAGTTCAGTCAAAGAATCATGCATGAAAACTAATACTAACAAAACATTCACATAGTATGTGCATTGTACATCAATGCAGAACTTATATGTTTGACAAAGCATGAATGTAATAAGTATTTGTGTGAATAAAAGTCACATACATTGTCATTATGACTAATGAATACATTAAATGAATAATACATTTTATATGGATTGTACATGAATGTAAGACTTATATGTTTGACATATATGCTTAATGACAGATTAAGTTAATATTTGTTATATATTTATTTTGATTGTTATATTAAAAGCTTGTATGATTTGAGTAAAATGCAACCTCGAGCAAAGGAGAATAAGGGGGGACATGATCCAGGTATGTAAGATTCTAACAGGTCTGGATGCTGTTCAACCAAATGGCTACTTTAATATTAGTTTCAATACTAGAACTTGTGGCCATAGGTGGAAATCAGTGGGAGAACATTTTAAAATGAATTTGAGGAAGCACTTCTTTACACAGCGTGTAGTTAGAGTATGGAATAGTCTTCTTGCTAGTGTAGTGGAAGCTAAAACCCTGGGTTCCTTTAAATCAGAGCTAGATAAGATTTTAACAACTCTGAGCTACAGTATTAGGTAAGTTCTCCCCAAATGAGCTTGATGGGCTGAATGACCTCCTCCCTTTTCTTATGTTCTTATGTCGACATTGTGACATGGGGGACAACAAATTCAGTGCCTGGTGAGCAATGCTTGGGGGCAGTTCCCTGCTCAGGGTATCTCAGTGGTACTTTTGCTGGTTGGGCATTCAAACCAGAAACCTTTCGATTACAAGTGTGCTTCCCTAAACTTTTCCATATGGGAGACCTCAGGCAAACCGCCAATAATGGCACACACACGTTGTGCAGAAAGACTTTTGTTTTCATGTTGTGTGTGGCGGTTACACGACGTCCGGCTTGATTACTGTTCTTAACAAATCTACCGTTAAAAGGTTTGCAGTTTATCTAAAGCAATGGGGTGTCAAAGCACGTACCGCTAGTCTGAGCTGACTCTTTTTTTGAATTGAAATACTAATGGGGCCATTATTATGGTCCCGGCCTTCTGACATCCTGCTCCCCAACATTCCTCATGGTATTGCCATCTAATGTGTTCTAAGATTCAATTAAACAGCTGACATTCCCCTTTGCCATCATGATGCTGAACTGTGTCGAACTATGTTTTAAATTAGTCTGGATCTGGTGTCAGAACATTCCTCTGAACAAGCTGGCACCTGAAATACACACAGTAGATGCTGCCAGATAATGGAAGATATATGTGCAATTTAACAGGAGCTGCCTGGGGCAAAAATGGTCCCATTATTCAGAAATGTTCTGATGCATAAGACAGCGGGATGTTTATGACCAAGTAATATACCAGCACAATGAAAATAAACACTACATATCTCAGACGAAAAGGAAATTTCACATATGCTAATGAAAATCTGCCAGGCAAGTCTTCCCACTGAGGAACAGAGTGAAGATTCTGTAACTGTTATTAACTCAGATACTGCAGACAGCCCAACACTTAAAACATTTGCTTCTGGCTAAATAGCAATTATTGCAGCTTCAGCTGGAGGCTTGTTGTAGTTTTATTTATTAGAACTTGACCATGTTAAGAGAGTACAATTCTATTTCCTGTATAATGCTGCCAAATTAAGAGATGCCATTCCTCTTTTATACCCAGCTTTGTTCATGGCAGGCAGAGTTAGTTGCTCCATCTGTCTGGGGACAAAAGCTAAGGATTATCATGCAACTCCATCTCAGACAAGTGAAACAGAAAATAGGTGTGAGGAAGGACACAAGTTTTCTAGTGGTAAATTCCAGTCCCAAAGCTGTAAGCCATGTTCAAGAAAAAAAAAAAATCTTAAACACAAACATAAAACAGGGAGAAATCCTATGTAAAAGAAAAAAACAAATACTGAAAAACTCTTTTGGACAGTCAATGGACAATTTATCCTCCCAGCAAGACTGTCAAAAACTGACACCATCCTGCAGGTCGTGCTGAAACCCTACACCTTGACCTGTCCAATCAGATTCAGACAGATTTCCTAACCTGAGACACTCACGGGTACCGATGCTCATGGTAGCATGAGCGAGCACCCTAAAACCAGTTCTAGGCCAGCGCTCCCACCAGGTCACAACACATAAGAACATAAGAAATTTATAAACGAGAGGAGGCCATTCGGCCCATCAAGCTCATTTGGGGAGAACTTAGCTAATAGCTCAGAGTTGTTTAGTATTTAAACTAATATTGAAATAGCCATTTGGTTGAACAGCATCCAGCCCAGTTGCTAATTAAATCCAGATCCTGTTGTAACCTCTCCACTGATAGATCAGTATCTGCTACACCACCCACCTTGGTGTCATCTGCAAATTCAACCTGTTTACAGAACTGTATATTCCCATAGCGATCTGCTTTTGCAGATAACCTATTTAATGAGTGTAACGGCTTTCTGGGCTCGTTTAACCTTGTGCCTCTTGTGTTTCGGCTTCTTGGGCTGATCACACATAGCTATGAGGTACAGAGTACATGGTGTGTCGCTCATAGGGTTTCTTGATCGAGCTGGGGGTTTATTTCCTGTCATCACCCATGGTAGCTGGTTAGTAAACTTCAAGAGTAGCGCTGGAACTCCAAAATGCATATTTATTTGTTGTTGTGTGCAGCACATGGACTGATGATAGCATATTTGGTCAATTTATAGTGCTCCTTAAGGTCCCATTTTCCAAACGTCTGCCAACATCCAAGAAGAGCCCCAAGCCCTGGCCTTCCACAACCTGCATCATGTATCTTTATGCTGCAAGTGGGTTATCTATTGGTTGCATGGCTGTTCACCTCAGTTGATGGGATCAAGCTGGTTGACAGATGTGTTCCTGGTCCCCACATGTGACACATTCCTGCCTGCCTGCTCTTCACACACAAACAGCAAGCAGTCAGGGTGCACACAGGAAACACACTGCCCTTTCAGGTGCATAAATAAGTATCTTATAAATAGCAATCACCAGAACAGGCCTGAAATAGTAGTAATTGAAATATGACAAGCTTGCCTTTTCCAGTTAACTTTACCTTATTAATTCAAACTTAAATCTTGTACTAAGTTAAACCAAATGGGTACATTGCTAAATTGCCGTGACTAATACTAGAGTCTTTGATGAAATTGGTGTAATTTTTTTTACATATATTCCATTTTATCTCCATCACATTATGTGGCACATTATTTACACATTGTAGATTTTAAGCAACATGCCATGGGAGCTCCTTAGTATCATTACCAGGATAAATATAGAAATACCATGGCCAATCGCACTCAATTCTTTATAAAGTCAAAAATCAGCTACTCATACATCATCAAGTACCACAGATTAGTACAAGTACAACAGAATTTAGTAGCAGCTTCCGTAAATGACATAAATAACATATATGATGCATAATATCATAATAGCATAATTTTCTGATAACCCTAATACAGCTAAATTTTTTAATGTTTGCGACTTCAGATTTGTTAAAAGCCTATAACTATTGCTGTATCTGAAGTTTGCTATATCTGAGACAGTCACCAATTTAGCTTGAAAGTGAACCATTTCATGAAATGTTGTAGAGATCAACAATACCACACTAGAAGAAAGTAATTTCCTATTGTTTGATTACAGGATCAGTAGCAGCGTCGTGCAGAACAAATTTGTGCATAGGCACCATTTCAAAACCACACACAAGGCATAAAAAACACACATATGCAGATATGTACTGTACATTAAAGATATGTACTGTACATTAAAACATATCCAGCTAACCTTAGGAAGGAATGATGGGGAAGGGATTAAGAGATGCAATCTGAGAGAGAAAGCTCGCTCCTTAGCCAGATTAGCCTTACTGTAATTTTAACAACATTTTATTCATAGTCAATGTAGACACGTTATCATGTCACACAGGGCACAGAATGGGAAAACAGGAGCAGGAGTCAAGGAGTCAGGTGAACATGGGGTTTAATTAGTGAAAACATGCTCGGGAACTTCCAACATCACAACATTAATGACTGAACAAGGGAAGCAGACTAACATGGACTTAAATACACTACAATAATCACAGGACTTGAAACGGCTGAAGACACTGGGATTCCACATGAGGCAAACGAGGGGGCGGAACAATTGGGAAATAACAGAACCCCTCCCCCAAAGCTGCACACTCCGGGTGCATCTAATGGGACCAAAGGAACCAGACTGGGGACACGACGGGACACCGGGCAGGACAGGACCACAGCACCTGGGAATACAAAAGCACAAGATATCAACGAACCAAAGGGAACAGCACTGGCACAAGGGATAAACAAGACAAGAACCAGGACACCAACTGAACAAACGCAGACACAAACAGGGACACCAAGGACTGGAACACAAGACCTGAAGACACCAAGGACGGGGTCAGTGAAGGAACAACACCAGGGGACAAACCGACAAGAAGGACAGAACCATCAGGTGGCACTAAACCAAAAGGGGGGACGAAGCCAAGTGCGTCAAGTGCATCAAGGGGCAAATACAAACGGGGAACAGAACTAAGAGGCAGGGAGGCATAGGGCGGGGGTACCAGGAAGCGGGAGGGAACTCGACAGATGGGAGGCAGGAGCTGCCGGGGCCACAGGCAACCGTGAGACTGTAGCCGGAGGGACCCTGGATGACCGTGAGGCAGAGGTAATATTGGGGGGGTCGAGGAGGAAGGTAAAGGTACCATTGGTGGGGGTGAGGAGGGAGGCAAAGGGGACACCGGAGGAGATGAAGAGGGAATAGAAGCAGGCACAGGTGAAGGCATAGGTGACCAACCAGGAGCAGCTGGGGGAACCACAGGAGGCAGTCATCGCAGGCAGGACTGCAGACGCTCAACGTATTACTGCAAGGGAGACCGCAGCCGACTGAATAGCAGGAATCATGGTGACTGATGGCGACAGTTGAGCAGGAGTTGGCGGAACTGCAGACGGACGCAAGGGGGACTGAAGGCATACCTAGGGTCAGGGTGGGTGGGACATGACCCCAGCTTAAATGGCCTCTCCCCCTGTGAGACATCAAGAGATAGGGTCCCAGCCTGGATCTGGGAACCAAAGCCAGAACCAGAGAAACTGGAGCACGGGATCCAGATCTCGAACTTCGGGAACTGGACCAGGGACCACAAGAACTGGAGCGGGGTCTGGAACCGGAACAGGAACCACAAGATTGGGATCTGGAACATCAGGAACTGGACCAGGGACTGGATTCATGGGAACCGGAGCAGGAGCCACGAGATGAAGAACCATGGGATCAGGAATAGGAACCACAGTGACAGGAGCAGGAATTGAAGGCAGGACTGGATCGGGAACCGTAGTGAATGGAGCGAGGCGTTACGTCCCATTCCAGGGGTTCATCGCCGTCTCTGGGTCCAGAAAATCGCTGCACTGATCCAAGAGCAGCTGCTTCAGTAGCAGGCATGAGAGAGATATATCCCACCGTGAGGGGCATCCTGAAGCCTGGAGTTGCTGGATGTCATGGCTGGCCCATACACTGGTACTGTGAGTTCTGTGCAGAGTGGAGGCAGAACCTTTGCATTCTTCCCAGTTGATTGTGGGTCTGTTCTTGCTCCTACTCTGTTCAATGCATGCATTGACTGGGTGTTGGGTAGTGTCACAGAGTCCAACAACTGTGGGGCATCTTGCGGTGAAGAAAGATTCACCAATCTTGACTTTACCAACGATGCTGTAGTCTTTGAGTCAATGGGGTCTCTGATTGAGGCTCTCAAGAGAGTGAGGAGTCTGAGTGTCTGGTTTGCGATTGTCCTGGATCTAAACCAGGATCCATGCCTTTAATGACCTCTCGGGCACAGCCATCAGTGATGTGTCTGTATGCAGAGAGAATTCAAATACCTCAACAGCAACATTGATTATCTTCCCCTAAGTAGTAACATAAGACAAAGACTCCTTTGGTACTGTGTCTAAGAAAGTCCTTTGGAACCACTGCTTTGACTTTGTGTTGAACGAGCGGTTACTCAGGGAGTCCCGGATGAGGCACATCACCAGCATTGTGAGGAAGTGTCAGTTATAGCGTGTTTCCCTTTTGAGTGATCTTCACTGCTGAGGACCTGAGCGGTTGGACCAGGCCAAGGGAACACTTGTGTAACACCTCATTGTGGCAGATAGACAGCCATTTTACATGCTGGCCTGGGAGGGCCGCCAAACGGGATCCTGAGGTGTTTTGCCTTGTGTACTAGTGCATGCTCCCCAACCAGATCTGACCAATGAAAAAGAACATTAGCTGTTATACCAGTAGGTCAAGAAAAAAAGAGGTCACAAGACTTGACCAGTGTTTTTGGGGGTTCTCCAGACAAGGAACTTAAGAACTATTGTCATGAGAGGTAAAGAGCAGGTGAAGGTGCAGGTGAACTGAGGTAAAAGGGATTTAATATGAAAACACGGAGGGCGTACAAACAGAATCA
>JAODKE010000043.1:34397674-34415409 GCA_026779605.1 Mormyrus hasselquistii
GATAGATAGATAGATAGATAGATAGATAGATAGATAGATAGATAGATAGATAGATAGATAGATAGATAGATAATGCCTTGATCAAAAAACAAATGTGATCAATCACAATTGATCAAAAAACAATGCAGCTTATGGACGTGAGCAGTAAACAGACAGGGTAAGAGCTAATAGAGGCACATACTATCCTATCATCTTACTAGGCTATAGATATTTGGAAATAAAACACTGACAAAATATAAAAGATAGATAAGGGGAAACATACCACGCCATTAAAACATGAAAGTACATTTTAGTGTTAAATTTTTTACATCTATAACTAATGTGAATATTATCATATTGGGAAATCAGCCTTATCTTTTTGAGCTATTTTAAAACCCACTTTAAATGCATTTCTTGACAATCCTGTTTTCCACCTCAGAAATAAACAAGTTAAAGGTGCAGTTGCAGTGTAACATCATGCATATGCACCACAAGAGGAGTGGAAATCAATTTGATTAAATATTTAAGTGACCACGATGGTAAGAAAACACAATTACAGTAACTAACACATGCTACACTTTTGTAATTACAATACGAACATCAGGGCTCATCGGTATCATTCATATCCCAGTGTTTGCTACAAAATAAAGATATTTTTTTGAACTAATCATAAGTGCATGCGTTTCCTATAATTTCCTGTAACTTATAACAGGAATTACTCTTGAGATATCTACTACAAATAGACAAAGACATTAGCACTGCCTTGAAAACCAGTGATTTCAAGTGAAATCAATGGTTAGATTTGGCAAGTCGAAATCCCCTTTCAAAGTGCATGGTTTCACATACACATGCATATTTATAATGGTTCTCTCGCATAAACGACAAGCTGATTCTTGGCTCATTATGATCTGAGAAACTTCCTTCAAAAAGGAGTCTTTGGATGAAAGGCATCATATTAGGTGACTTTCTGCTTAATCAGTAAACATCTGATATGATGCGGTGTCACAATATTTGCATATTGATACAATAAATGTCAGCCGACAGAGTGAAATTCTCCAGTTTTATCTTAACTTTAGATAAAATATTTAGGGAATATTTAATGTATGTTTGACTTGATTTCAGTTAAACTTCAGTTAAGCATTCCTTCTTCTCTTAGTAGTATATTTCCACAAATGTTATGTACACATGGTCTCAGCCTCAGCAGTGCTATGACGTCTTGGAACCTTCGTACACAGAATCAATCCTTCTGTGTTTCCTAAACATAAATGTGCAATATTATGTTATGTATAAAAGCCAGGTGATCATAAAGTTAAACTGCAGAGTGATTGGTAAATGGTTCTAAGGTGAAATAAACCTCTGTTCACCCAACAGTATAAAGCATAATGCCTTTCTCTTTGAAAAGCTAACTATACAATACAATAAAAGCAAAGAACTGACACATCCTAATCATTATTTACGAACAGCTTGTCTTCCATGTGTTTACAGGAATAATTTTAGAAACTTAATTTGAAAAATTGCCAATAAAACTTAACATTCAAATGTGTTCGGCTGTATAGCCGCAGAGAGGTACTCTCAAACTTCAACACAAAACGAGAACAAAATATAGCGTTTCAGAGAAAGACAAGAGAGAATTCAATCATCAGTGTGGCCTTGTTGCAGTTTTCCCACCTAATTTGCATTTTTATCAGGATTCTTTCCTTTCTGTGGCAAATGCTTAATTATGCACAAAGCATCTAAACATTACTTTAAAGCACTGCACTTAGTCATCAATGTAATAGTGCCCAACTGTGAACTGAGCATCAGTATTCCAGGCGGACTGTAATGTGACATACAGCACCGTGCATGTTGAGGGGGAAAAACTGCATAGAAAAATAATGGTTAAAGTAAAAAAAAAAAAAAAAAACAAATAATAACTATACCAACGACCACAATGTCATCACTTTGTCTAAAGCAGCTGCCGTTGGTGCTGAGAAGTATATAAAAAACAGAAATATATAAAATCTTCTCTTTATTTTTTTCCAGTCTCCTCTGTTACAGAGGCGATGAGGGACAGGAAGTGAAAGTGCCCTGTGTCAGCAGCGCCCTCCTTTCTGCCTCGCTGCTGCAGTTGGACGTATCGCTATGGTGCCCAGGGAAGAAAAGGCCTGACACATCAGAGTTCAGCTTGCTTTTCTCATACTAAAATCTTTCTGAAAGGTTGTACAGCTGCAGCAGGGGAGCCGGTCTCAGAATTGCTTCTTAAAGTAATGTTTCTGGGAGCAGGGTTTTGCTCTACCACTGTCAACTTGCTTCAGCTGTGAGCCTGCAAAGCCTTGCATAAGCAAAAACTATGAACAAGTACCAACTCAGAGAGCATGGTTTCCAGGAGACGGTTCTGGAAGCCTATCACATATTGGCTGAGTGTCAAGAGCCACTCTAAACAGGTATGTTTGTCACAAATTAACACAGCCGCCTGTAATTGCTGGGCCTGTATTGTCACCGTAGCATTACATCCAACACAAATAAAATCTAGTGAAATGCATGAAATGACAGAACAAAACTAAAAGAAGATATACAATAAGTGTGATTCAATGTATGACAAGTATGCTTATTGGAATTCAGTACAAAGCAATCAGCTCAACTCCACATGCCACACCCAGGATCTCAGAGAGAATCATTGGCCCATTTTTTCATGCTTAAAATGCTGAATGGTACATACAAAAAAAACTACAGCAAAACCTGTTGTATTTTCTCCTAATTTTCTGATTCCGATATCATCTATAATATGTTTTCGTTGTTATTAATACATCATTTCCACACATTGTGCTTCATTGAAAGCACAGAAGGCCGGATCTTTTTCTAAAGCATCTCTCTCGCCTTTAGATTCTTATAAGCTCGTGATTTCTCATATATTCTGAATGGTGCTATATTGGGCACAGGATGCAGGCCTTAGCTTGGTAATTGTGTGCCATTGAATATTCTTTTGAATGTCTTTCATGTAACTCTTGATTGTCAATTTGCATGCCAATCACTGCGCGCAGTGTTGTGTCACTTGTCTCACTGGTGACAGGGCCCACTCTGGAAATCTTGAAGAATACAGACATCTGAATCACAGGTACTTAATGCACTGAATGCAGCTATATTAGGCCCAGAATGTGGGCTTGAGCAGCTCTGTGCTGCTAAATATTGTTACCCATGTCTTTACTGCAAGCTCTTGATTGCCAATTTGCACATTTAGCACTGCTAACCACAGATGATTGCATTGAATGATATCGTGTATATTAAAAGCCGAACATGCAGCATTATGTTTTGCATGCGCTTCATAACGTTGTTGCTAATTGCTTGGCCTTTAGCCGGGCCAGCTCTTTAACTGAGCTGGGTACTGAAGTGGTTTTGTCATTTGAGGGGCTTATGTTTTTATGTTTGAAAACATAAGAACATAAGAAAGTTTACTTATCTTCTAAATGTTTGGATGTACTCACACTTGGCCCGGTTGCCTTGTATCGTGCCCGAGCATGACGGCCTCCCCTCCCCATTCCCCACTGCTCTGTGCTCATATTGCAGTTAAACATCCTGGTATGAGTACATTTGCATTATCACCATGCGACTTTTTTGTGTTGGAAAAAACAGGAAGGAAAGTGCTATTCCACAGCAGAATGGAATGCATGATTAATGTCCTAATTTTGTGGTTTAATTGGAGTCATTTCGGACACAATAACATACATAGATTTATTGTGTACGTAATGGAGCGATTTTTATTTATTTGTGCTGCACATATAATAAGATAGTTCCACATTTTACTAAATATATGACTTTAGTACTGCACATTAATGCACGGGATACTGGAACTGAAAGCTGTTCAGTATTTCATTTTTTTAGCATCAGAAATAATTACACTATTACAGACATCACCAACGCTAAACATCGAATCAGAACAATGGACTCAATATGTCTGAACCACTGCTGAAACTCAATTATACCCTATGTCAGAAAAGCATGCATCATTGCTATGTAGAATACTAAAATATCAGGTAGTCAATTGTGATCTCCCTAGCTTCAAGGCAGTGATTTATGTAAGGGATCTTATTATATTGTAATGTCTGGCAGACTGATGCAGTAAACGACGAAGAAGCTTGTATCAAAGCAACGCCCTTTTGTTAAGCCCTTGAAAAGGCTAACACATACACTGGGCAGCACATAACAGGGAAACACCGGGAGATCTCATTACACAGAGTAGGTCGCACACGCGGTGAGTAACTATACATTACAAAGAGACACGCATGGATCAGGCAAGGACTAAGTACAAAAACAGATAAGGGCACACGCAAAAGTCTGTTCCAGAAAACAACTATTTATATGACAGAGACTAGGGGCTGTTTACACCTCTGCTAGCATGCTCCACTATGCAGAGCCATTTCACTAGCACTACAATATAGCAAGAGCTAATAATATAGTAAATAGGTTATGTTAACATCATCAAACTAGCATCCACACCTGCAGGTTAGTATGCTACGCTGTGTTATAAGCAGTTAGATAGTCAAGCATAATGCACTGCGTGTTTTTGTAACTTCTTCAACCTACCTAATCCGATCCTTCCGGGTTCAGAAGGAGATGCATTCATGTATAATGTGTATGTGCGCATGCTTCTGTCAGTCACATCATTGCACATCACGTCTGTGCTCTGTACTCGGGCACGATTAACAATCTCATCGTGCCCAAGTTCAGTGAATCGTGCTCTGGACCACCTCCCCAAGCAGGCCGGGGCGTGGTTAAACGTGATGATCCCAGACAGGACACAGAGTGATTACTAGTCAAACAAACTGGAGTTTGGGGGTCAAACATGCTCTGGCACGGTACAGAATGGCTAAGGTGAGTACACCCTTTGTCTAGTACAGACAGTGGGTGGCATTTGGAGGGGGGGGGACATATTCCATGAATGCCCCCTCTTCCCATGATGCCGACCCCAATAATACAGACAGAACCAAAACAACTAAGTAAAATCGCATTTGCCATTGAAACGGGCTGTTTTAATGTGGGCAAAAGTGTGTTAAATAAACAGCTAAGTGGTAAAATGTATAATGTTGTTTAGCTTTAGCTCTGAATTCCAGATATAGCCACTGCTCTGTCCAAGGGAGTAAGAGAAGGGTAAATAGTAATTTTGAAATTAATAAAAAACACCCAAACAATTTAAAATCAATGGAGAGATATGGGTACAGTATTTCAAGCATGACTACAGCCCTTAAGTGGATAAAACTAAAGATGTCACACAGGAGACCCCAAACTGTCCTGCAGGGACTCTGCAAACAGAATTTCTGCCTATAGCAACCATCCTACCCTGTCAATTGAGCTAGAAGCATCCGGACAGCCAGATGAAGCATGCAAGGTTGGACCAAGGCATGCATCGAAACCAAGACAGAGGAAGCAGAAGTGACAGACAATACAGAAGGAGCAAACCAGGAGATGGGAACAAGGGCAAGTTTTATGGCAGCATGTCAGGATTTAGGAATCAAGAAACACTGGAAAATCTGGATGTGACGTATCTCAGAGACAAATTTGGTGATGAGCGCCAGGATGGAGGAAGAGTCAATAGGCCAGTGAACAGGGAAAGAGAAATATTCATACTAAGGTACAATAGGAAAAAAGATCTAATATTGAAATAAGGAGAATAATAGGATCATATGAGTCAGGACAGGGCTACATTAAAACATAAGATTTGATGCTAGAGAACAACAAGCTTGACCTTAAGTGCAACAGCAATTGCACCCATGGGACTAGAGGGGATATAACAAAATGTACTAATAAACACTAAGACTAAATATTAAACTTAACTAAAGAATTTATTGAAAAGTTAATCAAGAAGCACCCATATTCACAATACAACTGAGAGTGAGAGAAAAAAATAAATTATTAATTAAATGTGAGATGCTGGATTTTTTTAGCTGAATTAATTCATGTTCCTTGACTGACTGATATCAGGCTTCTATTCATTTGAAAGCCACAATATTTGAATTATTCCTTCAAAAACTGAAATTGATTAATTCTATCCCACGGACATATGGTTTTAGCACCAAAATTGATGCAACGCTGTATAGTGACAGGAAAAAGGTAGTTTTGACACTTGATGCTGTCAAGACGATAACTCAGTAACCATTTGATGGATCATTTTCAAATTTTGAAAAGGGCATTGTAAGGGGAGAAAGCAGATGGTATTTGACTATGTGAATGTGATAAGTGAAAAGGTATTGAATCTTATTACTGCTTCACAAAAACATTATTTGGATGAAAATGTACACCTGGTTTAATTTTCAGACAACATGAAGCAGCAATGCTGTGTGGCAGCAAAGGAAGGAAACAGTAGCTATAGAAGATGCTAAGCCTTGTGAACACAGTAACTCTAAAAGTATTGTAAGTATCATTTACTTTGCAGGCACATTCTAGTAATGACAAACTTGAAATTATGAAATT
Source organism: Mormyrus hasselquistii (assembly GCA_026779605.1). Taxonomy (NCBI): domain Eukaryota; kingdom Metazoa; phylum Chordata; class Actinopteri; order Osteoglossiformes; family Mormyridae; genus Mormyrus; species Mormyrus hasselquistii. Next base: position 34,404,098 of record JAODKE010000043.1, read on the forward strand.
TTACCCCAAACCTGAGGCAGCACCACCTAATGATACTGAAAATGGGCAGTCTCAGACATTTGATACCATTTGCATGGTAACTTAAAAAGTATTTCACATACCTGTTGAAATTTTGTGAAAAGTAGCACTAAAATTGAAACAACTGTGCTTATACAGAAACTGACAAGGCAGTTGGGTAGTCTACTGCTGGCAGGGCAGCCCCCTTGGAACCTGGAGCGAGAGACACAGCCTCCTTGAAACCTGGAGCGGGATACGCAGCCTCCTTGGACCCTGGAGCAGGAGATGCAGCCTCCTTGGACCCTGGAGCAGGAGGTGCAGTCTCCTTGGATCCTGGAGCAGGAGGTGCAGTCTCCTTGGATACTGGAGTGGGAAACGCAGCCTCCTTGGATCCTTGAGCAGGAGATGCAGCCTCCTTGGATACTGGAGCGGGATATGCAGCCTCCTTGGACTCTGAAGCAGAAGGTGCAGCCTCCTTGGTTCCTGGAGCAGGAAACACAGCCTCCTTGGATACTAGAACAGGAGGCGCAGCCTCCTTGGATCCTTGAGCAGGAGACGCAGCCTCTTTGGATACTGGAGCGGATTACGCAGCCTCCTTGGACCCTGAAGCAGAAGGCGCAGCATCCTTGGATACTGGAGCAGGAAACACAGCCTCCTTGGATACAAGACCAGGAGGTGCAGCCTCCTTGGATCCTGGAGCAGGAGACGCAGCCTCCTTGGACCCTGGAACAGGAGACGCAGCCTTTTTGGGTACTGGAGCAGTGACACTCCACAATGTTCCACAGTTGCTGGATGAATGGCATTACCAGACCCTTGGACATTTTGGTTATAGTGTAAAAGAGAAATAAATAGAATTAAATTAATTAAGCATATAAAAATATAAATAACATAAATGACATTTTCAAACATGGACATTAAAACATACATAAAGGAACACAATTAACCATGTAACTGGTGGGGAAAGATTCTGCAGATTGTCAAGTCAACTGTGCAATAAATTAGTAAGTATATTTTCAGACCTACACATGAAGACAAGAACTCAAATAATTCAGGTAAAAACACATTTATTAACTTTTGCTTTTCCAGTTGATCCACGCAGTACTTCTATAAATTTTACAAGATGTTGAGTGTGGGACAAGTATGGCTTAGACAGCTAGACCAAATGACAATGCAAGGTACCATTTTACAACAAGACTATCCTTATAAAAAGGTTTATGAATGGTTTATAATCCAGTTATTAATTTGGTTGTAACACTTTGTAAATCAATAATAAACAATTATAAACAAGTTATAGCACAGTTTTCTTTTTATTAATGAGAGACTACCATTTATAAGTGGCAAAAGGTTTTTGTAAAGTATTACAATAAGTACCCTTATTGTAAAGTGGTACCCAATACAGCTGACAACACCAAATCTAGTTAGTTTCATTTGAAAAATGTTTCATGGTAAATATACTTCTACTTGAAGCCCCATTTATAAAGCTTTAGGTCTGATCTCCTTTGGAAATTTACAGTATCACCTAATAATTACATAAACACCTACATCTAATGGACTAAACTGCAGACAATGAGTAATTAATACGTTTTCTATCAGCAAATTCCGTTTTTCCTGTGCCCCCACTGTGTTAATAAATGTTGGGTGACAGATTAGCATACAAATTGAAATGATTGCAGCTTCTCCAGCGATGCTCTTATTATGAAAAGAACAGTGTACGGTATGCCACAGGTTTTAATTAATGAAGTTTCAAATGACAACAGCGACTGAGACGGCAGTGCAGCACTAGCTTGGTTAATCGTTATCACCCTCTGTCGCTAGGCAGATCTGTGAAGAGTGAGGAAGGACAAGGCTCATCCAAAGTGTCAGAGCCCCTCCTATACCTCATACAGAGTGTTAGCTCCTACAGTTTGACCTTTAAACATGCTGTTCTGCAAGGTAACTTGGCAAAAAAATCTTTTCCTGGCAGCAGATCATATGGCTGACACGGTAACAGCAGAATCGCTGGGCTCTGCACCGGTGGGTGCGAGCGCATTCCTGCCCAGCCGCTGAGCCCTCGTTCCGTCCAAACACGCTGAGATGGCGCGCTGCGCTCCACCGCGGTTCTCCATCTTCTTGATGTTTCATTTTTATCAGCATTCGCTTGATTTATCATGAGATGTTTACTGTTTATCGGGAAAATGCGAGGAGCCAAAGCTATGAAAAATATGATGCATGATCAAAGGAGACTTCACTCCCTTCGTCTACCACCCCACACCTCTTTTTTAGCAAGCAGCCTGTTTTGGCCTTGCCAATAGAGGGCCCTCACCAGGGGGCAAATGCTCTCTTATGTGCCCTATGGGGGGAAAAAGCAGAATTAATGGCTATACTCTCTGTGGTGCAAGGCACAAGCAACATTACAGACACTTTTCTATTGTGTAGGAGAGAGTCATTTCCACATTTTCATTCATGACTGTCAATTGTTTATATCTGCTTCTCTTCAGAAGATGCCATTGCCTGAATCCAGTACGCTTCCAGTAAAGTTAAGGTAAATACTTTTGTCAAAGGGGTGTGTGCAGCTATGCTCCTCTGGTCACTGCAAGTTCTCATTGTTTCTCTCTCATCATTTCAGCAAGAGCAGCTGGTCAGTTCAGGACTGAATAATCTCTGTAAGTGTGGATGACGGCACAGATTCAGTCTGGGTCAAATTTTATAGATATGATGCATTCCCTTTTGTGTCTGTCAGTCTAATAAATGTATCATACGGCTATAAAGCCAGTCCATTAAAAACTACCCAGAGGTAAAAATCCTGCCTAATTTTTAAATCGTCACACGGTTCCCATTCGTTTTTGACGCTCCAAGGTTAAAGTATTCATTAGCTGTGTAGAAGCTTCTGGGTAAAACACTGAGCATCAGGGCAGGGAGGGGGAAATGGGTGCTTTTGTTTTATGTTAAGATGTGTCTTAAGGTGTTTTAACTTTGTCGAACTTCATAGCAAAAACTCAACATATGTTAAAATATGGTTAAATGTATATTAATTGTTCCAACAAACCCATGGTCCAAAATGAACATTTAAGGAGTCCTGATTCATTGAATAATAATTTAAAAAAACATAATAAAATAAACTGATTTTATGCTTTTTGTGTTTTTAGTGAGTCATATCCATAAGCATAATTAATATTCCTAAAATAATTTTGTGACCTTGTAATTATATTTTAGGATGTAATTTCTCAGGAAGCCATGTGCTGTGTGCGAAAACTTGAACAATTACTTTCACTTCTAATTTTACATTTCCTGAACTCCTGCTGTATTGAAATATCTTTTTTTTTTAACCAGAGGTAGTTCTTGTAACTGAGCCTGTGATTCACAATAGCTTTGGAAATGTTCACTGAGTGTGCTGCCTTATTATGTAGAAGGTCAAAAGCACAGTCTGCTGGCTTCCTGAGGTGCAGAGGGACACGTGTCAGGCACTAAGTATGGCCACCCCTCTCACACAATCAATCCAGGCAAGTCAAATTCGATCCCATTACAAAGGCTTTCCTGGGAGCGGAAAATAGATAAATATTAATCAAGCATTGATTAAAGTGTTAAGACACCGGCTCATTAATTCACAGAGACCACAATGCCAGCCCTCCTTTTCCATCTGGGATAATGTACTTCACGGGCACAAGGAGAGATCCTCCCTTGCTCAAAATTACTGTGGGGACCATTGTGAGGATCTCCCATTAGTTACGTGGGATAGTCCATGAAAGCACTGAGGATTTGGGATGACAGAGACCTCAGGGAAGCGAGCAAAAAGGTGAGTAATGTCTGTGGCAGGAGGACTATTGCAGGGAATAACCCACGAAGCCTGCATGCTCCTGTCAGCCTTCCATCAGGTGCATTAGTCAGGGCCATAAGTCATCATTGTGGATTTACCAAATGACAATTCTGCCCGGTCAAGGAGACAAAGCTTTAGAATCATCTTTATGTTTAAGGCAAAAGATACTAACTTCTGTTAAATTACCCTTTGTCCTTTAAACAATGGTCCGTAGTTCACTTTGAGGCCCCACTCAAAAAGTCACTTTGAAGTCCTCCCAAGTGTACTGACGGTTTGTTGCCAATAGGGGCCACCAAAACCTTGGAGGGCCCTGTGAAAATGTGCGGTTTGAGGGGTGGTAAACACTGCTGCTGAGATCATCATAATCATAATCATTGAAAATGGGAGGATGGATTAGAATATCTTACTTATATTCTAGGTGTCATACTCTACGGTCCTTACAGTGATCCATTGCATTTCACTCAATTCCTATCCCAACTGCTATCCCAAATGTCTCACCAGTTCCAGGAGTTTATTATTCCAGCTGTGTGTGTAAAAGCTTGGAGTAGACATGATGTAGTCATTCTGAACCTTGGAACTGGATACACTCTAGTTAAATGGAAAAGCAACGTGCTGAACATTACGGATGCCAGTAGCGTTTATCTCTCCCTTTGGGCTGATGAATGCATGATTGGCTGCTTGACACAAACCAACTGTCACTAATAATGGAATGATGATGATAACAATGCATTAGAACAGGGTATTATACTATGGAAGAATTTGACACAGGGAGACAAGCTTTTTGTGGCTCTAATCTCCTGGCGCTGTCAGAAAACTTTTTATCGTTGTGAACCAAATTTAAAAAAAAAAAATGTATTAAGTCAGCAGTTGCGGAGCTTTGAGATCTATCCTTTGAGGCAAAGATTTTAACTGTATTTCACATTCGGGGGCAGAAAGTAGTGCACCCATCGTTTTTTTTTTTTTCTTTTTAAACACACACCTACACAAAGCTGGGGGAATACACACCATCAAAAGAAGTCGTCTGCAAAATGACACCTAACTATCTCCCAGTCTTTTTTGTTTCATCTGATATATAAAAAAAAATCTGTAAATTTACAAGCAAGCTGTATTTTCAAAGCGAGCGGCTTTCTAGAAGCTCCACAATCAGAAATTCTGAGCCACATGGTTTGTATCCAGGTTTTATGTGGCTTTATCTGTCTTCTGTTAATTAGTTTAAGTAGAAAGGGCTTCAGCTCAAAAGAATAATAGAGTTATAAAGAGCCAATTTATGAGCTTATCGGTTGAAAACTTTTAGTTAAGAATCAAATCCCAAGATACACACAAAAAACAAAAGAGGCACTCTTCCTGTGTCTTCATCTGCAATGTGACTGCTTGGCAGCAGCAGCAGTGGTATGCCATACAGTGTACAGCAGCCGCAGTGGTATGCCATACAGTGTACATATAGCCCTGTACTGCAGAACTGAACTTCAGTCCATGAGCTTTGAAAGTTTTCTAGAGATGCTTGAAACAAATAACGCTGTTGCCATGTATCTTATAAAGACCGAGTCCATTTAATCAGTCAGTTCCCTGCTATTCTTCTTGGGTGCTGGAGTAAAATAGTACCAGTAAACCAAACTGAACACTGACAATGCCTCATAATAAAATTATTGAAAGCTTTTTATTGATTTATGGATCCATATGCAGACATTTTATTAACTTTTAGATGAAAATACTTGATGCCATTATAAAGTTTGTGCTGATCAATGAAACAACAGACATATTACATGTCCAGAACAATGACTGTAAAGTAACGCACTTTCTTCCGAAGTCCAAAGTATGTGGACAAGGAATGAGGGAAATACAGGATCTTTTGCCTTACAGTCACTGACTCCAGACCAGCAGACCTTACTGGCCATATCTCAGATACATGGAAATAAGCTCCACAGTGTTGCAGCAAATGTAAATAAGATTTACAGTGGGCAGGATGAAAAACAAAATGGTCCTGTGAGCATTCAGCTAAGCATGGAAAAGTAATTTTCATATTGGCTGAGCAGCCAAGAAGGATGGTGGTGTTAATCTATTTCAGATATTCCTTGTATCGCTAGGATACAACCATACAGGATGACGGGGGAAAAAAATCTGCCTATGTAACAAACCATACATCACAGGGACCTAGAGGCAGTTAGCATGAGGAATTCCACCCAGAGCTGAAAGCAGCAGGACCTGTCTGAAACGATGACCGGATTCAGCTCCAGCCAAAATAAAATCCACGATGGCCTCCTTGGAACGGAGAGAAAAACAATCAGCTTTGATTGGTCAATTGCTGTTTGCAGTCTTCTTGCTCGATTTCACTTGGAGTCATGAAAACGTCTGCATGGGCTGCCGCTCTGCCCTTATCGAGGCTCCTCATTTGTCACATAAGCCTCAGAGCCATCACTAACAGCGAACATAATTAGCCACGATAATGTAATAAGCCCCAGGTGATGACATAAATACTAACCAATAATGTAGTCAAACAACCAACACTATAATAACATTTTCTAACCATTAATGCAATTATTCCACATGACATAAAATATTCTGAATTACATTCTAGGTTGCTCATAATTTAATAACCTTCATGAACTAGTATAATAAAATTCAGAATCAATTAATTCAAAGCAATAGAGAGGTTCAAAAGGTGAGTCACGTAGGATTTATAATCACAACTTAATAATAAATAATGAATCACATCTATTTGCTTTCTGATTGATTCCAGCATTCCATAGAATAGTGATATTAATTAACGATCCATATTTAGTAATGACCTTATGACAAATATTTATCCGTTATAAAGGTAGGTACTGTAGAATGTATGTAACCTTCTGCAATTCCTCAAAATTTCAGTTAGGGTTGAATGGTCTGTTATTATTATTATTATTATTATTATTATTTATTGCATTATGTATTTCCGTAGGCTCACTTGCACCTTGATGAAAATGCACACTTTTACAGAATCACATGGGGTTGTGTATCACATTTACTGTAGATGTAATCAGGGGAACATCCCAGTCCCACGTTTTAATATAAACCTGCTCTCCAAAATTCCCACATGGATCCAAGCCCGCCGGGACTGGTAGACATAGCCGGACCAAGAAGATACTGGGGGTGACCCATTACCTCCCCTGCGGGGACTCCATTGATCTCTCCCTACTGCACTTGCATGCACCAGAAATCGCATTTTCAGCGGAGCTCTGGTCGTTATGGCTGCAATGCGTTTACACTGCGCCATGCAGTGCTGAAAAGAGCAGCTCGTTCTATTTTTAACCCACCGTCCACACACACATGGCATATGACCGGCCTCCAGTCACTTTAACTGGTATGGTTTCCAGATGCCCTTCCAGTCTAAACTCTGATAGAGTGACAAGAGCCAGGTTGCCATCTGACTATGTAGAAGCATACAGTTTGAATGGATGGGGACAAACGCTTAACTGCCAGACAGGGCAGATCCTTTTCATATGAAATGGCAGTAATAAATCATGGACCCTCTGAATTATCTATATGCAGGTATACTGTACACTTACCAAATTCTTCACATTCTTTTCAGTTTGAATGGTTTGTTCTTGATAACCACATGGTGACTGTTATTTTCACAGGTGTCACCAAGCGAATGATGCTTCAGTTATTAGTCAGAATGACTTGTGAATATGCTTTAACCCCTTGAGCTTTATGTAGATTCAGAAATCCATACATGAGGTGATGATTCCCAAACCTTTCAGCCCATGACCCCCAAAATAAGAGTACTGGAGACTCATGACCCAAGAATATTTCATTGATCAGGGGACACAATCGACTGGTTGTAGTTATAACAGAATTTATTTAGATTTAAACATTTTCACAAGCATTCTCTAGTAATCATCTCACAACCCCCTGCCGGTGTTTTGCGACCTCCCCTGGGAACCCCTGCATTAAGGTATTGCTTATGTCATTATTTGTTTCTTTGTTAAACAAAGAAACCAACGCAGAGGTGCAAGCCTGGAGCCTATCCCAGGAGCCATAGGGTACAAGGCAGGGGATACTCTGGCTCAAATTACTGTCATTTAACTGCATGACTTTCAACTATAGGAGGAGACCAGAGTAGATTGGAGAAACCACAAAAAACTGAGGAGAACAAACTGAAGCGGTGTACGGACTGACCCTGCAGCCACAGTGCTACGAGCCATTTCACTGCGGTAAAATGAATTCTCCTTTCAGTGTGACTCTGCAGCATGCTGTGAAAGCACAGTGTTCGTCATCTGAAACAAAGTCGAACGTACGTGAATGTGCAAGATGAGAAAAAAGGCCCAATTTCTAAAAAGTGTTATGTCGGCTACTCATGGGATCCCAGCTAGCTACTAGTACCTTGTCGACAGCACGTTGGCGTCCACTAGTCTAATGATTAGTGGTCCAATCATAAATGGACTGCACAGCTCTGTGACTTCTGGTCTGATATGATGTCTGCCTTTGGTCCAGCTACCTAACACGGCTTGTAAGAGCTTCTAACACTTAATGCCCTTGAAATACTAAAGAACTCTGAGGTGTACCATTGCTGATTTGCTTTTTAGTCTTTAGCATCAGCCACTGCAATTGGGTAGTATGAATTTTTATACAAAATACTGTAATATCAAGTAGACCAAGTCATCGTAGCAGCAGCCAGTGATGAGGAGGCTTGATTGGAAAGAACTGACTAGTTTGTTATAGTCCTTACAAGGACTCACACAGGCATCCAATGAGCAACAACCCCAAAATTCCAGGCAACACAGGGAGGTCAGACGCCGGCCAATGAAGCTCACACATGGTGGGTAGTTTAACATTACAACACTAAAGACTTGTGAGGATTGGACAGGGTTCACGCAAGACATGCGTAACAATAGGGAATTACAACACAAGTATTTACAATAACAAATACATAAAAGGGGCTATTTACAATGGCCCACGAGGAATGCTGGAATGTACAAATCTCGTTGGCATTACAATAAGGCAGAGTAAAGAGATCAGGAATCTCCATACGTTGTCTTATGGATATCTTGCATTGGCATAACACTCATCAGCACTTGTTTTGTTTTCTTAGATAACCATGCTTTCCCAAGCTGATAACACTGATTCTCCACAATTTAAATGGCTAAAACTGAAAGGGAAAACCCAAAGTGCGTGGTAATAAAGTTGCTGCTCTCTTCTCGCACGTGTGCATGGCAGCGGAAAGCACTGGTGGCAGACTCCTAGCAAATCACACTTAGTTTCAGACATCCGTCCACCTGGGTGTCATCTATAACTCATCCCAGCCCTCTGCACACCCTCACTCTGTGCTGTCAAACTAAAAATATGCAGCCTTCATTAAATAACTCAGAGCAGGGACAAATGGAAAGGGAATCATTTAGGAAGATGAAGTGGGTCGAACCTCAGGCTTGCACGGCCCCATCCACAATATATCAAGAGCGGAAGGGACAGGAATCACAAAGTTCTAGGGCGGGGTCTGACACTGTGCGTATGCTTCACTGATTAAGCTGCCGGGGGTGTTGGGGGAGCTATCCAGCTCTGCTGTGTCTGATCTGTTCCCACAAGCCCTTCCATTCCCTCCAGCAGACTAAAACCTGCTCATTAAGATGTAACCGAAGCAGGAATTCACTGAATGTGGTGAATGTGTGCTTCTCTGTACACGTGCTGTATTTAATAGGAACCCCTCATAAATGCTTGTATTGTTTGCAAACAAGTATCCAAATGACCTGACCCTGCAATGACCTGACCCTGCAGTTTGCTTGACAAGGAAGTGAATATTTTTTGTGCATCACAAACATTCAAAGTGAAGTAAACTTGGGAATCAAAAAATACATAATTTGATATGTGCACGTACAAAATAAGGTGGTTATCATCCCAAGAATGCATTCCAACGGTTCTCTTTTGCTTCCTTCTATCTCAAATCACAATCTTTTCAGACTGACATTTTAATTTACTAACACCTAATAAAAGAAGTTTTGTGGAATTATAATGCTGAGGGTAAGTAATTCAACGTGGTTGTTTTTTTTACTCATATTCTGTCAGATGCCGCTGGCCATCCTGTTCTTCCTCGTTGTCAAAGTCCTTGGTGTGTTTCCCCTGCTCCCCTGACTGCCACATTGCTCAATCAGCTGAGGGTGTGGCTATTAACTCCTCTGTCATATATTCTCTCTTCCTCTATTTTTGTATTTTATAGATATTTTTTCCATAGTGTTTCATTTGTATCAGTTTTTGTAGTTCCTGTGTTTTGTGACTTGTATTCAGTTTTGGTTTCTTGCTTTGTGCCCATGGTTGTGTTTTATCTGTCTTTGTTATTCCCCTAATGCAGGGGTGGCCAATCTGCAAAGGGCCACTGTGAATGCAGGTTTTCGATGCAACACCCAAACTAGGTCACTAATTAGAGGACTGATTGACTGAAGAGTACTCACACCTTTACGGACAAGATTGGCCACCCCTGCCCTAGTGTTAGATTCTATTTCTTAGTTTCTCTGTTAGTTTCTGAGTTCCTTGATTTAATTAGTTTTTTCACCTGTTGCCTGTTTTGCAACCCCTTTTAATTGCTCCCACCTGTACTGCGTTATCCTTGGTGGCCCTCTGTATTTCAGTTTCTGATCCTGTCCTGTTTCTTGTGGGGTCATTGCTGCTGCTACAATCGGTCTGGTCAAAATCAGACGCGCAGGGCAGGGCAGGGGCAACCTTACAAACATCAATATCTCAGAAACTAAAGCAGCATAAGGGATAGTTTTAATGGCACAAACCAGCACAAACACGGCACATACGACTGAGAACAGTTTGGTTGAAGTCTGAAACATATGGGGGGCCAACTTCACGCAGGTCAAAGCCATACAACAATCGCAAGGAGACACACGTTAACCCTAATATTACAAAACAATGCAGAGCCTATACTGTTATTACAGAAAAAAGATCCACCCTACAATTTTTTTTGCTTCCTCACACCTTTCTCCACTAACCTCATAGTGTTAAATCACTACAAAATTTAAAAATGCGTATATTATTGTACATATCTTACAAACGAGTAATAGTAATGTTTATTTCACCAATACATAATTTACAATATTGCTAACCTCTGTCTCACCTTGTAAATGAATTCTACCCTCCTGGGGGGTATTTTTCATACGTGGATTACTCGTTTAGCCGGATGTAATTGTTGATGATTTGGCATGATCCTGGATCTATCAGTTTTTTTTTTAATTTTTGCTGTATGTGTTGTCATAGCAGCACATCCAAATCCTGAAACCTGCTCAGAGCAGGTTTGTTCTGTGTAAACAAGGATTAGCTCACACACTTAATCAGCGTCCGTGCATGGAAATCTGTTCAGTCATGGCCTCGCCATTCATGGATAAGCTACCAATTGATATTGGTGCGCAAATTATAAGAAGAGAATTTCATACAGAGAGGGTTTTGCACGATCGGCAAGATTCTTTATTGCTCCAGGAGGAAATTCTTTTCGAAAGATACCGCTTTAGCCGTGGGGGGATATTGTACCTAAAAGATTTATTAGCACCTTGTA
>JAODKE010000043.1:34433460-34452734 GCA_026779605.1 Mormyrus hasselquistii
TTACCTGAGAACTAGTGTGGCTCATCAGAAGCCAGGTAGGATAGAAAACCTACTGCATAGTAGCTCTCGAGGACCGGAGTTGGAGACCTCTGCTTTAGATCTTTTCAGTCCTCTCATATGGAAGAAGGCTGTGAATGAATGATGGAAATTGCACAACGGTCTTGGATAGCATGAAAATAAAGGTTGAGTCCATTAGTCTTAATTTGAAATCCTGGTCACTTTAATGGCTAAACTTCACTAAGAAGTTAAGTATAGAGCCTTGTACACAAATTTCAGAAACGGTAGAAAGAAGAATAGCTTTTTTTCTAATGAATAAAATACCAAGAAAATTGCCCCTCTCCATATTGAAATGAGAAATTACTGTCCTCTTGGCAGCATTATGGAAACAATTGTAAAGCAACAATAGAAAGGTACAAAAAGCAAAAGCGAAAATTGCTAAAGAAGGAATGCACAAAGAATTATTACGAAAACCCATATTAGAAATGGCATTACTCATTCTAGAAGAATAATGATGGGATGACGATTCAGATATGGAGTGTTCTGGGCTGGGCTTCTTGGCCTTCATGCGGAAGGATGCAGAACTGACTTGTATGTATCCTAGTTGGACAGTTAATGTAGGTAGTATGTTTTAATATTAGACACAAACAGTTACAGTGAGTTGATTAAAACACCTCTTTTTCTTTGGCTGCGAAGTATGTTAATATAATGAAAGAACATTGTTTTGTGATAACTGGATATTCAGTAAACTAAATTATAGCTGAATGGTTTCTTTACCACTTTAATGTAATTATAGCATATATTACACATTACATGGAACTGGAAGATTTACCCATATTTCTTGTTAATAAAATTTAGATATGTCAGCGATAATTACACCCAAGTGTTTTATGTAGTTAGCTTCAAGTAAGAATTTCATAAAGCAAATCCACAAATTAAAGATCTATTTCTGTTGCATTTTTAATGGTATGTGCCAATAAAGAATTACTTTATTGGTGATGCTTGCTACCTGCTACGACACCCAAACAGTGCGTGTGGAGAGGTGAATAATATGTGCAGATTGATTATTCAGTGTGTAATCCAATTTCTTTTAGAGATTTATTAAAAAGTGGCAACCAAAATATACAAATTTTGAGGTGGAATTCACATTCACAAATACTACTCGCACACTTAATTTCCTTATATTACCACACTTTCTATACCTGTATTTCTCCTGCTTTCCTTTAATTACATGCAGACATTATTGCTGTTGAAACCACCAGTAATCACAAGGTGCACATCTACAGGCATTAAGATAATAAATAAAATAATAAAAGAAAAAACACGGTGTGTGGCTATAAAGCTTTAGATTACATTTTTTAAATAGTTTCCTCAAACATGTGCTCAAACAAGCAGTGGGTCATTATTACTACCTTACAAAGCACTCTGTCCCAGCAGAAATTAAGCTGCATAATTAGGAGGTGTTCTAAGTGTCCTCACAGCACCAGCACGCTCTATAAACTATAAACGTGACCTTATAAGATTCTGTCCAAGGGAGAAACTGCTTTGAGACCTGAATCCATACTTAATGACCTGTGTGACAGGAAAGTGATACATTAGCAATGACGTGGCCCCCTTTGCCTGTCTGCTTTTCACTGTGGGGATGTCTCATCATTCAGGCAATTCTTCATCCCATTTAAGGTCCTTCATACACCAGGGCTCAGGCGAAAATGCTACCTTATCATGTATTCCTTATTTGGTGCTGGACATCAAATACAATTACAATACAAAACAATGCACATTGACCATTTCTAGCATTATACAATCAAAATAAACAAGCAACAACATTCTCAAAATGTTAATTGCTGGATATCTATTGAGTTACATGAAATGTATGAAGCCTGTTGCTTTTGTTCTGATTATTCTTCTTATTATTCCTAGAAAAACCAAACATGGCAGGTAAGTTCCAAATCTTCCCCACTTCTCAGTCAACCAAGATCAGACCAAGCAACTCAAAGTGGCGCTAACCATTGCACATTTTGGCAAATTTCTCAAGAACCATATGAGACAGCATCAAATTTATCATGATTTCTGAAACAGTTATGTAAACCCAATCTAACAACATAAAAAACAGCATCCAAACCGTCTTTGATCATCTGTGATTTTGAAGAACACATTTTGCAGGAAATTATAAAATTAACTCAACCTAGAAGCTTAGTCAAATTTACACAAAAGTTCACAAGGATCATCTGACTTTGCAGATAAGTTGTTCAAGAAATGTCAATATATCCAATGGTTTTCCTATTGTCATCATAGGAATTTATAAAAATATTTGGTAATGCTTTACATTAACTTCATAATGCTTTTATATTGTATTCATAAAAGATAGTGTGCCTATTAAGGTTTCATAAAGCATTCATAAACATCATGTATGTACACCTTAATATCCTAACAATCCCTTAATAGCTGTAATATAACAAACATTATAACTATATAATCATAATGTTTGTTCTTAATGTATATAAAAGCTGTTAAGGGATGTTAGGATGATCTATGAATGCATTATGAAGGTGCACTGAGTGTTCTAAGAATGCATAATGAATGCAGTATGAATGTGCACTTAGCGTAAACTGTTTCTATCTTCTGATTCTTATGAAACTTGAGAATCATCAGTACAACAATCAGTGAACAATTACAAATTTTGGTACAGATAGATCTCTAGGGGGTTACTATACTGTAGTTGAGTGATATCTATATCTAGAGTATTGTTAAGGGTAAAATATAAATTATGGAGTAACCTGATTCTATACTGTAAGTAATACCTAACCTACTAGCAAATGATGTCAGTCAGCTATCATGAATGGGCATCTGCTATTTAATGTATATAAAATACATTAAGTCAATTAATGCTCAATATCTTTGGAATGTAATGCCTTATATACATGAATCTCCACAGGCAAAATCAAGACAACATTTCATGGAAAGGTTTCAGTTTCTGTGAATGTACTCTTGTACTGTATGTGGCATTGTAATAAGATGCTTATAATTACACATGCTAGAATCTGATTTCATATGAATGTATCAATATGGCGAAATCTAAGGACCTTATATACACTTCAAGTCTGCCATCTTGGATATCCCACTATCTTGAATTAGTAAAAATTACCCAATTTGCACTAAACTTGATGAAAATCTATTCCCAAACAAAAGCTGTTCAAGGATTTTGGATATGCCAAACAATTTACCCAATATAATCTGGCAAACCTTTACCAGAGCATGTGTCTTTTTAATCCAAAGTTTAGTTCGGAAGAAATTTTTTAAAAATCATGTGTGTGTGTGTTTATGTATGTATATACATTCTGAATAAGATATCCAGTTTTCCACAGCAATAAAAAATCTTTAATATCAATTTGTGGAATTAAAATATAAAACTTTCAAAAATACTAAGCAAACTAACAAGATCTCCAGGGGCCTAGTACTATAAAGCCAAATAACCAACTCAGGAGGCCCTGAGTTTGAGACCAGTTAGCACTGTGTATTGATTTGTCTGCAGGCTATGCCAACCCCCCTGCAGGGTGTACCTTTAAAGATGAATCACATTTTTTAAAAGCAATATTTGCAAAATGCAATGCATGAAACACCGAGGTTATTCATATCTGACACAAAACTTTTCAGCTTTCAGCAAAGCCAATGAAACACTAAAGCCACTAAGCAGTTATGGAGCGATATAAGACATTTTACATTTCTGGTTAAGGCTCATAAGTCGTTGTTCCCTCAATATGAATCTATTGACACTGATAAAGCCCAAATTGAACCTGGTAATAATTTGTTTGTTTGTGTTTTCACAAAATGAGGTATTGTCACGCCCGATTCTCCTGTGTGCAACGTCCCCTTGTTAACATCGTGTGGAATCCCCGCGTTTACTAGCTGTTTCGTGTTATTTCCGATTAGTCCTGTGTATCTCAGTCCGCATTCAAGTACACTTCCCCAGTCCTGTCATTGAGGTTTTCACCGTTTGAACCTTGTTTTGCCAAATATACCCCTCCATCTCGGTCTACAGGACCCTGATGCCACAGTCTAATAAAAGAGGCGATTTATTGGTTGCAACAGCCTGAAGTCCAGTAGGACCCCTCAGCTCGCGCCTTGGCTGCACACATAAGGGATATCCTGGGGAGGATTTCCCCGTCAAAGGACGCGTTTCTCCCAGCCTACAGCAGCTTCGGAATGGGGTAGCAGAGGTGATGATGAGGCAGGTGGCCCTGGACAGCAGAAAACCCCCTTGTCCACTGCTGGAGCTTCCAGAGTTGCCACCTACTCCGCCACACAAAGCAGGAGGGAGGAAGAGGTGGAAAAGCCGGAGACGTAAGGAGACATCGGAGGTCTTCTTAGGGGCCATCTCTCTTTCCGCTGCCTGCCCTGCTACATGTCAGGAGGAATCCCTCCCGATTCTGAGCCCGGCGGTGTTTATACCTGACATCGCCACCGCTGCCCTGCGTGCCACCCGGTGCTCATCTGGCTGCAACCAACACTGCTTGGTTGCCACTATGCTGCCAGCACCAGTAGGTTACCCCTTCCGGGGAAACACGCCTGGCCTTTAAAGGGGCCAGGTCGGTTGGGGATGCCATCCCGCGGGTCCCCAAGACCCCAAAGATCCCCAACCCCAGCTCCCCCCCCCGCGGTTACCGTGCCAGCGGTTGCTGCTCCGCCCCCCTGTGGTTCCTGGATAACTAGGAGAGACCTCATGCAATTATTGGTGTTATTAACATTATTAAAAATAGCTAATTTTCCACATGCTTTTGATCCAAGACAGTTAAACCACAATTTGCCTTGATAATCACAGGTCATCATTGTAATACAGTGCTAAGGAAATCAACAGAAGGGGCGGGTGTGTGACTGACTCTGTTCTCACAAATAAATGTATGTCACTTTGGGTATCTGATAAATCAAATGAAAAGCAACCTATGCCAAGATTGCAAATCTGAAATTACTAGGACCCCAGTAATCGCCAGTACAGCTAAATATGTAAACTGATTTGCTAAGAAAAACAAGTGGTGTGTGATAAGTAAAAATTAATATAAACAAAGATGTATATGATTTTGTCAATGGGCAGATGTAGAGCTTTAATAACATGAAGTTTAAGGAATAAGGACACACTCACACATGGAGGGCTAATGAACTTCTTAATTTCTATTTTTCTATTTTAACATATATTTAAAGCAAACATACTCAACCCAGTGCTGGACATTTTCAATGAAACAGTTAACAGCACAACTTCCTCCTGGCCTTAATCTAAAAATATTTTGGTTATGATTTCAGGGAATTAAGTACTCTGTTAGTGGTGCAGCCATCAAAATCAGCACTGTTGGTCAGTAAAAATGATAAAAATATACAAAAAGTTGCATGTTAATGCACAGAATGTTGTCCTTTAAATACATTCTGTATTGGTTATCTTCTACTATAGAGTAGCATTCCTCAACAGTTGCACAGAGTAATAATATATTTATAATTAATTTGGTGCATATTTCCATACAGTTTTAGTACTGAGGTTACCTTTGAGTATAATGTCTAAAAAACTGAACTAATTTTTTTTTTTTTCTGGACATATAGCATAGATTGTAAAGCAGCAGACATACAAGCACATTGGTCCATAGGTTAACTAGTTATTTCAAGCCTTAACTGTCTCCTTCAGAAATTCATATAAGGTACCTGGTGTCTGTTTCCAGTCATCACTCTGCACCACCAGCAAAGGCAGCATTCAGTAATGAAAGTGAAATGAAAACCAAATGTCATTTGAAGACACAGGCCGTTTCCTGGCTTCGTCGGTGCAGTCATTTTTCTTGTTAATGTAGCATGTCGAATTTGGAAGGCGATGGCTCGAAAATGAAAGGTTGCATGTCTCACTTCGTTGGCAATATGTATCTGATATCCGCAGTAAATCAAGGCGGCAAAGGGAACACATGTTAATGGGAGCCACTAAATTGGAATGGAATTTGTTTTAAGGAGAAACACTGTCTGCATAAAGGAAACAGAGCCATTTATTTTGTTTTCAGAGGAAGAGTAGAGAAGAAGGATTGAACAGAGGGATTGTTGCCCTGAAATCGCCCTTGCATGAGGTCTCTCCTAGTTATCCGATTAGGAATTCATTCCGGACAAAAAAATAGAAAGGGGGTGTTTTTCCTTCCCTGTTTTCTCATTTTATGTTCTCTTAGATTAGAATACCAGGCTGTTACTTATCTTTGCAGGACTAATTGAAGGTTTATTTATTGGTCAATTTGTTTGTTTGTGTATTTATTCAAACAGTATTGTCTTTAATAGGCCTGTCAGAGATCTTCAGCTTTAAAAAATGACACGTATGACGTGCAATCAACAATATTACATACAGTCTGCAGAAAACAATTTGCCATTACAGGGAAAGATGCTATCAATTTTTTGCGACACTGCAGGGATCCTTGCAATCTGCTACATAAAAACATGTTGTGAATTTCAGAAAATGATATTCTCTTAAAAGCGAGAGCATACTTCTTCTTTCTACCAAAGAGGTCAGGTCATGTGCCGATTCACACGTAAGTGTGCAACACTGACCACCTTGTGGAAAATTTCAACTCACTGACATCATTTCCGTGGACATTTAAGGAGTAGCCTGTATTGGGACTAACCAGAACCCATGCAGTGTGTTTAATTGTACTGGGAGGCTGGGTGTTCATTGAAAGGGTGAAACATCCACCCTCCAGCTTTCTGGACAGGGACACTGGGAGCATTAATAAGTGTTACCCTTCTGCCAGCCCAGTCGGCATTCCAGAGGAGGCCAACACCTCATACCCTACTGAGGAAATCATGAGCATCAGCAACCAGCCTCTGACAGAGAACCACTCCATTGCTCTGTAGCTGTTCACAGGAAGCGCTTTACTTTTATATAAACACAGAAACACACAGCTAAAACTGTAGATTAACAAAACACTGCCTCTAAATGTACTAAGAGTCATACATTGGACACACCAGCAAAAAAAGCTCAAAGTTCACAGGAAAGAACTTAATATATACAGCAAGGTTATCTTTGTGACTCCCAATGTGTACTCAAAATATACACAGAAAAATTCCTGTGATGCTACTGTATTGTGCTACATAAATGTGTTTGTTTTAATGTAAAGAACAGCGTGAGCAAATGTATTAGACAGCAAAAGTGAGGATAAACGTGTTCCTCCTTCCACCAGCCCAAAGGCGTCCTAGACACAGATCTGGTGCACTGCGGGGGTCTGATGAATCGAGCTGTCACTTGTGCTAATTCCCTCATCCAGGACCCATGAGCCTGTAGCTAAAGCAGAGGCCCACTCCTGATGCTGCAGACTGGATCCCACAGTGTCAGAGGAGGAGTCAGTGTGTCCCTGCTCTGCTTACAGTTTATTGTATTTCTTACCTACGGATCGTCTATCCATCCATGTAGATTCCATAACTACCTGATCCTGGAGCCTATCACAGGAAAGAAAGGGCACCATGCAAGGAACTCCCTGAGCAGCAGGCAGTGTTATTGCAATTTCACAGCAACATCTACAGTTGAATCGCTACATATTTAAACATTTGAACTGCAGTCAGTTAGTGTAATGCCAAGGAACTTGAACCACTAATCTGACAAATGAAAGTTTGTTTCCTGAACCACCACACTTCATGGAGTCTGTAAACACACATGCTGATCTGTGAAAGCCCCACAGACTTGGAGGATAAATTATTAGAAGAAAATGTAAGCAGAGCACAATTAGAGGTGTTGGGGGAATTGTTTGTCCAGCCTATAATGATTTTCTATAAGTGTTCAAGCAAGAAATAAAGAAAATATGCATAAATTAAATTTCCCCTTATACTGTTCATACTGTATAAATTTTAAACAAATTAAACCCACACAACAAATGATGACTGAAGCAAAATTATTTTTCTTGGACTTATATACATATACATCTTTTATTTTCCAGCTCCACATTCCCTGGCACCTCAAAACATGTCATGATATTTCAAAAAAGGACCAGATAAATTGATGACAAAAAGGGGAATATGAAAACTGGGTAAAATCATAGAAAAAAATGATGATCTCCTTCTTTGACCCAAGAAATGTGTCCTTTTTGTCCTGCACAGCGGCAAAGCCATATTTATTATGTTCACCTCTGAAATAAAGCAGAAGATGTTCCCTTTTAGTTGTGTCTCTGCCGATGGCTTGGGAGCTGCCTGTCTGCTTTGACCGCACCCCATGATTGGTGAGGGTGAAAGTCGTCGCTTGAGCAATGTCATAATGAAAGTAATGCCATGACGTCGCCACACTTGCGTCACCATTTTTGCCACTTTAAATTAGGTCACCATCATTGGCTGTGGTGTCAATAAAAGATTTGCTAAAGGAAGAATCAGTGGACAGTGGGTCATCTTCCCCAATATGAATGCAGGTCCAGTGGCTGTGTTTCTGATCATCAGTCGGTTTCAGGTTTTGTGCTAGATAACCAATGAGCATCCATCAGATTACACATAGCTAAATGTAATCATTGCACCCAGCTGTATGATTTCCTTATATACAGGTAACAGCCAGAAACTAATGTGTCAATTGCCTGCAGCTCAGAATAATTATTGGTTTATTTAGAACAATTAATCAGTTGGCTTTTGTAAAAATAAAAATATAAAATGATAACTTAACTCATTTAGCTAATAATACCTGTTTTGAGTTTACTATATGAATATTTCACTGGTGCTTATTTGTTGATTTGATTCACACTACACAGGTACAAAATTAACAATAACAGTGCTAGCTTGCATTATAAATACACAGGTAAAGCAATTTCCTATTTACAACAAATCCTGGATAATATTTATGAACACATTCTTATATCTACAATGCATACTGGTTTACACCTGAGCTTTTCATGGACAGCAGGTCATGTAAATGGTGAGATAAATGGGGGGAGATGTGAACAGAAAAGCTTTAATGAATTTTACTCATTTACATTAATTGTGCCGATTTAACACGTTTATCATGAAAGTCCTAATATAAATGTGTATTTGTACATGGTATGTTATGTATTCTGGACCTTATTTTATAGCACTAATTATATAATGTGACTGTGATATATTAGGACTACCATCATTAAGCCATTAAACAGAAAATAAACACATAAGATTCCAAAGTAATTACACGAGTGAGTATATAATTACATAAAGTTACATAAAGAAGCAACATCCAGAAGACCCACCACACACATATGAGGCGCGGCGCTCCAGTCCAGGAGAGCTACAAGGTGCACTGATGCACTGTCTCAGCTTGTAATAAGCCCAGTGATTTAATGAATTTGATTATTTAATTCACCTAAGTCAGCATGTGCAATTTATGTAAGAGGAGCAGATGCAAGCTGCAGATCTCTGCTGGCTTTCCCACAGAGGAAAGCACTGCATTCTCAGTCAGCGTTCAGGTAGCTTTGCTTGCGAAGTGCTATTTTATGGGTGCGACCAAACAATTATTTGAATCGCACATTCAGCCCAAACCCAACCATGCAGCTGCATCATTTCAAAATCTCCATCCAGCCCCAATTTAGGAGGAAGGAAATCAGCCGAAAACAATAAACATGATAAAGATGTCATGAACTGATACACCCATCTTGACACTATTACTGAATATTATTGCATATAATCTGTTTTCATATCAAGATCTTACGATCAACCTCACTTACCTAAACCCAAATGATTTTCGCTGTGCAAAACTAACACGATTGGGTTTTCCTTTCATAAATATGACATTTCAATACATTTTATATTGATTAAAATAGTATTGAATCACAGCTGAATTGTGCAAGTTTTTCATAGAGCATGGGGAACATACATGCCCCTACTTATTTTCACAAAAACCACTACATGGCTGTAAATACAAGCAAACCACCGAAAAGTATCTGCAAAGCTTAGAAAGTTGAATATAGAATAAACTTTGACACCTGAAGAAAATGTTCATCTTATGAAGTGTTTTAATGGTTTAAATTTTTACTGTTTTGTTTCGTTCTTGAGTACTCTGGGTGTAACTCCATTTTTCTATAAACCTTTTTATACTGCATTGTTTTGTATAACGTGAGGTTTGGGGCACACACATTTGTGGCGTTATAGCAGAAATGACTCTACATGTATTTTATCGTGTTATGTTAGAGAAGGGAAGGTCTACAGATGGGAGATCTCTCACTGATCTGTTTGTGTTAATGTAATATTTCTCATAATTTAATTCATTGTGATAATTTGCTCAACCTAGAGTACATCACCACAGAATTTAATATTCAATCAATCAATAAATCAATGAAATAATCAATCAATAATAAGAAACAGCTAACTAACCAGAATATTTAAAATAATGGATATAATCTGACTGATTTATTTAAGGGCCAAAGATTGGCTTCATTCATCTATTCTGTACAGGTGTTCTATTGCCTGATCTCCAATTTCACATAATTGAAAAATTATAGGGTTGGTTTAATGTGATTTGCATCATGCCATCCATTCAATCAGCTCAGTCAAGGCTAATTAATTATAACAGAATTAATAGAAAAAAAACATTCATACCTTGTGACTCTCGAGAACTGGAGATGCCAGCCTGTGGCATACGAATATAAGTGATCAGAAGCAGGTGAACACATTGCGATTACGGTAAAACTTAAAATGTGGGGAAGTCATTAAAACAGGATGAAGGAGCAACTAAAGGACGCACACTTTGACAAGGAGAACGTGAACACATACAGCCATAGGTGAGCTACAGACAGTCCTTGTTCACTTTCAGGATCGGGTCCTGCTTTCATATCTGGGGTTCAGGTGGCATTAGGGGAAACTGCTAAACTATTCCAAAAAAATGACCATTCTATTTTCATTCCTGCACGCAGGTGGTGCAGTTCGTGTCTTGATATGTCCATCATGGAGATCCAGAGGCTAATAGTCTTTTTTTACAATTATCCCAGTTTTTCTAGTTCTGCAGCTTTGATGTTGTTGACCAGACTCATGGAGACTGGCAGAACACCAATATCCACGTTAGCTCCTGCACCACCTTCAGTTGGGGGCACTGCACTACTGGATATGCACAATGCAGTAGTTCAGTACAAATATGTTCACTGTACAGTCCATGCCAGGTGGAGGTGTGTAGGCTTCCCAAGCATTGTGCCTCCACCACATCATTGAAACTTTGTCCACTTATCTTCTATGCCATTTTGGTCTCATTTGCACTGTTTGCTGGGAAATAAAATTCGTATTTGTACACAGTTGTTTTCTCACTGGCAGATTTACAGTTTTCTTTCACTGGTGGAGAATTCATTTTAGGCCAAAGTCTCACTGTTCCACACTCAAGATTCCATTTTTGGAATGCTGAGCAGAATGCCATCAGATATTACAAAAATAAATAATTTTAACAATGAAATACAATACATTGCATTGACCTTGAACCGTGGATATACACAAAGGTGCGAATGGTTACAGTGAATAAAAAGGAGAGTAAAAGGGCTCTAGTGCTATTGCCATGTTCTCATGTTTTCCTGGTAACATTTCTAATGTCCTTTGTCTTTTACCACCATTCACTGGAAAAGGTCTATAGTTAGTATACACATGTCCATGTATGTGTTTCAGGAACAAGTACAAATCATAAAGTCAATAACCAAAATCTTAAACAAATTTAATGGAAAAGAAATATGCCTGAATAAAAAATACTTTTTTGATTTTGTATCACTTATTTTGCTCTTTGCAAGACTCCTTTCATGTCCGTCATCCATCTACCTGTTGTTTCTTGTTTGTCATTTTGTCTCAGAGGAAATGCCCACATTCACCATAATATAATATTGAGAAGTAGCGTACCTTCTCTCAGTCTTTTTCCTACGTATCAGTCACATCCCCCCATCCTTTCACTTCCCAACATTCTCTACTTTTTTCATAACAAAAGGCATTATAGGTGAGTTAAAATCACGTGTCACTCCCCCCGTTACAGATTGTCTTGTAGCCTCTCCATGTATGTTCTGATTTCTGCGGACTGTCCTAGGTCCATGTCCTGACAGACCCACTTGATGTCATCTTCATTACCTATTAGGATGGAGTTGGTGTACGGGCCCCCATCATCTGGAAGGATGGTGGCAAATGAGGTGAACTTAACCCTCTTGCGCTTGGCGCTGGGCGAGCTGTTGAGTGACTCGGACTTGGGGTCTTTGCCATTGCAGGGCCCTTGGTCAGCAGGGCGATGGATTTGGCCCTGGATGTTCTTCTGAATTCCACCATTCAGCAGGTACTTGCTCTCCTCATAGCCGTCGCCACGGTCGATGATGGTGGTGCACTCATCCAGCTGAGGGGACGTGTCCCTGTGATGCTCCAGGAGCTCCGCCTCGTTGCCCAGCCACACCCAGTCATGGGCGTGGTTCATGTTTCCCTGCTCCAGCACTGGCAGCTGCTTGTGCCGGTACTTGAAAGCGAAGGTCACACAGTTGATGAGGAAGACTAGGATGGCCAAGCAGAAAACACCCAAGAGGGCATACATCCCGATCTCCAGGTCAGACAACCCTCGACTGGCATGAGACAGGTTGCTTTCAGCTCCACCCGGGAGATCCACCTGCGCAGGGAAGCTGGTGAGGTCCACAGGGATGATTACGCCCTGTCCCCCAGTGCCTCCTGCCAGCTTGCTGCCCCCAGCATGGCTTGTAATAGTGGTCTTGGTGGTAGTGCTGACCTTTCTCATCGCCCCCTCTTCACGGTCCGAGGAGGCACTGTTGTACTTCCAGCTGTCAGGACTGGCCTTGTCCAGTTCTGAGGTCTTTTGCCTGCGATCACTGGTCCCATTGTCTAGGTTGTCATTATCCTCCTCCTCTGTGCCCCTGAGATCCACATCATTCTGCCCAAACTTCACGCGGACATTTCCTGTGCCCACCGCCAGCACACTCTTCCTCTTAGACTTCTGGCAGGTCTCAGAGATCACCATCTCCACTCTGATCAGAGGACCCTGGCCCTCCCCCTCGGCCACCACCACTGGCCACTTCAGTGGATGCTCCTGGTAGGTGGATACTATGTTCTCATCCAAGGAAGTAGCAGTAAGGGTGAAATCCTTGGAGTCGTAGATGCTGAGTGGTGCCACAGAGCCATCACTGAACTGGATCCAAGCGCTAATTACAGCATCCTGTGGACAAAATCAGGAGGCCATGTCAGAATTTACATCAGTATTTCAAAGTAACACAGTATTGTGTATGGTGTTCCGAATCAGCAAGGCTTTCTAACAACCGTTAGTAGTTTTCGTTTTTTGTATAAAAGATATGACATCTTTCGGCTCAATTACACAGTATGTTCCTTGATTGTAAATCAACAATCCAGTCAACATAAAATAACCTTTCATCCGACTTCTTGTTCATTAATTTAGACATTGTTTTTTTCCTCTAAGTCTATGCAAATTCATAATTTCCCAAGATAAAAAGCACAACACCATCAGTTCTTTTCATCAAACAGCCTTGTAAAAATGAGTAACATCTAAACGCTTCAAGAAAAGTAATTACACCTCTGTGTTTGATACAACAATTTCTTCTTCCCCTGATAATGAGATGATGAATGCGAAACATGAACGGAAGGTTAAATATAGAGAGAACCACGTTCAGTTTTATAACCCTAAGCCGCAGCTTTTGAAATTAAACTGCTAATGGAAATAATAACATGGGACATGGAAATTAATCCATGGAATATGGCTCATGTGAAAAACAAAACAGCAAATATTTGCATAATGAACCGAAACATGCAGAATATGTATGCAGAAAAAATCAATCTCTGCCAAAAGGACTGTATACAATGGATTTAAAATTTAAATCTTTATTCTATCATACACTAAAAATCTCCAAATGCCTTTAAATATCACAAGTGTTACACTGTAAACATTTAAAGCTGCTTTAATTAAAACTGCTCTAATTAATTGAAATGTATTGGAAACATTATAATGGATTCAATGTGTGAAGGTTACATTGTAGATTTTCCTTTAGGATGCAGCCATACAGTGCTTAAATGCACTATGGATTTCCTATAGAGTGTCAGGTTAATAAGACACATAGATTTCCTGTAGCCGGCACTTTATATTTCCATAATTTGCCACAATATGAGGGATATACAGACATTTTCACTTGAAACAGAAAATATATTACAGTGTAACTGAAGCTGCTTTAAATTTCTTATTTTCTAGGCCTAACTAATCATTCAAATAATTTCACTGAATACTGTTTCTAAAATGAAAATCAAATGCTATAATAATATTAAAACCAAAACACCTAAGGAATTCAGTACATTCATTATTTCATAAGTTTCTATTTATGATTTCCTATCAATTAGGCAGCATTTCCTTCCATTCTAAATTAGACAGAGCTTATGAGAACAATCCCTGCAATAGGTCCCTGCAATTTCAGCCGTGTATCCTGATCGCGAGCCTGGCCCAGGCGGCATAAGGCTGGATAGGGTACACCCTGGACAGGATGCCTCTCCAAAGCTGAGCACATACAATATAGCCAATATGGGCAATTTGAAAGCTACAAATAGCTGAACTTCATGCCTTTGCAGGAGGACACAGCACAGGGCAAACATATAGACTGCACACATACACAACAGAGACGGGATTCAAAGTGCCAACCCTGCAGGTGTGAGTGAAGAAAAAACTGACAGAACAGTATTTAATACCAATTAAATGTCATATAAAGCCTCATCTACTACATTAGGAATTTAGAGATCAGTGGTCATTGTTGACTCACCACAGCACACAGCAAAATGTGTCCTCTGCATTGACCCCATATGTGACATCGTAACATACTGTAGCAGGGGGTAGCTAATTCAGCGCCCGGGGAGCAGTGCTTGGGGGCGGTACCTTGGCGGCCAGAGATTTGAACCTACGATCTTTCAATTATAAGTGTGCTTCCCTGACCATTAAGCCTCCACTGCCCCATAATCACTGTGCCATAGTATGACACACTCACCATTGCACAATAGTATAACACAATTCACCACTACACTATAATACAGCGGTAGCCAATCTTATCCGCAAAGGGCTGGTGTGTTTGTGGGTTTTGGTGGGTGGGGATTACTAATTAGATTACTGATTGGCTGAAGAGTCCTCACATCTGGGTTTGAACAGCTGACCTACAGGTTATCCCAAAAACCTGGATACACACCGACCCTTTGAGGATAAGATTGGCCACCCCTGCTATAGTATAATGCACTCATCACTAGACAGGATAACATAGTATAACATAGTCAGAGTAAATGAGAAACTGACAGGCAGCACACAGTCACATACAAACACAAACACACACACACACGTTTATCTTCATATCTTTGTGGGGATTGCTGTCACAGATTTTTTATAAAATTGACTTTCCCCTTATGGGGTCTTAAAAAATGGTCCCCCAATGTCAAAATAATACATTTTTCACACATTGTGCAGAAAATTGGTCTCCATAATATAACATATAAAAAAACCCATACACTCACACACACACACAGGTTTGTAATTATATCTTTGTGGGGACTCTCCATTCTTTCCTATGGGGGACAAATTCTTATCCCACTATGACGACCTGAACCTCTACTCAGCCCAAACCTTAACCATAAGTTACCAAACAAAATACAACTTTTGGCATTTTTACTTTTTTGATTGCATTCACAGGTCTTTGTGGGGACACAAAAAATGGTCCCCACAACATCGAAAAACAGGTTTTTATTACATTGTGTACACAAAATAATATAAAGCTCATCCAGACACACGCACGCACACATACACACACACACACACACAGGGTCACCTGTTTGATAGAATGCAGCAAGTCCAGGGCAGTGGTAGTGGCCACAATAGTGTGGCTGTTTGCCAGGCTCGGCTGCAGTGACAGAGACAGGCCAGCCACCAGCTGCACGCCAAGGTCTGTAATGGTCACCTTGTCATCGAGCACCGTGATTGTCTTCTCTGCCAGGATAGAGTCTGAGAGAGGAGATAGCACCTGGAGACATGAAAGCAACAATCATTACGTTCACTCGGTCCTTCTCGGTGCCACAGAATCATTAGCTCACCATTAAATTTTAAAGTATACTAATAGCACAATCTGCAGAAGGAACCTCATAAGTGCATTTACTGAACATAAAAAATGCTGTACCAATCATACGTCTTGTCATTTGGGTGTCTGCATGTTTATGACAGTTGTTCTGTTGCATCCTGCCTCATTAAGATATTTGATGACAGTGCAATGGCCCGTGTCAGAACCTCTTTGTGTTGCACAGATGTGTACTCTCAGAAATTCTTAAACACCATCATATTAGAGAGCGCTAAGAAGAAAAAAAGCTTGTTAGCACGAGGATCCTGAGATGTCAGTGGACATCAAAGGCTGTCATCTTAGTCTGAAAACAATTTTGCATTATACCAAATTCTTGCATTTTTGTTGTACTGCTCTCTCTGTAAACATTTTAATAAATGGTAATCAGACATCTTTTCTGAAATTGCAAATGGTCCACATTAGCTGATTGTGATTACTCAGAATCTTGCAGCAAAATAGGCAGATCAGAAACTGTCTTTGCACTACAAAGGGTACCATTTGTGGAGGTACATCTCAGTGGGTAATCCTTTGCAAACACAAAATAATGTATACTGAAAAGCAGGAATAGTAATGTGGACAGAAAGTTCGCCTCAGAAATATAAATGCAAATTCTGAGCGACTTCTTATTATGTTTAGTTGTGCTGCAGAACACATTTTCTCAGGCTCTCTGTCTGTGGATACCCAAAGTAAAAGTTATTTAGTCAGTGAAAATGTGGAAAATCTTTTATTGTCCCGTGTCTTGGGCAGCAGGTATTTGCAAAACAAAATGCTGATCATATATTTAATGCTTGTGACAGCATTTTCACTCAGGTTTTTGGTGATTTACCTCAAAGAGGACAGTGCTTATGAAAACTGTTTTTTTTTGTCAATTTACCGAATTATATTCCTACTACTTAATGTATTTAAACTGCTAGATATGCTGCATTTTATTGAAACGGGTTTCTTAATCATTATCCACCACAACAGAACAAAACAAGTGCAACCTTTTAAAGGTGGCTAAATGGAAGGTATCATTCTACAAACGGGAAGACACAATGCAGGCTATTAAGAGTTCTGAATGTGATCTTCTTGTTGCAAACAAATCTTTTTGACTACATGGGCCTTATTTGGGTCATGATGAAGGTATATATAGATAACGGAAGATAAAGGAACACCTTACTGTTTTGTGCTGTGAGATAAAATAATTCCTGAAACACAATGAGACTGCAGTTCATTGTCTGATCTGCTCACTGACTGTTACTTTGTGTGTGTGGAGAATTGCCCCTTAGGAATGTGGCCAAACCTGAATGGTGGTGATGCCCAGGTCCCTCCCCATCAGAACCCTGCCGTCCACAAGCCTGGCGATGCGGGGGTCCTCCACCTTGAAGTAATCCACCACCAGTTCCGTGATGTCGGCCTGCCAGTCGGGACCCAGCATGTACGCCAGCTGCCCCCCCGGCTCGGCCGGCTCGGCCACGAAGTGTGTCAACACCCTCACCAGGGCATACTGGTACTGCAGTGTGCAGCCCTTGCCCTTCTTCTCCTCATCCTCATCATCCTCACTGTCGCGGGTGGGTCTGCAGTACACCAGGGAAGCCGTGGTGTTCAGCATCACACCAAAACACACAAAGATCTTACATAACAATCATCTGGACTCGTTACAGGGTAACGTGAAAAATTGCTCAGATTTTGCCTCAGAGAGCTCAGAGCTACAGAGTTGGCAGCTGGCTTTGAAGGCTTAGAAAATAACCCCGAGACGTGAAGATTGCACACGTCATATTCGGGGGGAAGAAAACTGTAAGACTAACACCAAGATCTGTGCAAAGTTTGCTAAGCACTTTCAGGATTTACATACCCTGAAGTACATTCTTGTTGCGAGGGGGGGGGCAAAAGAAAGCTTAACTCATTTTTCGTTTTTACCTAAATTAATTTAAAACACAATACACCGTGTGCCATTTTATTCATTCCAGGAGTATAATTCACTCATAATTAATTACTGTAATATATTTGTGTAATGTAATGTAATTTAAATTTAAATGCTTGAGTTTTATGATTTCATATTAGTATAATTTTTATACCTCAGGTCTGAGCTGCTGTTAGCACACTCTGTGCCATGTCTTAAACGAAGCACTGGCAGCTATGTCACACTTGCTGCCTGGCAGCCCCTTTTGGTCATGTGACCATGCTGTGCTCGGTTACTTTGTTGTGTTGACCACGCTGGGCCCTACTATATAAATAGTATGGCCCCCGCTATATAAATAAAATTGAACCTATTTATTAATATTTCATTTGTAAGAATATTATATAATTATAGCATATATAAATGCCCACTAAACATGCTACTCTGCTGATAGAGATGCAACACTCCACAACATATTCAACGTCTTTTCCTCTGTGTACTATTATAGTTAAAAATAAGTTATTACCCTCATATTCTGTTAAAACTGAATGCTGTCAAAATAAAACAACACACATTATAAAAATTTTCCATGATAAAAATAATACTGTTCCAACGTTTAAGGAAAATTCAGCCGATTATGCTTTTAAAGCCCCTTCACTGAATAAGTGATTGAAAAATGGATGGATATGTTTTTATGTTAATATGCTGAGGAAATCCATTGTTTTTCCAAAAGTGAAACAATAATGTACAACACCTGTAAAAAAATGTATTTAAGTTCTAACTTCAATCCCCTCTCCAATCTGGACTGTTTAAACGTATCTAAAATGACAATAAAAATGATAAAAAATTATATTGAGGAATAGTTTTGTCGAGGGGTCTGAAAAATTGCAAAATAGAATTTATTGGGTATAAGATCAAAAAATGCCCTCTATTGGTCAGTAACAGGATTGCTGGAACTATATTTTATTAAATAGGGAGGAAGCAGGCAGTAACACACAGCTTTTAGATTGATGTAGTAGTCAAAATACCAAGATGCTATTTTCTTATTTTCTATTTACTCTATAATGTGTCCGTTACATTGAGCTTAGCTTAGCTGACTCTATGGAATGCTGTCAGGGTCAGCCCCTGTGTCTCACTGTGTCCCTTCCCCGTTTGGCCAGCAGATGTTGCTGGTCATCTTGTTCTTTGTGTTCTGTCTTTGTTCCCTGCTACCTGTCTGGCCACGTGGCTCAAGGTGTTGAGCCATGTGGCTGTCTGTGAACCTTTGTCTTATGTTTGAATCCCACCTCCCCTGTTTTTGTATTTTGATCCCTAGTGTTTTATTTGAGTTTCTCCGGTTTTTGTGTCTG
>JAODKE010000043.1:34463563-34473701 GCA_026779605.1 Mormyrus hasselquistii
GCATAAGTACTGTATTTGCATAAGCATATATGTCATGGGTGTCCTGAATGTGTCATTTGTATTAGGGTGTCCTAAATGCGTTTGTATTTTTAGCATGAGGATGATTCCCAGGAAAAAAGAAAAAAAAAAGAAAAGAAAAAAAAAAAAGATCATGGCCCACGAATCAGGAACAAAAAAAGGTAAAAACACCAAAGGCCACATCCTGCATGAACAAAAGCCCACAAAGGACTTGTGGATAACAGACAGGCCTACCCTCTAAAACTAAAGACATATTGCATTGCTGACAAGGAAGGCAAACAGCATATGTGCCCCAAACAAACAAACTGTGCAATTGCTTTAGCCAATTAGATCATGGCGATACTCTAACTATAAAGAGACAACTGGCTCCAAAAGATAATCATCCTAAAGAAAGGTAATTACAGCGGACAACAGACTGCGCCCTAAAAAGCCACACGGCAAGCTCCAGGAGGCTTTCCACTAGAGAAACAACGCACAGTTGACTTGCCTGAGAGCGTGAGGGTGGGAGGCACTGTTGGGCTTGTAAACGGGCATAATTGATCATTCGCGTAGCGTAGGGTAAATAAAGAGTGCCAGCAAGCTCTCCACGGGGCCTTCTTACTTGTTCTTCAGACATCAAAAACCGGCTTCGGTCGAGAAGAAGCCGTACGAGCAGCTACCAGCAGCCACTTACACGTCATTTCTATCTCTTCTTGACTATTTATATTCTCTGTGCCTTTTTACCTGCTGTTCTTCCCCTCTCACCAATGGAACCAATCAGAAAGTGCTTAAGAGGTGTGGAGGTTAAATCCGACATGGGAAAACCCCAGGTTATAATTTTATAGAGGTTTAATGATATTTCCAAATATCACTAGAGCACTGAGATCACTGAAATTAGTCAATGATAATCTACAGTGTCAAAGACAATACTGTAGATGGTGTGTGTAAAAATTGTAGTTAGCATAATTTGAGCTTGTGTGTGTTTTTTTTCTCAATTTTTCATTATTTTGTGCCAGAATTTAAGTAGCCTGTCATTGTACAGATGAGTAAGGTGAGGACCCCAAATCAGCTCATTTCAACTGTAAAGATGCCTCTTATGCAATGTGTTTTGGAAATGCAACGAAGAAATGAAGGAAGAAATTATAAATCAGGTCAAATAATACACTGAAAATGATTCTTATTCCTGAACATTTTAGCCTCAGCTCATGGTTATACATCCACATGTGGCCGCATGAAATGCCCTACGTGACGGGGCCTGTCACAAAACACACCTGCCCTGGACCTGCCCTGCCCTGATCTTTCTTCACCCGACACAGAAATTGGACATTCAGTCTCATTGGCCATTCAGCAGCCCATCTCAGTGGTAAGCCTCAGCATGCTGACGAACGCAGGCAGCTATGCAGGCCTGTGGACCCCCGAAAGGTCACCGCAAGGTGAAAAGGTGTTTGCTGTACGTAGGTTCACCTGAGGGCCTGAAACTAGCACACATTCTGTTACAGGGGTGGGAGATCAGCTATGCAACATTAAGTAAGCACGGATATAACGCCATTTTCTACTCTTAGGAGCACATGCATGGATAATTAGGTATTGATTACAGCCTGTGACATTTACAAGAGTGAGGGCCTTTGGGATAGCAAGCTTCTCAAAGGCTAAAAGTGCTTCAAACTTGTTGTGTGTCAAGGACAGACCAACTTCTGCTTTGGTGGATATAATGGAGCTAGAGGATGATGTGCGTGTAGCTGCTCCTCTTCACAAGGAAAACTGAGAGCTACAGGACCACATTCCATAACACTCAGTGTCATGTAGCCATTGTTGCCTGAAGAGAAGTTGGGCGAAATCTTTAAAGCAGGAGAAAATACGGTAGACCACATACACAGAGTCATACACTAAGGGCAAGTTGGAAGTATTCAAGACCATTTTAACAAATAGGACACGAGATCCCTTGTCTAGTTCCACTGTTCCACTCTGACAGCCAAATGGACAGCATTGCTACAGCACATGCCCAAAGGGAGCTGTCCCACAGGAAGTCTCCATGGACACTGCGCGCCGGTGTGGATATGTCAAGAGGACCCCTGAATGGGGAAACACACAGGGACAGACGATCGAATGGAGAGAGAGAGAGAGAGAGAGCTCTGCACTGTCTATGTAAAACAAAGGCAGTACTGGCCTCTTTATCCATCAGGAAGAAGAAGAAAATGCATTAGAAATTCCACACACAGACTAATGTTTATAGTCTAAAGTTTTACTTAATACTTTAATACTGAGTGCCTGTAATAAGAGTAATAGTAATAATAGTGGCCAGCATGTCTGACCTATACTGCTGAGTGCTGTCTAAGGGGCAGGTATTTATGGCAATACCCATCTGTGATAAAATGACATAATGTGGTAAATGTCTCTTTATAACATTATAAAATAAGATAAGTACATATTATTTTCTGGAATTGTAAGGAAGAGTCTGAGCTATTTGCACTACATTGTAATAGATCTGTGAAATTAAGGCAGACAAAAGGCTCCAGGAACCCTTAGGGTTAAAGGTAAAAATCTTCTCCCTCGGTGTATGAAAAAAGGCACACTCGCCACAGACACTAGTGTAGACTGTTAGCCAAAAGGCACCGGGCAGAACACTCTGGTGTGGTCAGGCAGGCTCCTAACAGACGGTGAAGACCAAAAAGACAAAGTGAAGCAGAAGCAAGAGCCAAAGGACTGAACCAAAATACACTGAAGACAAGCGAGCACAGGCATCACATCCCATTATGGTTCATCCTTCACCTAAATCCACGTACAGTTTATTCGCTTTCTTTCAGATTCCGGAGGGCGGCTGATCCTGCAGAGTTTGATTACATTCGGGCCATTCTGACATTCTGACAGTGCCCTGTGTGAGTCTTACAAGCAAGATCCTGCAATTACGACCTTCTCTGGCCACACCCACACCAGGGTGTGCAATTACTATGAAATAAGCCTCTTGTATCAGAGGATGCTGGAAAGAGATTGGCTGGTTATCCTCTTCCATATTTTCCCCATGTTTATCAAGTTTAATAAGCGTGGCCATTACCCAAGAAGTTTTCGCAGATGATGCCTCTTCCCACTCCATAGAAGAGTTAATGGCGAGCTGTGAAAAGAGGATCTGAATTGCAAGCAGCAAGCTCCCCTTAACTGACACGTTTGTTTGCCTTTGACTAATAGATGTAAGTACTCTCCAAGTGATGAGGTCACTAAGACAAACATGGCTGCCGAGGATGTGACACACATAACCACAGCCATACCTGCCCTTTAAATCTGCCTGCCTGTGTAAATACTAAAATGGCGGCACTAGAATACAGCAGCACAGCTACCTTCTTCCTAATCTTATTACCTAGTTCTCTAACTGATATCTTCTTCAAAGTATCTCAAAGTGCACAAACAGTATCCCACAGACACCGGTGGAGAGGCCACAAAGCACATGAGGTCTATTGCTTTGCGTAAGGAAGAAGGGTTTAGGTTCAGGTTCCTAACCCCAACGCTCTCTGTTGCCTGTACCATAGATCCACTGCCTGCCAGTCAAGAAACCTGTAGCAGGAACAATGGCATCTGTGTCAGGCTGGCTTTGAGGACACCGCTTGTGCAGTTTCCTCCCAGACTGAGGATTAAGACATAGAGTTGCCCAGAGCCAAGCACATAGAAAAGGTCCTTACTGTTTGTTACATGTGCTCACTGACATCTTGTACAGAAATCCCAGTGAAAAAAACACATGCAAGCACACCAATGACATAATTTTCTGACTAAAGTACACTGTGTCCCTCTTACAATTAGATGCATTATACTCTTCTAGCTGGTGTTCCTAACAAGCCCCTCCTCATTCAAGAAAATTGCTGCTGCATAATGACTCTGTAAGGGGTATCTTTATTTGATACAAAAGCCTGTGTGATAGACAGCCCCCCTCGGTGGAATACTTTACTTTTTTATTTTGTGCTATAGGCCCAAAGTGAGTGAGGATTTAGACAAATGGAACTTACTATTACATGGTAACAGAAATATAGAGTTACCTCAGGTTATTATTCTTGTTTTATGAGAAACATAAACCTCAATGACAAAACAACTGTTGCATAATATAAATCACATTATGGAAATGCTGGGTTGCAATTTCCGCTAATAACAGAGATATACTGTACACTGAAACAATTTGCAACAAGCATCCTCAGTTTCAAATAATTTGATGGATCCATTGTGTCTGTTGTTAATATGCAGTTTAACAAGTACTGCGTGACTCTAATCAAAGACATGTCTGGAGTAAATTGAATCTACTTTTACTTATTCCTGTATGCCACTTGCTTTCAATCTTTTTCATTTAGCTTCTATTGCATGTAACAAATCAAACGAGCAGCCTATTACAGCAACTTTGTGTAGCAGATTGTGAGCTGAATGGACTCCATTCTATGCCAACACACACCATACTGGTGTTTACACCCTCACATGTGAACGTGCCTCAGAGTTTCTTAAACAGCTTTCCGGTCTATATTTGTTCCACGTATCAGTAAGATGATGTCATTATTTCTCATACTATGACTAGCAGCTGCGCAACAAAGGCATGGCAGAGGGTGCTGAAGACCAGCAAACACAAAATTGTCTCGTATTTATGGTCTTGTGCTTATTTCAAGCTACGGTCAGCTGTGAAACATGCAAGTAAGAATTACATTTTATCATGTACACATGAC
Source organism: Mormyrus hasselquistii (assembly GCA_026779605.1). Taxonomy (NCBI): domain Eukaryota; kingdom Metazoa; phylum Chordata; class Actinopteri; order Osteoglossiformes; family Mormyridae; genus Mormyrus; species Mormyrus hasselquistii. The sequence continues at coordinate 34,468,252 of JAODKE010000043.1, forward strand.
AAAAATGAACTTAGACCCCTCACATAAAAAACTGCTTCGGTCACATGTAACACGGGCCTGTTTATTCTTTATGTAAAGCTGAATACCATTTTGTTTCTGAAAACTACTTGCTGTAGTGTAACACTAAAACCGTGAAATACATGCATTACAGCATTTTTCACAGCAGTCTAAAAAAATCAAATGGGAAAAGACTATTTCTATTGATTATTTGTAATTGTGATTACCTGAAACAGTTGGCAAATCGTATTGAGGCAGCCACATAATTGCATATATTTAGCAGGTATTCTCAGTAGTTTAAATTGTATGAACTTCATTCTACTGTAACTACAGTGTTCCAGTGAGCTTTATGAGTCCACAGAAGACATATGAACTGTCCACGTGGGTGACTGACATGCTGTGTATGCCCAACAGGGCTCTGGTCACGCACCTTAATTACGTCCTCATTGGTGGAGCTGCAGCCAATGGGCTCATCGAGCTCACGCACAGTGCCGTCCTCCTCCACTGTCACCACCCTCACCGGCACTGCCACCCGTCTGCCCGTCAAAATGGCCGTGTTCAGGATCTCTGTGTCCTGGAGATGAGGGCAAGGAGAACAGCTATACATCACCGTATACCTACAGTGCATAAACCACATGAGAAAAGAACACGTATTAACATAACATAAGAAACATATTAAAGGTATTATTTAACATATTTTTTTCTTTGTGATACGCAAGGGTTTTTAATTAAAATAAAAAGACAAACGTAACCAGTAGCCCCATTAATACTTAAACCCAGATAGTGTAAATTTATCCCAGAGATTTTCAGAAGAAGAATGAACAAAATGTAATATATTCCACATATCTAACATAATTGCAAGTCCAAAACATGAAAATAGAATGCAGCTCCATCTTAGCACACTACACTACATGTTAATGCCCTCCGAGTCAAAAAGTTAATCACAAAAATATCACAATATCCTCGAAGAATGTGGGTAAAAAGCCAGACTAAATTGACATTTTAACTTCATGAAATGGCTCATAAATGGTCTGTGAATGGGGGCCATCACGCTTGACCCTTAACTTCATGGCGATAATGAGGATATGGGAAAGACGGAGGCCGGGGGGGGGGGTTGCGAAGATGTCTGGTGGGTGGGTTGAAGCAGGGGGGGTCTCTTTGCTCTAATTCATCCTGACCTTTCTTTAATGAGCGGGCTGCTGAAACGAGACCTCGCACTTCTGAGACACAACCCTCTGCTCCCGCTTGGCACCAAAATCACAGAGAGTGCCGCCTCGCCCTGGTGTCATCCCCACTGGTGCTGGAACCCTGAGGGACCCCGAGCTCTTCTTGCAAGAGGGGAACAGTAGGCAGCAGGACAAAGCCAAAAAGGCAAGAGAGAACCGGTTCTACCCAAAGGAAATCCCTCTAAATTTCTTCTCCAGTTAAATTATCTGGACCGATAATCGGATGAACTGGTTTCTGGTATCAGCAGATTACGATAGAAAGTGTCTGTGTCTCAGGTCTGTGACATCATTTGAACATCTGTGACTTTCAGGATCAGAATCCATCCGGCACTCTGTTGGGTACCACTAGCGGGACCTTAAACGTACAGCCCTCAACTAATGGCCTTGAAGCTCAGACACTGCGGGGAGAATCAACACAGCCACTAGTTTGGGAACTGGGCGAAACAAGAAAGAATCCTCTCCGTTCCCAGGGTTGGTGGCAGAGCAGATGAGACCATGGCAGCTTGAGCAGTTGTTAGTGAGGGAGATGGCTGGGATATTCCATTAACACGCTGGGGGCCTGAGCGTGAATCGCACAGGGGACAGTACAGTCAGGAATAAAGGCCTCGCACTGAACACATGTGTGCATGTGTGAATATGCCTCCATCAGTCTTACAGTATATGCAGTATTCACAATTAACAATTTACATCTGATTTACAGTATGAAGATGTGCTCAAAAATGATACATTTAGTCCACAAGCAGACCTCTTCACACACTACAAAATTACATATATGTCACATACTGTATCACAACCCTAAAATCCAGGATCTGAAAGCTTAGTCATTAAGTCTCTTAAGGGATTAATTTTCTACAGAGAATTTCATCAAAATAAGAATTTAGTTTCTGTTACAAAACAGATATTTAAAAATATTTTTACAAAATTTACAAAATCATTATAAAACTAATCAGTTGATGGAACAATTTTATAATAGGGTACATTGTGTACTCACACATTCCTACTGCAATTGCTCAATAAGGCTGATGCAGGTAACCAGTTTGCCCAAATTGCATCTTTTTAGTGTGGTGAGAATTGCTTTAGTCAAAAAGCAAATTTCAAAATTGTAGAAAATAGTAATAAGAAAAAAAGCCCATACTTGGAGTCAATGTTCAAAAACTGTAGAGCGACCCGGGGCAATAACAAGCTTTAGATGTCAATTATGATACAAGAAAGACACTCGGCTTAATGTCTGTTTAAAATCCCATGCTGCACACATAAAGTGGGGATTATTTCTTATCAACTCTGAAATGCGATTGAATGAAACTAATGAGAATTTACATTATGATATAATGAAAATTGTTATGTATAAACATTTAAATGACATGTTTTACTTCTTTTTTGTAATCTTACAAGTCTGTCTTAAATCCTTTGTCTCTGAAAGTATTACAACAAAAATGATAATATGGAATGCATTTATTTCAAATGTTATAAAGAATAAATAATCCAGCGTTCCCCAACCTTTTTTTCTGCCACAGTACTGTAGGTAATTATCCCAAGGCACATCATTTATTAACATATATTACTATCTGACTCTTAGCAATATCGTGTATATTATTGCCTGTTGGTTCAGGATGAAGTATATTTTCAAAAATTTTCCTTTTTAAAAATGTATCCACAATCTTGTGTTTTTACTACACGGCAGTTTGCAAATTGTCAAACGTATGTACATAAACGGGTGTCAATTGTGGGGCATTCTAATTTTTGGCTGCATTTGATTATATGACAAGTGCACTTGAAAAACGCTGGTATAAGCTGCATGTGCCCCACACAGTAGGTATGGAAAAAGGAATGATTAGCATGAAGCTATACGAATCATGGCTCAATTTTTGACAATGAAAACCTATAGAATTAACAAGTGAAACAAGCAAAATAAAACATCAAAGGGCATGGAAAAAAGCAAGAGAATAAAGCATGAGACCAATTCAAGCTGATATTTTTCAGATAGACAAAACTTTGTGTTAGTGACAAAAAAATAAAGCCAAAGATGAATGCAATTCAGGAAAATATGTTACACCAACAGGTGTACATAAAGGATGCACAACCTTCTCACCTAGAAACTAAAATCTAGAAATAAGAAGTCTTTCATTTTTTTAAGGCAAATTTCATAGACACATTATTGAATAATGAAAATTAACATCCATGACCTTGTAATCCTATTATAGTGATTTGGTTAACATCTTTCACATGCACAAAGATCTATTTCTGCTTGTCCCATGGAATTATTAAGTGGCCTGTCAGCGGAAATGCAGCCTTAAAATCTTCAAATGCAGAAGTGTGTCTTTTGGGACATGGGATTTTATGTAATATCACTATGTATGCTATGATATACACAGCATCAGCTGTCCCGAGGAAGCTGGCCAAGCACTAGCAATAGTTCCTTTCACAACAGTGAATCACCTCTTGCTGGATGAGGATTCTCACATGTAAAGTGATAACAATTAGAACAGATTCATTATTAGAATGTCTGCAAGTGGATCTGTCTGAATACATACAGTGCCAGTCAAAAGTCTGGACACACCTGCTTTTGCCTCTATTCTAGCTACAGTATGTAATTCATCTTATAGTAAAAGGCCTGGAGGCAATAATATACATATCAAATATTACAAATACCAAGGGAAGTGATCACCACCTCAATTTTTTCTAAAATTTTAGATTCTTCCCCCTTGGCTTTGATTACAGGAGTGCAGACTCTTGCCATTCTTTCAAGTAGCTACCAGATGACACCACCTGAAAGTCTCCTCCAACAATCCAGATGAAGTTTCCACATTTTCTGGGAACCAGTTTGCTACCTTTGCACTTAGTCTTTGATCCAAAACACCCCAGAAAAAAATGCACACGCTCCTATCATCCTGCATATGGCTTTACATTTTTTGACTTCCACAAAGACCTACCGATTTAACAAAGAATAAATGAATCAAACACCGATGTCACTTTCTAAAACATTTCATTCAAAAATACCCATACTTGCCAGATTTGTGACTTCACACATTCTGTTTGTATTCCTCCGCTGCGGGTTTTACATTATGAACAAGTTTGGAACGGAGCTGTCTTAAATTGTGCCAAATGCAGTTTTGGTCACACGGACCAAAGCGGTATTGAATACAGAAAAGAGCAACCCGGAAAAAAACAAAGATTTGTCACAGCATTCTTTCAACTAGCAAACAATGTAAGTAGATGTAAATTCTATATAATCTATAGTAAATCTACGTTGGATGCAATTGTCAATAATTGTCAAAATTTTCGCACATCTCTGATAGGATAATTTTTGTTACTGCAACAAAAAAAGGCCTTCATCAGATATAAATATATGAATGTGTCATCACGTAATATTTAACATTACAGTATACTGGGACTAATTTAAACTTGCAACAAACTGTAGAGAAAGAGATTGGCAATTCCATATCAGGCACACTGTAACACTGGACGTATGTCAAATATGTCAAAAATATGTATGTATGTCAATAGTATATCAAAATGTTTAGTTTATTCAATCACGCCAAATGCCTCATCAAGCATGACTGGATAAGCTTAAGAGCTGAAACCTTTTGCTCACAGCATGTAACCCCCCCAACTTCAAAAATATATTACTGGGTGGGAACGGGGCAATCACTTACTGTAAGCATGCTCACGTGCGGCTTCCTTTTTTTTTACAAATGTCAAGTTGTTGTACTAATACCGCCTCCCCCTCAAAAAGTGAAGTACAAGCATTTTTTTATACAAAAATGAGCCCCCGGGTACATAAGTTAAGCAATTGTTTTTGGTTTTTGTTTGTATGGAGATGAGTATACAGTAGAATTGCATTTGAATTATTGCTCACGTGATGAATTCTTAATAAATGTATGCAATGAATTGTCACAGACATTCTGCTGCAGTTGGAGTTGCCCAGCAACACTTGCTCTCCCACCATACCTGGCCTGTACGTTTCTGAGTCTGTCTCTCCTGTAGCAGCCCATTTGCCCCAAGGTTGACCTCAAATTGATCTTTGTGGAAATCTTACCTCAAGTAAAGGGATTTCTGTCTCTGTGGACCTTGTTCATCACAAATGCACTTGCATTTGAGGAATATTTTTATAAGTAATATTTCTGGGTTTTGATTATTTATTTTACTAATACCATCCATCCATCCATTTTCCAATCCGCTTAATCCTAATGGGTCGCGGGGGGTCCGGAGCCTATCCCAGAAGCAACG
>JAODKE010000043.1:34481937-34501588 GCA_026779605.1 Mormyrus hasselquistii
GTTCTTCCCTATCTTGCACCAATTGGCTCTGGACCCCTACAACCCTGAATAGGACAAGCAGGTACAGAAAATGGACGGCAATATAAACTACAAGTCAAAAGTTTTTGCACACACTGATTTAATACATTTGCATGCTACTCACTTAACATTTACTAAGAATATACTTAACATTCGTTGCTAAATACATTTACGTTATGGTCACCATTTGCATACCTGAAAATTAGCAAGAAAATGTCTTTGATTCATCAAAGTAACCTCCGCTAGCAGAATAAAATTGAGGCATTATTTGTACAAGGGATATTAAATACTTCTCTCTTTCATTGGATAGTGCATTTAAAGCCAAGGGGCAGCCCAGAATTTGACTATGACATCACCACACAACCAGTTAGTAGGATATCAGACATCACTGTTATACATACTCTTTCCATATTATAATGGAAACTTGTTTTATTTAACTTATATTTTCATATATGGTTGTTCACTTAACTTTCGTCAGCTTAACAAGAATTAAAAATCTGCAGTTTATGAAATGATTGTAAAAATGATAAAAAAAAAACAGTGGTGGGCTGGTAGAGTATAAGCAGGATGAATTAGTGGGCTGGACATAGCACTCAACACAGAGAAGCAGGAAATGACCATTGTACAATAAGAAGAGTGGTTGAGAACATAATAATAATAATAATAATTGTTATTATTATTATTATTATTATTATTATTATATTATGCTATTATATAGGTCTAGTTAGATTGATGTAAATTTATTATTTACCGTCTCTTTTTTGTAATGAGAATGACCAATGGGGTAATAGATTGTTTTGTTTAATCATTGTATGTAGTAAATAGTTGAAACTACAGTGAAATAGAGATATTGGTGGACTTGCGGGCAACAGCTAATAAAGCAAACTTACTGTGCGATTTAATATCACTGGTCTGCTTTTTGTTATTCACGTCATTTCCTGCATAAAATTTGATGTATACATACAATTACGAATAAGAGTTGACTGATTTCATTGACAGTGTCATGAATACAACCTAAAGATCACCACAATGGTTGTATATATACTGGTCTTTTTGATTTGCAACTTTTTACTTAAATGCATCTTTTATGCATGACCTTCGCCTTATAAACTGTGGCCTGCTTAATTTCATGCAACCTGCCCCCAAGCTCACATCTCTACCCCTGGTTTCATCTCCTTTTAATATCTTGAATTTGCCAGTACGTGACGCTAATACAGACAATATTCCTAGAACTACCTCATTTCCCCGGAGAAAGACTATTCTTTATTGCATGATGTTATTTTACATGTGCTAAATACACCAGGTCAAGCGTAATGCTATTTGATAAATCCTGTTATAGCCCCATTTGTAATTTTCGACAACGGCCCATACAAGAAGGGAGTAGGAGCCAATATGCTGTCATATAAGCAGCATGATTAGGAAGGCAGATAGCATGACTCTGCACCGGGCTCCAGCTGCCCTCCTGGCTCCTATGAGAAGATGATTCCCATTAGAAGGCCTAGACTGAGAAGGATGTTAACACACCACTAAGCCATTACCTGGGTGCCTTTCATCTGCTGCTCTCTCACAAAGGCTCTACATTACAGACCTCCATAGGTGTACTCACAACTCACATCTGCTATTCAAGCATGCTTTTACCACTACTACTACTAGTATTATTATTATTACTATCATTAGGTAAATTTTATCAGGAGCAAATGCTGACTAGTACAGGGTTCAGGCAAGGGAGTACATCCAGCACAAAATATATATCATCATATACCAATACATTCACTCACTCTGTAACGGTTAATTTCTATAGTCTTCCCCATAAAGGCACCCGTTCCAGCTGAAGAGCAGTGCAAACCAGCACACACTTTCCCTAATTAATCTGTCACATTAGCAGAAAGGTCTGGAGCTGGGTAATAGCTTCACATGCTGGGGTTAGACAGCTGAGTGCCTCTCACTGTTTGCTACTGTTAGCTGCCATCTACGGGACTGAACAAATATCACTCATCTCCAGCTTTGCTGAACTGTATGATGAAGCTCACGCCGCATACAGCTGGCTGACAGACACGCACATCTAAAACCTTCATGCCAAGGCGAGACAAGTTTTTGCAGTAAACGTTTCTATGAGGGATGTTTTGCGGTGTTTCCACTCATTCCATTAAAGCGGATCAGTATATCAAGGTCAGCAGAGGTTTAAGGAACCCCAGTACTGGGTGCGGTTATCCCCCATTCATTCCTTTCCCAGTTACCAAGCATCAGTCCCCCAAGGCTCTTCCAGGAGTGGGAGAGGAAAATCATGAATTAGTGAAACACCAAATGGAAGAATGATCCTGGTATAATACTGACTCAGACCGGAGCCCCAAAGACTAAGAAGTTGTATTTTATTTTTGATCTCTATATATAAAATGGCATAATTCTCCAATATTTCTTAATAATGAAATGTTTCTACTCATTTTCACCTTATTTTGCATATAATTCACTGGCAAAGTCATGGGTGAGGCACTTTCTAAAAACGAGAAGCAGTCTTTTAGTTCTTTGTCATTCTTAGTCACTCTTACCCATGGAACCCTCCTGAGAACAGCTTTCACACTTTGTGCTACCTCCTTCCCAGCGTGTCACCCTCATAAACTCCACAACAACAGACACACATTAGCTGTCTTCCATGAACAGGGCAGCACGCCAGGATAAGCGCACCCCACCTAACAAAATCAATGGGTTCGTGTGACGGGGGCAGGAACCTTCCCAAATCATCTTAGAATTTCTTAGCCTGAAACTTTCTCCTTCCACACAGCACTTACTCCCTTCTCCACTTTCATTTTAACCAATTTTTTTGCACTTCAGTTTTCAAAACCATTTTGCACACCATTCAACAAGCTTATGAGAGGACAGTGAAGGACAGAGAAAATCACATCATACTATAGAGGTAGCAGGATCTGAAAGAGGTTTCGTGTAACTTTATATAAGACCAAACTTGTGAGATCTGTATGCATGGCAATGGCATCAAATCTTAAAATCATGAAATCAGATACAAAAGATTCTTTTATTACAGTAATTATTATTACACCTTTAGGTGTTCTATTCTTTAATCAAATTACATTTATTTGCATTTATTTATTTAGCAGATGATTATGCCCAAGGAGACATACAGTACAAGTCAGACAGAAAATTTATCATTACGAATCAAGCATATATTGAAAATGGCTTAAGAATTTGTATAATTGCGCATAATGATTTGGGAAGTGATTATTTTTCAGAAAAGTAGTAATAGTGTATTATTCTGACGCTAGTATGCAGCCATCTTTTCTATACCACTATATATTAAAATGACTGAAATCAAAGAAATGGATGATATGTGCAGGCTCTTCATTATAATTATTATTAGTTTTTGTAATACATAGTCAGGATGGTATGTATAATTGTCATTCCAGCACATGCTTAACATCTCACGTAATTGGGTGTGGTCATTACAAGCAGACTGCGAACAGTCACAGAATTCCTTGCTTCTTTGTTAATACATGTTACAACAGGGACTGAACTAAAAACTGGTCCTTAAATCTGTATAGGACTAAAATCCTGGGATGCCTACTTCTGTCTTGATGTCAACGGAAAGCCTTCGTACTTCATTTGAGTTATTGGTCCCTATACAGGACCAATTATGCTGATATATAGTACATCTAGAAACTGTAAGGTTAAAGCCAAGAAATTGGAAAGGTCACAAAAATCTGCAAACTAAATGTGTCAGAGAAAAACTATTGCAATTAAAAGGTATGTAAATGATAGAATATTCATGAACCTAGTCATCAAAACCTTTATAAGAAAAATCTGAGTGTATAAAGGAATTAGCAAGCTGCAGGTATGTGTCTGAATAATCAGTTCTCTATTGCTAGCTTACTTCAACTTTGATACATTGGTCCAAAGAATGAAATGTTAGACATGAAAAGCAGAAGCAACAAATATTCTTTAGCAGACCACTTATCCATCACTACAGTATCTATTATCTAGTATAAATAGCTCGTTTAGGTAGCTAAGTGATTAGAAAAAGAAATGTAGCTAGTATTGAAGTATTTACTGGATTTTTAAGCGAGGGGTTGATCTGCAAGGAAGCATCTGAGTAAAATGCAGTCTGCAGAATAACAGAGGCTGACACAACTGGTCCAAACAGTTGTGATTTTATTTGGAAAATGTGCCTAAAGGTTATTAGTGCAATGAATGCATTTCAGTGGATTTTCAGCTTCAGAATTTCTCAGCAGACACCATCTGAAGGCCAAGATAGGCATTCAGCTAAGGAACGGGCGGACGTGAAAGATATGACGGTAATGTATAGCAGCAATAACCTGCCTTTGCTCACTTAGAAGCACGCACCCGACGCCGTTCTTGATGACCTTCCGTGCTACGCTCACTCAAATCAGGCGCCATGTTGTGTCAATTCCTACTGTGTGCAGCGTGACAAACCTCAATCCCTGTCAAGAGCAGCAGGGCCAGAGAGACTGACCTTTACCAGGGTTAACGGCTAAAGGGCAAACGAGGGGTGAATGAAAAATGCATCAGGGACAGCAAAGGAGAGAAAGGAAGTCAATGACACACTGATTAGCATTTATGGCATTTGGAACACATATCCCTGTCACAGACCTTTCACTCTCCTGGCCTTGCTTTGCCTTACACACTTATATATCAATGACAAACTACTCAGGTTTCTCATAAAGCAACAGAAGCTTTGTTGACATAAAAACTGCAGTAATGTGGGAAATAAACCTAAGGGGTATGTGTACCCATGATATGTACCACTAAACCACTAAATAATTCCTTCAAATGATGTCAGGGTTATTTTTATCTGCCAACATGCAAATAACATGAACACATACATGTATGTGTGTGTATACAGTACATGAGGTGGCGCCACAGTGCGTACATGCTGGCGTGATAGCTTACCTCTGCCAGAGGCACGATGCCCTGCAGGGCTCTCTGGCTAATGTACAGGTTAGACACTCCCTCTGCCTCTGCCGCAGTGGATCCTGGGTACTCGATCTGCCACCGCACCGGCTGAGTGGACTGCACATTGATGAAGTTGTCGATCTCAAACTCCACACGCATGACCTCGTGGGCGGAGCGCTTCGCCCTGGAGAGACAGGAAAAAGCGTTTGGGTGAGAATGAGAAGAGGACAAAGAGCTGCTTATTGACCACAAAATACATACACAAGAAGGATTAGAGGCCAAATTATATAAAAATAATAACAGACAAACAGTAGGATGTAAAAGGTCTATGTAAATGAAAATGAAAATTTAAAAATGCACTCAGTACTGGGGGCTCAATGGTTGGTCCAGGGTTGTGTTTAGAAACACACAGTGAGGTGAACTGGTGCCTCTGAATTGCCTATAATGTGTGACTCTGTAATGCCTGACATCGCATTAAGGATGTGCCTCGCCTCTTGCCCTTCCTGAGACAGACTTCAGTCTCACCCCCAGCCCTCTACTTGATTAGACTACAGCTGGGTGGAAAAATCTGTTACAAAACATTTTTAGCTTAAAGCTACTAAACTGCTATTTTTGGTGTGCATGTCCTTCACGTCAACGAAAATACAATGCATAATCAACCATTTGCGAAGTATAATTAGGAAATCACATAAGGTTTACTCCCAATCATCATTTTTACCAATAAATTATGACAGGAAGTTTAGTTACTGTCAGATTTTATTACTGTTGCACAACAAACGTACAGAAAAAGCGAAGCATGTAAATAAAGTAAATCTAATCTAAATTTGTTAACTAGGATTTTCGGGTTTTAAATTGACCTGGAACTTTCCCTACAGTAGTTGGTGTACTAATGTTTTCATACCTGCAGTTAGAATTCTAGCAATGTAAACTGTGTAATTGATATTTTTATATGTACTGTAGGAATAGAAAGTAAAAGGTCTGGACTGTAGCTCCATTTTAATGTATCAGATCACCATAAAACCATGTGCCTTGGACACACATTATTGTCCAGCGCTGCACTTCACCAAGATATATAACTGCTCTCTGCCGATCTTTGACTGCTGTGATCGCTAAGGCGATGACCTTTGCCCCAGATGGCCTTCGGAGAATTCCCTGTAGTATCGTTTACAACCTTAGAACAGGTTCCATTACAGCCCCTCTATTGGTTGCTTGATGGATGTCGCAGCTCTTGACATACCCTTTTTCAAAGTAATTTCATCCCAAATAAATAAATAAATAGACAGGCGCAGCTTTAAAACTTGCCACGTGGATCGAGGGGGGGCATGAGAAAGGGCAGCGGAAAATGGAATACAAGGATGAATGGAGTGTTAATCACTCAGGACAGAATGATAATAGCAGCACAACAGCTTTACATCGACAACGCTGCCCCTGTCGCCCCATAAATCAGCCACTGCCTGCAAAGCGTGCAACTCCCACCACCTCAGTCCTCAACAAGAAAGAAATATGATGGCTCTCGCTTGACCATGCTGCGAAGAGGGAGTAATCATTGCTTTATAATCCTTGAGTACAATATGAGGGAAGAGTGGGGTGATGAGACAGATGTTCTCCTGCACACGGCAGCCGTAGCCTTGCTGAGCACCTGGGTTTGATACTTACAGCACTGGCACTTAGAGCCTGCTGCCTTTAGCCAGCAGCCAGCAAAAGAAACCAAGACGGGAGGCATGCGAAAAGGGCTGCAATTATCAAGTTCCCAGAAGAGTATCTGGAGAAGTATTTCCATTAATAACTTCTACTGCTTATAGGAGTAGAGTTCAATTCAAGATAGTTAACTAGATTAAGGTCAAAATTGAAACATGATGCAAAAGAGACTAGAAAGAGGTTAGGCAAAACACAACCATAAGAAATGGTATAGGAGTTGTCTGAGGTGGAATGCAAATTAAGGCAGAGGTGGAAAGGAAGAAGGTGGTGAAATTTGCCACCTATCCCACAATCATTTCTGAAATCTCACAAGACAAGATAATCCAAGGGTGGTCCAGTGGCTCAGTGGGTAACACTGCTGCCTGCTGAATAAAGAAGAGAGAAATCCCAGCTACATCCTGCCCCAATAACCTTTGTAGTTTGTGTACTTTCTCCATGAACAGATTATTGGGACATCCACTGAGAAAGGTCATGATCAAAGCATCCACCAACCCTGCCTAACTTAATTCAGGCACCAATGCAGTAAAAACCAAACCAGAAAGGAGGTAAGGGGATTTATAAGATTACCTTGCCTCGGAAGAATTAGAAATGATATTAAGCATTGAGACAAATAAGTGCATGCGTGATTGGCATAGGTAGTGAGATCTAAAGTTATACATCCAAAGGAGGGTTAATCATTGGATTAAAAAGATAATAAATGCAGAAAAGTAGAGCTTGAACGACTAGGCTATTTGCATCCACCAAAGTGCCAGCAGACTAGTATTTCAGGGTTATATTCATGAGCTACAGCCATGAGAGGTAAGGAACTTAGATTCTGGCACAGCTAAAAAATTCACCCCACACCAGTCATTGGAATAGCATTGTAATTGACCTTGGCTGATGTTCCGAAGAGTGTAAATTAATTGCTACCATCTGAAAGCTTCAGAGTCAGTTGGTTTCTGTATTTGTCTCTTAAACGTGCCAGAGAACTTTGTTTCTTGTCTATGAGCTTCGTTAACACTGTTTTTAATGCAGCTGTGAAAACATAACTATTGGGGCTAAATAATCAGTGAGATAAAACCCATCCCATGGAGGCAGTGTTCTTCCCAAAGAGTAGTAGTTTCCTTCATAAAAGAAAACAGCTGCTAACCCCAACATACCACTGTACCTATGACCAACACGTTCTTCATCTGAGCCACATGTTCAACCCACTGAGAAGCAGAGGAAGCACACAAGGGCAGGAGGGCTAGACACAGAGATGGGATAAGGGTGGAATGCCTGAGCAATGCCTGCTGGCCAAACGGGGTAAGATTGCAGAGGGTGAGGACATATGTAGGATACTGGCCCTGACACTAACCTGCCAGGCCGGATATTTGCACCTTCTCACCAAGGCTTTTGAGTAGTGGACCAAAATCGGCAATCGCTACTGGATAGGAAGTAACTACAGTGCGCTATTTCAGAACCAACCAAGTCCAATATTAACAGAACTAATTTTGCTAAAAGAAAATCCTTTGTTCCCATGTCAATGGCTCCATTACACAGTAGTGTATCTCCTAGCAATCTGCAAGGGAGCCGTCAGTAGGAAGGCCAACCATTGGCTGGGTCTGACTAATCTTTTGTTGCAATTCAAGACCATACCTCTGACTGCACAGTAATAATTTGTCATGAGTGTTAAACATATTCGAGATGTTCGGGGAGAGAGCCGACGATTTCTTTTTCTGAACTGAATTAATTAGACAGCATTGATTTCAGCCACTATCCAACTCTGAGGAGAAGCCAGAGTATTTATTTTGTGTCAGATGAAATAAAACTGGGAGACGAATCTCAAGGCCATTTATCACAGAGGCCTCTTGTTTAACCTTTGCAGAGAAAGTCATATTTCAAAAGAGGACCCAAAAAAATCTCTAAAGATTAAGGGGTATGTGTGTGGGTCCTGTAATCAACAAGACCTAAAGAGTAATGTTTCTCCTCTGACAGGTCCACTCAGGTAAACTGGACCCTATGAATGTGACTTGCACTTCGCAAACTTTATCAAACTTGTCCATGGAGAATGGAAGATGTGTTTTTTTCATAGCCTAAGGAAATTTGGTATCCAGAAATGGCTGCACAGCCCTTTTCCTCAAACTGTTGGGGAATTCACAAGCCCAAATTCCGAGGACTCTGCAATGGTGCATCATTCCCAGCACTGCACTGTATTTTTTATATTTTGCCTTAATATTGTGAAAATATTTTTTATACTTTTATACGTTTATAGTAAGAGCAAGTCAATGACATATGTACATACATACAAGTACAATACGGTGAGACCTCAGACGTTCGTGAGGTTAGATTCCATAACCCATCGCGGATGAGGAGGATTCGCGCATGTTTGATAGAGTCACTAAAAATGGTAATGTGCGCTTATTTCTGTGGTTTAAACCTTAAAAATGACCCCAGTCATGCTCCCCAAACACTAATTTCATTTAAAAGTTAGCTTAATATATTACCTTTAAAAAAAACTAATGTCCCTTAGCAAAAAGTAGTTTATTCAAGTGTATTTATTTTATGCTAAAACTGAGGCAGTATACTTGAAGTTTACTTTTTATATACTATAGTTTATATACTTATGAATAGTATAGTGAAGTATACTTGATTTATACTTATAAGTATTAAAAAAGTCTAAGATTAAGTGCATTAGAATTTAGGTGATTAGTGTTAACACAGCACAACAAAATGTGTCCTCTGTATTTAACCCATATGTGACTTTTGTGACATAGCAGGGGGCAGCTAATTCAGCACCCAGGGAGCAGTGCTTGGGGATGGTACCTTGCTCAGGGTACTTCAGTGGTGACTTGCTGGTGGGGGATTTGAACCTGCAATTTTTTGATTACAAGTGTGTGTCCCTAACCATCAAGCCAGCACTGCCCACTAATACCTCAGTACTAAAGCATTTACTTATACTTTAGTATACTTTAATTCTTTCTGCCACAAAGTACTAATACTCATTTTGACAAAGAAGGGCTTGATCTTGGAAACACTATTATGTTTACATTTTTACATGCAAATGTGCACTTTTTCCTTTCAGTTTTAAAGCAAAGAAGGACATGATTTCATAGAGGGTCTTTGTGCACAGCTGGTATGTTTTACCAGTGTAATGCACAGCTGGTATGTTTTAAAATGTTATATAAATATATCAAACTTGTTCTCAACATTCTGTCTTATGATTTTGTAAATACATTGCAGTCTACTGTATATATACAGTATGAGTTAAATTTAAGAATACTTTAAGCATATTTCAAGTATATAAATAGTATGCTACAAGTAATATGCTAAGCAAACTTACAAGTATACTTAAAGTATAATAAGTAATCTAGTAAAATAGCAAAAAAATATTTTTTTGTTTTAGTAATTTCATTAAGTTCATAAATGTATCCTTCAACCAAAATGTGGACTAGAAGTATATACCTACTACACTAGTAGTATATAGATGAGTGTACTTGTATACTGAAAGTATACTTTTGTAAAATTAAAATGACCTTATAAAGTAGAGTAAACTTAAAAATGTTCCAATTTAATCTGAAGAAGTATTAAATTGGTATACTTTCTAGTACATTACAAGTACATGGTCTGTAATATACTTGCTATATTTATACTCAAGCATACTTAATAACATGAACTTCGAGTAGACTACTTCTTGCTAAGGGGTTTGATGTACAAATAGAGCACAGCCAAATGGATATGTGTCACGCTAGTACATTTATACAGTACAGTATACTAATGTTACCCCTACTACAGTATTTCATAGAACACAGCATTGGCTACCGTTTTCTTTAGCATTCACTGTAAGGTAAAATAAGTAAACGAACAAGACTGTAAACTTATTGACAGAAATTATATACGTAACCAAGGTACAACTCAATAAAATATGTAAAGGAAACATGTACTGTGTGTATAGGTTACAGGTATTCAATCAATTAAAAATTACGTAAAGATATACAAAAATTGTAAAAACACTATGTGTGCCCTAACCATGAAAAAGGGAGAGAGAACAAAAATACATAAACACATTAAAACAACACAAACACATTAAAACAACACAAAAACAGTAGGATGAAATTTTCGCGGATCTGTGAATTGGTGAATGGCAAAGCGAGAATTCACATGGGCTGACTGTACTTGAAACACAACATTCAATACAAATATTACCACAAAAACGTCCATATGCAATAAATAACTCAAGCTAATTTCACCCTTAAGCCCATTATAGGGATAGTAAGTGAAAAATAGATAGTAAAAATAGATAGTAGCCAAAAAATAATTGTACCTTTCTTTTTAAGAAACTCTTATTGTTCAGTTATTGTCTTGGTTGCAGAGAGTGCTGGACATACAGTTTATACAGTAGTAACTAGAAGATAGGGACAATTTTGGAAAATAGACCCTTATTATTACTACTAGTGATGCAGGTACATCATTAAGGCATGGAAAAATGGCCACTACATGTAATATGATTACTAGAGGGAGGCTCGTAATAGTATTCAACAAGTAAAGCTCTGTCTCTAAGACGCACTGAATGTGAATGATGCAGAATGTGAGCCACAGAAGACCACTTTTAATTGCAAATATTTAGCAGTGTGCTTTCTGCTCATCCTCGGTATGTTAAACTGCATCCGGCCCTGCAAGCGGTCCTCTCCCTTGCAGGGGAAAATTTGGGGTTAGTGGTGGTATTGGCACTCCAACCACCGTAAAAAATTCACACGGCTCCAACAAAGCAGATATAACTCTTTTTCTGCTCTCCATCGGAGTAGCTCTGCTGCAGCTGCCCAGAGGAAGGCTGCACACAGCATGAAGGGGATGGGGAAAGCCCTCAGAAGCCTCATCTCCGGAAGAGTCGAAACCGCCTGACAGCCAGTTGGATCCGGCCTGTTGGGGATCAGAATTGATTGGGTGCTGAGGCATCACCTGCGGCACGGCAGCTTCCATTCTGTGGTAGACTCGTGGAACGTCTTGTCTCTCTGGCATGATGACCATCTTCCTGTGCTGTGGGAGGAGCATCATAATCTCCACATTTTAGTGGTGACACCATCTGAGGTATGCAGACCATGGAGTGGTCAGATCTCTGTAGGTGGGAACACCTATTATTGGTCTAGTCACTCTGATGGCTGCCATATTCAGATTGTAACTGTTACTGTGGCAGATCAGTTCCTCCCGATGGTGTCACTCCTTTCAACAAGCGTATTATGAGATGAAGGCACTCTCTGGGTGTCTTGTCTCTTGTCTCAGTGTATGCTCCAATCATGGTGAGTGATGCCTCTACGAGGAAGACGTTTTATTTGCAGCTTTGCCAGTTGATAATGGGTGCCCATGAAGTGACACTCCTCTGGTCATAGGTGACTTCAACGTAACCACTAGCACGAGAGGATTGTGTTGGTCTCCATGGTTCTGGCGACTGTGGGAAAAGTGGCTTCAGGCTCTGTTTTGACAATCTAACGTAAAGTGTAAAGCATAAAGTGCAACTAACATTTATGGGCGTGTCCAAATCCATTCAGGTATTTTAACGGCAGAAAAAAACTGACTTGCTCCAGCACAAGGTGCAAAAAAGTTGCCCTAACTTTCTTAATTGTTCAGAGGCGTGTTTTGGGCATAACAAGTAATCACCACACCTTTAAAAGGCAGCAGTGTATGATCTACAGCGAATTGCTATGACAATGAAGCGTTTTCCTGGCAAAGCCAGATCGCTTTTCACCCCAGGAAACAGACATGCTTGTGTATGTGGTGAAAATGCGTGAGTAAATCATCTACTGGAGCACCTAAGCCTTTTGAGCTGAAGCTGGTGTGGAATGAGATAGCAGTGAGTGTGTCCTCGTTTTCTGGCATCACCAGATCATCCACTCAATGCCGAGAGCAGTATGATGAAGACGGGGAAAACAGAAACGCGCTGCTAAATGAGAACAGCGGCTGGGAACGGGGACTTAATTATGTTTCTGTTTTTTATTTTAATTTTGGGTCTGCGGTTCTCAGAATATAAATAAAAGTGCAATCTTTATTAATGCAAAACACAACCTACAGTTTTTAAGGTGTTTTAAAATGTTCCAATAAAAGGCAATAGGGTTGTTATTTTTCTCCATCTCACAATTCAGTTGTGCTTTGTGCTGGTGAAAAATAGGGCCCTTCATGTTACTCCAATACTGGTGGTGCGAAGGAGATCGATCACATTCTTGAGGACAGATGCTGGAGGCTCTTACAGCACTGTAGGGTCTACAGAAGTGTCCAATTTGTGAATTCTGACTACTGATTTGTTGGTGCTACTCTGAAGATTCAGCTTAGGTCCAGTAGGCTACCATCTATTAGGGCAGTGAGGCTGGGTCTTGCCAGATGCCCAGATCAGGCTGTTTCTAATGAGTTTGCATGCAATTTGTGTGTTTGTGAGTTTGGTGTGGCTGCCAATTCTAATGTGATATGGGAGACCTCCTGTGACAAGATCCTGGAGGTTGCTGAAGGTTGTGTTAGTGTTGCCAATGTTCCCAGAAGAAGGTGTTTCATTTTGCAGGGTACCCATGATATTAACAACAGAAGTTTCAGTGCTAGGCTTGATGGCAACTCCAGTCTGTACCGGAAACTGAGAAGGACCACTGCAAGAGCTCCG
Organism: Mormyrus hasselquistii; assembly: GCA_026779605.1. Taxonomy (NCBI): domain Eukaryota; kingdom Metazoa; phylum Chordata; class Actinopteri; order Osteoglossiformes; family Mormyridae; genus Mormyrus; species Mormyrus hasselquistii. The sequence continues at coordinate 34,495,175 of JAODKE010000043.1, forward strand.
AGAGTAAGGTGATAAGTACGTATTTGTTAGAGAGATCTATAAGCAAGTGACACACTGTCTCTGGGTCTACAGTATAGCAACCCAGATTGTTCTTACAAAGGAATCAAAACATTATGCACATCCAAATCTGTTCGCAGTCAGGGTGGATGATGGAACGGTCCTTATGGATGATACTGCAGTTGTGACCTGCATTGCTGGCTACTTTGAGCAGCTATTAAAAGCCATTCCACCGGCTAGGATATTGGGCATCTCTGGGTCTGCAGATCTTGAAGCTGATCCAGTGGTTGCATAGGTGTTGAATCAGCTGGGGTTAGGGAAGACCACAGGGATCTGTGATATCCAGGGTGAACTTCTCCAGGCTGGTGGTAAGGTTGTCCTCCATGCATTGCAAACTATCTTTGCTTCCATTTGGGACAAGAGCATCATCCCAACTGACTAGAAAATGAAAATTTGTTGTCCCTGTCTGGAAAGGGAAGAGTGATCACCTAGATTGTGGCAACTATAGGTGGATGACACTGCTCTTAGTGCCAGGTAAGGTCCTTGTTAGGGTCATCCTCAATATGTTCCATAATCACTTGCTCGCCTACCAGTGACCAGAGCAGTCTGGTTTTACACCTACGAAGTCCACCATCAATCACATTCTGGCACTGAGGGTTCTCGTTGAACACAAACATAAATATTGGCATAGTTTCTTTGTCGATTTTTGTAAAGCAATCGATGAAGCTGCCCTGAGGGACATCCTGAGACTGTCACGGTGGGGGTTGCGGAAAATAAAGAGGACGCTATAGCGGATCAGTCCAGGAAAAAGATTCGTTATCTTCTCCATGAACACCGGGAGAGAGAGAGCAGAAGGACAGAAACGAAAATCCAAAAATCGAGGTCGATAAAACAGGCACTGGTCGGGCGATCAGCATCAGGATCCAGTGGAACAGGCAGAGCTCGGAATCCGGGGACAGGTGGGTGGTCAGGCGATCAGCATCGGCAGTGAGAGGGCTTAGCTAATAATCGAAGGTCGGAAGAGGCAGAACAGAGGTCTGGGGAACAGGCAGGCAGACATGAAGTCAGGCAGGGAATTAATGCTCGAACTAGCACGGAAGGCTGAAGATCTCATGTCTGGCACCGATCAGATGAAAAGGTTCTCCAATTACTCCGACAGGCATCAGCTGGTAGAAGAGGGCATACGGTACTCGGTCCTGCCAGTTCTCAGGACCAATGTAGTAGAAGCGCCCTGGCCGCTGCTCGACTCCCTCCTAGGGAAACCCCGGGGGCGTGGCAGGGGAGCCCTGCATGACTTCATAGGGGCTTCCCCTAGGCAATCCATGACAGAGACTTTCTCAAGATCCCCAGAAGTTGCTCGATGTCTTAGCTGGCCTGTACATTGGCACAGTGCAGTGCCAATTTGGGCTTAGAATTCTTCCTAGTTGATTTTGGGGTTCATCAGGGGTGTGTTCTTGCTCCTACTCTATTCAATGCCTGCATGGACTAGGTGTTGGGCAGGGTCATGGGGTCCAGTGGCTGAGGAGTATCTGTTGGTGAAGAATCAATGTAGGCTCTGATTGGGGCTCTTGAGAAACTGAGTGAGAAGTCTGAGTGTCTGAGCTTTAGAGTGTGTTGGATAAAAACCAAGATCCAGGCCTTTAATGACCCCTTGTGCACAGTCATCAGGAGTGTGTCTGTCTGCGGAGAGAATGTCGACCACGTCGAGAGGTTCACTTACCTTTACAGAAACATTCCTGTCTCTGGTGGCTATTCCTATGAAATCAGTAGACAGATTAAGAGAGCATGGGGGGGGTCATGAGATCACTGGAAAGTGAAGTGTAGTACTTCTGATATCTTTGTAAGAGGACAAAGGTTCAAATCTATAGAGTCCTAGTGGTCACAGTTTTGCTGTTTGGTTGCAAGAAACTGAAGCTATCCAGTGACCTGAGATGAATACTGGACTCCTTTAGTACTGTGTGTATTTGGAGAATCCTTGGGTACCGCTGGTTTGTCGATTGAGCGGTTGCTCAGGAAATCCCAAAGGGGTTAAATTATTTGCATTGTGAGGAAACAATGGCCTGTGGTGCAATTCCCTGAAGGAGATATGGCTTGAAAGATCCTCATTGCTGCGGACCTGAGTGGCAGGACCAGGCCAGGGGGGTGCTCATGTAACACCTAGCGGTGGCAGATAGATGGGTGTTTCCTGTGGGTGGAACTGGACCACATGTTAGCCCGGGGGGTTGTCAACTGACTGCCATTCTACTGAAAAGATTGTGCTTGAAAAATTGTTAGGCTAGTCAATAGAACTGTATCTTAATTCCTATCACAATTCCTCCAGAGGAATCATAAAAAACTAGCATCTTCTCTAAGCAAAACTATAGTATCATTCCCTCAAAAAAAACAATGGAACAGAGTCACTAAGCTAGAAAGTCATCCTTTACTTATTTCCAATGACAAGTTAATACTGTCCCATTTTTCTACTTTGCCACCATTTCTCTAAAACGACTGACCTTTTTGGAAGCATTTTTTGTTTAGTGTTGAGTCCCATTGGAGATTTATAATGCGGCATTACACTATTACACTGAGTTATAATACAAGTCATCCCTGGTCAGCGTGATAATAATGTGTGCAATCCACTGCATACTGTATGTCATGAACTACCCCTTTCTCTCACTTGTAGAAGGTCCATAAACCACTGTTAGGTCTATTGCAGTATTTAACACCTGTATTTCAGGACCAGAGTCTCCTTGAACCTAATAAGAATCAAAAATGGCATTTTGCACACAATACCCTAGTGGGCTGTGGCAAATGTGTAACACACAACCTTTTTTCACCAGCTGCAGGTAAGAGCCCCACTACTTCGGGTGATACACCACCAAGGTCCTGTTCCTCCCTGCTTCCTTTTCTTCTCCCAAAAGAGTATTATAAGGCACTTCTTAGCCAACATCTTTTTAAACACAGACCCTTTGAAACAGAAAAATCACTGATAACAAGTGAGATTTCATACGCAAGCTATATAGGTATTTTTGGAATTATATAGATAACTTGTAAATAGGGATTATTGAAAGCTTAAAGAGCAAACTTTAAAAGTTACAAACTTGGCACCTTATCAAGGTGAGGGAAGTGCAAGTCCTGATGGGTGTGGAACAGAGGCGCATTCTGGTAAACCACCAATGAACATGCAGAGGCACAGAGGGCAAGGGCAGCTTATATGGAGATATGAGCGGCACAATCTGTGGACTGGGCCAGACAATGCCACTGCAAGAATCCACAGAGTAAATCCCCCTGAGATTCCAAAGTACAGAGCTAGTGTAGACAGTGCCATCGCTCGAGCCTCAGGCTGGACGGCAGGCGCTCTGCAGCTAGAATGGGGTTTGACATGGCCCTCATGCCATGGAAGGGCAGGTCTCTGCCACAGCCAAGTGTGATGGCAGACCTGGGGGTGTCACGACAGGCCAAGGACCCCTTCATGCAAGTCACATTCTCAACTTTCTCAAGACACATTGGGGTCCTAAGAACAACCTAGTAAAAGCCATGAGGTGCCTTCAGGTTGGGTCATTTGCTCTCTGGGAATTGGTTTCTGCTATTGTGCTCAGTAATTTCTTACATTTTGGCTGAATAAACAGATATATGAATTGTATTTCCACACTGTTCTATAAGATTCTCTTTTATTTATATTATTATTCGCAGAAGTCAGTTGTGAGAACTGTGATGAAGCCTTCATTCATTTATTGCCATGATGCATGTTGCATGACTGAAGCAGTGACCCAGTCATCATTATGAATGAAGCACAATGTGGGTGTGATATTTTGATAACTAACCAACAAAAGCAATGTGCTTCACAGCTATCTAAAACCACTTTTTTTTATTACTAAATTCTATACTGCATTATGCAATTCATACTTTCTAGAAGGGCAGTTCTGGAACCAAAGTCTGTGTTTTATGACTCCCTGACATAATCCTAGGGCATTTATATCAAATTTGTCATATCAGTCATTCTTGAGTTTTTCTTGGGATCTCATATCTAAAATATGAATTTCTGTATATTGTAATTTAATCAGTATAACACACTTTGTTGCCAGAATAAAAAGTGAAATATTACCTTCTAAAATATAATATTTCTTTTAATAATAACGCTACATAATGTATCTAGATACCAAAGATTTGCATCATATATTATGTGAGCTTGGTTTTCAATGGAAATGGCCCAGGTCAAATCATAGTAATATCTGTTCCAATGCATGCTCAATACAAATAATCCAATAAGCCAAATAAATTGATTAAAATAATCAAAAGATATGGTGTATGTTCTTTGCGCTAGATTGGCATCCCATCCAGGGAGTCCCTTGCCTTTGTGACAACAGCCCTGTACTTTGTATCTTATGTATTTTCATACAATCTATACTATTTTAAGCTATTTTTATGACATGTATTTTGGAAAACGATAACTTACAGTAAATAAAATGATTGCTTTGTAGTCTTATACTTGCATAAAAGTCTCATAAAGGCACTGAAAAATACTAAAGGAACAACAACAGTTTGCATATTTTATAAAGATTAGTTTGTATAGTAGCTATCAAAATTAGAAAAGAAGTGACATTTTGTAATTTACAAAGTCACTGCTTACTCAAATTCACGGTTGCCTGTGATTTGAAGCAATATATTTTTATTGCATTTCCTCAGTAAAAACACTCTCACATGACAAAATAAAAGGTTACAGCTCCTCAATCAATGTAATAATAATAATAATAATACATTTTATTTATATAGCACTTTTCATGCATTTATTTGCAGCTCAAAGTGCTTTACAGAGAGCAGACAAACAATAAAAGAGAACAGTAAAAGCTAGCAATAAGGACAAAATAATACAAATTTAAAAGAATGGTAGCAATTTAAAAATCAATAGAAATAGGAAATAATAAAAATAATAAGAAAGTCTAGCAATGACAAATCAGCCAAGCACTAGATGCACCATGTACCAGTGTAAACAAAACCCAGACCAGTACTCTTGCTTAGGGGAGTTTTCACACGTTTTCTTAACCCAGCAACAACCGCAGGATTGTCGTATCGTTATCATATGAATAGCGCTATTTGCAAATGGGTGGCGATCAGGATTACCCCAGTTACCACAAGGCTGTGTAGGAGGACGGAGACCCAAACCTCAACACAGCTGAGTGTGCTAACGCTATACTCTTCTCTGCATGCAGTACAGCCAAGCCAGCAAGCAATAACAGGGAGGCATCAAAAACAAAACTGCATTGCTTTGCTACCAGCCACATGGAAAAGTTTCTTAAAAATAACATTTGGTTCTTATGTGTTATACCAAAATCATATAAGCTTTTAATATGACACTCAAAATAAATATACAATCAATATTAACTTTATCTGTCATTAGACATATATGTCCTTAATTGATGTAAAATACATATGAAGTTAATGTACTATCAAACATATGTGCTACATTCATGTAGAACCTATATTAAATGTATGTGTCATCAGTCATATATGTCCTTTATTCATGTAAAAGACTTTTTTAGACTATTGACACGCAATTAACATGTATTCCTGCTAAAGCCATATGTTATCACACATGGTAACTGGAGTAGTGTTCATTTAACTGTCCAACTAGATATCAATAGTTTTTTGGAGAACTGTGCTGTGGAAATTCTTGTTAGTTTGTATTGTGCTACTCATAACTGTCATATGTTTTAAAGTTAAATTGTCATTTTTGTTCTGGAAAATGTACACTAACTCTCAAGATAAATAGCTTTACATATTTCCTTTAGCCGCCTAAGATGCACAGTACTGTAACTATTAACAAAGTAAGAACCTAATAAGGCTATTTATGAGCCAGCGATTGCAATTTAAAGAATATTCAAAGAAAAATCAGGTTAGTAGAGGAACTTATGGGACAGATGGGTCGTAAGGCATTTCTTGAACTTAGATTCAAGATGACAGGATGCAGTTCGGCTGCACATTCCTGTGGTCCCCCATGTTGGAGTGTTGGTTTGCTGATCAAAAGCTGCAAGATGGGACATAGGTCTTTAGGAGACTTTTGATGGAGATGGGTTCCAGTCTATTAATGGATCTCTATGCCAGCAGCAAAGACTTGATTTGAGGACCAACAGGGAACCAGTGAAGAAAGATAATGAGGGTAGTGACATGAGAGTGCTTTTGCTGACAGAATAGCAGATGTGCTGTTGCTTCAGCTGCAGAGCACTAGTTGACACTAGGTCAACCATGTCTATGATTCAGCGGGGTTACTTCCTGCCACAGATTAACAGGTGCTGTAGCTGTGTCTGTGCTCATGCCGAAGAGACAGTACTTTCGTCATAGTGTCAGAGACATCATCAATCAAAACGTCTGGCGGAATCCCCTGTCAGGGGGAGTTTCAACTCCCACCTCCGGCAGAACTTCGCCCATGTCCCGGGGGAG
>JAODKE010000043.1:34512991-34525488 GCA_026779605.1 Mormyrus hasselquistii
CTATGTGGAGGTCAAAACTTTCATTGTCTAAATCTTGGGAAAATGACAAAACCACTAGTGCAAACAGATACAGTAGCTCACTGGAGATTGGTGCGTAGGCTGTGAATGTACCGTCATGCGTGTATATGTATGCATGTATGGGGACAAGTTCTGCCCTGTGGGGGTAAAACTGCCCTCTGTCATAATGTTCTTGGGATTGCCAGTTTCATAAAAACAAACAACCCCTCACACAGCCCATCATCTGCTTTTTGGATGCTGGTTAGGGATCATCAATTGTGAGAACTACGCATGCGTGTATGCTTGCGTTCAGGGTGCCTGTGACCTTTCTGTGTAGCATTCACGGTGAAAAACAAAGTGGCCGCCTCACATCTCCAGCACAATGAGAAACGACGCTAGCACCGGCCGGTAATGCGTTTCCCTAGAAACAGGTGTCACACCGCCCTGTGCCATGTCACTCTGCCCTGTCGCATTGAAAATCTCACTGCTGGCACATGCAGAGCTTCGCCCCTCGGCGACGGAGCTAATGGATGGAGCTCAGCATGTGGGGAGGTGCCAGGCCAGCATCGAGCTTCCTGTGCCCCCCGCCTGCCGCCAGCACACCCCCACTGATCCTCTGCACTGTTTAGCAAAAAGCACTAATCAATGGGCCGCACTCAGGCCCAGATTTTGTTTTTACATTTGACCTGGGTTAACGCCGTTGTAAATTAACAGGACTCCTGTTTTCAGGAGCACAAACGTGACACCTTGGAGATACAGAACCCTCACCACAAGAAATCAAAGCAGCCTCACGGTTTTTTAACTTGTTCCTTAAGCAGCAGAGACACCAGGGTGCTCATGCTGGGCTGATGAGCCAGGTTTCTCCTGGCTACTAATTTCATGCATGGGGGACCATCTGGATTTCGTCTGTTCCAGTGGCGCCGTGATAATAATTAAAGAGAGAAAACAGCTTAGCTGCCGGCATCATCTGGAAGCACGGCCGCGGCGTAGTTTGATCCAACGAGGACAGACAACACGATGGACGGAGGGCCGGAGACGGCAAGTGGCCTCACACCCTGGCGTCCTTCCCGAAACGGGGGCCAACGCCTGCAGGATGTGGAGCGAAAGAGTATTTCACTCATAGTGCCTGCACACCCTGCCAGTAAAAAAAAAAAAACAAAACAAACAAAACACTGACTAATATGTGTGTACATAAAAGAAGCATGCTAAGCATGCTGGGAAAAAAAACAGAGAATTCTGGGGGAACATGCATACAGAATTAATTCGTGTGCAAGTGGACACTCAAATTCACTCCTATCACATGATCCCCAGAATCCGTATCATGTACGAAATGCAAAACCCAATGAGTGCAAAGCAGGCCGGCTTATTTCATTGTGAGTGACGCAGCTGTGCAGAAATACAAGGGAACAATGAGGCTGGAAGTGGCACGCAGGCAGGCCGCCACATTCAGGTATTTCATTCAGGTCTTTGCACATTAGTCACGCCTTGGCGAATCCCTCCATGCTTCCCAAATGTAACACATGAGTAATAAATATTGTTTGGCAGGAAACAAAATCGAGTTATGCAAATGCATCTGGAATAATAAGAACACATCTGCACATCAGTCGCAGTTATTATTTCTGATCTGCCTTCAGCTGTTAATGTTATTTACTGTACATAATTTAGGGCACTTTACATCTGACGACAAAAACGTGACAGATTATTGCTTTTTTACTTTCCAAAGCGCATACGCATCATTCTTATCGCTTCATGCCTATCTCACTGAGAGAGGAAAGTATATTTATTGCATGAAAATTTCAAAGCTAATTCCTACAGTGTGGCATACTGCTGTGAAAGGCAGTCTTATCATTAGCTTTCAGCAAAGACTGGACAAGGCAGAATGTCCCTATGAGCGAGAGCAGAACCAAGCACTTTTATGAAAACGCCCAACACGTATCGCCCTCCTCTTGCCTTCATATGATTTGCTCAGCACAGACTTTCCGAAGGGCTTCACTTTCACAGATCTGCTAGGGTGCATAATGAATACCTTCCTCATCATCACCTGCATCATCACCCCTCTGCTCTACATCATACCCGACAACTAAGCATGTGACACACTTTACAAAATGCATACAGCGGAACCCATATGCCATATGAATACTAATTACCTGATGATGTCGTTTGTAGGTTTTAATGGTGCCAGTCTCTCCATATTGCTGGTGGGGCTGTACTAGAAAATAACAGTTTGGTTGCATGATTTTAAGGGTAATTGCTCAGTCCATTAATGCACATAAAAATTGAAGGTTGCCTGCATGTAACAACAGATTTCTCAATCTCAGTATATTATTTATACATTATGTACCAACCTTCAGCTTTCTTCGCATGGTACCGTATCAATGTTGAGAATTAAGTGTCCACAATATGTTATCAGAATTAATGAATACTGCATCAGATGACCTGGAGGACTTCTAATTATTTTTATGACTATCTTGATGCAAACATTTCTTGTGCATTTAAATCTACTTTGTGATTTTTAGCTGCTTTTTCGCAGCAACAGCCACGCTCCCTGTGCAGCACTCCCTGTGAAGCAGGCAGCACATCCGTGTGTGTTCACACATCCATCTGTCTTCCAACGATTTATCCCGGCCAAGGTCGTGAGGGACCCGGATCCTCACGTTTGTTTAGGGTGATACAAATTAAAGCACACATCCACACGTACAGCTTGAACATAACAGATTTTCTCACTGGAGTGTTCCATTGTGTACGTTGACAGACATGCTGCAGCCAAACTGTTAGTGTGTCATCATTTTCTCCCAATTGTGCTTGGGCCCGGTCTCTGGCCGGCTGCTGTTCCGTGCTCTGCATCTGGTCCGAGCAGAGAAAGATATTAAGAGATAACAGTTTATCAATCTTACACCATCTAGATTTGCAGAACCCTTAATAGAGAGCCGCAACAAATGACCCATGACTTACGTGAAACGAGCTGCCCTGTGGCTGGTAAATGAAATGAACGAATCATCAAGCAGCTTTCCCACTAGACTGTACCCAATGACTCCACGGCGTAAAGGCGCCCAGGCCGCCTGCTCCAGCAAGACTAGATGGTGACGCTCAGCCACTGGTACATCTGCCTTGCCCAGGACGGGCCTGCCTGTCAGCATCCTTTCCCATTTACAGGTTCCAGAGCTACTTTAAGACCCAGCTTTAGCCTGACTCTCTCTATGCACGTATGCATTTTAAAACCCAACACATCTAAAACTCCCATTCCTCACCCTTACCAATACTCAGGCCGTCATCATCCGGTGGGTGCTCCTTCCTCAACCTCCACCTGACTTTTATTAAGTCAGACGTACAGGTCCAGTTGGATCTGAGCTCTGAGCCTAGCACCCCCCGTGTTCAGCGTATGATCAGGTCCAGGCTCTGCCTTTTCGTATCACTTACACACAGAGTGCGTGGCTGCTCTGCTGAATACTGTACTGTAAGTGTAGTTGTCAAGCAGAAGACAAGAACGCTGAATCCTTTCAGTTACGCCAGTCTATAAACATGTGTGGGTCACTTCTGAGGGACAATGGATATCGCATTTCATGCTAGGGATTTGCATTTAGAGGACACAGGATTTTTTTGTTTACAACAGAGCAAAGTAATGCTCACTAAACAAATATGCTGTCTTCCTCAGAGACAAACAGCACTTCGGCTGTGTGAAGATCAACTCAAACTGGCATTTGGAAAACGTGGGAAAGCATCATTCCAAGATGGTGTGTAATTAACTAGATGTGTCGATGGAAAAACCCTAGACCTCACATTTTAAACTCGATCCAATTATATGCAACTGTGAGTTCTTAGGACTTTAAGGACATTTTTTTGCAATTATATTTAACTTCCCTTTAAAAAAAATCTCAGGAATATGCCCTTCAGATGATAACCAAATCAGTCATCATTGAAGTGCATAATTAAAATCTGATCCCAATTTTGATTGCCTATTATTCTAATTTATTTATTTTTCTATCCCGCAGTGTCATTCCGAAACTCCTTACCAAGCTCATTTGTTAATTAACATGCAGATGATCACAGGCTGAGACTACCTTTGTCTACTGTTTTTCTGAGCATAAAGGGAAAAAGTAAAAGAACCCCTAATTAGTAAGGAATTTCTGGGATCCATTATAAATTTAGATGCGCATGACAATGCACCTGCTCGATGCTGCCGCGTTACTTTTACTGCTGTATCTTGAACAACAAAGAGACTTTCAAGTCAAGGCGACAAAGAATTGAACAGAAAGCAGAAGCTTCATCACATATTTGGGACTTCAGAATATGAGAATAAACAAACAAACAGCCAAAACAGGAACCGTCTCGTAATAAATCCGGTCAAAGACGGTAGCATTTTGACACCGAAAAGGCAATCATCAAAACAAATAAAATATTTAAATTTGCAATGCGTATGAATGAACTCCTTTGGTGAGAATAAATTATATTGCTGATATCAAAACAATAACTTGCCATAACAGAAATATTGTAAAATATTTCAGCCTGGGGAGATAATTCATAATTTGGCCTAATTTCTATGATGATGATGATGATGATGTTAATGAAAATGATATTATTGTTATTTTTATACATTTGACAAGACTGTCCAGAACTCATGTTGTTAAGCACATTTCGTACAATGTTCAGTTTAGAAGAACAAAGCTCACTATATATCCATTCTCTTTTTTATATTATTTTAGCTGGTAAATAACAAATAGTATCAATTAGAAAAAACAGACCTTAGGTGAAACTGAAAATGGAAAAACATGCAAGACAAGTTTTATGGGCTGAGAAAAGTCTGAGGTCTTATTTAAACAATGGAAATCACAGTGAGGAGCCTGTCTGTCCCCGGAAGTGAGTTTATATATTCAGAGGCCACTATAATAGATACACACCTCTCATTTATGCTCCTACAAGCAGAGAATCATTTTGCTGCGAGCTCCATAGAGCACAAAACAGGGTCAAGAGCTTCACTTACTGTTCCACAGTGCTTTTGAATGGGCAGTATGTGTCACGTAGGCGATGGTGAAAGTGTCGCGATTGTTAGTGTCAAATGCTGTGGTTCCAGTGTCTCAGAAACAGCCGTCCTCTGGGGGGTTACATACACAGAGCAGGTTTACAGAAGATGCTGAGTTAAACGAAGAAAGATCCAGTCAGTGGCAGTTCTGGGGGTGAGAGAGCTCAGAGGGGAATGGCCAGACTCATTAAAGTGAGGAGGAATGCGTACAGAAATGTCATGGCCAAAACTAGGTAAGGAAAGCGTACAGCTTCCCATTGAATACCTGCCTAAAAGAATTCAAGTCTTCCCTGTACCAGGCAGATGTACCTAATAAAGTAGCCTCGCACTTCAGGACTAGAGAATCTTTAACGTCTTCCTCAGAGTAGATTTCAAAGGAGGAAAAGGAAGCTGTCTTAATTACTTAACATGCCCCCATAGTTTGCAAACCTGGCGAGAGCAGCTGGTTTGACGGGGTGACGTGTGTTAGCCACAAGAGGAGGACCAATCAGCCCACAGCTATTCCCAGGCTTGTACAAGACCTAATATGAAATCGGTTACTTTCTTGGGAGCCGAGATTTTTTCCCCCCTGGAGTGGAGAGAACACCCCCCCCCCCACCCCAGCATTCTGTGGTGAAATAACCATGAAGCAAAGAAGCACCCGCATTTATTTTCATAATGAAATAACTCAGATCTCTAAATCCAATTAAAAAAAAAAACACTTGCATTTCAACCCACATTATAAAATAGTATACATGTAAAAAAACCCTGGAAATTTCCCTGGAGGTGATGACATTCAAAGCAGAGGCACACTGTGTGAGCGCTGTGAAGCTAATGCAAGGTGATGGATATACAAGGGGATTTGCTGTCCCCTGCACCAGTCACACAGTATCTGCACCACGGTGACTGAAACAACACGCTGCCGTAGCTCTCGACTGGATGTGCGGCTCTTCATGACCTGAGTGTGGATTAGCATCAGAATTTCCCTCTTGAATGAAAGCCTCCTTCACCCAGGAAGCTGCAGGCTGTCCTGGAAAACTCCGCTCAGCTGAAGTCCAAAGGGTCGTACACGCCTACGTCTAGAGCAACAGTTTTTTTAAATGATTCTAATGGAAGGGGGGGAAGGGGGGGGGGTTGGGTGGCATTGCTTCTTGCATCCGGCAGAGTTGAAAGAAAAAAACAAGCTGACTGACACCCCCCCCCCCCGCTCTCTCGGGTTGGTTTGCACTAGGACACGGTCCACCAACGGAGGGTCATGAGTCCCCTTGGGAAAAATCAGAGCAATGCCCACAAAAGCCTCTGCCACAAAAACGCCATGCCCCCACTCCCCCAGCATAAAAGAGAGCAAAACTTAATGGTGCCCTAATTTTCCACTTGAATGAGCGATCCTCGTAAACATTAATCTTGCCTAAATCAATTAGGTGACATGAACAGCCATGTTTCCTGAAACATTTGTTTAACCCCTGAGATTTCTTACCAAACTGCAAAGCCCTGCAGAAAGCAGTGAGGAAGGCCTAGCTTTGATCGCAGAAGCCCACGGGAGAATCAAGCGAAGCGGCACGGCCGGGACCAGCGACACGCCACTGACTAAAAAACCCCCAGCAGTACCGTCATTTGCAGAATTGCTCACTTTCAGAGCATCCCTGCGGCCCTCAGGAAATGATCCGTGTGGAAAAAGCAGCTCGCTGGAGCAAGTTGGTCGGCACACTCTGTAAATGTGAATTTGGGATGTGTGCTGTGACACCCAGGCTTTTTGCTGTGGCCTCCCCTCACGCACGGGGAGATGCAGTGCACACAAGGCTTGCCACTTTGCACTGCTCCATCATTCAGACAGGTTCAGGGACCTGTACTCCCCCAGCAGCATTTGAAAAACCTCTAGAACAGAGATCGTCCCCTCCCTGTCAACAACCGGGGGCAAAAAAGTAAGCAGCAGGCTGACGAGATTGAGCCCTCCCCTCTCAGCTTCACGGAGCATCGTGACTGGAAATAACTCTGGCTTTTGTTCAGAGAGCATTGTTCCTGCTCCTGCTCTAATGAATAATTAACCAAGCGAGCTGATACCCCTCTGTACACTCTCTAGCCAGGGTGCAGCTTGCAGCCATTGATATTAATATTGCCACAAACTTCCTCAGTGCTGGAAATCTGTGTCACAGTATGTGTGCATCAGTCTCCTGCTGCGACATACCTTTGAGGTCACACTACAGTAAGGTTCACCACAGTGGCTGCTGTGTTAAGCACACCAGACTGGCCATTACGGTAGGAGTGCCCCCTACAGGCCCCATCAGGCTGTGCCAAAATGAAACTATTTGATCTTTTCAGAGCATCCCCACACCCCGCAGGAGCAAAGGCTGTTATCTGCAAAATATTACTAAATATTCCATCATTCCATCCATTGTCCATACAACAAACATCAACAAATTTATTTTTGTATAGCACGTTATCACAACATTACATTATCTCAGAGAGCTTTACAGCATCCCCATCCAAAGCCCCCAGTGAGCAAAGCCATAGGCGACAGTGGCAAGGAAAAACTCCCGAGAAGGAAGAAACCTTGGGAGGGACCAGACTCAAAGGGGGAGCCCATCCTCCAGGGGCCGGCAGGGAGAGCCAAATACCTTGTCCTATGCAGGGTCACATGGGTTCGGAGCCTATCCTGGAAGCTACAGGTACGAGGCAGGAAATAACCCAGGCTGGGCTGCCAACTTATCGCAATGATATTACCGTAAATACTTCTTCTCACAAATTTTTTCTTCGATAATTCTGTGGGCTTCCAAGTCTGACACTTGCATAGAATCTTATCCTCACGAGTCTAAATTACTATTTGTTGTTGTATTCATCACATCATTCTGGGCATTCATGGTAAATTCATCCATCCATCCATCCATCTTCTAACCATCTTTCCTTGTCAAGGCTGCAGGGGATCTAGAAACTTTCTGAGGCAGCATATAGGGCCCAAGGCCTTCACAGAGCACGCACACTCGCACACGGTGATATTCTGCGGGCAACTTAGAAACATCAATTCACATGCACTGCATGCCTTTGGAATGCGGGAGCAAACCCAAGTGACCGGACCCTGCAAACTGCACATGCGCAGCGTAGGTGGGGCCCGCGCTGGAGGCACCACTGAGCCTCATGCCACCAGCTGTAAGGGAATTAATACTACAAATGTAAGTACTTTTTCTTGTATGTAGACTTCCCAGACGTCCGCTGTGGTTTACAATGAAAAGTGCAGTCACCAATCAGTAATCCACTCAATTAAACCTTGTTTTATTGTAGTGCCTTTTTCAAACAGTTTTAAATGATTCTAATTAATTAAACCAATTTTTTAAAAGCTGCCTAAATGTGAATATTTCCTCAGGAGGTTTTCTTGTTCTCAGTAAGTATTTTCAAACAAAAAAAAATCGAGTTATGGGGCTTCGCCTTCTCGTCCATAAATGGCAACCTGCTTCTCATTTTTTCCCCAAACAAAGCTCACTGTGTAAATCGGGAGATAATTTCCAGGTTATCAGCTTCAATCACACTCCATACTCCAGACTAAAGTGGTACAAGCCCAGATCAATCAAATCGACCTCCAACAAACTGAGATAAGAAAACTTCTGTGAATCTACATTAGGGTTTAATCAAAGATACATTACTGAACTAACGGCACAGGGCAATACATCATTAACTGCTACAGCTGTAAAGATCTCCCATGGGTGCCCATCTACCCCGCAGCCTGCTACAACACGTGTATTTTAACAGCAGAAGTTAAATGGCGTTCAGAGCTCGTTCTAGTGGTGCCCAGTTGCTGTGACGGCCTTTGCACCTCTAGGTTACCTGCAGCAACCACCATCGCTGGAGCCTGATACAGAGCCAGCAGGAACTAACTACAGACAACCGAGGGATGCATTTTTGTGAATCTTCAGAAACAAACCAAAAAGCCCTAGATTCCATGTGAAGAACGAATCAGGTGAAGGAACCAGGGAATATCTGAAAATGAAGTCAGACTGGCGGACAAAATCAAAAGCTCTAGATAGATAGACATGAGCAATAAATCTTCAGAAAACTTGGAAAGGAGCTTCAAGGCTGAGTAAGGAAACAAAGGCTGCAGTTTTTCACATAGGAGGCCAGAAAGGGGCTACTGACCTTCCAGGTTTGTCTAGTCTGTACAATAGATTTGGGATTGACGTTAGAAAAACGTTCAAGTATGAAATAATCGATGCACATCAAAAAGAACAAAAGAAAAACACTGGGGTAGTGATTACAGTCCATAGCACTGTTGGCTCACACCCCTGGGACCAGGGTTCCAGTCACCGCTGTGGCTCCATGTGTGGAGTTTACCTCCCGTGTCGTCGTGGGGTTTCCTCCAGGTACTCTGGTTTCCCCCCACAGTCCAAAAACATGCTGAGGCTAATTAGACTTAAGAAATTGCCCCATCCCGGATTATTCCCTTCCTTACACCTGTAGCCTCTGGGAAAGGCTCCCCCCACGACCCTGAATAGGATAAACAGTTACATTAAATGGATGGATTGATGTTAAAAAATCTCAATAATTATGCAATTAAACCTTTGCAACATAGATTCTAAAGGCAGTTTATATTAATGTATTTCATTTATGAAGAAAACATATGAGTAACAATATGATTTGTTTCAAATTTAAAATACTGTACTTAATTAAAGGTATCCTACCTTTACTTGCTTGTGGTATCTTTTCCTTATTTACAGTATATAATGCAAATTGCTAGGAATTTTTTTTTTTTTTTCATTCCACTCCAAGCCAAGTCAGAGAAGCGTAATCTTTTGGCCCAGGATCCATTACTCATGTCATCTAAATGGCCATCGCTGAATGGGTCCTGATGCATTTTGTAGCAATATTTTCAATTTAATTACTGCATAATTTTCTGCAGTGAACTACAGGCTGGAATAAAGGATGGAGTGCTTTTGCTAACTGCTGGTAATTTTCACATGCATATTAATAAAGTTTCCTGGCAGTAGATTTAGGTAGCTGAACTATTTATCGGTTACGCCAAGCACTGCACCGGCCTCAGCCGTCTTCCTTCGCCATGGTTTTAGCAGTATGCTTTCACCAGTATCACCCCCCCTCCCTCTGCTCACAGTATTATGATCCAAGAGTCACATTTCATTTCCACACTTTTCAATTATCAGCCACCGCGACAGCATCAGAAATCCATCCCCGCAAGATTCGTCCTGACTAAAAATCAATACTCTGGATTTTAGCGCTTTCTCATCTTGTCGTTATAGTAAAGCACTCAACGCCACTTACTGGCTACCACATCATCCAACAGCGCATTGCTCTAAACCAGTGAAAAAAGGGTAACATTTGAAAGTCTCTAAGAATCTGCTACTTCTCGATGGTATTCTGAAAGTCAATGCTCTGAGCTGCGAATTAGCAAAATATCTATCCTATTGATAATTATGCAACGAATATCACATAAGAGTAAACTGGAGTAAATAAACATGGCCATTTCTTTAGTGCTGGTATAACTGTTACTGGGAAATGCTCCATAACACCACAATGAGAAGAAACATATGAGACCATGGACCAATTTTCCTTTCCATATAAACAGAAAAAGATCGAGGCCTAAGCAATTACTAGCAATATGACAGATTTAGTGTGACACGCAGGTCATAAATTTCCCAGCTGCCTTGCCTGGGGGGGTGGGGGGGTGGGAGTGTTCACCAGCGCCGTCACTGTGACAGGTTTTCATAAATTTTAGCACCCTGACCCTCCCCATCCATCACAATTGCTCAATGTCAGCTGCGGAGCCATAAGGCCTGAAAAGCACGGGCCCGTGGTCACTATCAGCTGTCCAGTGTCCACCAGGAACCCTGAGAGGCAGACGAGGTCGTGCCAATTTATAC
Source organism: Mormyrus hasselquistii (assembly GCA_026779605.1). Taxonomy (NCBI): domain Eukaryota; kingdom Metazoa; phylum Chordata; class Actinopteri; order Osteoglossiformes; family Mormyridae; genus Mormyrus; species Mormyrus hasselquistii. Next base: position 34,523,846 of record JAODKE010000043.1, read on the forward strand.
ATCCATTTAGGAAGCAGCGGAGTCAGTGTGACATTCATTTTACGAGCCATAATTCTCTTGCTCGGCTCCTGCTTTGTGGAGATGCTCCTGGATCCATCAAAAAAAGCTTGAAGCAATTTCACAGGTGATATCATCCAGAAACAGTGTTTTTTTATACACAATGGCTTTCTGCTGTATTTGTTTTTAATATGTTTAAGGTGTGTGATCAGGCAAGCACATTTGCACACCGTTCCAAACTATTATCGTGGCAAATGAAATTATTGTTCTGTGGCAGACAGTCAGTTTTACCTTCCAAAGTCTTTGAAAGAATTTGCGTAAAGCATTTAAATGGGGTCACAACAAACAACAAAACAGGTTTAGTACCGACAATAAAACAGCATGGAACATGAAGGCAAAACATGGTTCCAGAGATGACCAGAGTTGTAAAAGTCCCTGTAGGGCCATGTGTACAGAACTTCATATTCTAGTAAATATCACTGCTTAATTAGCCTGATTAGTATTTAATTAAATGTATAACTAAGGTGTTTTCACTTATAAATGTCTAAAAGTGGTGTTCATTAAGTACTCAAGACAAACTGTAGGCATAGGCCTGCTGAGTATGTGAAGTCTGATGGAGGTCTTAGAGGAGTCTGATGGAGGTCTTAGAGGAGTGCTTCTTAGCTCTAGTATTAACAAGGCATTGTGTTTGCAAGCTTTTCGCCTCTTAAATACACTAACAACCTCATTACTAAAAGAGAACAACAGATTGGTTCACTTACTCAAATAATGAATTGAACTGAGTGCACAAGTGCTCGAGTAAATTAAAAACCATTACAGTATGTGGCTTGCTAACCCAGACACAGCGACACTGCTAACCCAGACACAGTGACACTGCTAACCCAGACACACACAGCGACACTGCTAACACTGACACAGCGACACTGCTAACCCAGACACAGCAACACTGCTACCCCAGACACAGTGACACTGCTAACCCAGACACACAAAGCGACACTGTTAACTCTGACATAGCGACACTACTAACCCAGACACAGTAACACTGCTACCCCAGACACAGTGAGACTGCTAACCCAGACACACACAGCGACACTGCTAACACTGACACAGCGACACTGCTAACCCAGACATAGCAACACTGCTATCCCAGACACAATGACACTGCTAACACTGACACAGTGACACAATGACACTGCTAACCCAGACACAGCGACACAGCTAACACTGACACAGAGACACAGCTAACCCAGACACAGAGACACTGCTAACACTGATGCAGCGACACTGCTAACGAAGACACAGCGACAACTCTTTGTTTGGAATGTGAAGGTATCAATAATGGTGGGACCCAGCCAGGACTGTTTTTCAGCCCCATAAGGGGAAACTCAGTTTTATAAAAATTTGTGAGTGCAAACAAAACACTAAAAATGCTGTATTTTGTTTGGTTACTTATGGTTAGGGTTAGGTAGGTGTTCAGGTTGTCATTCTTGAGATTAGAGATTTTCCCATAGAAATGAATGGACAGTGCCCACAAATACAACTGTGTGTGTGTGTGGGGGGGGGGGGGGGGGTTATAATTGATTTTTTTTTTCTAAATTTAACTTTTTTTTTTTTTAATTTTCACTTTACCCAACGGAATTTTAAAA
>JAODKE010000043.1:34536377-34548305 GCA_026779605.1 Mormyrus hasselquistii
ATTATGACACGCCTGGTTATGACATGCCTCAGCGTGTCACACCTCATTATGACACGCCTGGTTATGACATGCCTCAGTGTGTCACACCTCATTATGACACGTCTGGTTATGACATGCCTCAGTGTGTCACACCTCATTATGACACGCCTGGTTATGACATGCCGCAGTGTGTTACACCTAATTATGACACGCCTGGTTATGACATGCCTCAGTGTGTCACACCTCATTATGACACGCCTGGTTATGACATGCCTCAGTGTGTCACACCTCATTATGATGAATCTCGTGAGGATGTGTCACATTATGCAGGGACTCATTATGTCTCATTACGCACTGCCTCAAAGATAACGTATGCTATTAATTATTAAAGAATAATGCATTATTATTTTTAAGCATGTTAACACACACTCACACAGCCTACCATAGAGCCATTTTTGGGGTCAGGACATTACATTTATTGTGTTTTCTGGATTACTTTGTTCATCTGCTGCTGTCGCGGCTTTTGGGCTTTTCAGAGTAATGTAATCACTTCTGAATATTTCTGCCCAGAAGCCAGATTTGGACAATACATGCACAAGATCTCTCATTTTATGCTATTGATTTACAACGTTTAATAAAATCAGAAAAGAAAATGGCAAAATGAAATCCTTTACTTTTTATTGCTCATTACATGACACATTACAAATGTATCTTTTAAATGGTGAATTAGACTCCACGGTTGGGAACAGCATGTACATAAAACTCACACTGGAGTCTTCAAATTTCATCCTTAAAAGTATTCATAAGTAGATAAAAATACATACATGCATAGATAGAAACATTCTTTTCCCTGTTGCTGCTTCTTTCATTTTTAAAAATGCTAATTATATAGAAATTCTGTTCTAAAATGTTTGTATAGATTATGAAGTTAAATTAACATTTATTAATTAATTAACATTTACTCTGACCATGTGTTTTATCCATATAGCTTGTGGAGTATAATGCTGCCTGACTGTACCTTATTGTTTAACTTCTTGATGTATAAGTAGTGAAGAAATGCAGAAGCGACTGTCAATGTAATGTAACCTCTGTCTGCAGTTTTATGCCCCCCTGTAGTTTGCCCTTGTCATTTCATTTTTTTATTTTGTACCATAACTTGCTCAGCCTTTTAATCTTTTTCCCCTTCAAGATATAGTTATAAAGCCTATTTACTTACAGTAATTTTATGTTTAAATTTTATATTTATTTAAGGCATGTACAAAGTTAGCACTGTTATAGACTGACTACTAGTGAAAGTCCTGTTATACTCCAACAATTTTTTAACAATAGCAAGCTGCTGCCTTATTGGTTTGACAATGTATTAATGTATTTGACAACAAATATATATAAATATACATAATCAAAATGTATTTTCAAAAAATTATAACATGATTGAATATGTTATTTATCACGAGTAATTACTAACTTTATATGATTAATTGTGATCAATAAAATTAATTGTCTGACATACAATCACACACGCATATACAGCCACAGAAAAAAATTAAGAGACCAATTTTTTGTTTCACTCATTTCTCAGTTTGTGGTGAACATCTGTGCATAATATACAGGTATATGGGTCTTCAGTTCTCCCTCTAGAAGCCTGATATGAACTGTCCTAGCAGTGCACTTCACACCTGCACTTAATGTTTTCCATTCCTTTTGAAGGTCACTTGATGTCATCGTACAATTCTTGAGAAACTGTCTAATAAGTTAACAGTCATCTCTGGTATTAGCATGTCGCTTCTGCCCTTCACCTGACTGGTTTCTGGTTGTTCCCAGTGTCTCCTGCTTCATTTTGTTCTTCTGTGCTGCTGTCTTAGAAATTTTGAACCTGAAAGCAGCCTGCTGCTCCGCACAGCCTTTGCTTACCATTGCTTACACCAGTTCCCTTTTACGAAACACTTCTGCACCTGTTTTCACTAACCAAAACAGATCCAGAAAGGTTTTTTGCTTTTAAGAAATAAGGAGAAAAGCAAAAATATCATTTGGCATTTGTTTCCTAAAAATTCATGAGGGTGGTGAAAGAAAAGTCATCATGACACAGGGAGAACATGCCAACTCCACACACATGGAAGCCTGGCGGAGACTCAAACCCAGGTCCCAATGGTGTGAGACAACAGCGGTAGCCACTGCACCGCCATGTTGCCCCAATTTACCGTAGCATTTCTGCTTTTACTATATGTTAGTGTTATTTTGTTTAGTATGTCATTTGGTATGATTTGGTAGGTTATTAATTGGCTCTGGGAACGCTCAAAAAATGTCCCCTATAAATTAATAGTAATTGCTACTTGGCTTTGCTCCACTTTGGCTTACGAAAGGTTTCACAGGAACGCTGTACTTTCGCAAAGCAGGGGATACCTGCATTGGTATCGGGTGCGATGCCATGCTCATGTACTCATACTGATCCTCTTGATGAGTCCCCTGACGCCTATAACCGATACCACGTAATAACGTGTCATTAATATCAATATCAACCAAAATACATGGCATAAAATATCTGCGGTGTGTTTCAAATTTCAAAGTTAACAACAAAAACAATAAGCATAGCCAAAGTGTAGCAGATTGCAAACTGTCAAGAGATGGTATGAAAATACAATACCAGTAATCTAGTCAAAATTCTAGAAACATCATAAAGAGGACACCCAAATTGCCGCAAGCAGTATTATGTCGGCCAAATAAGGGAATATTATGACCATAGATTTTAACAGAAATCATAATTTTCCTTACGGGTTATAAACAGTGGAGAGTTCAGGTCATAATGTTGCACAGAATCCCAGAATTAACAGCTAAAATTAGAACATTCAGTTTGTCTCACAGGAAAGCTGATGTTACCTGGTTTATGTCATAAAAATGATAAGAAGCATGCATGGGGTAAAAGTATCATAATTTACAAAATGTTTTATTTTATTTAAGTCTTATACCTCAAAACCTTAAGATCTTTCATGTTATAAAATGCACTTGCACTCAGTGCTTCTATTTTTAAAGCCATTTGCCAAATAGATTCAAGATTTTAGATCAATCACTATATTTAGTGTTTCCATCCAGCTGTTGAGTAGATGTAATATATGCCATTAATCGCCAAGGTGTGTGATTAAAAAAATTAACAATTTAATATCCCTACTCGTAATGCAATGCTCTCTCTTTTTTATTGCCATCTGATAATTGAATCTTTATGAAGGTTGTTCTTGCTTGCAAGTAGTACTTTTTGTTGGAAATGAAATTGCTAAAGTTAAATATTTAAATATGGGTCATTCTCATGAAAAAAATGTTACAATGAAATACAGTATACTGGTTTTTGTGTAGAGCAATTGCATTACCTTAACCTATTATATAAAACATTAAAAATAATAAAATGTCATTTATTGCTCTGATTTTATGATTTTACCTAAAGAGGTAGCCGAAAATCGGTAACACAAAAGTACACAAGTGCTTTTAAAACTTTCAACTTTATTGCATCTAACCCACAATAAATCCATTTGTATTGTAAGAAAAGAGGAGAGAGGATATATTTTTGCTGTATTTTTGTAAGTTTTAACATTTTTTTCTCACCTCAGTAATTACAGAAAAAATTGTCACAAATCAAAACTGTTTAACTACCCCAGAAATAGTTTAGAACAGTGCTGTTCAGAGTCAGTAGCAGGTGGCCAAACAGGAAGGTAAATAGGTTCATGGGCCACCAAAGACTCTGTGGCAGCATAACTCCATACTGCAGTATACAGTAAATAGTATGAATATTTGTCAGTCCTTTCACTCTGGAACTGGCAATTTATACAATCAATTTTAGATCTTTTAGGCTTACAGAGGGACAATGTGAACCTTGTTAGCTCAAACGACTTAAAGAAAGTGAAAAAGCTATCTTAGCAGTGGAGTTGCTGCAGTCTGCAAAGTGATGACAATGCAAGGCGCAAGTAACCTTGTCAAGTTCAGTGCATCAGTGAATTCAAAATAATATAAAATAATATAAAAAACTATATTTTTTGATGATATTACAAACATGCTTGAATTACTGGCAGCTTCTTGTAGGGCAACTAAAATTTCAAATGGGCTATATGCAGTCCACGGGCCACTAGGCCAGGTTAAGACGAAGTTGTAGAATCCGAGTCTGTCTTCAAACTAATTTTAAAGATTTAAGAAAATTTATATGTTGTGGTAATGAGTTTATGACAGTGACCCATGTGCTCCCCTTTTTGTTAATTCTACATTAATTTGGAGATTCAATGCATAAATATTTATGATTATAAGTTTTAATATTGAGTGTGATTAATTGTGATTAATCATAGAAAATGTGCAATTAATTTGTTAATTTTTTAATCGATTCCAAGCCCTATTTTAAATTATAATTAAATCTGACTTGTTGATCTTTGATCATCTTTCCCAGAAACCAAAAAATGAGAATCAGCTCCACTAACCACCCACCCTCCTCAGCAAGTCTTAATGCTGTGTAGCGGATTATCCATGTCGTGTGCTCCTGTTTTTTCTGTGTGTGTATTGGGAGGGGGGGGGGGGGGTAATTCCATTATTTATCTGGTCATTTTAAAACACATTTTTAAAATAAAAATATTGCATATCATTTTTTAGATATCACCCAGCCCTAACTGGTCTCCATATTGGTGAGCTCTAGAAAGCAAACATAGGTACTTGTACTTGGTTTGAAAAAAAAATGGTATAGTTGCATCCCTATTAATAATCATCTGTGTATGTCTCAGAAGTCTATACTTCAGATCAGCTTGAGATTGGTAACCTGCCAAAGCAGCATATGAACTCTTTTCATGTAAAAAGGTGAACCACAAAATTGAGAAGTTGACTTCTAATTTGGCGGCTAAAACAGCAGGTTTATCTAGCAAAGCAGCTGTTTCATTCAGCTCCTATTTGTGCTTCCTGTGCCCTGACAAGACGAGCATCTGCTGGTACTTCAAGTTACATCATTTCACTGGAGAAATTCATTGTGTCATTAATCTCACTATGAAACATAATGCTTTTCTATTTAACCAGCATGAGCAAATGAATCATCCGGATCATCCAAACATGCCACTCAATGGGAGATAGATGCACGGCTGAAAGCTGCAAGCTACCTGACAAGGGTGCATGTTAGAGCATTCTGTAATTGTGCCTGATCTCCTGAGGCGTGTTTGATTGTATATACGTTTGAATGCATTAAGCCCTGCACGCTGGGTCCGCCGGCGCCACCAGCACGGGCTCCCATTTCGTGCAGCAGTGTCTTAAGATCGAATCAGTCTCATCGAATTTTCGCCATGATTAATAGGTAATCTTTTACCACAGTTACTGCTATCCCAGCTTGCTAGTAAATAGCGTTCCAAAGTTTACTTCCGGTAAGTTTACTCTGTTTAATTGATTTTTAAACATGTGCTTAACGCACACAGAGCTTGACAGCACATGGTACACCCTGCACGCCAGTGTACAGCATAGCATGTACTCACAATGTAGGAAATTCACCATTTTAGAAACCACCTGTCACTGGATGCCTCAAAGGCTCCAGAGAACCTGAAGGAAACGCACACAAAAAATGCCACATAATGTCCCAAAGTGGGTGTCAAAGCCACAAGTGAGGCCACAGTACTATCTTACAATGTCATATTGTTTCTTCCGCTCAGTGTTAATGAATGCCCTCATCTCCCTGTCCCTCACTGTCTGGCTAAGAGTGAAGTATGCACTTGTCTGCCCATATGATCGGGCAAGGCCAGCCCACATTGGCTGTAGATGCCTGGCAATGTTTAGCTTTTAATGAGCCGTGGAGCGCATCTGTTCCGCGCGCAGCGTGCGAGGCGTCCCTCTGGTGCCATGCTCGCATGGCGGGCTGCCAAATCCAGTCCCTTACAGTACAGTCTTCAGGAGATTAAACTGCTTCTATGGCAGCAGGACTAGAAGTCAGGTCAAGTACCCGTCTATCTGTCTGTCAGGTCCTCTAACCCATCAGCCCCCCCCCCCCCCAACTCCATTACAGCTCTGTCACTTACCTCAGTGTCATCGTAAGCCCCTCCCAGGCCCATCCCGCTGTGCTCATCTTTCCTCCCCTTTGTCAGTCCCCCCCTCTCCCACTAACCCATCCCCACTGACTATGAGGTCACCCTAAGCCCCTTCTGCTCCACATATGTTCCTTGGTGTGAAAACATTTTTTTGTCCGTTATTATTGAAGCCGGAGCACAACTAGCTTCCACTTGTCTTCATGTGCGTCTCTCCAGCTCATGCGTTCCGAGCGTCACTCGTTTCCCCAAAGCATGACCTCACAGTGCAGTGCTCCTTCAGGCCCAGCGTGCCACAGAAAATGATGTGTGAGCTGCTTTTATAACACTACCTCAGGTTCCCTGCTTAGATACCAGACACAAAAAGCAACGACGGCAGTGCTTACATGCATGCTTGCTTTACAAACAGTCCCACGTGCTGGTTTTTACGAATGTGCGGAGTCTACGGATTAGTGCATTGTGAAGAAAACTGCCCTTAAGAAAATTTGAAATTGTTCATAAGAAAGGAGAATGATTTCAAAATGCCATATTTGCTCATTAAAAAATGCTTCAGGATATCCACGTTTCACAGCAAATCATACTGACGGCGATACATGTGAAATGCAGGTAGCTCTCTTTAGACTCTCGGATGGCCTTGTCCTCAAATTGGGTAACTTGGGTTTAGATTAAACTGCTCCCATTGTCTTCAATGTAATTTGTATCCAGCTGGAAAAATTCTGTGTTTGCTCTGAAGACAGAAGGGCTAAAGGTCAGCACTTAACATGATGTGCATGCCTATGAGGCCTTTGAACAACCTGCAATTTAATTAACCAAGGTTTCATTTTGGAGAGTTTGCTTTTTAAATCAATTCTGTTGTTCACAGTGATCAGATAAAGCAGCCGCCGCCAAACGCCTTGGTGGTCTGGTATATCTGGCTTCAGGAGTTCATTAAAATGCAAACTGGGGGATGTCTACAAAGGGCTTTTTAACCCACATTAACTACACCAAAGCAGTCCCATGTGTTCAAACATGAGAGCCAAAAGACTGAAGAGTGACTGTATAAAAACCCACTCAGTAAGAGACAAACAGGGATAGATAGGACTGACTCCACACTCTAGAATAATGTTTTATGACAGCACTAACCCTTCAATAGGGTCATCAAGGTCATACTTCAGGTCACTTTGTTCTGCGGCAGTATTGTGTATTTTACAATATTAGAGAAGTTAATTAATACTGACAGCACCTGATTCCCATTCTCCATGTATATGTTGCCTTGACAACTACTTACCGGAACCCCCCACCCTCCAATTAAGTATAAGAGCCCCAAAGGCAAATAGCTAGTCTGAAGTACACCTTTCATCAATCCCATACACCCACGCTGGTTCCCATATCAGATGGATGGTGAAAGCTGGCCTCCTCCCTTGAGCTCAGTACGACCCTCTGGCTGCGTTACCTATCTCCCACCAGCATGATGCAGATGCGGCGTTAGAGTTTGAAAAAAGGGGGAGCCACACAGTTTGAATTCCTGCACATAATATTCTGCATTAAAATAAATAATTTAATAACTTCAACAGTGCAAAAAAATCAAAGAGCCCAATAACCCACTACAATGCCTCAATCCGCACAAAATTAATTAGAATTTTCCAGTCCCTGCCTTTGTTTATGAACACCTGTACAATAAGAATTAGCCCTTTGGAAGACAAAAAAAACAAGTACAATATTTGGACATTAGACAAAAACATGAAAGATGGAAATGGAAAGCTGCAAAATATAGTAACCAGATTTTACTGAATCAACGATGTAATCAGGACTTTTCCACAGGAAACATGCCTTTTTATCAAAGTATGCAGTCAGACAGCTCGCAGCAGAAGATAAAGACCAATCACCAAGAGCTTTCCTGGTGATTAGTCCCTTACTAATTCATCCTTGTAGAAACGTCTCCCTAAGGTAAGAGACTGAAAAAAGGCCATAATCACACAGATTCACTGTGAATGTTAAAAAATAATACCAAGTGAGAAAACTAGCATTATTGCTTTATTTTTAAGTCACCTTAAAAATGGAAATGGCCTTAAAATATGAAAGCAAGTTGGTTATTAACATTACAGTAGCAAAGTAGCAAACTATGATAAAGATCTTACTTATATCCAAGTATCTTTAGTTATACATCAGGTACTTCAAAGCTCTAATATAGCCAAGACAACATGCACAATATGGTTTTAAAGTAATAATAAGCCTACATTGAGTGAGGCCCAGAAGTCTGCGACGTTGTTGAAATACTGGGATTTCTTTCATTTAATCCTGTAAATATTAAGTATTTAAGTATAAGTACTTCTATGGGCTAAGACATACCAGCATTTCACAGTGAATCACTGGAAAAAAGTCTAAATAACTGATGAAATCAAGACTGACATTCAGGACTGTAATGACCTCAACCTCACCGAGCATTTTTGGGGGCAGATGAAGATCGAGAAAGTCAAGGTTCAGTAACATGACGAGATGCTCTCTGGAACAGTCCTGAATCATGCTGGGGTAAGGCAGTATCAGGTTTTGTGTGACTTGTGGAGTTACTGTCAGCTTCAGTGCACTCTGTCATTAGAGCTAAATGGGGCTTATCAAGTACTAAGAAATTCTGAAATCCATCCAAATTTTCATTCAACTAATAAAATTGTATTACTGATAATATATTATACAATGAACAATTTCATATTTAATTAGAATGCAAAGTAGAAACATTTCCAGTAGTGGCCCCCACCATTTAGTCATAAACATGTCCATCTGCATTGTGAAATTTTATACTGTGGGCATGATCCCTAAAGGAACGGCTACGGGGAGCAAAGGACCTGTGCTTTTACTATAAAGGATCTACGCCTTTACTATAAAGAATCTACGCTTTTACTATAAAGGATCTACGCCTTTACTATAAAGGATCTACGCTTTTACTATAAAGGATCTACGCCTTTACTATAAAGGATCTACGCCTTTACTATAAAGGATCTACGCTTTTACTAGGCTATTGCACTGCTATGCAACTAAAGAAGAAAAAGAAAACATTAAAACCGTAATAATGAAGGCTAGTTTGCCCTAGTGTGTCTATACCCTTTGCAAAGTTAAATTAAATGCTTTAAGGTGATGTTCGATCCATATATTTTCTTAAACAATTCCATTAGAGTTTATGAGTAGGGCTGCTCTCACATTAATTCAGCACGCATCTCGCAGCGACAGAGGGTTTGCACTGCTCTCTGCCTGACTGTGCACGTCGGTTGTGTAAAACTGAAAGTGGAAGTCAATACTGGACAAAAGGAGCTGACAGGTCTGTAACCTTAACAGTTCTTCTTTTGACTGGTGATTAACTACATGGAAAGACTATACTTGCTAGACAGCTGCAGTCATATTAGGCAGAAGCCTTCCGCTCATTGTGAACCACACCTGTTTACAGTTTGTGGATACCCTATTATGGGGATGTTAAATGTTCGTTAAAGGCTTTATGATTACAGGTGTCCTCTTTGGTTTTTGCCCATTACTGGGGGGGGGGGGGACAAGCAAATCAAGTGCATAAATGAACACCTTTAAAGGTTTATGCCATTCCACAAAACTTTATTTTCTGACATTTTTATTTTCAAAATCTATCCAAGACATCATTAACAAAATTAACCTTTTCAAATCCCCGCCTATAATCTGTCAAAATCAGATATGCTGCAGTCATTTCATGCAACGTCTTATACTACACTATAACATCCTAATACAAATTATACTTCAACATTATAATAATAATAAAAATAATTGCTGGCATTCTGCTACTCTTGTTGTATTCACAGAGTCGCGAACATCTTCAGTGATGTTTCACACTCTGGACAATATTTGTCTGACCTGTTGCCATCTAGTAGAAGGTACAAGGCAATAAGAGCTCATATACCCCAATGCTGTACCCAGGCTGAACCAGGCACTGCAGGCCTCGCACTATGGACTCTAAACTCCCAACACTTTAGCTGGAGGAATTCACCAAAAATCGTTCGAGGGCAGTGCCCTATGGACTTGGAGCTTCAGTGACTCTAAATGGTTTCAATGCATTTATTTACTTTTTACACCCCTTTCCTCAGCCTCACTTTTTTGATACACTAACACAGTGGACTAGTCATCCATGGTAGTAAAGCCTTTGTTCCCCCCTGGAGACCTGAGGTATTTTTAGCATTTGCACAGCTGACTGTCCAACCGAATATGAATATTTCCTAGAACACTCTTTATCACTGTGACAGATATTAAGTTCCTCTAAAGGGCTTTCACATTGCTGTTCCTGTTCAAGCATATTTAAACTAATGTATGTGGCATGAATCAAATCACCTCTTTGCAAAATATCTATAACTGTTCAGGGTAGCGGTTATCTTTCTTCTTCTCTAGTCCATGGTCTGCGATCATCCTGCCATCGTGTTTAACTAGAAATGTTATAATGTAGTAACTGAGTAGTTCTAAACAAGTGTTTCTTTCAGAACACAAACTGACTTTTATCATCACAATTGCAGATGAGATGCAGATAAACTTTCTCCTTAAGAAGTAAATGGCACAGTTTGTCTTTTATTTATGGTATTGGGGGGTGGAGCCTATCTCAGGCAGCAGAGAACACCCAGTACAGAATGCCAGTCCATCACAAGGCACACATGCATAATCTCTAGGCAATTTACAACCACCAGTTAGCCTAAACCCACAGGGAAAGCTTGCAAACTCAATGTCACCACCATGTCAATGACGTTGACCCCTCCCCCCTCCTGCACACACACACACACACACAGTGGAGCTGAGATATAGCCCCCGAAAACTGAAGGTATGACACAGTGACAAAGCGGCCCAGTAAACCACTTTACCCCCCCATCCCCCCAGCACATACATGAATATATTCAATGATATGCTGCATCTTCCCCACAGGACTTCCTACCACTCTAAGTTTTACATAGTAATTCCCGGGAATAGACCCAGTAATACTTACTTAACACAGACCACACGACACATTAAATAACTGACAATGATAACTCAAAATTAATTGGAATTAATTTACAGTTGTTCTGCAGAAGTTAGGGTACATTTTAAAAAGAATCCAATGGCCTATATAGCGCCTGCCCTGCCTATCTACTAGCACAGAGCTATTTCCACACTGTGTCTGCCTGCCTGTTATGATATGTATAGAATTGGACCTGGGGGGACTTAACAGGGCCAAGGTGTAACACTAAGGGGGTGGGGGAAGAGGGTCACGCCATAAGATTTAAGCCAGCAGTACGGCCTCAAGGAGGAAAACAGGCAAAAGTGGAACAGCTCCCTTTGTTTATTGTTATTTACAAGTTATTAATATTAATGCTGACCAGCTTCAGCAAAGCTGTACTCCTTATAGACCTGCAAATAGTGCACTTTGGAGCTGAATGGACAAAAGGAGAGGAGTGCTGAAGAGGGACAAACAGTCAGAGAACGTTCTAGAAAAAATAATAGCATATCGCCACCACCCTCTCCCCCCCAGCGAAGTGAAACTGCGGGGACAAAGCAAAATTAGGGTGGGGCACGGACAACTGCATGCCATACTCTGTTTTAGATATATGTGGCTATATGGAGCAACCACACGGTGGCTGGGACGTGAGCATTGTGCCAGTCACAGGGGGCAGTAGAGAGCATCACTGTCTGGAAGCCCCATTGCCTACAGATGCAGTGCTAATAAAGTCAACCAGCTGCGGCTCCTTCCAGGCCTTTGGCCGTGACCTGGGGGAGGGAGAGGGGGGTAGCCACTGCTAGCCTTGCTTTCCTCTCGCTGACAAAGACTCCTCCCGAAGAAGAGAAAGGGGCACCCCGCAGGACCCACACCCCACTAGGAGACCAGGGCCCTGTCCACAAACAGCCAGACTCGTGGTTTTTATTGTTATTAATAAAGCATAAAGCATCTTACAGCTGAGCCTGCCCCCCACCACTGAAT
>JAODKE010000043.1:34548405-34559486 GCA_026779605.1 Mormyrus hasselquistii
CACTGAATAGTCTTGAACCCCCCCCCCCCAACAGGCAGAAAGGCTCCCCCGGGCCGCTACATAAAGTACAGCTAAGCAGCAGCAGCGAGCCAGCCTAGTAAAATGACGGCCTGCCATGTGAGTACATGCGGCCTGCCCTCCACCTCCAGCAGGCAGTGCAGGCGCGCTAAAAGCGGGGAAGGGCGACAACTTCCTCACAGCTGCCGATCCCACGGCAAAGCATCTCCCCGGCGCAAGCAGAGTGCTGTCAGCAGACAGCATCTGCTGCCATGTTAGCATGGGCCGTGCGCTTGGGGACGGAGCGGAGGAGCCGTGGGCAACGGGGGCCTAATAGCAGCACACCTCCAGCCAGTGCAGGCGGCCGGCCGAGATAAAGCAGCACACCGCCGGCAGGATGGCCGTCCATCTGCATCGGGGGGGTAATGCAACTCCGACCAGTTCCTGAGCTATTTATTTATGCTGAAGGAGATAAGGAATGGAGGCAGGGCACGGGGGCGGGGTCTGTCGGCTGGAACACGTCCAGTAAAATGACCTTTCCGGAAAATAAATAAATAATCACAGGCTTGCATTAAATTGCACTTAAATCAATGTCGATAGAGACAGCGGCACGGTGACGAACAGCTCCTCCTCCAGAAGGCAGCTTCCAAGCTGCAGCTGGCAGATAAGCTGCTGCGCAGGCAGCTGTGAGCGGGGCGACCCTTTTGTTTTGGGGAGCAATATCACTCTTGTTTGTTTTTTTTTTTCCTTTTTTAACTGGAATCTTGTTCAGTCCTTTCCGGTCCCTCTCCTTTACCTCACGGACACCATCCCTGCTTCAATGACATTTGAAGTCAAGGTGGTTTTTTGGGCGACGGCCAGGGAATGTCTTTGCTAAAGCCCACCGCCACCATGCCAGCGTGGCCTGCAAGCCCATCATCTCCTGACTATCTAATCAACGTGCCGCTTTTGCAGAGTAGATGGACCAGAGGTTTTCATCACGGGCAGCACCGCGTCAAGCAGTGTGGGATGACAGTGAGTGTCTGTGCCTCATGTCCAGAGGGCAATGTCCACCCAGCAGAGTGTACAGCAGTCCTTGGAGGGTCTCATGTGGTAGCACACAAAATAAGTAACCGTAGGATATATAGTCAACATCCACAACCTTTTTCACCAGTTTTGGGAGACAGGTGCAATGAATACACAGACAGCTACAGTACCTACAACTGTACTGCAACCATAAAACTGCTGCAAGCATAAGTTAGGCACCTTAATTATTGTATCCTTAATCATTTACACCTAGAGGGCACCTTTGTGCATAGACCTGCATCAGATCTGCATATACCTTGCTTTGTTCAAAATTTGACAAATAGAAATTCAATCTATATTTATGAAAGTAAGCTGGTCACAGCTGGGGAGAGTGATACCTTTTGTGGGATTTCTAATGAGAACTGAAGCTGGGATTTAGTCTGGCCTACAGGAGTGAGAGTTAGTGGTGCTGATATAGACATCAGGCCTCCAGACCCCTTAAATGTCATTCCTTGCTAAGTCACTCACATCGAAAGGACCTTTGGAGAACCTTCCATACTTCCAGCTTTGCCTGGAAAGATTTTCCTGACATTTGAACAGAAACCAGTAGGGACCATTTTACAGAGATTCACAGCCCGTGCACACACACACACACACGGGTTTGTAATTATATCTTTGTGGGGACTCTCCATTCATTTCTATGGGGAAAACATGACGACCTTAAACCCTACCCAGCCATAACCTTAACCATAAGTAACCAAACATAATATGAAACTTTTGGCATTTTTACTTTTTTGATTGCATTCACAGATCTTTCTGTGATCCTGAAAAATGTGTGATCCCACAATGTCAAAATAGCAGGTTTTTATTACATTGTGGGGGGCATTTGGTCCCCCGCAAAGCAATATAAACCAAATCCACACACACCCTAGTTGATCTACTTATGAGGCACTTTTGCTACAGAAGAAAACAACTGCAAGGTCAATTTGTGCAGCCAAAAAAGGTATTTTTCTTGCTGCTTTGAGGTTCATGCTGCCCTATTGCAAACCATCATGATTTCTGTCTCTTCTTTTCACAGTCCTCTTCACTTTGTTCTGCTGTTTCTGCAGTGTAGCCATTTTTCATGTCCAATTCTCTGCTATGACTGAGGTCACCCCTCAGGTGTTCCCCAGCAGCTCTGACTGTGAAGGAAGCTTGCCTCGCTTTGTCTGATATTGTTTGCCGCTTTACGGAAGAGACTTACCGAGCCATCGCCGACATTTCTGTCTCTTCTGTCCTTGTGCATACTCCCCGCCGGTCGGCAGACGCTTTCTTCCGGCACGTAAAAGAGGCCAGCTTGGCAACTGATGGCACACTGACAGCTTTGAGTCCCCGGCGTCGACGGCACTCCACGTGCCGCGCGGTAACAGTTGCTGAGCACAGGCCGTTGCTTTGCGCAAATGGGGAAAAACACTCCTCTGCTGTCACAGATGCTACAGCGCTGGTCTCCACAACAACATCAGAGGACCGCCCAACTGTGCCTCTCATCCAGCAGATTGGACCCACAGACAAGCTGTCACTCATGCTTCAGCATGTATGGATCCTCACATAAAAGCCCACGCTCATCGGGAAAGCCCCCTGAGGGGGAGAGGCGTTGGAACCGTCCGACCAGTAGCAGAATTAGCGTTAGTACTATGTTTGATCTGACAAATGCAATCAGGGAACAGTCACCATCCAACACGTTTCACCTCACCTCTACATGTCACCCGTTTAATGGTTTGCCCATCACAAGCTTCCAGTTCAAGGTTCTTTTATTGTGTACAAGCACAATAAAATTCGTACTCGTGTTGTTCCTCACAGACTCTAGTACCATATATATATAAGACAGGAGCCAGACCTTTTCTGTAAATATTTCCCTGTAAATTTTGCCTTGAGGTTATCAGTCGATACACAGCTTCTTATTGGAGGCATTAGTGAATCTCTAAGTAAGAGTAAATAGAGAATAATATTTTAAAAACTGAAAAACAAAGGCTGATATTGACTCTCTCGAATGATATGTGTGTCTGTTATTTGGATGTTTTGTTTCTCATTCCTATTCTTGCACAATATAGATCAGACTAGACTCAAGGACGTAATTCTCGTGTAGTTTTGTGCTTTTGGCATTGACGTTCTATAGAAAATGAAGTAGAAAACTGGCTTTAAACAGAAGTGCAATATGGTCATTGTTAAAAAAACTATGCTAAAAAACAGGAGCAACACCTACCTCTCCTCGGGGGGGGGGGGGTGAAAATCCACACTGCAATTTTATGGTTTGTGGTTATGTTAACATTTAACATTGTCATGCTAGCTTTGCTTCTAGTTTTAGATAACCAGATAGGAGGGGAAATGTGCAGGATGCAGTTTTTAAATTATCCTGCTGCTTTAATGGCTTTCTTTAAAAGCATCAAAGCATTTGCTTCAAGATAAAGCACTGCCGTCACTCAGTTCTGATGTACTGTAGCAATTAGTTCACTGCATTGTCAATTGACAAAACTGACTGTATTTGAGGTAACTTATTCATCCATCCATCCATCCATCTTCCATAGCTGTCTGTCCCGTACTGGGTCATGGTGAGGCAGGGGACATTGCGGAGCACACACCCTAAAAGAAATTTAGGGTCACAAATTTGCTGATCTGCATGGCTTTTGATCTGTGGCAGGAAACCAGAAGAGCTGTAAGAAATCCATACAAACGGTCAAGCTGTAACAGAGCTAAGGCAGCCGACATCTTAAAACGCCCATAAGGAGTCCGTCCCTTTAACTGCGAAAGTGAGTGATATTTAAGGTCCACGGTGGCGCATAACAATGTCCCTAAAGTGCTCTGAGAGTGTAAGAGCTCAACATCAAGAAATACTGAAAAAGTTATTGCCAGCACAAGTACAGTATGAAAGTACAATGGACTGAACAAATGTAGTCTCTTAACCTGAGTTTTGAGGAAATACATTTCAGTATTTAGAGTGTAATCTTAGATCATTCCATCTACCCACCTGGTCAGGCTCGCAGTGGCACTGAAGGCCATAAGACAGCGGGGGAGCCGCGCACTAGCTGGCTGGGGGAAGGACCCGCAGCCCCAAAGGTGTGCGGCCACTGTGCCACCCAGTCACCCAGCCACAGGGCCACCATTCCATCACGTCATTGTGTGACCCAGTCACCCAGACACAGGGCCACCATTCCACCATGTCACTGTGCCACCCAGTCACCCAGCCACCATGCCACCACGTCATTGTGTGACCCAGTCACCCAGACACAGGGCCACCATTCCACCATGTCACTGTGCCACCCAATCACCCAGCCACAGGGCCACCACGTCATTGTGTGACCCAGTCACCCAGACACAGGGCCACCATTCCACCATGTCACTGTGCGACCCAGTCACCCAGCCACCATGCCACCACGTCATTGTGTGACCCAGTCACCCAGACACAGGGCCACCATGCCACCATGTCACTGTGCGACCCAGTCACCCAGTCACAGGGCCACCATGCCACTGTGTGACCCAGTCACAGGGCCACCATGTCACTGTGTGACCCAGTCACCCAGACACAGGGCCACCATGCCACTGTGTGACCCAGTCACAGGGCCACCATGTCACTGTGTGACTCAGTCACAGGGCCACCATGTCACTGTGTGACTCAGTCACCCAGCCACTGTGCCACCATGCTACCCAGTCACACTCACTGTTTATATTAATTGCATAATCAGTCTGTATTACTGCTGCTTGTTACTAGATCTTGAATTATACCTTTTAAAGAAAATGTTCATCATTGTTTGTTTGTTTGATAAGTTTGTTTGCCAGCACGTCACCTCACAATCTATTTCCTGAATAACTGATTTTTACCTAGTACTTGTGGCATGCTGGTAATAGTCGAAACTATTATGCACCTAGAGCATAAGAATATTTTATCCAGTGCCCTGGAGAGTTTTGAATACTACATGGCACACATATACTGGGCTGTTAAAAATATAATAATAAAAACCACAATGGCAAAAGCAAACAAAATTATATACTGTATATTCCCATCTGCCTTCTGTCAGGTTCATGTGAGGTGTGTGTTTTTTTTATTTCCGAAAGCTTCATAATGAACTGCTTTCGGGTTGCTGTCTTTGCCTGGGAGCCTGAACAGTAATTTCTGATGCTCCAACTGCAATTTCATACTGATAGCTGTTCCGGGCGAGCAGGAGCACAAAGAGGGACCCCCGCCCCTGCTGTCAGGGTGCATGACAGGCAACCTACCATGGCAACACGAAGGGGCAGAGGAGGGGGCCACACGAGATCAATCCATCGCCCGTAAACGCTTATCCAGTCACACTCAGCATGTCAGAGTCAAAGAGAGCATAAACCAGGGCTGGATGCCGTTCCGACACAGGGCACAAACAATTAGCTCAAGGGAACTAGAATAACCAAAGGAACACCCCCCCCCCACGTACATGTGTGAGAAATATGCAGACTCCAGTACATGAGTTGCTATATGCTGGACAATG
Source organism: Mormyrus hasselquistii (assembly GCA_026779605.1). NCBI lineage: Eukaryota > Metazoa > Chordata > Actinopteri > Osteoglossiformes > Mormyridae > Mormyrus > Mormyrus hasselquistii. The sequence continues at coordinate 34,553,907 of JAODKE010000043.1, forward strand.
AGCCAGGATGCAGGGTACCTGCTCATCCATCCATCTATCCAGTCATCCAGTCAGTCAGTCATCCATCCATCCATCTATCCAGTCATCCAGTCAGTCAGTCATCCATCCATCCATCCATTTCTTGCATGGTGGTTTTGTGTTTGGCTGGATATAACAGTATAATGGGGCGGCACAGTGGTTACCTCTAGGACCCAGGCTTCAGTCTCCGCCTGGGTTACATGTGTGTGTAGTGGGGCTCCCTCTGAATACTCTGGTTTCACCCCACAGTCCAAACACATGCTGTGGCTAATTGGAGATGCTAAATTAGTCATAGGAATGAATGGCTTGTGAGTGTGCCCTGCGACGGGCTGACCCCCCCATCCTGGGTTGTTCCCCACCTTGTGCTCATAGCTTCTGGGATAGGCTCTGGACCGCCTGTGACCCAGAAGGATAAGTGGGTTGGAGGATGGATGGATAATAGTATAATCAGAAAACTGTCCTTCTAAACATATAACTGTTAAACAAAAACTGGTTGAGATGCTTTAGAATAGATAGTATACAAACTGGAAAAATGAGATTAGATAATGGAATAATTTACTTTAGTTACTGCTCATGTTAATTAAGAAAGCCCTAGCTTGCTTACACTAGAGCAGTTGTCAAAAAATTGCATTTAAAGTATCCAAACCTCATGCAGAACCTATAAGTACAGCCGATCCTCTACTTACAAACTTTCAACTTACAAACCTTCAGACATACAAACAAAGAGGACTGTAAGTCCAAACTGTGTTCATTGGTTCCCGTTTCCTGTCCGCAACATCAATTTTTTTTTTCTGCATGCCAGTTCCGGCGAGAGCAACTTCTGGTTGCTACTCCCGCCGTGCAGCAGCGTAGTGTGCGTACTTCCAGCATCCTAGTTCTTTGTACTTGCGTATACAATTAAAATGACGTTGAATAATGACTTACAAATATTTCAAGTTACGAACGGCCGTTCAGAATGTATCTCGTTCATAAATAGAGGAGCGTCTGTATAACACAGATATTAATACACTTAACAGGTACGCTTACTCACTACCAGGGCCAGGGCCATTGTGCAGCGGATTTCTCCAGGGCTGTTGATGGTTTGACAGAATGGCGCCTGGTGAAGCCAGGATCTGATAGAGTGTAAAGCTACAGCCAGCCGACAGCACAGCAGAGCATGAGTGTCATGGGAGGAGGTGTGCCCCTCTCCGCCCCTCCTGGCCGACAGCACAGCGGAGCATGAGTGTCATGGGAGGAGGTGTGCCCCTCTCCGCCCCTCCTGGCCGACAGCACAGCAGAGCATGAGTGTCATGGGAGGAGGTGCGCCCCTCTCCGCCCCTCCTGGCCGACAGCACACCACAAGACACATGTTTGGGTGAGGAGGAGGAGGTGTCCAGACTGACAGTACAGCATAACATACTTGTTAGGGAGGAGAAGGAGGTGCATCTCTCTCTGCCCCATCTGGCTGACAGCACAGCACAGGAGGAGTTACACTGGTCTCTGCCCCTTCCGGCTGATAGCACAGCATGCTTGTTAGGGGGAGGCGGAGGAGGTGCACTGCTCTCTGCCCCTCCCGAGTCAGCATGGGCACCTATAAAGCCTGTTCAGTCTCAATAGTCAGCTAAACGTGAAATGATTTTAGTGTTGTTTAATTCACAAATTCACCTTTAAGAAACCTTTAGGATGTCAAATTTAAAGGCATTTGAAAAACAAATAATATATGAGTTCCAACACTCGCATGCCCATTGTAGGCACTTTGATGGGGGGAGGGCAAAAGGGCCCAATGCACTGTATGGCAGGGAATATTACTTCCATGATTGTTCCTTGATTTTGCATATACATTTGTGTGTTTATGATTATGCATCTCAGATGCAGGACATATTCTCAGCATGATGGTTTTGTTCTGTGGTTTTTAGCAAGAAATCAACATTCAACTCTGTAATAAAAATGATTTGTTTGAGTATTCTTTCATGGCTTGAGGGCATTAAACCAACATTTCCAAATGTGGCTTAGAAATATAGGTCACAATAATCAAAGCTTAAGATGCAGCAGAAAGACTGAACATGGTCTCAACTATGAGGAAAATATTTGCTAATCTGAAGTAGCCGGCAGCACAGCATATAAGTGCACTGACTCATAACCTCAGGGTTGTGAGTTCAAAACCCTGATATTTTTCTATCATAGAACACTACGGAAAGGTACCTATCTTGAGCTACTTTGGAATAAAACAGCTTCAAGGGTGAGAAGGAGTAGAAGTCACACACATTGTTACTATGTATGACAAAAGGCAGTGATTATTATCACTTTATTCACATTAATCATTATCTGCAAAGTAATATAAACAATACAAAAAAACTATATCTCCATTTGGGATGTGCAAATGACAACAATAACAAATCTGTAACAACTAACTAGACTCAAGAGATTATATAGTCTGCACTGCACACAATGTACACACATACAGTTTGCTCTAGGATTATTCACACTCTTCATAAAAGCAAACAAACTTCATAAAACTAGTGAATAAAATAATTGTTTCAAAATATATAGCAGGAAGGACACAAGCTACTGCAGTTTTTATAAACTACTTCAAAACTGAAAGGCTCCTGTGTTCGGCTAAATAGTTCAGCTCTTCTTGTGCTTTGACTGGTTAGTTTCCTTGACTGAAAGACTCATCCAGCTGTTTCACGTTAACATTAGTGACACATGCATGGTTATAGGAGACTGACCAATCAGCACACAGCAAGAGCTCAGTGCATAAGCGAAAAGTCCTTTTACTGAAATGGTAGTTTACACATCCTGTCCTAGCTCAAAGTGTCTTCCCTGACACGGATTATCTGATCACCTTATATACAGGCTACCTGAATGACTGAGCAGAACATTTGAATCATTGTGTGTATTGTTTACTTCATGCAATCGTGAAGCATTGTTATATTTCCAAGAAGGGTGACAATGCTCCTTGAGCTGGTTGCATACTATGAACTGGTGAAGCGCCGATCTTCCGCACAACGCACGGCACACGGACACGTTTCGCATTTCCGGAAAGTGAACATTTGCAAACAGCCAAGTGCACAAAAAGAACAAAGGCTTGACGAAGCAGTACTGTAAGCAGCAGCTTATCCCATCACACGGGTCTTTCCCCCGTCTCTCTTTCATCCTCCTCAGCATGCACGGCTTTAGCGGAAGGATAATTAAATCAGTTCATTACAGCTTCCTTGATTTACATACTTCATCGCTGTTAATGGGAGACAGATTGCCTTGCTTCTGCTCAGTAAATTAGTCGCTTCGTCGGCCTTCTCCTGCCAGCCCTGAGAACGACTGAAGAAAATAACTAGAATGGAGAGTAATACATCCTTTCCACCGGTCGTCATTCGATTAATACGGCATTTGAAATGTGTCCATATAAAGCCTGGTGCTCATTACAGGGCTTATTTGTGATTAGGCATTTAATCCAAAGAAATTCTATTAAAAAAAGAGCACGACATGAATGAACAGCATGTTGCTTGCCAGGATATATGTTCACAGGAGAGCAAGTATCTAACATTTAGCCCTCACACTGAGGTCCCAGTTCCTGTATAAGTTTATCTGCTAAGCCTATGATTTGCCTGTGGAAGTATTTACATCAATGCAAAAAGACCGCTGTCCAAAGCAGTTAAATATGGCAAGATGTCTGCCGTAGCTATGCAAGATACTGATCAAATGCTATTTTTTCCCGTTCACGTATAAAACTTTAAAACTTAGGGGATTTCAGAGAGCATAGGGTTTTGGGACAGAAATGCATTACCTAAAGGTTTCTGCTTGAAGTACTATGAGGGTTCCCAGTCTGTGATATACTGGTTTATAATTTTATGATTATTTTAACATTGCACACATTGCAGATGTAACACAGCGATTTGTTTGCTGCCAGTAGCTGCTGGATTCCGCACCCAAACGAGCAGCTTTCCTGACAGGAGGCCTGTGTAACACTGAAGAATCTAATCTACTAACCACTTATAGAATTTGATCGCAGTGTCTCTGACAATTTCCTACTCCTGGCTTCGAGACAGCATTCATTATGTGCAATTAAACCTTGTCTCATTTAATTTGTTGATTAGCACAGTGGTGTGCGTAGGTATTAATTACTAGCGCCAGGTAACAGGGGTCCTTCGTCAGACCTCTGGGACACAATAAAGCCAGAGAAAACTGAGAAAGGTGAAAGTGTGTGACGACCATGAGAATGAGATTAAACCAGACTACTGGCCAGGAGCCTAAGTAGCACTGAGAGGAGAAGTGAGCGATAAGCTGCTGTGCAGTCAGAGTCAGCATTTAGTTAATCACATACAGAAATGTGGAGGAACAGGCTTTGTTGCAGGGCAGAGCACCAGATTCATTAATAAAACAAGCAAACGCGCTAATGAGCCACATCCGAACTCTGCTTATATCACAGTGCACACAACTGTTCATCTGACTGTAAATCAACTTGAAAATCAGCGGTGCAGTTTAGTCAAACAGATAAGAGAATGACACACAGAACAAACAGTGTGTTAAGTGGTTTGTTAGCAGAGTTAATAACAGCCTTCCAGAATCGCATTAAAAGGTCCCCATTGACCTGTCAGGTCAAAGAATACTTTTATTCAATTGGGTTCCTGATTGAAACGGCAGAACCCGCCCAGGCCAGCCCGCAAAGAGCTTCTTTTGTTGGTAAGCCAGCAGGACGAAAGGGACAGAGGAATTTCACTGTGGATACATCCTTTATGCACCCAATAAAAAGAAGCACAGGCCTTCACTGAAGAGACTGTAAACAAAATAAATAAAGGAGAAGGTAAACAGTGACAGAAGCGTGTCGCACCAGATGTACTGAGTGTATGTGGGAGAGATCTGGCTGGGAGGATGAAGACACCAACACCGTCTCTGCCGGGAGCTTCACAAGCAGAAAAAAGAGCAAACTAAAAAAGATCTCTGGGTTCCATCCACTTTGATAGAGAGTGGAACCCAGGTGTTTTGACAGCTAAAAATAAGAGGCGAACAAAGTGGCACAGAAAACATGCTTTGTCCCCCCCCTCGTGTTTCCATCGTCTATTGCAGGATCAATGCTAAATACTGTATGAGGCACGGTGTGACCTTAGCGCACCAGGCAGGGGAGACTATGGAGCAGTATCACATCAGAGCACAGATGCTGGACCAACCTCGTCCAGTCAGCCGTAGCCTGTGGCCAAATACTTCGACAGTCACGGTTAATCTGCTCCAGTAGCTTCCATACAGAGGTCATCAGAAAAACACACCACTCTCTGTCAGCATGGCGGGGGCTTGGGGAAAGCGTCCGAGTTTGCGTGTTTGTCATGGATCATTCCAGGCTGGCAAATCTACAATGAAACTTAAGGGGAGGGTACAGACTTCCCACGAAGTGGGACCGACTCCTCACCACTTACGTAAGGAAGCGGAGAATGCAGGCTCCCTATGAAGGGGACAGACCCCTCATCACTTACATAAGAAAGGGGAGGATGCAGGCTCCCTATGAAGGGGACCAACTCCTCATCACTTACATAAGGAAGGGGAGGATGCAGCCTCCCTATGAAGGAGACCAACTCCTCATCACTTACATAA
>JAODKE010000043.1:34566258-34581697 GCA_026779605.1 Mormyrus hasselquistii
CACCTATGGCCACGAGTTCTTGTATTTGAACTAATGCTGAAGTAACTATTTGGTTGAACAGCCTCCAAACCTGTTAGAAGCTTATATACCTGGATCATGTCCCCCCATGGAAAATAGTCATATTAGGTTCCTACTTTGTTGCTAGTTATGATGCAGCTCCTGCTCCAATACTGCTTACACTCATACCTGAGCCTTCATTGGAATCTCAGCTGCACATCTGCCTAGTTGACTCCACAACAGAATAAATGCTTGCAATGTGCTATTTGTCTGACTTATATGTTGCTTTTGACAAAAGCGTCTGCTAAGTATGCAAATGTACATCAATATGGGAAGGAAAACACAGCATCTATGCTGCAATTGCGACACAGATAACATTCCCATCAATTTGTACCCTAAAGTGAGAAAAGTTCGGTAATTCATGTGCAGAGAGTAAAAAGTCCAGACCGGGATTTTGTTTCAGCCAAGCAGCTGAGTACTGAGTGATTCGGACACTTTATGCTCCACTGGCTGGTTTAAACAAAATCATGGTCTGGATTTTTACTCTCTGGACCTAAATTACCCAACTTTGAAAGTAAGTAAACACTACTATGACACAACATAGGATGACACAACAATTCTACTCATTTTCTGTAATCATTCACCATTTATTACTTAAGGCTAAAAAATGAAAATGCCAGACTCTGCAAGGCCTCAAAACAATACTGGTAATACTGTGACGGTTTTTGGTCTTTTTATTTACATCAGCAGGAAACTTTCTGTGTGTACTTCCACTCTTCATAGCATTACTTGTATTTCTTGGCTGGAGCGATATTTCCTGCACAGTTGCTCTCGGAAACTGAACACTTCGCCACGGTGACCTTTCCAGCGATGTGCACTTGAAAACCTGACCCTCTGCTCTCAGCAAGAATAAACATGCTGAATTGAACAGTTGGGCTTTTCTCGACTTGATGTATTCTAAATTAGGGTGGGGGTCTAATAGCTGACAGGGGGGCCACCGCTAGACTTAAATGTACGCTGCAAATCTATTTCACAAGCTATTTCTAGACACAGAATTTAGAATAGATGCATAGAGAAGATCAGACAGACAAAGACTCTGAATGTCAGACAGACGCACAGACAGGGAAGTAGATTTAGTCAGTCAGTGGATCTAATCATATTTCAGTGTCCTGGTGGAGTTCCAGGCTAGTGGCCAGGAGGTGAGATTCCCACACATATGTTGAAATTTGTAGCATCCTCGAAGGTCGCGCAGGACCGAAATGGAGAGTCAAAAAGCAAAGGGACTGAGGAAAAGTGCTCTGGGTCACAGAGATAACAGCAGAAGCTTTGCAAATGGATTAAGCCCAAGTCCCAGGTCTTAACCGAACATCATTTAAATTCATCAGCCGGCTTTTCTAATGGTGGGAATGAGTGTTTCTCAGCAAATATGAAGCCAGCATGGGACGCCTTAGCAAATAATGGCGGCTCTGAGTCATGCAGCCTCGTCGCAGTTATGTGACAGCAAAGTTGGGTCCGGATACTGCGATGCAGAGGGGCGTTCTGAAGCCTCGGAGGAAGAGGCCTGATTCTCCTCGCCTGACAGGCGCGTCATTGCCATTCCTCCGACAAACATCACAAAGACTTTTTGTCTAAGCATGCATTGTTTAGTTCCGTTCCCTGGATTTATCTTTTCAATAGTCATTTGGAATTTCTCTATTCAAATCATTTCCAGCAACCTTCTCTAGAAAAACAAAAATAACATCAACTATTTGAACATGACAATGGTTGTCCTTTAAGAATCTGTGATATTAATCGATTAATTGCAGGTAATTTATCAAAATATCTGGCACTGTCTGAAAGTGTATTGTTGACCAATACCTGCCATTGAGCTCTCCTGCTTACTGCGATTAATAAACAAGCAAAGACAGATGGTGATGAAGTAAAGGGAATAAGACCAGAAAGTGCTTTTCATGACCAGATTAACTAAACGACATGGAAGAGTAACGATCATTGTATTCAGCCGATGCTGAGTTCAGGGGATTGGATTTTGGGTTCAGAACTCTTCACAATGTTCTTTTTGGTTTAACTGCAATGAATCTGTCAACTACCATCTGTTGAACCAACCATTAACTCCCCAGCACAGCGAGCCAGGGAGTAAAGCCATAATGGCAAGGTTAATTCCTGCGGTGAGATATTTACGGCAAATGCTGCACAGACTGCAGAGACAAAACTCTGGCTAAAAGGTTCAACTGGAGAGTGAAAAACAATGGAACTGGGGGGGGAAATGGACCTTTTGTGTACTTTCCTGCCACAGGTCTCTCCTGTCAAATGACCATGTGACATAAAGCTCACATTACAGTGAACTACGACGGTGTGTGTAACACTGAGGTTTATAAAGTACATGTGGCAGGCGTGCTTTGCTTTAGAGCTGTAATTTTCCTTAGAGTGAGTATTGGAGCACCAAAAAAACCCAGCACACGAATATCTAGAATGAAACCCTCTGTTAAATACAAATTCTTTCTAAGAACTGGGTATGAAGAAAACATAAGAAGGATCTTGTATTTGGGTGTATGATGTTTTTGAAATTGATTCAAAACCTTGGAACATCGGTTCCAAGCATTATTTCAAAGAGTATTACATCACGGTCATGTGACCAGGGAGCCCGGGTTTAAGAAAACAGCTCTGTTCACAAAGCCATCGATTTATCACATTCATGACTCATGATTGGTCACATGATAACGACACAACCCACCTCAGTGAGACACGCTGACATCATAAATCAGACGGCAAATGAAACACAAAAAAAAACTGCCAGTAGTGCTACCCTTTAACCTCCAGATAACGTACCCTATAGTAGGTATACAAATGCTGTTAAGTAGACAAACCGTGAATTATGCTTAAAACAGCCAAGTCTGCAAATTCAGCTACGGATGCCATTCTTATCAGCTATGTATAAATTACAATTTCATTTCACCCTGTTTTAATTCAGATGACTAATTATGTCTCATCTCCCGAGAATTATCACCAGAACACTGTGACAGAACAATTTAACAAAAAAATACTACAGGAGAATGATACTGGAATGGATAGTCACAAATCAACAAAGCCTTTTAACCATTTAAACATAACTTTGTCAGGTTTTATGAGTGTTGACCTTTTCATTATATTCATTACAGATGGTGCTCTGTCCAAACCAGCACGTTTCAGTGATGAGAACTTCTACCTATGTGTGTGATGTGTAGACAGATCAGCAGTACATGGCGACAGATTGAAAAATCAATTTCCATCACCAAGTCGAATTTTTAAAGAATCTGGGGATTTCAGATCCAACTAACTACCCTATTCTGTCCCCTAATTACACGTAAATTGGTATTGACCATATAATTTATCCCTACATTTGCCAGCAAAGCATTATACTTGGTAATTATGCATGTTGGTACAGCAGGTGGACGTGGGTCACCTTCTACCACTGATTAATGTAGGTGAGATCTCAAAATAAGCCCGTCAAATCCGATCGAGACATGCAAGTCAGAGTTAAGTGAGTTTCGCTTAATACACGGTTTGGATCTCATGTTCGGTTTATCGGGACCCAACCGGTAGATTTTGATAAAAATGCGTGGAAATTGGAAAGCTTAAGCGCTTCAAAAACGTGCATTTCAAAGCAGCCGCTGCAGTGCACAGATCCCTCATAGCTGCTGGCTGCGCCCTTTCGGTCGGCAACTAGTAAAAGAGCATTAAACTGGAACTGGCAGACTGATCCCCAGTGACTCATTTCTAACCTCTTAATATGTTTTTTTATACGGAGAAATTTGCATTTTTCGTTTCCTCGATTGAGCCTTTCAGCAACAGACGCAAGTGCAATACAAGTGAACGGGAAACGGAATAATCCGCATGTGCTGTTCGTGTTTTATGGAGTATGGCTGGTATATCCGAAGAAAAAAACAAGCATGTTAGTCAAGCAACGCCAAGGCGATTAAAGGTCAGAGACTTGGCGGGGATGGAGGAGCGTCCCGGCATCAGCGAAGCGCTTCCCGGCGCTTATTGAACTTTTTATGGACTATAGGGGGTCACTGACCCTATCGGACTCCTGTGGCTACGTAACATAATACGATTCATGGGCAAAACTTGTTAAAATGGCGAGGAAAGCCAGCTTGCAAAAATAAAGCGTGTAGTCCCAGTAGTACTTATGTTCAGGGAGCTGCAGACACGAAGAAGCTGCGCTAGTTTCACAGTTATTATAAGGGCGCTTTGTGCTGCTGAAATAAAAGCAATGAATACAGCAAATAGATCTTATTTGTGTAAGAGGAAAGCAAAAATGACCTGGGTGGAAAACAGTAAGAGACTCCCTTTGAATTGAGTCACCTATGGGTTAGTAAAAAACCACTAAGTGACAAAGGCTGGTAAAATACAGGCAGAAGCTCAGATAAATGTCATTCATATTCGACATTGTCTGAACTCCGGAATCCTGGCGAGATGAATACAGTACCCTTTAAAAATATTCCGTAACATTTTCCAAAGGGTGCAACTAAACCTTTCTATCCGTCCACACTGGAAACGACTGACTTCTACCACAAGTGACAGGCAGAGCAAGGATTCAAAATGCCAGTTTTTTTCGCCTTTTATGAGACTCTTCCACAATAAATAACAAGCATCCTCCTAATCACAACTATTGCTGTTATACTTTATTACAGACCTTGGGAGACGGACGGTCCTTGATCCAGTAATCTGCTGATTTATTTTTTTTTTTGCCCTCTCCAGGACTTTCATCGACATTTACTTACACTGCCTGCGCGTTATCCCACAAAACAGATACAGAGTGATGAGAAAATGTGTAAATTACCTGCAAATCCGGTCACAGATATCCAAGTAAATATATTTCAAGTGGGATAAAACAAAACAATAGTTTGAAAGAAAGAATATTTAGGAACGGTAGCCGCAGATTTAATCCACGATAATATGATTTCCGCACACAAGAGCCAAAATAAGTTAGAGTGGAGGTGATTGTATCCGCAGCCGACTAAGACCGATTTGCCGAGCGCCGGACTTCAGCACCAGGAGAGCGAAGGACAGCTCCGTCTGCGCAGAGTCGTACCTCCGCTCGCTTCCCCGACGCCGCTGAGCGCCAGCCTCGCCAATCAGCGGCGCTCCTGGCGCGGATTTGCATACAATCAGGGCGCCAGCCAATCATCGGCGTCGCCCGAAAGCGACCGAGGCGCGTCGCCGAACTGCTGTGTCACATTGCGAAGTGGCCCCCCGCTCTGAGCCGCACGTGGGTCCGTGCGTGGCTTTACGCGCTCGTTCACGAGTCCCTCAAATGCTGAACGACGCACTTGCGCCTGCGTTATCAGTTCTTGATGTGCGCCTCATACATGCCGGATAATTAAACTTGTCGCCGAAGGTGATATATATAAACACTAGTTACAAAATTCTGCGCCGCTTTATTACTTGTGGGTGCGCGTAGTTTTATGTGGAGGAACAGGCTGAATTGTACAGAAGACCATCAAAAAAAAAAAAAATAAGAAACTAAAAATTAAAAAGTAGTCCTTAAAAATGAACTTTTATCAGACAATACGTCTAGATGTACATGACATCAAATTCTGCCTCACGCGATAAACTTATTATTATTTAAATATAAAATATAGGTGTCATGGAAGTGTAACGTCAAATCCACGAGAGGTAGGCTATATAAATGTTTCCAGCTGCTTAGTCAAGGGCCAGAGTTTGGTTACAACACTGGTATATGGACCAAATCAGCGCCGAACCACCCTAAACTCAAAAGGTACTCTCACGATCCAGGTCTAGCCATGTATGCACCAATTTGGCAACTCCAATCAGCCGCAGCATGTTTTTGGAATGGGGGAGGAAGCCGGACCACCGAGAAGAAATCCCAAGCCGATACGGGGAGAACATGCAAACTCCACACACATGGAAACCGGGCTGATCCCAGAGGAGTGAGACAACAGCGCTAACCACTGCGCCACTATGGCGCCCAGGGGGTGGGTGCATGATGCCTAATTATGAAGCCATAAGCGTACCTTCCAGGCGACAGAAACTAACTTGATAGTAACTATGGATTACCCATTTAATTTGTTCAGTCGTCTTTATTCACACAACAATCAAATTAAGTTGCAGCATGATATATGGCTTAAATTACTTGCGACGATCTTCTATTGCCTTATATAGTCAGTTGTACTCATCTGCGCCTGAACTTGCAGCTGCAAATTCGGGAATTAGACTGATTACAGCAATTGATCAAATTGCTAATTAAATCCCGCACGCACAAAAGAAATATGCATAAAAGGTGGCACTGATTTTCCTCTCGTATTTCTCTCTCAAAGGGTTTTCTTCACATCCCGCAACAAACCAAAAGTGTATTATGGCGCTATATGGCAGCGTATGAATGAAGATGGATAGAATTATTGTGTGGGACTCTGCGTCTCTCTGTCTATTGGATGTTCGTGCAAAGCCCAAACCTTTATTTTACAAATGAACTTCCTATAAGGACCTTGAGAATCATCATTAGGTCCAACCAGCCGAATTTAAATGAATGCAAAATACTAAAAAAAGACAGTAATTTCAAATGGAAGCGATACGGCAGTTCATTATGCCATTTTTCTAGAATAACTTTATCTGAAATATTTTTTTTAACTGATAGAGTCCTGCAAATGGGTTTAGCTCAGGGTAACATGGATGCTCAAAGCGTTCTCCGAAATGGCATCACAGAAACTCTTTAAATTAACAAGATTTAAAATTCAGGCCAAGCTCATTATCTATAGTGCGAGCCTGTTAACGCAGCTGCACAAACGTGTGCTATGATCAGAAAGAAAGTCTGTAAAATGAAGAGCAAGGAATTATAAAGGTTTGATAATCCGCTGTCCCATAAGGCCATATCCGTTAAAATTCCGAATAACGCGCATGCGTACTGAAATCACAGTAAAATTGAGCAGTGATTCATTGGGATGTTTTTCTAAAGCCAGCTTGTTAACGTTGAAAAATTAACAGCTTATCATAACAAAAGTTCAAAACTCTCACGATGATCAAATATACCCAGCACCATAATCGTATAAACATTAAAGCTTTACGCTTTAACAAATTACATAGAATGCAGTATATATCATCGAAATATAAACTGCGCTTTAACCGGCAGATGTTTTGAAATGTGAAAGTTAATTGTGTACAAAACAGAAATATAACGAGAGTACTTTAAAACAATTAGGTTAATATAGCTCATGACTATACAGGTACTGTGTCTGTTGCTGCGTAAATGCCATCAGACAATTAGTAACGTGTGAAGGGTAGCGGCACTGGTAATGGCTCAATTTCACGTTCAGCATGCTAACTTCACTGTTTATTTCATTTCTATTTTGTCGGACTGCATAGTTAGAAATAACGAGTAGGAAATAAATACCGCGCAGTCATTTTAGGATTAAACTTGTCTAAACTTAACATCAGAAATATGGCCATTAATGTTTATTGGAAGTGCAAGCCAAGGGCGTAGGTTCGATTTTAGCATTGGTGGTGACCAAATCAGCCTGGAACCGCACACATACGGTACTCCTACAAAATAGGTCAAAGCACGTACGCCGCTACATCGTACAAACTAAACCTAATTGCTTATATTGAAGAGCAAGCTAGATCGATCGGGTCATTCAGAAGCTACCCCGCGTTGCTAAAATTGTTTATATTATAGTACAAAAAAAGGTGATTTGGATTGATTAGGGCGGTCATTAAAGCGGAAAACCTGCTTATACCTCCATCTGACAGCCACTATCTCGGCCATCAAGCGGTATCTCGGTGGGATTAATAAAGTGTAAATTCCCAGGGTGACATTTCTTTATAGACTAACGACGCTAAATCAATTCATAGTTAATGCAAATCTGTTTTCTCCAAGTTATATGATTACAATAGTTGTCTACAATTTTTTTTTCTCTGTTAGTTAATTTAGGGGTTACCAGTTAAAAAAACACACCTGGCACTCTGGATATCAGTGCAATCCCATACGGTCAGCGCTTTCGGGGATTAAATATCCACCAACCTGTACTCTTCTCGTCCATCGATTCAGTCGCGTTCAAATGACCAAAGACACTTTTGAATTAATCAACTGTGCCCCTTGTTTGCTGCATGGCAAAGCGCTGTCAACAGTAAAAGGTTTTTAAAATTAAAACTACAATCAACTGGCAAAATTATAAATAAATCCTTAGTGTGTGTGTGTGTGTGTTGGGGGGGGGGTAGTGACAAAAAGAGTAAATAATAAGGTCAATCTAAGGTCAGCCAATATTATTGTGACTGAACCCTTTGAAATGTGTAGTAAATGATGCCTGGCTTTTTATCGCTTCACCATGCACACAAACACTCACAGAGACACTTTCAAACTTTTGATACTTGTCTTCTGCTTTATATTCCCTCTGCAATGCAATCAGCAATCTCCCCATCTGAAATGAATCACTTCTAAATGATGTTTTCTATTCTTTCCACTCCCTTCCCACCCATTTATGAGATTCTTCTATCTCCAGCTTGGCAATTCCAGCCTCGCCTCACTCACAAGCGCCGACACAGATGCACACACACACACACACATACACACATCCCTCTTCTTCGAGAGTCATGGGGTTACCTGTAATCTTCTACTCGTCTTTGCCAATCAGATCTTATTTCCCCTTCGGCGCGTTCCGCTTCTCTGTGGGTAGGATAAATACAGTTCACACTTGTGCTGGTGTATGTAGTGACAGATCGATTTTGCATCCCAAATTTCATTATCATCGGATGAACTCTTCTCAACTTTCCTTTTCTATTGACACCTCTCTCATTTGTTTTCAGTCTAAAATTCGTGTCCGTGTTCTTGCTGAACCATCTTTTAAATATAGGAAGCCAACAATTTAATGCAATTGCTTACGGCCTGTGGAAAACCACGGCACGTTTCCCTTCATTCCTGTTTGCACTGTGTCCTGTTAACTGCCGTCTCTGTGTTAAATGTTTGCACCGAACCACAAACAATTCCGTTATGTTCTCATACTCGCAATAAAGTGTTCTTAGTTCATTGTTCTGGGTCCATTGCTCTTTTCTCATCTTCTTTACATCTAAGCTGCTCATTTATCCTTATGAAGAAAATGGCAAGCTATTAGGTGTTGAGAGAGTCGCCTTCTCATATGCTACATTACAAAACAACACTGCATCATAAAATCCACCCCAATTGGTCAATATAACCCTAACAGATAAAACGAACCTGTTTTTATATCCATTTCCATTTCGTAATTTGAGAATCTTTATATGAACTTATATTGTTGAATTGTAAATGCAATTGCATTTTATAAACTTATTTGTGTGATTTAAAAAAAAAAAAAAAAAAAACGGGCCTGTCGGTGTTAAAAATATAAAGTGGTAACAGTGACATCTAGTGGCCACATTTATAACTTCTGTTTGCTAAAAGACAATGATATTTATTTAGTAACGTCACTTTTCTTCGCTGAACTTCGATCACGTTCTTAGCCTTAACAGTTAACATGTCATTAATTTGCAATCCAGCCCATTATAGGAAAAAAAGAAGCAGCTCTTAAAACATGAACCGCGCATAAACTTAAACATGAGCTAGGAGTGTTATGCACTGGTTTCTATAAAGGTCTTCAATCTATTTCCTTCTGTTTTTGTCAATTTTCATTGACATTGCAAAAAAAATAAATGCATTTTTTCTTTCTCCTACAAATAAGAAATCTATGGGCCATAACCTTACAAACCTCAAAAGTTCTTAATCTTCTTAATCATGTTGTTTGAAATGCATATAGCGCCGCCAATTAGTTTGTACTCAGATTCCACTTGCAATCTGTGTTGCGATACAAGTCCTCACTGTTGTAGAATTTAATATAATTCAAATGGAAAAGCCTTATACTGTTTAGCATGGAACAGAAAATCAGCAACAAGAAGATACAAAACAAGAAAAAGACTGTTTAAATTATAATACTCCTACTGATCATACAATAAGAATCTGAAACCACTATTAAACCACTTTTTTGTGTTTTGGGGGAAAAAAGCCAAGGTGCTGAATTTAACGTTCTCGGCATTGATGAAAAAAATCCTTGCGATCTCCGTATCAACCAGTAGAGGTCAGTATACCACCATTTTTATGTAACGGACTACGCAGTAGTCGCACGAGAACGCCTTGCTCGTCAACTGCGTTTCAAAGGGGTCTCAAAAGAGTCGCGGGTGAGAGAACGAAGCCCTATTGCCATGGATTTTCTCCTTGATAAGTTTTACCAAGTGCTGTAGGTATAAATACCATTTAAAATCCAGAGCGCAGAGTTCTAAGATCATCTTTGTGGCAACCAAACTACATCTCCAACCTGTATGTATTGAGTCTGCCCCCCCCCCCCCTCCCCCCGGGCCGGGTACTGGCTCTTAGGCTATTGATATGTGCCCGGAATCAGGAGTTTGCTGGTTTGAATCCTGTGAATGTCAGTGATCCTAGTCCATTGGGCCCTTGAGCTACAATTATGTCCTGCTGGCTATGATGTTAATCTACACTGGGCCCTACAAGCAAACGCTCCATCTTGCAGGGAATCTTCACACTGTTTCATTCCATTTGAACTAGTGTCATGCTGAGGTATCAATGACAGTAAAATATTGTATTTCTGCAGTCCCCTGTGTCACTGCGCACAACATTTTTATTCCTAAACGGAGAATTTGCGAGTATGAGAAAGGCTCTAAATTAGGTGATACTTCACAAAGTTAAGAGAATCAGGGTAAGGAGAGTTAGAACTGCAGTCACACGTTGCAGTTGAGTTTACAGTGACGCCAGTATTAATGACTGCCGTGTCATTTTTAAATGGTCACATGTCCCTCGATGACACACTGACATGAATCCAGTGCTGACTGCAGGATGTGGGGGGTTAAAGTAGCTTTCATATGGATTTTCCTTTTATTTTTTATTTACTTTAGCCTTTCTGAAGTAGGAGAGTAAAATGGGGTCACACAATTGCATGACTCAGCTAAGAGGCCCCCCGAGTGTGAAAGGGTTGAATAAAGTCACGAAGGGCATCGGAGGGGGAAAGGCAAGGTGTCGAAGCTGCTGAGGGGCAGAAAGGCCACCGTGCGAGCAGCACATCACAGGCTGCGAGGTGACGACCCTGAGTGACCTCACGGCACACAGGGGCTCTGTACCCTGGGACATCCCTGACGCCGACCCCTCGGATGGTGGCTCCGCCCACCGCCCCCATGCCTTAACCCGTCTACTTCATTCCAGAGATTTCCCCATGGCTGATATCTGAACGGTTCTCTGCAAATATGCTTGCTTTTCAATCAAGGGAGTAGATTTGGAGATGAGTCACCTACCAAAGATGTCCAGAGGTGGAAATTTCAGGTCCAGAAAGTTAAAATCTAGACCAGGATTTTGTTTCAACCAACCAGTTGAGTACTTAGTGACTGTGACACTTCATGCTCAACTGGTTGGTGGAAAAAATCTTAGTCTGGATTTTAACTTTCTGGACCTGAACTGTCCTTCTCTGGTCATGTCCCTAACGATATTGTGGCAGTACTGTGTCTTTAGGGGGGGGCAGGTATTGATTCTCCCCCCCTCCCCCAACGTTGAAGCCAAATCTACGCCTCTGTTATAAATACCTGCCATGTTCATTCCAACCAATTCCAGGATAGACTTTAATAAACATAGAGTGGCCATATTTGTGCTTCTGCAGGTTCGCACGCCAGCCGGTCCAGAGCTTTCTGGTCTCCTGGCTCGTGTAGCTTCATCTTCTCCACCCGGGATAGTCTTGTGCGGCCTTCTGGACTGAGGCACTTATCTTCTGCATCAGCTGATCTTGCTTCATCCAGGGTTGGGCCGTGTGCAGCACGCTGGTGGCAGCTCTCTGTGGCTCACTAGGATCGTTCTTTTCCATTCCAGTTCATTCATGAATGATCAGTTGTGATGCTTCCCTCCCGTCCATGAGCACAGAGCGTGCGATTTACAAATAAACGATGCATTTTTAGGTACCACTTTACAATAAGGCTCCCTTCTGCCACTTGTAAATGGTAGTAACTCGTTAATAAAAAGAAGTCTGTGTTATAACTTGTCTATTAATAATTTTAAAAGTGTTACAACCTAATTAATAATCATAATTAATTGCATAATTATAAACCATTCATAAACTCTTTATATGCGTAGCCTTATTGCAAATCGGCACCTTTTTATGTTAACATCTTCAGTCAGTCAATCCTTGATTCCAAATATTTCTTGTTTGTTTGACCCGGCACTGAGTAAAGCGTCTATATTCTGGTCTTTGGATGGAAGATGTTCATGCACAGCGATGTTGTTTTTCCCAGGCCTGAAGCCAACGGAGCAATTTTCCATGAAAGAGTTCCAGATGACAGTCATCAGTGAAGTCCGACAGGCTGAAGGCCTGATCTCATGCCCCCTTTTCCGTCAAGGTGAAAGCATGCAATTATTTTCCTGAACTGGTCTCTGGAAATAGCCCAAAAAAGGCAGCTTGACTGGGGCACAGGTGCACAAGTCAAACGCCAGGAAGCTCTTGTGTCCTCAGCTCCTCTGGAAGACACTGTTTGGGATGAAGTTCAACCTGTATCTGGGTCAACAAGGGAGGAGCTTGCGTTTCACTTCTTTAACCAATCACAGTCTTTATTGAATGCCGCAGCATTAATTAAAACCAGTGTTTTCTGTTAAGTGACAAGGTGCACATATTTCTAAAGTAACTGTTTCATTGTGTGTACATGACATGGGTACAAAACACTGGAACATGTTTATCTGCAAAGCCTGTATGGGGAAGTAATAATAATTGATGCTTTATTGATCCCCGTGGGGAAATTGTCTTTATACCTCCCTCAACCTGCTCTTTGTAGAGTAAGCTGTCAGCGAAGGGCAGCCACCCGTAGCAGCGCCCAGGGAGCTGGGGGTTAAGGGTCTTGCTCAAGGACCCACAGACATGCTGAGGGTGGGTTTGAACCAGCAACCTTCTGGTTACAGGCACGCACGCTGCCCCCTAAGTGCAAGGGTGTGTCTTTATTTCATAATAATAATATTAACAACACCAAGGCTTGAATCAGCAACCTTCCGGTCATGCTAAAAATGAGAAAAAAATGAATGAGAAAATCAAAATAAAATGTACCAATATGCTGATGCCATATAATAAAAACGTTGATTGGTTAAAAAAGCGAGACACAAGCCCCAACCTTGTAGATGCAGGGTCATGTTGTTCTCTGCAAAATCAGGATGTCCGTTACTGGTGCCCCATTGGACAGGCTGTCAGACGTTTCGTCTCTGACTTAATTATCTGATAAGATCCACCACACTCATTTGCATTGGCTTTAACGTCCTGAGCCACTGTAGTAAATTATGCGTGGATTCGGTACATTTTTTGCTCAGTATATCTAGGGAGTCTGTGTCAGTGCAGACATTGCAGTACCTTTGATGCCATTCTTGCTTGTTTGTTTTCTAGTTTTGTGAAGGACTACAGCAGCAATTCTGAACCATTATCTTCAGCCTGCACTCATTTCTGTGAAGGTTTTCATCGGGTCACTCTCTGTAGTCGTGACACATTCTCATTAGTGTGGAACAAGACATTTACGGTCCTAGTTATGACCTTGTTTCAGTAAATGAGTCTAGAGAAGCGGCTTTGCATTGTTGCATCCTTTCTGCAATTTACTGAGATGTGGGGAAGGGAGCCACCATTCAGAAGCATTTTAAACCCAAAGTGATAAAACCGTAACATTAAATCAGGGGTGGCCAATCTTATCCGCACAGGGCCGCTGTGTATATGTGCGTTTTCGCTGCGACTCCCTAATTAGATTACTAATTAGAGGACTGATTGGCTGAAGAGTCCTCGACTGCAACAACTGACCTAAAGGTTTTTCCAAAAAACCTGCATACACACCAGCCCTTTGCGGATAAGATTGGCCTCCCCTACATTAAACAGTATAATAGTAACTGCAAATTAGGGAAAATAGCCCACTTGTTGAAGGTTAGGTTTTGGTATAAAATAAAATAGTGTAGAATATAGTGATGGACAAAATGATGTCTCATGAACCATTTGCTGTATTTTCTGAGCCGATTTGATGGTACCCTCTGTTCAAAAAAGGGCACAAAGCAAAGCAACAGCACCATCTAGTGGGCTCAAAGAATACAGTAAATGGTTCATCAGGAGTCATTTTGTCCATCCCTAGTAAGTTAGTAAGCGAAAATTCAGCTTGATGCAGCTGCTTGACTCTTGATTGAAGTTCTATATCCTAGAATGACAGTATGCCCCAATAGTACTTTTTGTATCAACCATAAAAGCAGAATCACATTTATGAGACATAGTTTGTAATTGAGGGGAAGATTTCAGATTTTTATTGTACGAGTCCCAGAACCTTCTATGACCACAGATATACTCCCTTTAATGAAGTCACTACAATCTTCTATGTCATTTAATTGGGTAAGAAGGTATAATGCTGGCCGGATCTTAGCACATACAGTAAATTGCCTTAAATGCATGCTGAAGTTGTGCAATATTCTCTGATATTTGCCATTTAACATTCACCGCTAAAGGATATTTCTTGTGTTTTCCCCATATTGTTCATGCGACTTGGACTTGGACTTTCATTATGCTTGAGATCCTGCTGTTCACGTTGTTATTTCAGTAAACATACTCTTGTTTTGACTGGGCAACATACACTTGTTTTTTAAAGCACATTGAAGCACAAGCAGGGATTTGAAGTTATATTCCTATATAAATAATACCTGAAAACCTACAATGTGCACCGACGCTTTGAAGTTCACATGCAAGGGGAGTTAGAGGCTCACAGAGCTTTCCATACATCTTCAGGTGCAGAAGATGAAATCACGCTTTTGACATTGACATCCGGTCTATAAGCAGCCCCATAATTATGTTATGAGACACAGGGGAAATTTAAAGAAAACTTTCATTCGAGCTGCTATGTTGCTTTAGAATATAAGCATTGCACTGTTTAATATGCTGAGCACGATCCACTTCAGAACAGAGTCAGCAGGATATCCTTGTGTGCCCTTCGCTACTGACTTCTTTTCACACACCAGAAACTGTCCACAGGCCTCGTTTTCTCTACTCCAAACCAATAAATTAGCCAAGATTCAGGTCAGTGCACTGAAGACTTACGGCAGATCCATCTCGCCAAGACGTTCGGAGGTCAGAAAACACTTAAGGGAAAATATCACCACCGGTGGCATGACAAGGCTTTATTTCGTGCGATACGCAGAAAGATGACTGCCATATATAGGATTAGTGAGACAGAGGGTACTGTCCGCCGTAATCGAAGACATGTCACGTGAAAGTGGGAGAATCCAACCTTTAACTTGAGGGGGGACTAAGGCAGTTAACATCTGCGCTGTGTCAGTAAATGAGGAAGCCCTTGTCTCTTTGGGGGTAAACCAAGTAATGCTGAGAATACAAATACAGGGAAAATCTGTTCAAAAGAATAAAGAAACACAAAGCGGAAGGATTGTGAGACA
>JAODKE010000043.1:34581797-34592606 GCA_026779605.1 Mormyrus hasselquistii
GTGAAGGGACAGACAGGAACCAGAACACAAAGCGGAAGGATTGTGAGACAGTGAAGGGACAGACAGGAACCAGAACACAAAGCGGAAGGATTGTGAGACAGTGAAGGGACAGACAGGAACCAGAACAGACCAAGCCTGAAATTGCAGTGATATCGAGAAAATCAGTCTGTGATCTGAGCTGAAGCAGTTGCTGTCATGTCTGAACGGATTTCAAGTGGGATATCGAGGACGGCCAAAAAGTAATTTTATACTCTGAACATAACTAATGCACTTCCTTGAGATTAGCAAGCATAGTGACCCCTCCTGATGTGCTGTGGTGTACTGTAGCTTCACCGCACAGGTTAACCACCAGAAAAGAGAGATTCCATTTCAGTGCCAGTCAGTTGATACATAAGTACCGGCCCCCCACATCCCAAACACATACACACACACGTAAGTTGGTCTTCCTATCCAAATGGGGACCGTCCATTCATTTCTATGGGGAAAACCCTAATCCCAATCAGGACACCCTTAACCCCTACCCATCCCTAACCTTAACCATAAGTAACCAACCCAAAAAGACTTCTGACATTTTTACTTTTTTGATTGCAGTCACAGATTTTTATAAAACTGAGTGTTCTCTTGTGGGAAACGAAAGGGTTGATATTGCAGTGCTGGCGGGGAGTAAATCCTAGCATGCCTGTGTGTAATTGTGAATAGCCCTTGTTGTATCGCTGTTGTTGTAGTTATGATTATCGTCGTATTTTCCTACTGTCGCACCTGTGTCTTGCATGAACCCAGTACGATCCCAGCGTGTCTTTATTGCTGTATAAATGACCCACCGTGTGTGAGCTTCATCCATTGGATCTGGGTTCGGTGCTCGTGGGGGCCCCTGCCACACAGCGGGGAAATTTGGTCCCTAGAATGCAGGCCCTACACACACACACACACACACACACACACACACACAGAGTAAAGAGTCAGTGTATAGCAGCAGACACTAATAGCAGAATGTTACCGCTCCCGTCAGACTGGTTTACAGTGTCCTGGGATTGACAGTGACCATGAAAATCCTGAGAAATTCATACTTCTGGAGAAATGCGCTTCTGCGTATTGGCTGAGACGGGCCTGGCTTTCTGGCCTGCGGCCCAGTCACAGTCAGAAAACATCCCTGCTCGGGGGCTCGTTCAGGCCGCGATTCCCCCCCGCTTTGTTCTAACAGGATAATTCACTCTAATCACTGCTGGCAGTGACAGCAGCGTCTTAGGGGTTTCTGCAGAGATGAGCACATTCCCTCCTGCGGTGCGTGACGTGTGTATTTCAGTCAGGGAAAACTTCACTTCACTTAGGCTCAGAAATAGGATCAAGTGATTGCCCCCCCGCCCTGCACATTTCCGACGGGGAAAACATGAAGATCTTTCAGTGCGAATCTACAAAGGGGAGTGATAGTGTCTCATCACACGACCAGGCTACCTCGCCGAAGCACAGTAGGCAATGAAAAGCAGCCCGTGAGCGGTCAGCATATATGGGAGACGGCCTTCAGGATCAGGGCAGCTGGAAAAACATCTCAGGAGGCCACCTTATGAAGCTGGCGTAGAGGAGAAAGCAGCTCCAGCCAGACCCTGGAGCAAATGGGGTTAAAGGACTTGCTTAGGGGCCCAGTGCTTAATTCTATGTTATGTTATTGTTTTGATGTCTTTAGAATTATTCTGATATGTAGAGAAATGTACAAATAAGCCTTTGTATGGGTGAATGTGCCCAAATGTTACACTGGTACTGTGTCTCTGTCTGTGTGTGTGTGTGTGTGTCTCAAATGTGTACTAATCGACTGTTAGGTTTCATCCACAGATGCTGATGTTTGAAAACATTGCCTTACTGTGACTCACACCAATATACTCACATTATCTGTAATTCTAGAAATAAATAGCCCATAATGAGAACATTCACATGTACATCTTGAATCAGACTCATATTAAATCTTCAATTTGTTTTGAATTCTAATTTTGTATATGCAGCTATATTGAAAATAAAGCCTTTTTGTGGCATCGCATGTTATTAATGGTCCCTCTTACACCAGTCGGCTCTAAACAGGTGGGTTTCTGCCACTTGTTTCATGCTCCGCTACAAGTGCGTGTCTGCAAACACTTTGGCTGGATTTAAATGATTGTTTCATAAACACAAACCATTTGGTTCTCAGGTTTAAACCGCAAGATGGGTTTGCAGCTGGATGGCAAGATTAAAACAAGCTCCAAGACTGATTGAATTATGCTGCCCTTGTTATTTGCTTAGTTTTTCAAAATTCTTATTAACATTAGAGAATTCTTCCTGTTTCTTATTTTAAGACTCAATTGAATCAGAGCCATTTATTTTTTAATTCACACAGGAACGGCAGTCCGCTTCCCGCAGAGCACGCGCTTCAGGTTATTTTTTGGTACATAAACTGCTTATACTTGCATAAAGACATAGCAATTGTGTTTATGGTTTGATGCAAACTGTACATCGGGCTATGGAAGATGCGTAATTCAAAGGCACACAATCAAAGCAAGATTTATTTTTTTGGCATTTCAGTCATTAATGCAGCATGTAAACCTTTCTTAAAAAAAAAAAAAACCCGACTCAATTAGTTTTTAAAAACAGAAAATAGTTCCTTAGTCATAAATTATAAATTTTTAAAAGCATGGGACCATCACTTAGGCAGCGTTTGGAACGGGACCCCGGTCAGAACACGTCAGCCCCAAGGGACCCCGGTCAAATGAAGTCTGAATTACACTGCGATGCATTTTAGTTGTCAGTCCCATCCCACTATGAAAACTGTTCAATCTACAGCTCTGTAGTACATTTCCATTCACCTTACATAACAGGAGAGCGCCCCAGAGAGCGCACTCCCCAGACTCGCCCGGATTGGACGAATCGGCAGCTTGCTTTTCTTATCTCATTAGGTGATCGTTCTGGGAAGAGGAGCCATAGAAACACACAGGGGATTATTAAAAATATCCTGGCGCCCCATTGAAAAGTTAGCAGTGTATCGTAATGAGCAATAAAGGTATAAATTATGTTGGTGTGCAAACGCAGCCCAGCTGTAGCTTGAGAAGAACTATTCAAATATCATTTGGACCAATTATTTTACCAGTAATTATAGTCAATAATACAATTTCATGTGCAGTATATCTCCTGTTACAAGGCGCCACAGGATTGAACTATGATGAAATTATTTGCACTTGAACAGGATCATTTCCGGATATCGTTGTTAATAGTGTGACACGGTACGGCAGCGTTTACACACTCAATTCTAACCCCCCCCAAGCCACTAAACCATCTGCACGCTTGGTACAACCAGGCACGCAGGCACCAGAAAAGAACAAAAAAACATGGATGACAAACACGCAAATGTGAAGTAATCTTTCCATCACACAGCAATCCATACACTTCAAACTCAATTTTGGCAAATCCCTACATCAAAGTGAAGGGTTTTAAACGGGCACATTGCTAGTTTGGGATAAGACCCTCATACTGTACTGTATGCTGCAGATAACATCTCCCCAATAAAAAGCCCTACCCATCTGCATGTAGACTGTGGGATCATGCCCATGCAAAACAGCTTTGCATAGCAGGCATCACAAATTACAACAGATCTATTACCACTCCCCTGAACGAGAGAATACAGCAGGCCGTGTGATTATCAAGCACCTTGTCTTATTCATCTAGTGCTTCAGATTTGCTAAGACAGCATCAAGATGTGCTCTCGTCCTGTCTGTCACTCGAGGCAGTCAAGGGGCTTGGCATTTAGCTCGACATATCTAGACGGATGGGTATTTCTATACACATAAGTGGTGGGCTGTAATTTTCGAGAGACTGAAGCTCGAGTCACCAGGAGGAACTTGGGGATACAATTATGAGACTGAGAGACACCGGGGGTCACTTGTTTTGCATTATCAGGCCGTTCATGGATAGAGATGTTCCAAAAAAAAAAAAAAAATCGAATCATTATCACATCCCCGGAAAACAGCTTTATTGAGCAATTCAAACAATTCGCAAACTGAGAGGTCCCCTCAGTGTACAAGACGGAAGAACAATAAAGGCATTATTTGATTCTGAAAGCCAAGGTGAGTGGGTGGGATTATCAGGAACTACCTGGATTAACCCAGTGAGAACCAATAAAAAAAGCAATATGTTCATTAAACCAATAAATGATTGACAGGGCTGGATAATCCCACCAAGCCTGGGCTGCAAAGCCTCATTTCCTAAGTCACATTCTTCATTAAAAAGATGACTGAAAATGGAATCGATTCACTGACCTGAAAGGGTACAAGGAAAACTGATCAAACTCGCACATCTCCAGGAATACTCACTGGGAAACTGGGAAAACTGAGGAAAATGGTGAATTAGGACCAAAAAAAAACATTAAATGAAATCAAAAGAAAAGTTAAATGTAATTAATTTGTGGTGGTTGATTTACAGCAGGGGGGGGAAATCTTACCCGCAAAGAGCCGGTGTGTATGTGGGTTTTTGGGATAACCTGTAGGTCAGCTGATCAAACCCAGGTGTGAGGACTCTTCAGTCAATCAGTCCTCTAATTAGTAATCTAATTAGGGAGTTGCAGTGAAAACCCGCATACACACCGGCCCTTTGCGGATAAGATTGCCCACCCGTGATCTACAGAGTGCAACTTGCTTTTGATGGATTTCATTAATCACAATTTTTTTTTAGAACACAGTGCATATTACTGAAGAGAATCACCTGAAGAATGAAGGTAAATTTGGACAAAATACTGCAAGTAATATAATCAAAGACACTGCTGATTTTAAAGCCCAGTAAATATATTATTTTGGTCGCCACAGATGGTCCAATTTATCCAAACAGCAGAAGATGAAGTGTGTTACAGGGTGAATAATAGGACAAGGAATTCAACTAATGACCCCAAAGATCGTATGGTGCAAAAACAAAAAAAGATTTAAGAGAAAGAGGACAATATGATCATTCAAAAGGTTTATGAAGTGTCACTAATATTTGAAAAGTTCGTTTTGAATTCTTTCCATTATTTACTTCTTGTCATCTTTCTTTTTTATTCTATCACTTTTTTGTTCTTTACTTTTCCTTCTTTTTCATTCTTTTTTTCTTTCTAGTTCTCTTGTTTTCTTAATTTCCCACACTTTCTATTTCTTATTGTTGTTCTTTCTTGTTCTGTGCAAAAATAAACTGAATTTACAGATGGCAGAGAGTTCGGTGTCTCAGAGTGGGAGGGATGAACAGACAAAGTCTGTCAAGAGCAAATTTTTCTATACCTACTAAGTCTGAAGGAAGAAACCATTTTGAAAAGCCTCATTCAACTCCATCCACTTTCCCCTTTCAGGTACAGCAGACCAGCACAAAAAGAGGCCCTCGTAAGTGATCTCATTTCTCAGAACCTGAGCAATATGCCGAATATAGTTTTACCATGTGCTGCGACGGCCTCGGGGTCAGTATTTAGCCACGGAGAGGATGAAGAGCAGGGCACTCTGGGATATTGACATTACACATAGAGAGAAGTATGACCCCAGGGTCTGATGGAACATCAGACTTACTGAACTCAATCTCAAATGTTATTTTCATAAAACCAATTATAGACATGCACCATCCCATAAACACAGTATTTATCTATTGCACTTACCTGCTGTGAGTCAAGCAAAGTTCATTATCATTTAACTATTTTCATTTTGTTCAAAATTACCACCATAATAGGTCTGATCTGCGATGACGATGAGAGTCAGGAAAGCCCAAGAACGCCTCTACCTCCTCAGGAGGAAGAGGCCCGGATGTCCCCCACTACCCTGTGCAGATTCTACAGGTGCACTGTGGAATCCATCCTGACAGGATGCATCACATCTTGGTACAGCAGCTGCTCTGTTCAGGACAGCAGAGCTCTGCAGCGGGTGGTGAAGTCAAGCACAGAAGATCACTGGCACACAGCTCCCTGCGATCCCCGACATCCACACTACACGCCGTCTCAGGAAAGTGAACCGTATCAGGAGGGACCCCAGCCACCCTGCACTGTCACTTTTCACCCTCCTCCCATCTGGGAAGCGACTACAGTCCATTCAGACGCGCACCTCCAGGTTCAAGAACAGTTTCTACTTAACTGCAAATAGACTCATAAACAATCAGTAACCTTGTCTAACCTCCACTGCTACCCACACATATTTCTGCCACCGTCTCTATTTATTCCTGGGATTCCGGTCTTATTTATTTAATTATTTATAATTAACTTCATCATTACATCACTGTCGTCCTGCTGTCTAGCCGTCTTGTCGTCTATGTTCACTGTCTGCGGGAGCACAGGCAAGCAGGCATTTCATTGTACACGGTACTCGTACTTGTACAAATGACAATAAAAAAAGAATTGAATTGAAAAAATAAATAAATAAATAAATAAATAAAAATTGCCCGCAGCCACCTGACGTATTCAACCACACTAAAGGCAAATCAGGATTCCTGTTTGAAACACCAGAATTAAATCTGAAAATAACGCTGCGAGCATTAAAGCATGAATTATTACCTTTCTTAAGCGGCACGCTCCCATACTCTAACACAGAGGTGTTAAGTTATAAGCTTCCATGCTGTGGAGAAACGGTAGACCTGTTTACGTGCGCGGAGCAAATTCTATGACTTTCTCAAGTACGAATACCATAAAACAGCACTGAAGCACAAAGCACTTCTATTAAAAGCCATTAAAATTATAAATGACTCTCAATAGCACAATGTCCTTACAAGGGTTTCATTATCAGACACTGTAAGGGGTGGAGGGGCATTCTCAGATAGGGGGTGATTACTCCATCCATCACCCCAACACCTAGAGCAGCGCAGCGACTTGCAGGGGGGGACGTTCTTCTGCATTTGGGGTTCTTCTACGCTCGCCGCAAGATGAAGACCAAAGCTTGTTAGCATTGTTAGCATGAGTGCTATTAGAGATCAACAGAAAGGAACTAGAAAGGCCTGATTTTAATCTAAAATATAATTATTGAGGGGCAGTGGCAAAAAAACATTTTAGGGGGCTAAAACAGCCCTTAGATGCCCTGCTTCTCAGCATGTCACCACAAACACGACAGGGACTATAAATACCACAAGGACCAATGCAAGAATGCTGCCCCAGGAAGACCCCCAGGCAGCAGGAAGCCAAAGCGCACTCCCCCAGCTGGAGGAGCATGGGGGGGGGGGGGGGGTCCCAGGGACCTTGCGTGACTCCAGCTCTGCCACAAAAGCACCCAGAGCTTCCTGTCCCCACTCAATGAAATATGACACACTTCTGAAAATACTTCCTTTACTTCATCATGACAGGGAGTACAAAATATGAAGACGAAGACTTAAAAAAAATCTAAACGATTCCTGAGCATCATTAAATACGCATCACGATAACGCACAAGCTCCGAGACTTAATTCTGCCAGCTGAAGTAGGGAATTGTAGCACTATGAAATATGGGGACAGTGAGAAAATACACTCTAAGTGAATTCCATAATCGGTGGCTAATGGTGTTAGTGTGAGAGACGTGTAGAGACCACAGAGCATCACAGAGTCTGAACTCACTGCAGTATTTATCCGTGACAGAACCTGAACCTCCTTTGAGGACTGAAATAAATAAATAGCGATTATGCCTAAATATCTACAAATGAAACAGAGACTTCTGTTTAAATATCTGAAAGTCAAAGTTTTTGGAAAAGTATCAAGAACAATAAAACAATATTGGGCTAAGCAAGAGACGAGGTGGATCAGTATGGGGACACTGTGACCGACATATCAAGGCCGTAACGGCCATCCTGACAGTCATTCATTAGAATAAAACAAGGACATTTGCAACTGGTGGCATCTCGGTTACATTCAAATTCAAGCATGTACAGTATTAACCCTAGAGCAGCGATTCTCAACCCACGGGTCACGACCCAAATTTGGTTCGCAGCAAATTGTGAAAGGGTCACGGAGTTGGAAATGCAAGCATTTTAAAGCAGCCAAGCTCCTATGCTGATCTACAATCAGATTTCCCAGCCCCAAATCCTAGAATCAACCAGTATAAACAGGTCTTGGGTCTGCAAACGCTTAGCGCAAAACTAGCGAACACTCAACCAATCCAAGAAGCCAAACCACAGATGGTTGATTAAAAATTCACTGCCACATCCAATCAGATTTGGCGCAAAATGCAGAGTGCACTACGTACATGATCATAGCATTAATTTAGACCTATACTGTACTTGATATGCGGTCATAACTGAGCCGGCGTGGTAAAAACTGGGTCAAAAAGGTCGAAAACCACGGGCTTCAAGCAACACTTTACTGTAGTTGCATCCTGAAATAAAGGTGTAACTGAACAGGTCGCACTAATTAATCCACCGCACAAGTCCATTTTGCATTCTAATAATTCAGGCTTCTCATAAAACAGAGTGAAAATATAGTCACCCATCTACAATATAATCAATCAACAACAAATTGCAAAGCTTCAGGTGGGTGAGATTTAAAGCAGCTACTAGCGCGTACACTGAAAGCATTCTACACAAGCCCTTTCACATTGTTCATGTTTAGAAATTAAAAATGACGGCATAAGAAAGGCGGTTAAGCCATCAGCTGATTTGTTAAAACTAACTGGGCAATTAAACCACGCATGTCAGAATTATCGGCGTAAACATATTGAGGAGTACAACTTGACAAAACGTTACATGTTTTTATGGCAGTAAATATTACTATGACTGCTCCGAACAGTATAACTGCCTTCAGAAGCTAGGGAAGAATTTTAGTTAAAACAATCACATCCCATATAAACAGAACGCCATCTCGTGTTTATGCTAAAATAGGCTTCACTCTGCTTCTTTGTCGGGGCCACTTGACAACCAGGTTACTCAAAGCCGCTTTACAATGCAAATGAATGGAAATAACACAATTATACATAAACCCGCCTGAAAAGAAGTAGCTGCAATAATCATGTTACTTTAAATTTGGTCCATAATCAGTGCCAAGGGTTAGCAGCAGCCGAGTTATTTGCAGAGCAACGAGAGGTTTCGTTCATACACCCATCCCGCTTCTGTAATTAATTATTCAGTCGTGGTGAGTCCAGAGTCCGTCGGAGGCAGCAGAGGGCATGAGGCAGAGGGTCCCCACGACAACATGGAGGCTCACAAGAGGGCAAAGCGCTCACACGCCTATTCAACAAGCACCTGAGGTCAGGACTTAATTTAAAGAAAAAAAAATACTAATGATCCACTTCTTACTCAAGAACAGACAACAAAAAAGAATGAAAGGAAGCACTTCAAAAGAATTATATTAAATGGAAACAAAAGCCCGGATTAGCATGAAAATAAACACCTTGTTTCTGAGTCGTGGCCGGGGCGACCATCGGCATACCGTCATCTCCACATCTTCAGGATACGGTTGCTAAGAGACAGCGAGGAGAGTCCTATTTATAGAGAATCATGGCCTGGAATTCATGATGCAGAATGTTGCACGGCTGAAAAACAGTAAGATGTGCACCTAACTGTCACTACTGCTCAACGGAAGAGGCAGAGACGGCGCTGGCGTCTTCCAAGGCTGTGAGAAAACAAAGACGCAACCAAACCTATTCGTGCACAGACAAAACAGACACAAGGAATCATTTTTATTTTCCATACAGAAATATATTTTACACAATATGTTGCCTTAAACACAATTAGTCTTTTTATCTCACCTTATATTTAATAACAACATTTTTTATATTAAAAATAATAATAATAATAATAAAGAAATGTGTGGACCAGAAATGCCTAATTACACCATTAGCTCTCAGCCACGGATACAATTAAACAAACGCGAGTACAAAAAGGAAGCCATCTACAATAGAAAAATACAGCGTTTTACTACCTTTCTACAGTTTCAATAGAGCCCAGGATGATCGATCATGGCAATTACGAGGAGGGTGGGGGCGGCGGGGGTGCTGTCACATATATGTGATCATTCTGCCCTGTGCAACATGAATAAAGACAAATGCAATCTTTTGAAATGTGATGCAATGCACTGACAAGGTCTGGCCAAAACATACAGAAGGTAATAAGAAATGGAAGGAAATTTACAGAAATCTGTCTCTGTTTGGTGTTTCTCAGCTTGTTATGGAATTGCTGGGGAAGTTTCTGTTCAAATGACCTTGAATACTTTCCATATTAATTGTCAAAACCACTGGGTCACAGTACTGAGCCTCTCTTCCTTAAGGAATTATTTGTTAGTTTACACTGGGATACTGGCAGAATGACGATAGATAGCTACACAGGAACTGTGATATTTATGGAAAATATGGAGATATGACTATAAAACAGTCTATAAAACCCAAGATATCCCCTGACATTGTACCTCTCAGCAGACATATCCTAGTTTTAAGAGGCAGTCTGTGGGAAAAAAAAATCTAACAAAGTAACAAAATCACTATTATGACTCTCTAACAAAGTTCAATTAAAAGTTACAATGTGTACTTCAAAGTCTACTTTCACTGAGATCAAACTTTTAAAGTATTACTGTGGATAAAGCAATAAAGTATTGACATGTACAAAGCTGGAGGAGAATATTACTCTTCTTATTGTTTAACAGTCATGTTCCAGTCCACGTTTGTCAAGTACAAGTCAAGTTTAACAAATGGATTCCACAGAGAATCCACTTCGAATCCAAGCAGGGAGTGGAGTCTGAGACAAGACTGAGTCCATTACTGGAGTCCAAGTGCAGAAGAACAAAAATAAACTATGAATCAGAATTCAAAAACCATTAATGGAAGACTATGTTCTTATGACTAAACAAATATGCCAAATTTTTACATTTATTTTAAATAACTTGTTATTTTAAATATTTTGTAC
>JAODKE010000043.1:34596454-34619202 GCA_026779605.1 Mormyrus hasselquistii
AGGACAGCATAGTGTACTCAGACAGACAGTACAGTGTCCACAGAGAGACAGCATAGTGTACTCAGAGAGACAGTACAGTGTCCACAGAGGGACAGAATAGTGTACTCAGACAGACAGTACATTGTCCACTGAGGGACAGAATAGTGTACTCAGATAGACAGTACACATTTCATCTGGCCATCTAGACTTTTGATTTCTCTTGCCTCTTCTAAGATTTAGTCTGTGACATCACTGGCCATTATGTAAAGTTTCCTTGAATACAATAACTAGATATTCAATATGTGAAGGAGAACAAGATGTGTAAACAACCATTTCAATAAAATAGACCTGGATTTCTTGCTCTGTGCTGATTGGTCAGCCTCCCATAATCATGCATGTGTCACTAATGTTACTGTGAAACAACTGGATGAGTCTTTCAATCAAGGAATCAATCAGTCACAGCACAAAAAAACCAAACTATTTAGCCGAGCACAGGAGCTTTTTGGTTTTAGAGTAGCTCAAAGTGTCCCCCCTGATATGCTCACCCTAACTTGATTATGAATTTCAATTAATGGATTTTATTTTCTAAAAAATAAATAAATAAAAATAGCATTGCCTCCAGTAGACCTTAAGCCATGAGCAGGTAAACTTATAAATCTAGTTTATTTCAGCAGCAATCAATGTGAGCTCATTACGGGTACTTTGAGTGGGTATGTGGCTGCCTTTTCACATTCCCCTCCATCAAAACATCTGCTCTCCAACCATCATCGTTTTCCATGATGCCGAAACGGGACCAGCTGGGCATCAGCGAGCCTCGTGAATGCGCTCCTGTGAGCGACACGCTGGGGAGATGGAGAAGGCTGGATGGCAAAATGCACATTATCCAGTGTGTGATAGAGCTGAAATCGCTCTCATTTTATCTCAAGAGCCTGCAAATGCACAGAAACCTGTGAGCGTGACATATGTGCATAAAAGCATGATAACTGTCATCCTTCACGTAGGAAGCTAATCACAGACACATTGCAATGTTACGGTAACACACACTGAATACTGATACGTGACTGATGATGATGTTAAAAAGATCTTTCGCATGTTTGTTTTTTATAACGCTCTTGGCAAACTTGTGATAAACAATAAATTGGTTGTAGAGTAGAAAACAACTTCATCCTGAACCAGACGATATCCTAATTTCCAGAACGGGAAGCTGTGGGGTGGACCACATTCTGGACAACGCATCCAAGTCCGTCGTGAAACAAGCGGCATCATCTTTATGTGTGGATCGGAAATCTCCATGCTAACAGTCCGCCGATGATTAGGAGAGGCCTTCTATGCGACCAAATGGTGCCAGACATCTGCTCTGCCCGCTTCACTCACACCGACCTGAAAACTGTATTGCATTAAACTAGGTCTGGATCGCTAACTGAGTGTAATACTTGAAAGGCACTTAAGTGGGGTTAGAAAGAGCTGGAGATACTGCGATCCCTGCTACCTGGGCATAAGCGTGCTGCCTTCTGGTTGCATTGCCTGCTGCTCGTTTGTCAGTACAAGTGTGTTTTACGTTGTTTTAACCTCTTATTTTTGGACCTTATCCCCCTTGTTTTCTTTTTCTTTAACAGGCTCTTTATCTTACCAGGCCGCTGTTGTAAACAAGAAATTGTTATTAATGATTTGGCTGGTTAAATAAAGGTTGAAATAAAATAAAACCATGGAGGGCCATGGAGTAGAGGGGTCACCCCAATCTCACACCCGGAAGCTCCCTGCTCCGCAGGCATGAGCGTGACGCCCACGGGATGGAGAAGGAGGATGGTGACACATCTGTTCTCTCTCCCTCAACCCAAAGCTCTCTGCCAAGCAAAAAGGACGTCTTTACCACCATATCTGTACATTAGCTGCCAGTCCCTGGGTAGTCTATGAGAGTACAGAGTGTCAGAAGTGTGCACCGGGGGCCACATGGAATCAGCACACAGTCTTACAGGAATTATCTCAGGGACACCTTAAGTCTACAAAGAGCAGCCGGCCCAGTCAGATCTCAGCAGAGCTGCCTCAGTAAAAGCACGCAGTCATACTAACATCAACTGTGTTACATAAAGTCTGATGCACAATGTAATTGCCCTGGAAAAGAAATGAACTCTGGTGTATTGCTCCGGTGACCCACCTCAAGATGAACTGCTCCACCATGGATCCAGATCTCCGATTGACTTGAAAAGTCACTGTCTGTCCTTGTTTTACCGGTCTGGCTGGGGCCTGAATCTCGAAATTGTCATCCAAAATGAGACTGTTCAGCTGGGGTGCTTCCTCTGGATTGTTAACGAGCTCCACTGAGCCAATCCTGTGGCTATATAGTATAGCACCACCCTTTCTAGGACTATTATTCCGGGCCCTTGGCAACTCCTTGGGACCGCAGTTCTTATTGCTGCCCTCTAGTGGCTGAATGGTATAGAAGAGTTCTGTGGCACCCACCCCTGGTCCTGTTCCCTTTTTGCGACCAAGTGGGACGCTGAACCACCCAGACGGTAGCTCTAACTCCACCACACAGATCCCCAGGCTGCCTTCCAGGCGGCAGCTACCCGCAGTTTCCCCAGCTTCCAGAAGGGCGGCAACACGCACACAGGGCAGCAGCTCTGGAGGAACAGGCTCTTCATCCCAGCGGCGCCCCGCCAAGTAGAATAGTACCTGCACCCGTGGCCATTTGACAGTGACACGAGGCGTCACTAGGTGCGCTTGTACCTTCCAGTTGGCAGTGACAAGTCTGGATCCAGGGAGCAATGGTGGGGTCGCCTGAAGCAGTTCCAGGGGCACCGACGCCTCTGCCGTCAAATTACCGTAACTACAGTTGACTGATGGAATGCCGCCGTCGGTCAGATGCACGAAGAAGGGCTCGGCACGGCTCTGCAGGCTGCCGTTCCGCATCACTTCCTGTCCTGCCTCCTTCAAGAAGAAGAATGACTCAGCATTTTGCACCTGGTAGGTCACGGGCAGGTAGATGGGCAGGGCTGAGAACTTCTGCTGGCCATCAGAGGAGCTACGGCACTCCATCCCTGCGACACAGAAAGACGGGAACACAAGACGTCAACATACGTGTCGCGCACGTCTACGGCTCTCCTGCAATGCAAGGGACATACAGAAGGGCGGTGTCCAGCAAAGTTCCAGGTAGGACACAGGCAGAATGACGGGATTTTACATTACATGCTCCACACTCAGCACATTCATATTAATGGATAATCCCTTGTTAGTCGACGCTGAGCATTTTCTATATACTCTATAAGAATGCAAATGTTCATAGACCTTCTGCAGTCCAAGGACATATAGGAACATTTCCTATGTCATTCAAAATGAGATTCAGTTTCTGCATTCAGATGAGTAGAAAATGAACAACTGACTGATGGTGACCTCTTCAAGAGAAGAAGAAAGTGTGTCCGACGCATTCAATCACTTACGACGTAAATACTATATCATACTACGTTGTTGTTTAATGTGTCACCTAAGGTTGATGAAGTATCTCTCCTCAGCAGCCAAACTTGACTTGGCAAACTCGTGAATTAAAAAGATTCGAAAAGATTTAAATTAAAAGTTTAAATAGATGTTGGTGTTTGTTTAAAATACCATTTTAATTGCCGGTGATATCAGTTTAAAAAGTGTTACGCTGAAAATATCTGTGAAACATTGAGACCAATCAGTAAGAGCATCCCCAAAAAAAACACTGCAATGCTAATCAAGGACCATGATCCATAGCTCGAACGAACAATTTATCTCGAGTGAAAAGGTCAAAGAGCTAAAAAAAATAAGAAATTAAAGCAAATCGTTTTGCATCACAGCCCTAAATTGGTGGCGAAGTGTTAACTATTTCATTTGCAGCTATAGCTCCAAGGAACTTGAACAGGAGGGGGATTCTGAGAAAATTCAAAGTATTCATCTGCTTGGGCTTTACGTCTGCTGTCTGGAGGTTTACTATATATAGTGTCCGTTTCCCAACTATTTTGGCCCGCACTGCAACTGCTCACACAAACAGACACACACACAAACACACAGAGACACAAACACACAAACACTCACATACCTAGACAGAGACACAGACGCACACCCCAGACAGACGCGCGCACACACCCAAACACACAGGCACACAACCACACACACACACACACACACAGACAGGCAGGCAGATACACATGCAGACAGACCTACAGCACCAACACGCATACAGACACCGCGAAGGGGAAACGACAGGCTGCCACAATGACACTGTGAAACACGGCAGCTCATTTATTTGTGTCGTTTCGGACGGGAGGCTCTCTGCTCAGTGCTTTGCAAGTGTGAAAATATAATGATGATTGGGAAACGGTGAGAGAGGAGCGAGGGGCGCGGCGGCCCGCGGGGAGCGAGTGGGGCTGCCGGCCGCGATACGCATCTTAGCGCTCACTCGAGGCTCAGGGCTTCTCCGGATTGCTTTAAACTGCGCTTGCTGCTTATCTTAATGCAGTCACTCGGTGAGGCTACGTCAAAGCCCACATCTATATCACCCATTTGGTGTGATGAGAAACACAATACTAAGCAATGCCCATGTGCCGTCCTGCTTAATACGGCCGATTATTGCAATTTGATACAGCACCCCGGTGACTTATCAGGAATAAATCACATTCATTTAATTTGCCTAAGAGCCCGCTGGCGCTGGATAACTACCCACTCAACTAAAGTTTGTTTTGTGGTTCCGTGTCCTGTTCCACTTCGCTGCCGGTTCACCCACCACCCTGCCGGACTCCGAGTGTCAGGTGAGGGCCGAGAGGTGGGGGCCGCATCGATGCCCAGCCGGGTAAGGTGTCCTGACGAAGCTCACGTGGCGGCGGACACTGAAAGGACCACGCCGATCTGAATCACGGCTTTTGTACGCGGCTGAAACGAGATAGCAAATGTCCCTCCGGGGGCCATTTACACAGCGGTGCTGGAAGGTGCACGCTGATCCTGCTATCGACGGGGGCCCTTCTGCCTCCGTAATGTATCCTCGCATTTCCTGGGGGCTTGATAATAGAATAGAGCCATCTTAACGATGATTGCTTCCCATACTTGTGCCGTCCCAGGTACTGCTGGAGGCCCAAGCTGCTGGGTCCACTGCCCCCCCATCATCGGCCCATTTCTGCACCTCACTTTACATTACATGCCCCAGCGGCCACTCTTCCGGGGTGGCGGACATGATTTACGGCCCTCACTGGGCGGGCGTGATGGGAGGAGCCAGACGATCGGTGCGATCGGCGCACACTCATCCAGGAGCGACGTCTCACTTCACCCTTTACACACTGCAGACTGAGGGCCCAGTGCAGGACCGTGGACACGGTCACACAAGCGACCCAGCAGAGAGGCAGGGGTGCCATCTCCAGTGGAACCAGGTAATGGGCAGATCCCCTGAATCACATGGCCATTCATCAGTCCCCCTTACTATGCTTGTCACGAGAAACCTTTGACCATGGGAAATTCACTGCCAGAAAGTACAAATTCAGACCAAGGTTTTGTTTCAACCAACCAGTTGAGTACTCAGTGATTACCCACTTGTGACTGCGACTCTTTATACTCACCTGGTTGGTTGAAACAAAACCTTGGTCTGGATTAGTACTTTTTGGACCGAACTTTTCACCTCTGCCTTTGACACCCCACAGCCTGTGTTGTAATGAGAGCTTGAGGGCTGAGGCTGGGATGTAGACAGTGATCTATGGGGAGACACTGGCCCATTCCAAGGGGGCGAGGGGTAACAGAGACATAACAACTTAACAAATAACCAATCAAATTCTATGAAGAAAGTAATCATAGATTACAGGCCTTAAAGTAATAAATAGCACAAAAGTCCTGTTCATCATCTACTGTATATGTAAAGTTATTTTTAAATTAAAAAAGCGTGTAATGCCCACTCGTGTGGAGTTGGTCATCAAATTCGGATAAACAGTGTTACATAATCTCTGTGGCAAACCTTAACAACAATAGAAATAAACATATCTTATGCAACAAAATAATACAAAGTGAAATGTAAATAGAATACTATAGATCCATAATTAAATAGACATACATTTTTGAATAATACACAAATACTGCATCCAAGTCTATTTCTTCACAGTCTTTTCTGTATCAAAACATCATTTTGAGTTATATCAGTTACAGCCAGAGCAGCTAAATGGCGTGATTTATATTTACCCATCTTTTAAGCACTAATCCAGGAAAAGGTCATGGTGCGGGGGCTGGACCCTAGTCCAGGTAGCATGAGGCCGGGGACCAGACAACCAACCCTGGGGTGGTGAATCATTAGCTTAATATTAAAAATTCATATTGAAGTTATCAAATCACTAATGAAAAAATGCTTCCAGGCAAAGGCAACAATAAACACTAATACACGCAGGAACAGAAACCAAACCAATCTCTATGTATCAATGTGACAAATGTAAGATGTCACTGGATTTATGTCCATCAGACAGCAAATGCTGGGACTCCATCCTCCTTCTGCTACCCAGGAGAGCATTATTTTGCTTTTACTTCGCCCACCTATTGCTTTGTAGCCATTTCTGTCAGGTGACGTCTTTCCATAGGTCTGTGGGGAGCTTTCTGTAATTGCATTCTGTAGCAACCTTCTCACATGCGCGTATCAGCAAAGTCTTCAATGAGCATGAATTAAATAACCTGAAGCTTGGTCCAGGCTCCGGCACTCTTAGCCTGCAATATTGATCCCGGTGCTCAAGATGTCACCTCCACCTACGGACTGTGGAAATTTTTCAAGAAGGTCCAGATCCAAAACACAAAGAGATGGTCATATGCCAGCTAGGCAGAGAAATGGCACCTTTACTTGCCAAGACGAAAAAACGCTGTGCTGTATCAACTGGCAGGCGAAGAGGCTTTATCGGCCGACTTGAGCACCCACGCGATGTGCACAGCGACACCATGCATCCAAAGAAACACGCAGAGGTGGAGAACCCCAGATCACCCACTCCATCGCAAAATCTCACCAGTGGCAGCCCAGCAGCTCGAAGATACCTAACAAATCAAGCAGCCCACATGGGAGCAGCCAGTATGAGCCCCAGCTGACGGCCGCTCCCTGCCCCCTGCCTCAGCCCGGACGCCAACTCCGCTCCGCTGCCAGAGGCTTTCCGGGCCCAGCTGGCATACGATATGACCCAGGTTTGGCCCTGGGACCCATCACAGCGCCCTGGTTACTGCACACAGAACCAACATAAATGTCCATCTAAAGGCCATTCAGACAAATCCTGAGAAACAGGAGTACTACTTCCCCCCAAGGTGACTGGAATCTTTGACCTCTGTTACCTGCACACCCCCGTCCCCCACAGGAAGGAAACTCCCTTATTGGCTGTTTGTGCGGTTCACCCTCTCATTACTGCCGCAGCCTCCCGCTCCATGGTGATGATGGAGGCACGGCGTGTTTTAATTGGCACCTTCTTCAGAGGCTGGGATGCAGTGTCTCCACATAACCCTTGGCAGGTGGTGACAGCCCAGTGTACAAACCTGTCACAGGCGGAATAGTGCAGAAAATAAAGTAAATTAAATTGCTGAGATAAAAAAACGTATAACTGCTGCTAAGAATGAACTGGGAAAGAGGCACGGAGAAATGAAACAGCTACAGAAGGAGACATGGCATTGTCAGGTGAAGATAGATGTATTATGAAATGAAGCATAGACAACTCTGATGGGAAACATTAACCCTTCATTTACTGCTTAAATAAGCTGGGCTCCCCTGGTTTGCTTGTTTTAATGCAGCACAAGAATCCTGAATAAATATGTGAGTACCACAGATGCAATGATTGAGAGTATGTTAAAGTTCACTTCTGCTCTGTGTGTGTGCGTGTGTGTGTGTGTATGTCACATTTGAGGACCAAATTGCCCCACACTTTGGTCTCCAAAGTGTCATAAAACCTGAAATTTCCCTAAATTTGGGGACATCTTTTGAGGT
The DNA here is from genome assembly GCA_026779605.1 of Mormyrus hasselquistii. Taxonomy (NCBI): domain Eukaryota; kingdom Metazoa; phylum Chordata; class Actinopteri; order Osteoglossiformes; family Mormyridae; genus Mormyrus; species Mormyrus hasselquistii. The sequence goes on from JAODKE010000043.1 coordinate 34,604,370, forward strand.
CCCTATTTGAATAACCTCAGTTTTATAAAAAAATCCGTGAATTCAATTAAAAAAGAAAAAATGCCAAAAGTCTTGTATTTGGGTTGGTTACTTATGGTTAAGGTTAGGGATGGGTAGAGGTTAAGGGTGTCGTGATTGGGATTAGGGTTTTTCCATAGAAATGAATGGACGGTCCCCATTTAGATAGGAAGACCAACTTGTGTGTGTGTGTGTGTGTGTGTGTGTGTGTGTGTGTGTCTCTGTCTCTCTGTCTGTCTCTGTGTACATGCACCTCTAGAAATTTAGTTTTTTGATTTGAGTACAAATGTGTATCCAGACAGCCAGACGGTCGCAAATCTGGCACGAGGTCCTCGGCTCTGGGCTGGAGACGGGGCCTGAATTCCCGTCGGGAGGCCAAACCAGATGCAGACAATGCTGGTTGAGTCCATCTGTGCTGCTGAAGGCTGCACACCTCAGTGTGTGTGCGTGTGGTGGGGGGGATGGGGTCTGCATGGAGGAGAGGGGATAAATCATCTGATAACCTGAAAATATGCTGCTTTGATTAGCAGGTAATGCAAATTGATTCGGGCCTAATTTAACATTTTAAACATCAATTACAAACTGCTGCACAAACACACTTGCAGGCACCCATCAGGGCACCAGGAGGATTTACAAGCTTACAGTAGCAGGCAGCTCTGCCAAGCCTTAAGTCACCCTGCCGTCCTCTGCTGCCTGGATCCTCACACACATTTGGCTTGGACACTGTGCATAAAGCCCTAATGGGAGGAGTCACACTCACATGAATAAAAATGATATAAACACTATTTTTAAGAAGCGGCGTGGTGGTGTCATTTTCATCATTCGCCTGCCGTTGGGTTGGCGCAGTGGCATGGCTGGCAGCGCCGCTGCCTCACGCCTCCGGCGGCGCGGCATTAAACCTGACCCTGCTCTGTTCTTGCACTCTTCCCTCCCACAGCCTAAAGACACGCTGTTCTGTTGAACCAGTGACTCCGAATTAGCCTTAGTGAATCTATGTAAGAGTGCCCAGTGAGTTGTACCTCACCCACATGCTTCCCAGAATAAGCTCCAGCTCACCCCAACCCTGAAACACCTCCGGGAAACGCATGTCATTATATGGCAAATGGTCTGTCTCTGGATTACTGGGCACTGTACGACGCGAGCGTCATTCAGAAGAGTAACTGACCGGATACATCAGAAGGAGTATGCTACTGATTCCATGAAAAAATGGCATTTGTTGCCTACATAAGCAAAGCCACAGTACACAAGAGATACTAAATCCCATTTGTGCAGCCTACATTTACTACCTGCAGTATTTTCAGAGGATCACAGTAAGGATCCCCCACTCTCCCTGATTTATGTGCTCATTGGTGTTCAGTGAATGACAGCTTGCCAGATTTGCAGGTACATCATCTCCGCATGAAGAGTGATAGCTATCTGCTGGTGACCTCACACTGCTGGTAGTGACTGATGCTCTTGGCTGGAAGGTGCCGGAAGGGAGAGCATCCTGGAGAGAAAGCAGCAGGTGAATTTCCCGCATAACAGGCACTGAGCTGAAAGAGGCCAGCCTAAGTCACATTGTGTTAAGGGAGGGAAAAAAGCTATTCAGATAGATGACACCCCAGTGAGATTTCATGAGGAAGTGGGTAAAACAACAACTGTTTTCCCATTGGACGTGGGATACTCATCTTCCAGCTACAACCAGGTCTAAACTTTTGAAATAGGACAAGATTGGGAGGGCAGCACTGTCAGGAACGGAGCTCGGCTGGGAGGAAGCGAAAGGACTTTAAACCGGTGGAAACAGAGCGTAGCTGGGACGAAGTGAGGGAATTTAAACTGGAGGGAAAGGAACTCAGCTAGGAGGAAGCGAGGGACTTCAAACTGGCGGGAACAGAGCGCAGCTGGGAGGAAGTGAGAGACTTCAAACTGGTGGGAACAGAGCGCAGCTGGGAGGAAGCGAGGGACTTTAAACTGGCAGGAACAGAGCGCAGCTGGGAGGAAGTGTGGGAATTTAAACTGGAGGGAAAGGAACTCAGCTGAGAGGAAGTGAAGGACTTTAAATCGGCTGGAACGGAATATGGCTGGAAGGATGTGAGAGACTTTAAACTGGCAGGAACAGAGCTCAGCTGGGAGGAAGTGAGGAACTTTAAATGGGCAGGGTATTACTTCAAACTCTTCCAGTCAATGTGAAGCAGGGGCAACCGTGAAGACCATACTCAAGCAACAGCAAAAGCCTGGTGTGAGGCACTGGCACATATAACACAATAGAGGGATACAGCACCAGAAACAGACAGGCAGGGTGCCTCAGGAGTAGGCTAATATTTAGACATGGAGAAACGTATGACGTTTGCATAAGATCTCATGTTTAAGTATATCACATCAAATTAGAATTTATAAGGATTTATTGTTCCATTCTTCAATAGATGCGTTAATTAATTAATAAACACATTCAGGAAATGGACTAGTGAAACACCTTGTACAGTACTGCCCTTGCCCTGCAGTAATACAATGCAGTACATTTCGCACATATTTTCCACTTCTTCCATCTGGGACATCATGAATGGGGGTGTGAGGTGAATTAGCACGATTCTAAGGGTCCCTGATTGACAGGGGCCCAGAAACTTTTTGGAACATGATTGGATTGGTCTGGGGCCAAAAATCTCTTGTGATACCCCCCCGTCTTTCATTTTCTACATCTTTCATCAATATTGACCAAATCATTACCAAGGACCATTTTGGCTGAAAGATTAGGCATGCGTGATAAAGATGTTCTCCTGTCCTCCTGCTGTTCTCTTACATCCAGACATTGAAAACCTTCTCACTTCAAAACTTCAGATCACAAAAAGAGGTTCTCATTACCTGACATGAATTAATCACATTTCGGTGTTAAAGCTGCTAAGCACTGAAATTTACTGCACTCTAGCAAGCAACTGAAAAAAAAAGCAGAATGAGACAGTGGACCTATCATCAGATGAACAGGAAAGAAAGGCAGCAACATATCTTTGGATCCATAATATTCCTGAAGAACCCATTAACTTAATGGCAAATAGTGCAGGAGACGCTAGCAGATCCTAATGTGAAAGAGCCATTTAAAACTGAAATCCCCTCTTTAATACCAGCTATATTTGAGATGTGTCATGAACAGACACTAAGCTTAAGTTTTTATTGCGCCTCTAAGGATAATGATGCTTAACACCCAAGGAAATGAAAGTGCTGTTGCAACATATGAACTGTGATGTTTTATTGAGTAAGTTTGTGAGAAAGGGGCTTGACTCGGCTGTCCTTCAGGATAAACAAGAGACAGTGAAACTGAGTATGAAAGTATGAAAAATGACCTGAAATTAGCCCTGGAATATGAGAATTCAAGAGGTACGTGGACATCTCTGTATCAAGTGTGAAACTACTCAAAAAAGGTCTGGCTGTAAGGTGACCATAAAACGGTTTGTTCAGTCAATGAACCAGTCATTTCCCCAAATAAGGCCCACTGTCTCACCCACTGTAAGGTTGCAAAGTCTCCCAGCCTGTCATCACACATACTTATTTGCTATATAGTAGGCAAAATGTAGCATGCAACCTGACTAATATGTCAAAATCCTCAGCACAAATGAGACAGCGAGTGAATGGTACCTGGATAACATACCACATTCAGCAAATTCTGAAGTGTGCAGTGCTTCGCTGCACTATTTCACAAGGTCACTGGAGCAGCAAAGACCATCACTTGTTCGGAAATTTTTGTCAAGATGGCAGATGAAGTGCTGTCTCTGTACAAATTTAAGTATAAATCAATTTTGAACTTTCGCGAGAGTCAAGCTTCGTCATTGGAAAAAATCTGTGTCAGGTACAATGGTGAGTGCAGTATGTCTAATGCATGTATACTGTTCTCATGCATACATACAGTACAGTGCATACCCCATTAATGGTTGAATATTAGGCTTTTGACAAAATTCAGTACAGGTATGTACTGTATAAGTCGGCCTATGTGATTGCGGATGCACCCTATGTCTGAAACACCACTCCAGATTTAATTCCTGGCACTGTTTTGAAACTCATTTTAAGGCATGTCTTCCCTTGGTTTTCTGCAGTACTGTTCAGTTGTGTTATTAAATGTTTTAATTCTGTTTAATTCCATCTAATGCTTGTGAACTTGGCACTGGAGAGGCCATGGGTACAGTCACACAGCCCTGGCAGAACATTTGCTTGATATGTAGTGCAGTCCAGGAGCTACAGAAATCAAGATCTCAACAACTGAGGCTTAACAAGAAAAATCTAGTCATTTACAAAAAGTTTAATTTTTTGTATTTTTCCTTCACCTGTCAAAAGACTTTTTATCATTTCAAATATTAATCAGTTGAACTAATTTAATGATTTTTTAAGAGAAAGATTACGGTATTTTGCCTTTTTAAGATGGGTTGATGAATTCTATATAGTACTGTATAAGGCAGAGATCCTCATCAACTCTATCTGAGCCAATCAGCAGATGTCAGCTTTCATTATCTCTGTTCTCGTTACTGTATGGTTACCTGAGTGTAGATGGGGAGCTTAGAATCAGAGGCCGACATGATGACCGCTACTTAACTGTGTCTCCATTCCACACAGAGTTGCTATGCACTTAAGCCATTCACAGTAATCAAGTCAAAATGCCCCATGATTTTTCAGCAAATTGTTCAGAGAACTGGTTTTAACCGGTTTGACAAAGCAGTAATGTGGATATACATGGTTTTCACTGGACAGCAATGAATATGGTATCCCATGTATATCCACTTTTTATGACTGTGACCTTTTTCCTATAACTGGAATATGCTCATTCTTCTGTCCATTGATAGCGTGTGACAACTAATTGACGAATGAAAAGATGTTTCATGAAATCATCTATTTAATTAGTATGTATGTTTGTACTAGCTAACACTTGTATTCATGATTTTCACCTGAATAGATCACTTTAAATTGTTAATTGTAACAACTTTACATTGATAGCTACAGTAGCTAAGTAACAAAATTGCAAATTGTGAATTTAAAGCAAATTTAGTTTCTATATTGTTGACACTGACATGCTCACCTCACTGATAACAAGCCACATAAGTCCTTCTGAAACACTAAACCATTTACTGATAACTGTGTAAATATAAGTTTCTATCTGTGGTGAGAAGAGTGTCTCATTACATTATTTTAGGTTTATTTTGTTAAGTAGTTTCTGAGAAAATTCTAAAATGATGGATTTTTGGAGTTACGCGGCCAGCGAGAGATACATTGCCACCTTGATGAATCTTGACTTGTAACCGAATCAATTTAAATATAGTGTTTAAGGTTAGCTTTATTATGGAGACATCATTAAATTCTCAGGGGATGTCAAGGAAGTAATGGTTAGCTGTGAGCAGCCCATGACCTGGACCTTCCCTCAGCCCCACCGAGGGCTCGTCAGCAGGGCCTTCCTGTTCCGGCTGGAAGTGACCGCTCTCCTCTGCCCTGCCACGCACGGCATATTCTCTGTTCCCTTTTTTCATCCATCAATACCTGTGCGAGGCCCAATTTATCAGTTTGCCTTTTCCAGTGTTTTAAGATGACTCAGTTTCTGGAATCCACTCGGGACTAATTACAGAGCATATATAATGTGAATACAGATATATACATTAAAACAGTGAGTCCTAATAACACTCTGTGCGTTCATCCTTATCGGATTCTAACGATGGAGATTTACGCAACAGAGGAGAAACGCACAGCTGCTTGATCAGTGGGAAAGCAGGTGACATTTCTGCCATTTTCGGCTTCTGAAGGCCTCATGAGAAAGGCCTTAATTGCTTCTCCAGAAATATAACTGAAATATGAAAAATACAACTTTAAATCTGATATATAGAGCAAATAAACATACATCCCCTGGAGTCAGCACACCTCCCTGGTGTGCTGTCACCATCGCACGCCATCGGTCGCATATTCCCCCACCTCTACTTACACCCCCGAGAGGGAGCAGACGTGAATCGAGCCCCCTCCCCGACAGCTTCACCGTGAGCCGTTGACAGCAGAGGTGCCCCGGAGGTCACACCAGCCGTCCGCAAGGCTCAGTGCCCCAGCTGCCTCTGCCCACATTCCAGACACATCGCGTAGCGTGAGCAAGGCCTGGGTGACCCTCCATCCCAGCGTCTTCAGATGTTACCTGCTAAGATGTCGTGCCGTCTGTCTGCCCGCAAATCCACACATGAAAACATGCGAGTCTGCCAGCAGACGCCAGGCAGAAGATGAAGACAGGCCTACTCCTGGCATCAGGAATCATTTAATAAACATTTTATTCAAAATATTTGTGGCTCACGCATTCCTTTCTTGAAATAAATTGCTAATCAGCTCATTCCATCCTACATCACCAATATCAAAGCACGAAGCATATGTCTGTATCTCCACGCTAAGTACCTCAGATAGCTGCATTTACTGCTCAGTTAAAGTGTTAAAGAGAAAGATTTATTTCAGCAAATAGAGATCCTTAAATAAATTCTACCACTGCAAACCAACAGCGGAAAGCTGAGGTTGTTAAGAAAAATACCTGCCACCAAGCAGATTTGTGTCCACAACACACAAGTTATCAGTGCAATTATCAAATTACTGGTCAGGAACTAGTTCAGGGGACAACACTGCATACTGTGTGCCCTCTGCACCTCTTGGGTTTTCACATTGCAGCAACAAACCTTTATTGAAAGCTTATATTTGCCAAAATGAGCATTTCTTCCCATATGATTTTTATTGATAAGATAACAGCAGCTGAAAATTAATCATTGGAGGATTCTAAACAAAAATATTGTCATTTCTAGATGTGAATTTACTGAACATGTATATCAGGGCCTCCTGGATGTATTTGTAAGAAAAGCCTACGCTGACAAAAACCCTCTGTCACATTCCTCTGCTTCTGATCAGAGCGTCCTGTACATTTACCAGAAGAAATAAAAGCACTGGTAACCATACTTATTTTTTCATCTTTCTGAAGCAGAGAAGTGTTCCTGGGATCTAAAGAAATTGAAAAAACCGACTTGGAATGATTGCTCAAAACTGAGCGCATATCATACCCGCGACATATCATGCAGACGGATCAGCTGCAAACGGCAGCGCCGTGCTCTGGGCCTCAGCACCCCAGCTCAATTCACACCAACGCCAACATACTTCAAAGTATCATAACAGATGGTGCATATATACCGTCTAGGGGATCCTGCTCATTCTTATACCTTAGTATGGTGTCAAAACGCAGCACAATACAACCCACAACAAAGCAACTCTTTCATTTATCACATCTTTCACTTTTTTCTACGGTAATCCAAAAAAGCATAATTTTAGGCCGTGACTAATCAACAAATAGAAACAACAGCAGTAAGCAGAAGTGATTAACAACGGTTTCATTAGCTACAAAATAATTCTGCTGTGATACCACCACAGTTATGTGTGTGCAGTGCCTGTGTGCTCTCCCCATGTCTGCATGGAGCGCTGCCTCGGCTGCATGTGTGTAGCATCTGTGTGCTCTCCCCTTGTTTAGCATAGAACACTGCCTCAGTTATGTGTGTGCAGTGTCTGCGTGCTCCCCATGTGTTTAGCGTGGAGCACTGCCTCGGCTGCATGTACAGTATGCAGTGATTGTGCGCTCTCCCTGTGTTTAATGTGGATCACTGCTTTGGCTGCATATGTGCAGCATCTGTGTACCCTCGCCATGTTTAGCGTGGAGCACTGCCTCGGCTGCATGTATGCAGTGATTGTGAGCTCTCCCTGTGTTTAGTGTGGATCATTGATTTGGCTGCATATGCGCAATGTCTGTGACTCTCCCTGTGTTTAGCTTGGGTGCCACTTTGGCTGCACGTGCTCAGTGTCTGCGTGCCTTTCCTATGTCTCCATAATCCATTTTTCTCCTATAATCTAAAGATATACAACCAAAATTACCCTGAGTAAGTGTGTTACTGTGTGTGTGCCCTGTGATGGACTGTAGTCCCATCCAGGTTGTTCTCTGCCTCATGCACAGTGGTTAGTTTCCCAGGCTTGCTACAACCCCGCATTGCATAAACAGCTCTGTGAAAGTTACTGAAAAGTGTAAATGTCATATTAAACATACTTTATGATATGCTTATATTGCCTTCCTCAGTCGAATTTCTTTCACATTATAATTGTGATCAAAAAAGTGATTTTTATGCTTCACACCATGCCCAAATCTGAATAATGAAAACGTTCTTACCTAAATTATTGGTTCTGCCTGCTGTATAATGAATTAGGAGTAATTTTGTCACTTAAATGTTTGTTTTGTATTTTTTAATGCTTTTTTATTTTGTTAGCAAGATTCTTGCTTGCCATTTCTCTAGCTCAAACAATACTGAAAAGGTGCTCACCTATCCAGACACAAGGCAATCTGGCATCCCAATTTGACATTTCAAGAGGCCCTATGACTAAAATACACTCCTGCATCAGAATGAGGTCACTTTTCTGTTGCGACACATTTGTGACCAGATTGCTTTTCATCCCCTTTCTTTTCCCTCTCCAGAGAGTCTGCATAGGGGAGGAAGCGTGCAGTCAGTCTTGCGGCGCTCTCTTTATTTACCAGTCGGCAGGAAAATGCATTCAAATTTATGCAAATGCATCTCTTTTACAGTGACAGGATGATCACAAAAACATACTGGGAAAGGAGCTGTGCTTGAGCAGTAAATAAAATGAATGAGCGGATTAATGGCTGTACACTCAAAGCCCAGATGTCCCCAAACGGATAATGCACTCTCTCTTGAAGATGGGACAGAAAAAGAGGGCTAGAGGAAGGCAAATTTGTGCGCGGGATTGTGCCACGCAGCGCCCGCAATTAGAGTGTCAGGCGAGGTGTTTTTAATTAGTCACTGGCTAGTTTCATATGCCTGGGCATGAGGAAAACTTTCTTCCACTCAGCACAATGCTGCATGTCGTCAGATGCAGGAGATGAACATCTTGTTGACGACAGACCCTGTGAATACGCTTTGGGCTGCGTCTCGCTGAGTCGTGCTGTGAGCGTGGCTCTCGTCCAAAGCGGTACGGCCCATTAGCCGGAGGAATGAGAGATGAGACGATGTCATCCTGGCACCAGCATCCCGTCCACACTTTCAGACTCAGCTGCCGTCACTTCCTCATTTATTTCTTCTGCATCTGTGCATGTATCTCTCTCTCTCTCTCTCTCTCTCTCTCTCTCTCTGCATGTCTGCATATGTGTGTGGATTATGTTTACATTACATTCCAGGGACCAAATGCCACCCACAATGTAATGAAAACCTGTTATTGTGACATCCTGCGGACTATTAAGAAGGTCCCCACAAAGATCTGTGAATACAATCAAAAAATGCCGAAGGTCTCATATTTTGTTTGGTCACTTATGGTTACGGTTATGTCTGGGTAGGGGTTAAGGTCATCATGTTTTCCCCATTGAAGGGAATGGAGAGTCACAACACAGATATCATTACAAACCTGTGTGTGTGTGTGTGTGTGTGTGTGTGTGTGTGTGTGTGTGTGTGTGTGTAAGAGAGAGAAAGAGAGCGAGGTCATGTAGGTATATAAAAAGACACCTCCACACAAATACAGAAACACAATGTCTGATTTACTGCACAAAGTGGGGGTGAATGACTTTGCAAATAATTACCTCAATAAAGCAATTATAAGCTAAGCTAAACCCGGAGCCCCTGCAGCCATCAGGCTCTGATGCTGGGCATTCCTTCTTGAAGGAAATCAATGACTTTGCAAAGCCTCCCTGTGATGCCGTCGATTGCCGAATGACTTAATGCCCATTAGCATTTGCTCTAAAGCTAATGCTGAAGCTTGCATCAGGTATCATAGGGTTTGGGGAACTGGTCTGGTGACTGAAAGGTTGCTAGAATTTTTACCATGGAAGAATATACAGTTTAATAAACTAGTTTGACAGTGGCAATGGATGGTACTGAAATAAACTACACAGTACAAAAGCAAACAACACAAATTCATACATCAGGGTTGATAAAGATCTCTTATGCCACTGTAAATTATCCAGCTGTATCAAAACCAATAATAATTGCTATTTCTGGACAAAAGTTTTAAACAAAACTTGTTGTAATGTTTTGTTTTGTTCTGCAGAGCCAAAAACAATTTTTCCCAGCCAGCGCTGACTTAGTTGACCAAAATGGGCAAAGAAGCCACTAGCCCTCATTTTTCGTTACTCCCTATAAAGCAGTGGGGGACACACTCAGCCTGCTGACCACACAGAACAGCAGCCAGCGGCCCTGCGGCTTAGCTGCTAACCTGAATGAGAGCTGACAGCGCGAGCCAGACACATGACAGGTAAGCAGAACATGGCAAGCAGAGACCCCTAAGAGGCCCAGAGTCAGACCTTCTCCTGACTGGAGACCCAGGAAATGACAGGTGGATTAAATGGAGTTTTACAATTTGGTCTTTATTGCCAGTGACATACTCCATCTATCTGTGCAATTTCTCTTACCACTTATCAGGCACAGGTTGCGATGATCCCAGGAAATGCTGGGAAAAAGACAGAAAACAGCCAATAGAGCACGGTGATATACTATATACCGCATGTCAAACTGAAGTCAATCAGCCGAGTCCGCTGGCAGGAGCTGTCAGCGGAGCAGGATCCCGGGGGCTGGACAGGCAAACCATCCCTGCACAAGAACCGCTAAGCCTCCTTGTCGCAAAACAGACCTCAGCAAAGGTCAGGCCCATTTTCAATGCGGCGCTCATCGACAAGTTTGGCGGCATTGAAGGGTTGGGGGGGGTACGGGGGGGGAAGGGCTCACGTCTGTGTGCACCCAAAGCATCTCTCCTGAAATATGGAAGTCGCTGTCAGCCGATTGATTTGCCATCACAGCGCGACCCTGATCTGCGTCGCCAAGTGATTTATGCCCACTTACGGCTGTCAGAAAAACATAAAAGCGTTTCACGTCCCTACTGCGCACCCTCCACTCCACTGCTGTAGTCACCCCCCATCAGCATGCCCCATTATCCATCCCACCCAAATTCCATTGGCTGCAGCGATCTATGCTTCATTACATTAACCTTTAGTTCATGGAAATAAATATTCATCCTCAAACTGTCAGGACCACGGTAAACATGGGCAGTGACATACACAAGAGTGTCCCGCTGTCAGTTAAGCTTTGATGATAGATTGCTGGTCCTGCCACTCCCCTCTATACATGAGCGACGTCTTGGGGCCTATCACTGCCACTTCCTGTATGCCATCACCCCCCCATGCACACACATAATCAATGGGGCATTTAATGGAATGATCACCTGTTTTGTGTGTGGGATGCAACACAAGCCCCCCCTTCTCCAGCTTCCCAGACACTATGTTTAGATGCACACTAAGGAAATTACTGTGTTGGTCTGACTAAAACCAAACTTTTAAAGTACACGTAAACATCCCAGTGGACTGAAATCACACTAAATCAAATTTCTCATAGTTGGACTATGGTCCACAGCACATAGATAATGCGACTGGGAGTGTACGTTCAATCGGACTCAAATTGGCGTAGGTGCTCTGCACATGTCCAACAGTCCCCCCCCCCGACCTGGACATGACAGAGGAAGCACCGAGCATAGCTGGGGCTGCGTTGTTGCCGCACTCGAGCACCATACAGCAGTGTTGTCTGCCTTCACATTACACCATGGCCACAAGGAATAGCATGCATCTTGTTTGTAAAAAATGTTTAAAAAATAAATGTACAACACATACGAAATGTACAGACCTGTAAAGCTGTCCAGTTCACCGCTCAGCTAAAGGGTGCTTTTCCACTGCACCAAATACCATACTTTTTTACAGTACTTCTTTGTACTTGGTGTTGGTTTTCTACTACCATAAAAACTGATACCAGTGCTGAATGATATCATTACAACGTCAGGCTGGGTTTTTTGTACTAAATTCGATAAATCGCTGTAGTAGGACTGGACGATATGCGATATTAACATCAACATCCCATGTTATGCACATGCAACTCTTACACTGCTGGTCAGCTAGATTAAGATCAGGCTGTCATAAGGAAAAAAATATAGCAGGTTTTGTAATTTTAATGATTATTCCTTTTCAAGATTGTCTAGCATGTTTAAAAATCAGTTTAAAGTTTACCTCCGCTGCTTTTGCAGTACTCTGCTGTCATAGTGTATTATACAAAATACTCTATTTCTTGCTATAGATCCTGTTCTATCTGTTCTTCCGACCAAATTTCAATTAAAGTTTCTGTCTCTTCATTTGTTCACGCACCCATTGTTATTAATTATTATATATTTTTTTCACGTCTGTGATGTAATAGGTCAACTGGAAAAAACCCAATACTAACAAGCCAAAAGGAAAATATGGCCACCTATCATAGCCGAGTCGGACATACTTTGGTCAATAAATCAATTCCCCTCCCATGCATGTATATTGGGACAAGGACAGTAGTCCAATTAAATGCCGTACTGTAGTTGAGCTATAACTGTGCATGTAAAGGTACTGACTACCACAGTCACTGACCCTATCTAAATACCCTATTTGACTGGCTGTCACCCAGTGCAATGTCCTCTGCTTCTTACACATGACAGGCACAAATTCGAGTAGAGAGATGAGCTCAATTACATAAAAGAATAAAAAAGACAGCAATCAAATTACTGTTACTCCACGAGTATGTATGGAAAGGGCAGTATTTTCATAATTACCATATGGTTAGATTTGCAGTGAGCAAGCACTTCACTGGTTGTGCGGTGGGGCTGGGGCAAGGTGAGACTTTCAAAGCAATACTAGGTTTACACTCGTCATTAAGAGTTGCCCACATTGGTGATGAATCAAAGCATTGTGGCAGGTATGTACTGTATCATCTCCACTGAATCTCCACTGCCCTTAATGGTCACACAATTGTGACATGCTCTGTAAGCATTTTATGGAACAAACTCTTAATGTAACTCTTGGGGCTAAAGGCAAAATGCTCCAGGCAAACACTAGGTGTATCTCTGTATATACTGTATGTGGGGGCCCAAACACTGCCATCAGTAATCACAAGCCAAGGATCTCACTCACCAAAACCTTCATTTCACTTTTCCTTCACTCAGTGTTTACATTCTTATAATTATTAATCAGTTTGTCACTGACGAATCAGTCATAAAATTTAAGGAAGTCTCTCCATCTATCTACAACCACATATTATGGTGTGCAATGTCAACAAGGAAGTAATATTTTAACATGTCACACCCAACAGTGCACCATATCTGCCCTCCACTAAACTGTCCATGCATAACAGTACCTGATGTGCGTAAAAATATTTTCAATCGCATTATGCCTGCGTATGACAAACAGCAGCTTGACGCTTGCTGCTCATTGATTTCATATAATACAAGAAGAAAGACAGAAATACAGCCCAAAACATCAGGACCAAGATCATCAATTTTTTCTTAATACAGTATATAGCATTATAAAAATTATCTGGTTCATACTGGTCAAATACATTGGTGATATATAGTAAGTCAATAAATTTTGCCTTATCTTTTTACAGCTGTGGTAGACCTGAAGCTGTAAATACTTCTGAAAAGTTTGAGATGTGATATTGGTCACAGCACTGATTTGTTCAATTCGTCGATTTAATTCAATGAGTGATTCATTGTTCAGTTCCTTCAGTTTGTTCAATGAGTCAACATTCACTTAGTTCAATGTTCAATGGGTGATATATTGTTGAAAAATGAGATCAGTGAATTAGATCATATTGTTCATCAGTGAAATATCTCTCTTTCACCACCTTCTGGTGCAATGATATACAGATGTCTGAATGAATTGACATAGCCAATTTAATTAATATTAAATGTACGGTGTTATATAACTATGCATAATTATAAATGTTGTATTTCATTGTATCATCAGTATTAATAAACTACAATACACTGTAGCATTAGACTGAAGCTACTGAAGTTCAGTTTTACATAAAAGAGCGACTTTATTGACAAATGAGCTCTTTTCAGACAATATTTCTTGCCATGGATTCAACAAGAACCATGGAAACCCACAAGCTTCTACTGCTCTAGCTAGTGCACTCACAAGCGGTGCTTGTTTAAAACCTTTCCCTCAAAAATAACTATTTATTACATGCTGCACTATTATGACCAACAAGACTAGAGAAATATAACAGAGCAAGAAAATAAGTATACCAAGTAACATTTACAATTTCCCTCCCAGCATGCTTTGCACTGCCCAGTAGGAAGTGCCAGACACACTCTCTCCTCCCACCATGCGCATCTTACACTTGTCAGGATCGGTCCCTGTCTTGTCCTGTTCTATCCGTTGTTTCCCTGTTCTGTCAGTGGGTGTTGCTGGTCATCCCGTTCTTTTCTGTTTTCAGTATCTATCACAGTCCATAGTGTGGGTTTCTGTATGGTTGAACGAGCTGTGTGTGGCTGAGAGCCATCATGGGTTCAAGGCTGGCTAGAGACCAGCATCAGTTATGGCTGGACATTTTGTTTTCTGCCCCCAAACTCTGTTATTTCCCATGTTAACTGGTCATTGTCTAGGTGGCTTTGTTCTTGTTATCCCTTCTTGATTCTAGTTTTGTAGTGATAATTCTGTGTCCCAGTTCCTAGTATCTCCTAATGTTTGTGTCCTTAGTGTTTAGTGATTCTGAACCTCGTCTGTGACTAATTCCTAATCCCTAGTGTTTGGTTAATCATCAAATCCCACACCTGCTTCGTGTATAGCCATTGTGTCTTGTGTGTGTATATGTGCTGCCTTGCCTGGTTCCCTACTTGGTCATTGTATGTGCTTATATGTGCTGCCTTGCCTGGTTCCCTACTTGGTCATTGTATGTGCTTATATGTGCTGCCTTGCCTGGTTCCTTAGTTGGTCATTGTATGTGCTTATATGTGCTGC
>JAODKE010000043.1:34619302-34634938 GCA_026779605.1 Mormyrus hasselquistii
TTGTATGTGCTTATATGTGCTGCCTTGCCTGGTTCCTTAGTTGGTCATTGTATGTGCTTATATGTGCTGCCTTGCCTTTCATTGCTGCAGTTTCCTTGCCTGTGCTCCCCCCCAAATGTTTGGTGTTTTTTCCTTGTGTTTTGCCATTGTTAGATTTCCCCTTGTGCACCTTGGATCGTCCTTCCGTCAAGCCGCACCATAAAAATACTGATCTGGTGCCAAAAATGATACACAGGACAAAAATTACACAATATATGGAGAAAGATTTCACAGGACATATATTTGTAAAGAATACAATCAAAGTTACAGATTATCAGAAGAAAACAAGACACATTGCACAAGATGTCTTAATATGAAAATTAATATTAAGATAATAAATCAGAGAACCATGTGCAAAAAATGGCTACAGTGCACAGAAAACTAGTATGCAGGGAACAACGTGCATATTTTGCACAGATGTAAAACAGAGTGAGTACTGTTAAATGTACCCAACATCACATTGCTTTACGGGTAAAATGGTCTTCCCCTTGTCTTAACATCCAACTACCTACAGAGATCCCAGGATCTGATCCTCAAACTTGCACCGATATTCACGTTGGAGTTCCACAGGGATTCCAAAGCCCGCAGACATGCCTCCCAAAAGGCAGCAGAACGGTGACCACTTTCTGATTGAAGACGGCCACTTTGGAAAAAAAATCAAATGCCACTAAAACCAGTTCTCCTGCCCAGACTCTGAAAATGGCCCTAGCACATGCACGTATACCCTCTCTGTCGATGCTCCCACCTGGAGCTGCTGCAGGAGGGCATGCAGTTGTCCTGTGGGCTATTTCTTGGCTGTAGAGTCATCACACCTCCTGCAAAAGGTCATGGTGGCACTGCCCTCAGGACCCCGTCACGCAGAACTTCTGGCACCGCCACCTGCCAGTGCACGCAGGTGCCCAGCTGAGTGTCAGGAGCAAGGCGGCACTGCCTCCTACAGAATCAAGCCCTGCTGCCCAAACAGCACCTTTGCCGACGGTGACTGTGGAGCTGCCTCTTCACAACTCAGCTGTCGACCTTGGTGCTTCCAGTGGATCACCGGATCCATGTCAGTGTTTGGTCCCTCAGTCATTGCAGCTCCTGGCAGGCCCTGAACCTGCACGCCTCCCCATTCACTCATCATGCAGACGTAGCGGCGCTCGGACATGACATCGGCATCACTGTGCAGTCAGACCCCTTATAAAACTTAAATTCATTAGGCGACCTTCCCCCTCCCCCCCCCAAAAAAAACGCAGAAGCCAGCAGAGGGAGGCGGCGGAACAGGAAAGGGCAGAACTGTCTCACAGCCCCCACCACTACTAACAGCTCCCGTCTGGTCGTGGAGTAATCTCTGGGTGGCTCAGGGTCCTGCTGAAGTAGGCTACAATACGCTGCCTGTCCCCTTGTTCTGATAACACAGTACTAATGCCACTCTCACTACCTTCCATGTCAAGAATGAAGAGCAGATCAAGGCTGAGAAAAGCCTCCAATAGGGCACTTAACAATCACCATGCCCAAAGAATTGCTGCTCTTCCTCTGTCAATTGGTGGAGGGCAAGTACAATGCTGGCAGAAGACTGGATGAACTTATGGTAGTAAGGTACAAGTTCAAGAAGCCTCTGCCGTGCTTCTGGGTGCCAGCCAACCCTACACAACTTTGTCTGGGTTGGTTGACAAGCCATCGTGCAGTATGTGTCAGAGCAGAACATATAGGCAAGTCAAGGAGGTGGGTTCATCACCTTTTCCATTAAACACTGGTGGCCGGAGTGTTGCTGAGGTTACAGGGCATGATTATTAGCTGCCAAAGTGATGGAAAAAGTTTGGCCTTGGGCATCAGTTTCACCCTCTTCGGAAGTCCAGAGAACTGATTCACAATGAGGCAGCCACACAGTCCAAGGTGTCATTGATGCACAGGACCAGGTACAAATCCTTTCAGGTCACCCCTTTCACCCCACGGTAGTCCATGCATAGCCTCAGGCAAACATCATTATCGGTCACCGTGCATAGACAACATCCAAGAGCTGTTCCTGGGCTCAATTACCTCCTGCAACTGCCATCTTGGCTTTAGCCTTTGACAAAGGCAGTCACCTGGGCCGCTGGCAAGCAGGGTCTGTGCTGCATGCCACTGTGCAGGTACATTCACTATTCATGGCTGCAAAGCCAGGCAGCATGTTTCTCATGCATGAATCTCACATTACAGTGTTAAGGTTTATGACAATTGCAAATGGGATAAAATAAATCAATAAATACAAGGTCTCCTCCCTTTGCCAGTGTTCCGTTGTTAATGCCAAAAATTCAAGTTAAATAAGGATGTACAAAAATGAGTATTACAAGCTGGCAATAGTGGTTGCATTTATTTTTCCCTCAGGAAAAATATTGATAAAACAGTAGATATTAATAAAGATCAATGTTCTCCCAGGAACGTGAGATGGTTAATGGTTTGTGTTCTTGGTAAAACAAAAAAAAAAATCAAGCCTAAATCCAAATTTTGCAAATTACTATTGAAGCAACTTGTGAAATAGATTTTTTTGTTTTGCTGTTTATGATTCTAAATAACATTCATATGCTCTTTCTGAAAAAAAATACCTTGTTACCTAAAAGATAACAGAGCTTTTAAATCACTTTATGGATTACTTCTTAGAATAGAAGATCAGCATGCAAAAATATTCTGTGATTGGGAACTTCAGCATAATTCTGCTTTTATATAATTTTATGTTGTTAAATTATGTGCCTTTTACCAAGACAGAATACAGTATTCATAGTTATCATGGCAATCATAAAATTTATCTTAGCTGTATTTTAGCTATCCGTCTTCCATAACTGCTTCTGCAGTACACAGTCATAGTGAGCCTGAAGCCTATCACAGACAGCACAGTGCATAAGTCATGGACACCCAGCATGGGATGCAATCATGGTGTACATAGTCACAGGCTACCCATAAACACCAATTCACCAAATCACATCTATGGACTACCCAGAAATCAGAGTACCCTGAAAATACTCATACAGGCACTCAACCAAGGTGCAAAGCCACAGTGCTGACCACAAATGGTGATTTCCACTGCCACCAAGAACTGTGCCATACCGCGAATTGTTTTCCGCTGTAAATTATCCAAGCCTTTCTAGCAGGGCTGAAAGCATGACCAAAGCAAGTTGGTTGTGTCACCACCATCTGATTGGTTGACATGCATGGAGGTATCTGTGATCTACGTTTATATGCATGAATTATCGGAAGGAAAAAAGGGCATATTCTGCATATAATTCAATATTAATAATAGCGCGCAATGTACTGTACTGATGCATTCCTCGGAATTTGAAAACATCCAACCTCCTGCTTAAAAAGTACCATAGAACAGAGATCCCCTGAGCCGACCCATCTGCAGTGGAAAACCAAAGCAAGCTGGATCCGCACTGCAACTCGTCTCTCTTTGCGGCTCGGCTCGATTGCTGTAGGCCTATACCAGTGGAAAAACACGATAGCCTGAATCAACATGTTTCATATTCAAAAAATCACAATGCAGTTTATTGTAATCCAACTGTCTACTAACCATAAACAACAATTATAATTCAGACATACAGTACATGCAGTCACAATGAAATATACACGCATTACTACATTTATACAGGGACTCAGCTGATAGTGTTAGTGACAGACAGAGCCATGTGCTTGTATACTTACTCAACAACCTACTCAAATTGCACAGAGACCATGTATCTACAGTATCTTGCTCCAACATTGCACCCAATTATGTTAATGTGTCCATCAAATAACCAAGAAGAACTGCAGTAACAGATATTGGGGAACAACAAATGAATAATTTACATATAACTGAAAGCTTACATAAGGAGTGTCACAGCAGAGGGGATGTATCACGTAAGCAAACACTATGGTCAATATCTTTTCCATAGGTATTGTATTACTCCATTACCCTTGATGCAGTAATAGTGATGGGCGGGAAAAAGTTCCCTGTATTTTCATCTGAAGCTTTGCAAGTGCTTCCGCAACCTGGGAATCCTGCACCATTCTATTGTCCTGCAGAACCTACCAGCAATTCTTCATTATCACAATTAACAAAATCTGCCACTAATTTTTTCTTTTTTTTCCAGGGGAGTGGTGGGGGGATTTGGGCTGGGCAATATAAACAATATATCGTTTTATTGTCATGTAAAATGTAAACCATATGAAAATGAGAAACATTGATAAACTTCTGATAAAGAGCATTGCTTGATAGCACACATTAGGCTATTACAGATGCAAACACAATTCCAACCAATCATATAGTAGTCTTAAGAACGGACACCCTATTCTCAATAAACGTATAGCAATCTTTTGTGTTTGTAATGGATGTTGGATACTGCTGTTTTGTTAGTATCTATGAGTCATGGGAGAGAATCGCACTCACTCAGATGAATATTCAGATGTTGGTGATATTGGGGAAGAGGTACAAAGGCAGAGGTGATGTGGAGGTATTTTAGCAATTTAAAGCCTAACATGCAACAGAGTGGTGGCAACTAAAACTGGAAATACTACAAACTTATTTCACCACTGAAAGCACTGCCATTCTGTGGAAAGCACAGCATGCAAGCGCTTACAGTCAAAGATACCAGCAGTCTGGCTTTTTTACTTTCAGCCTCAAAAAATGTGGGATGCCATCATCCCACCCCACCCCCAGGCCCCAGAAGATAAGATTTGCCAAGCGTGGGGGGGGGGGGGGGGGGGGGGGGTAGGGAGTGTACTAAACTATAACCTGCGATATGCCTGAGACTGCCAATACAACTGTATATGTAGCACAGGGAGCAGTTTTACCCAGGGGCAGCGTCCCTGAAATTGTTAAAGATAAGTGAGGTGAAATGCTCGCTTTATTTATTTATTTATTTATTTTACATGAACATTGAACCCGACTTCCATTTCAGCAGAATCTTAAATACACACTCTACCTTTTTGCTGAAATTGGCCGCTATAATTAGGGACATTAAGCTGAGAAAAAACTTTATTTCCCGGTAGAATATTTACCGAGCTGATGAGTCTGTTTAATACATAAAGAAAGCACATTTACCCGTTTTCGGTTATGTTATTTCTTCCTAAGGGAAAGTCATTTTCTCTTTACTTCTTTTTTTATTTCACCTCGCTTTCGTTTGCCCAGGCCTACATTTGTAGTTTATTACTTCTCTAGCATACAGATGCTTCACATGTACCGTCAACATCAGCGTTTTTTTTTTTTTTTTTTTAAAAGTCCCCCCCCCACCCAACACTGAGACACTGAGCTGTTCTAATAGTTCTACAGTGACCTTGGCTTTCATTTAAATGGTAATATACTATATTGCCACTCCCATAGTTTATTAATTTTTTTAATCATTGTGCTTGTGTGCTCGCATTCACCACCAAAGGACACATCACCATTGCCCTGGATGCCTCTGGTAGTTATTAAACTGCTAAAAACCTTTGGGCTAGTGTTTTTCAGTATTTTGGGTATTCCGCATTGTTTTGCGTATACCATGGCATTTTGCAATCTTGGCAATAAAATTCGGCAAGCAATGGGTGGCTAACTAGCAAATGTTATCGGCCTCACCTCCCACTAAGTGAATTTTATTGCCAAGATTTGAAAATACTTTGAACATATACAGTAATTGAAATACCATATACCATGATATAATGCTGGCCCATGCCTAGTTTTTTTTCTTTGTTTGTGAAAACCTTAAGGTAAGTGTCATTTGTGAATAACCTGCTACTCTTGTCAGAGCCAGTGGGATCTTCGGATGGTTTGTGGGGAATTGCCAGGAATGGTGGGGAGTTGTGTACAAAGTGGTTTCATGGTGAATTCTAACCTTCCAGAGGGAAGTCCTGATTAATATACTTTTTTTTTTTTTTTTGCTTTTGATGACTTCGCGCCCATCACTCGGTTTTGTCAAACTATCGGAGTCCTGTCATGTGGCAGGATCGTCAGTTTAGTGTGGCTCCCTCGCACCCGGGCTCGCGAAGAGCAGCAGGAGTGCTGTGAGATTTCACGCTGCGCTTGGGAGTCAGCCCGTGGCGGCCTTCGCAGTCTCCGGATCTCTGCTGGTGCCTCGAGTGTCGTCACACTGACTGTGCTCTGAAGACATCTGCTGCTTTTGTGCGCCTGTGTGAGATGCTTCCTCATCTCTTCTGGAGGGCCTGACCCATTCACTTAATGTCCCCTAACAACCTTTCCTCTGCATTGGTGACATAAGTGCAGGACTCTCCAACATAAATAGGCCCCTTGGCCAGAAGAAGTACCTGAGAGTGATTGGTAATTATTATGGCTTCATTTCAGAACAGTCTAACATGTTACCAGAAACGTTGTAGTCTCTAAAAATTAGATTACGTCACTTCCTGTATAAAATATAGTTTTCTGTCCTAGTTTCTACCCTGGTTTTCTTTCAGGGATACCTGACTTGGATTTTGGTTCTTAGTGCTCGGTTTTCGTAACAGCAAGTGTTGGTGACATGCTGCATTAAAGTCAGCACATGCTCTCGTTTAAATATTGGCCAGGGACAAAACAAGTTGGTCATGCCTCCCGTAACACATATTTATATATTGTTCTGTGACAGGAACTGCGATTCTTGCCATTGCTGCTATTTACACATACAGGAGAAAGATTTCGGTTAATGGACTGAAACCATGCATTTGTTTTCGATGCACTGTGGCTAAGCTGTTTGTGGCATAACAGAGTAAATAATGTGGAGTTGAATGCATATGTTGCTTTTCCTTGCTTTGTGCTTGCTTATTGTAATATTGGCATTAGGGGGCAGCATTTACACACAATTTAGTCTCATTAATGCGTACATCGTATGTTACACTTTCAGCTGTGAAAGCATCTTACTTTTTCGGGCAACACAGAACCTTTTATAAACTGTTGAGTCACTTGTCAAAAGCACTTAAATTCCATTTCTGTGAAATGGTGTAGAAGAAAAGTTTAAAAAAGTTTAAAAGCTGGATGGGGGGGGGGGGTTCCCCTTCATTTGGGTGAAATGTACTTTTGCACATCTAAATCGCATCCTGAAACTCCCAATACCCATTATCATAGTTATTGGGTTTAATTTCCTTATTTCTATACACTGATTTAAGTTTTCAGTTTGCCGAGATTTCAGAAAAATATAGGACATCAAAGGGTTTTTAATTGACCCCCTTATTGATTCATCATGCAGGAAATTGTGAATGTGAATCCTCCACTCACGTATTCCTATCTGCATTAGCTTTTGGATGTTTGTCGCCCTCTACTGTTGGGTCTTGAAACCGCTTGTTTTTCCCTTCTACAGCATGACATCGCAGTCAAACTTGCTCTTGGGCAGGGATGAAGGGTTCAACTGGTATTGTACAACTCTTCCGTGGATATTCATACGCTTCTGCATCAGCTCGTCCTTGGTTCCTGCAGCTGGCCGGGCCGCCATCACTGTCCTTGTCTTTTCCATCGCGCTGTTCTCAGGGAGGACAGCCCAGCCTCCATGTCAGTGCAGTGCACCTGCAGAAAGAAGGCTGTGATGCACAGTCACGTTTGTAGGAGCACAAGAAACGATGCCAGTTTAAACGCGTGAACGTGCCAGTATGTCTGCTTCTGAGCTCGTGGGGAAAGTGGTGTTGGACGCATAAAGTTACTCATTTCCTGCTTGTTGGTGTCTTTGTTTTTGCCTAATTTGAAATGATAATGCTGGAATGGGTTAGCGTTGAGATATTAATTCATCGTGGCTCCTAATGTAGAGGGCATGGCTTGTAGATGATGTGCTTTGACCTGTCGTCATCATTCCAGTGCTTCGCCTTTGCTTCCGAGAAGTCTAAAAGAGTCGTCCTGCTTTCCCTGATACGTTTCACCAGGATTGCTAGTTTTTTTCTTTGGGGAACTTGAGTGTATCATCTAGACAAACTCCATCCTGCTTGGTTTTTGACTGCGCTACACACTTGAGACAAAAGTGTCCTGCTAAAGTTAGTGAGAAATTATAAGCAAAGCCAAATTACAGTATGATCATATTAATAGAGAATTAAACCATGTGATATGCTTGACTTTTGTGTTCTGAAGAGTGGTGGACCTGGGTGCTTGACTTGGCAGGTCACCGTAGCATTTAATTATAAAGCAGGCAGACTGTTTGGCGCTAGACGATATTTGGGTGCTTTAAAGATATCTTGGAATTGTAGATGCTAAGAGGCCTGGGAGAGCTACATGACCATTTACCATCTTCTGTGTACTGTGTTGTGTGTGTTAGGATCGTTACACTGTTGTTTCTGTTCCTGGCTTGCGTCACGCCTCCTCCATCTGTGGACCGGTTGCAGGCAGCAGCTCACGTTCTCCTTTATCTCCTCTGACCTTCAGGCCCGTGAGTCACTTACCTCAGGGCACCACACTGACGGTCAACACCAACCCCAACGTGAGCATCAAGTCTGAGCCCGTCTCGCCAAACCGGGACCGCAGCACCCCCTGCTCCACATCCGGCGGCGTCCTGACGACCGTCGCCCAGTACCCCGGGGCCCTGCGCCTGGAGACCACCGGCCGATCGCCCGTTGACAGCCTGAGCAGCAACGGCAGCTCCTACGAGGGCAGTGACCGCGATGACGGGGCCCAGGCACGGCCTCCCGACTTCAGCTCCGCGATGGCGCCCCTGCGGCCTTCAGCTGAGGCGGAGCAAGAGGGCTCCAACGTCAAGCGGATGAGACTAGATGCTTGGGTCACATAAAAAGCAAAATTAAGAGGTGTACATGATGCCCCGCCCCCACTCCTCAACCAGCCATCCTTCCACACTGATGCTACTGCCACCATCCATCGCGGCCTCCTGCCACTGCCAACACACACATGCGCACACACACACACGCTCATACACGCAGCTCTCATTGACTGAGCCCAACAAACCAGAGATTTCCCTTCTGTTTGGAGTGGTCTGGATTTATTAAGGACCTGGGGCGGCAAAATATGAAATTTTAATTGTTCATTTTAAAATATTTATCCTTCAGTACAGAAGGGGGGGGGGAGCTGGGAGTTCTGGGTCAACAGAGAAAGAGATGATATGTGTGAAAGAAGGACAGGGGGCTTCTTTCTAGCTTTGTTTTCAGTTCGGTCTGTAGTTTGGTCTATGTTTCCTCTGGATTCCACAGTTCATTTTTCTTTGAGGTTTTTCTTTGTTGATCTGCACTGCTCTGTAGCCGTAGGATACGTGAGTCATTCTAAGCACTGGCCTGATCACCGCTTGGATTTCTGCTGTTTCTTTTCCCCTCTTTGCAGCACAGGTTGTTTTTGCTCCTCGCAAACAGGCCTCACAAACATTGTCGTCCACCCCACATTGGCCATCGCACGCAGTCCGGCTTGGCAAGACCCTCATCCGCAAAAAGCTTAGAACTGCGAAAGCTGTCGGCTTCAAAGTATTTTTCTGGCTTACAGCCTTTTTGCGTGCAGTTCTCTAATCTGAAGCACGACAAATACTTTAATTGGGTGGTTGCTCTGCTATGCAGGCTACAGAATCAGAATAGCAATTCAACATAAAGAGTTGTGAGAATTTTCTGTAGTCAGTGAAGGTAAACCCAGCTTTTTTGGAAGCAAGAGTCTGGCTGGGCTGTTTCTTTTGTTGTGTAAGAGAAGGTAGCCGCCTGGTGGGATGCAGATTTTAGAACAGAGTCAGCGATGGGCAGATACACCTCGGTTTAATTCACCACCACCCCCCCGACATGTTTTCTGTTGGCACCAACCTATTCCCTTCTCTGCCTCAAAGGGATCTGCTTGTCTGTCTCTTTTTTTGAGAGATAACTGTAGCCTTCTGTACTCTTTAAGAGTGACGATATCCAGCCTTACATTGGAGGAGGTAAGGAGTGCACACTGATAGACCGCGTTGCCACGCCCACCACACGATGAACCGCCTCAGGGATGAGAACCCGAGTGCAGCCATGCGGCGGGTGATACCTCAGCACCACACTAGTCCGGATGGAATGGAACAGTGTGAAGTTTTTTTTTCTCCCAGTGGCAGGAGTGGAAATCCCAAATGTTCTCAGAAGTTTAGAGACCTGGTTGCATGTACCCAGGACAAAACAATTGCAGGTTAAGGGCCTTGCTCAAGGGCCCAATAGAGTAGGATCACTCCTGGCATTCACAGGATTTGAAGCAGCAACCTTCCGATTGCTGGCACAGATCCCTAGCCTTGGAGCCACCAGTCCGCCCTATTAGGCCATTAATAACCCATTAAATCTCTTCATTATATTAAAGGGAGAAACATCCAGCTGGATTTCCTCTTACTATTGCTCTTCTCAGCTTTCTGATTGCAGTTCATATATAATTTTTGCTCTTTTTCATGGCTGCTTAATTGATCAAGTATCAGGCTATTTAGTAAAGTTTTTTTTTATAAAAAAAAAAAGAAAAAAGCTTGTATTTAAGGGGGCTGAGGGGTGTTTTTGTAAATGAAAAACAAATGAAGAACTCTTTCAGCGTTTTACAGCTAACGGCTGTCATATTATAGCAGCCCCTGATCTTGAAGGTGAGCAGTGAAATATTTATTGAGGTGGCTTTATATAATCTCGCTAGCTTTTAAAATCTTAAGTTCATCAGATGTCTAGGAATCGGTTGACAGTATGGCATGTGTTTGTGTATATTATATACATACACCTTTTGATTCTCAGTGGGTGGATGGATGGATGGAGATATATAAAAATCAGAATAGTAAGCTCCAAGCAGAAATGCTGGAGGGCCAGAGGAGGTGGTAATGGAGGAGATGACTGTGTGAATAGCTTATAATATTTACTTTAATAAAGCGCACTTTAAACTATCACCCCTGTCCTTTGTAAAAGCCACGGTTTTGGCAATAGCTTGTCCCCTTCTGACTCTTGGGGGAAGTGAGGCCATCTTGTACTGTTCCTAAGGCGAGGGGATTTTTCCCTTCGTTCAGCCTTGTCTCTCTGGCATAATCTGTTCCCCTCTTACTCTCCGTTTTCTCCACATGGCCACCTGATCTTCACAGTGGCCTTGGGCAAAACATAGCTGTGTCGTCTGGTCGAAGGGTGATGCTTACCACCATTAGCCCTCTGCTCAGCCTCCATTTCGTTTATCGGAAACTTTCTCCTCTCCTCGGCGAAGCTGTCCGTTTGGTTCTAGGACAGAGACTCTTTCCAAAGCCCATGTTTGCACTTCTGAAGTAGAGTAGCAGAGGATATGTAAAGACAAAAAAAACACAAAAAAGACAAGTGACTCCTGTAAAATACAAGCTATTTACTTGTTATCTTTACGACGTGTATTGAAATTCTGCAATACTCCAGAATTGTCTAATATTTTTATCTGTTACGTACAGTATATTGAGTATTTCATAGTGTGTTTATTGTTAGTGAAAAGGGATTCACTATTTCTTATGAAGGCTGGGAAACTACGACATGTTTTATTGTGGTTCTTGGTAGAGAGGGAAACTGGGTCCTCCTTTGGGTTAAACTTCTAGGGGCAGATGAGTGTCCTAGCCCTCCCCATCCTAAACATTTTGAGTATTACTGCATTCAGGCTGAGACGATTTGGAGGAAATGGTCAGAGCACAAACAAGTAGCAAGTTTCTGAAGTGTCTAAAAAAAAAGTTTTCAGCAGTGGTATGTCCACAACGTTATGTCTCTTTTTGATGATGTCCATGCACATGAGTACAGTAGCACTGCTCAGATATACCAATCTTGATAGAGCTGCCTTTTCCTATTGAATTTGTCTGGAAGTCACTAAAGAGCTCAGTTTTGTTTTGTGCTCCTGCTGTTCTTGTTTTTTTTTTTTCGTCTTTTTTTTCTTCGCTTTGCAAATTTTATTCAAGCTGGAAACATAATTTTTTTTCCTTTTGTGCATCATTTGGCAGCTGCAGGTTTTTAAGAAAAACAGCTTGGTGATGTGGGTATTCTGTGTACTGTCAAAGGCCACACCTCACCCATAAAGTATCAACTCTTTCAGTTGCAGGTCACTTTGGCAGACTAAAAGTTGTCGATCGAACATCTCCCGCCCATCTTGGCAAACCCACTCATAAGTACTTGATGAAGATATCGGCAAGGTTAATTTATGGACTGTAGCATCTATCTATAGGTTAAGGTCACCGCCATGGTACCTGCCGTGAATCAGGGGACTTTCTCACTCACTAGTGAGAGGAAACCGTTCTCCATTAATCAGCCAGCAATACAGGTTCACTTTGCACCACTCCACCGCAGTCCTCGCAACCAAAGTTACATGCCGTGCCCTTTCTGTCGACGTCCTTCGGTGCTGTCCCGTTCCTGCTCTTTGTAGGACATTGCTGAACGCGCTTGCAGACCTCAGAGGAAAAGCCTGACTGTAAGAGGCACTGGCTGTACAGACTGGCATGGTAGTTTTAAAGGGAAACCTTGTACATCACCGATGGGGCATACCAGCGAGTGCTGTCTATGGACAAAGACACAGTCTCCAAAGGCTATGAGACACTTACCTACCGCAACTGGCTGCGAACTAATGAAGCAAAGTCCAGGGTACATGCTGGCCAGAGAGGACATGGGCCCCGGCCTTGTCTGCTTTTAGGTACTTTGGCTTTAAGCACTGAAACTTAACAGCTGTTGTTCTGACATTGAGCTGATTCATTGTAATCGAAAGGAATGACAATCTTAAAGAGGTGACCTGCGCCCCTTATTTCACATGTATAATGTTGTTTTAGAATATCACTCATTTTGTAGTGTTAATTTGTGCTGGTGACAGTTCTGTTGTCTTTTTTTTATTAATATTATAGTTATTGTTATTACTAATAATGATAATGGTAATAATAATAATGAAAGCCAATCGTTTTCTGCCGTTTTGTGTGGGGTAGAATTCTTTTGTTTGATTTTTTTTTTGTTATATAAATATTATATAAAGTATATTTTGTTTTCTGTTTGTTCCTTTTTTCTTCAAAGGGGTGTTAACTAATATTGCACGGTTTATGAATAAATTGTAGTAATATTAGTGCATATAAATAATGGAGTAAAGGCAAAACACAAGTTGAATAAAACTACCAGTCAATGCTGCAATTTTTAGTCTAATGTTTAAAAAACTGGTTAATACATGAAGTGGCAAGTGCACATTTAATTTATTTCTGATCAGACACAAAGATTTCAGTAATATAAATGCATGGTATTAAGCAAAATATGGATCAGTAATCCATATAAATATATAAAAGAAAAATATTATCAATGGGATTATAAATCACAAGATGTAACGGAAGAAAAAGGTTTAAAATAAGAAAATTATAGCTAATATATTGTGTTTGGCTAGTCTGCTTTGAGTTTTGTAAAAAATATATATATATATAATAAATAAAAAAATAAAAAGTTTTGTTTTTGGAGAATGATATACAATTTGTGTATATTTTCATAAACAAAGTATGCACTGATATGTTATTAAAATTCTATACTGCTTTTACAAAGTGTTTGTTATTGTACCAAAGTATCCATTTGTCCCTTGACACCTTTCCCTTTTTGCGTATGTTTTACCGTATTTTATATATTAAATAGACAAGTTGACCTAAAAGGAGAGGTTGTTTGGTTTTATTCAATTTCAATGAATGCCCCATATCCATTTGAAGGATGGTTGCGATCATAAACTTTAAGTAGCCTATTTTATTTGTTCTGCTGAAAAGGTTTTTAAAACGGGCTAGTTAAAGATCTTTGTCCAAGAGCAAGTCATGTGATGTTTTATACCAGGGTTGGAGTGCTTCACGGAGTCTGTAATGCACCGTTATATCCAACAGGTGGAAGTCTGCTTGCTTTCCAAGCCAATGTTGCATACCTGCCATGTTGTGGAATCTGCTATCAGAATTATGTTTCAGCTTAACTTTCCTTACCCGTTTCACAGCTCATATAGAGCACTCATCTCTAAAGTCATGAGTCCTTTGTACTTAGGTTTGATCGGCTGGGTAAATGGGGACTGACTTGTCCATGATTTAAAAAAAAAAAAAATCCATCTCCAAATGTCTCCATCTGGTACAATGTCTGTCTTTTTTCCCCTCCTCTTGAAATCTGTTCTTCTGACTGCACAAAAGGAAATGGATGCTAGCGGGATGTGAATATAAGAGCACCATTGTGGGTGAGTAAGGAGCGGAGAATGTGCGGCCAGCTGGTGGATGGGGGCGACGGCGAGCGGCAGATTTGCTGGAGGATGACGCATCTTTTTCGGCCCTGACTTATGCTGGACCTCGGTGTTTCATTAAATTAAGAGCATTTTATATATATATGAAGCATTTATATAACACGTTCATTTGATTCGTAACTGATCTTGATCGGAAGTCCCTTTTGTCCCTTAAGGTGGTGCTGTCTGCTGTCCACTGTAGCGGTACGTGGGGGGGGGGGGGAGAATGGGGAAGCTTAATGACACTCATGCCTTGAGATTAGGGTGAAGGTCATGTGACACCATGCTTAGGCCGGAGTATTCACAGAGCCCAAGCCGGCTCGCAGCCCTGAAGAGCTGTAGGGGAGAAGCTGCCTCTCCTCCTGGCCCCTTGTGTGTGACCAGCAGAAGGACAGTCATGCTGATATATCATGGATTCGTCAAATGAAACATGAAGTCCAACATGTAGCTTTCCCGATGGGTAAAGAGTACTGTGCAGAAGTCTTGATTGATTAATTGAGCCGGTGGTGAGTTGTAACACAATCATGCAATGGCTGCAGTGCCCCGACGAGAGGTTTGGGAACTGATACTGCACGCATCTAGTTTTTCTGCGTGAGATCAGTTTTTGGAAAACAAAAAATTCTTGTTAGTTTTTGTCTTACTGTTCATTTCTGTGAATTCCATTTTTATTCACTTACGAACCAGTTAAATTTGAATGTTTTCTTCAACTTCCTAAGACTTTTTTTGTAGTACTGTGTATGTTAATGGAATTGGGTAAACAACAACAAACAACAAACACTAATGAGATTATTGGTGAGTAGTTATTGCTGTTAGACTTTGGGGGAGATTTCAGTCATAAAAAAAAGGATTTTATTTTTCAATAATAGAAAAATGTGACCAGTGTGAGTAAAGGAGAGTAAGTATGCCCTGAATGTGTGTGGGTATGCACAAATGCGGCGAGGTCACGAGGGCCAAGTGGGAAATCGGCTCGTCGCCGCTCTTAACCATGCTGTCAGCTGGGGCGGTCAGCTGCCTTTGTGCCGGACAGCCGCTGAGCTCATGTGTCTGACAGGCTGGCAGACAGGCCCTGCTGTTGCTCTCTCTGGTGGCATCTGCTAGACCCTCAGTCAGGGCTAAACATAGCTGCTTCTCCTGTGCCTTCTGACCAAGTTTTTATATTTTTTCTTTTTTAATGCGTAAAAATGCAGTGGCTGAAAGTGAAACTTATGGCTGTAGTGGCGTTTTAGACCACCCTTAAGATGTATTAGGACAATTCACTCTCTTTCAGAGAAAATATTGTTTGACTTTTGAAGGTACTTGGTTGCTGTCGTCAGTGTTATAAGCTTTAGTTACTTTCATATATCCTTAGAAACACCAGCCATCTGCGCCTGAGCTTTTGTGACACAACTTGTTTTTTCTCAGGAGGGAAAATGAAAAATGAAAAAATGTAAAGCCTTTTAAAACCTTTCTGTCTATCTATCTGTATATCCATCCATCCATCCATCCATCCATCCAGCCAGTCAGCCACCCATCCATCCTCAATTTGCCACGTAAAATGTTATATAGTCATC
>JAODKE010000043.1:34650696-34666407 GCA_026779605.1 Mormyrus hasselquistii
TATGCTTCCTTTTTGAAGCCGTTAATTTAAGTTCAGCTCCGCCCACAGCCTTGTCCTCTGGCTCGCTCTCCATTCAACATTCGCCCCGCCTCCACGTGCAGACTCCGCCCACGACTCTCTGTATGCGGCATTGGTCACTTCCATCTTCCAAAGTGAAACGCCGACTCGAAGACGTGTCGGGAGTTCTGCTCACTTGTTGATTGTTGGTTTGCTTTTCTTTGACGGATACTGTTTTGTATGATTTGTTTGGTTTATTGGATTTCCGAGTTTCGTTTTGCCTGTCTGTACTTTTGCTTGGGTTTACTTGCTATTTGGTTTCGAACTCTCACCCGGTTTTCGGTTAACGTCTTTGCGCGCCCCTCAGACTTTGACGCTTTGATCTCTGTGTAGGCTTTGTGTGTTATGTCAGGTGCATAGGGAGTGACTGCCATTTTTGTTTTGCGAGTTTATGTTGTATGCTGTTGTTTGGGGAGGGAATAAGGTGTGGAATCTGTCCTTGTATTTTTGTTTTTGCTTTCGGTTGCGTTCGGAAGCTGAGTTTTGTTTATTGTTTTTGCTATAGTCACTCCTGCGTCCTTTTGCAACGGGTTTGTTTGTTCTGTGTCCGTGGCGTGTCAATAAAACATAAAAATATAGAAAAATACCCCTTTGTCCCCTTTCACTCTGTTACGCCCCAACCCTAGACTGGGGCTCGTAACAACAGCTGGTCTTTGTGTAAAATTAATTTAAGTTAATTAATTTAAGCCTAGAGCTGTACGGTAGAGGGAGGTGCCCGTATATTGGAGGTCCGGATAAGGGAGTTTTGATCGTATTCCATTTAAGAAATCAGTTACTGTTTTTTCACATCCTATGGAAACAGAGAGTAGCTTATGGCGTGTCTTTGTGGTAGACCTCAGCATATTGTCGATACCATTGTCTTATCGAGTCTGCTGATTTTTTATTTTTTTTTGGGGGGGTATGGAGTTGCCCCAGGAGGGGTGTTGGGCTGGGACAAGGGTGCAGTTGTTCATTTTCCACCTTCAGCACATCCAGGACCTTCCTCCATCATAGTAGTGCAATGATATGGAAATTTTGATCAATACTGAAAACTGATATGTTTTTGTCTACTATCACTAATACTGATACCAGTAACCAGTTAACCTGTGAGCCGCTTGCTGAGTGCGAGGGCTGTGAAACAGCCTAAAGATGTTACATTACTTTTTTTTATTCTGTGGAAAACAAAAGATCGATCTGCTAGCAAGATTTCCTTAAAACGATGTTGCAGGCTGGTACTTTGGGATCTTTTCTAAGTGGACTTGCCGTCATGCCATATTGTTAACAGACATGCTCTGTCCCACTTTGAATCAATATGGGATGCGATTTGTCCCGTATTTTCAGACCAAGTGATCGATTCCCCCCCCACAAAAACCTCCCCTTCCCTTGCTCAGCAAACTTTATTGTTGGGGACCTGGGGGAGGGACGGGGTGACCGCTACAGAAAATGCAATGGTTGCCGACTGGTCAATCGAAACAAGCTACTGTGGGGCACCCCCCCACTGAATATTGTTTTTTTGTAGAAGTAGCTGTCACAGTAAAAAAGGTTGGAGACCACTCATCTAATGCAGTCATCTCCATTATTTTAGTAGCGCTGTCTTTAGCACTGGTGTTGCTAACTTTTAATATTGATAAAGATTAAATACCAGCTGGCAATATCGGCTAAGATTGACATAGACTGGATAAACAGTACTGCATGTTCCAATTTCTTGGTCACACTATATCAAAATGAATGGCTTGGATCAAATGCATTGTTTACAAAAGCAAAACAGAGCCATTAGGAGCACCAGACATAGGCTGGCTATTATAGTCTTTAAGGCTGCCTTTACCATTAGCATTGAGTAGATTGTCAGCTGTCAGTTTATTACTTTAATACAGTTCTGGGTGCTGAACTCTAGCCTGGCGTTATTGCTGTGACTCAGCGCTGCCGGGATTTTGAGGTGCTGCCATGTGTCTTAGGGATTTCAGAACTCGTCAGGCACCCATCCAAAGTGATGATATGCTACCAGTTACTTCCAATAATGTCAGGAACATGCTGACCTGTGTCTAGCCTACAGGGTTGTTGGATCTGTTATGGGTACTTAGTATGGTACAGCACTGGGACCTTGTACATCTGTTGCCCCCTGGGTGGAAAGCGGATAGATCATTTGTCCTGCCTATCTTTCTGGGTGGCAGGTAGATAGGGCTGGCCTAGTCTGGTCCAGTCCCCTGTAACTGTTAGCTACTGGTCAGTATAGTCTGACTTCATGCTAAACTGTCAACTGGGCTTTGCTCATGTGGTCATGATCCCCTTTATTGCAGGAAACTGGGAATGTGGCCCAAACCTGCATGGTCAAGAGCAAAGAGGGAGGCTTTTGCATGGTGTACACAGCTTAACTATCAGAGCTTTACTTTGCCTTGCTCTCAATGTGTCACCATAGTGAGTCATAATTGTAATTCAATAGCATTCTCCCTGATTTTTTTTTTTAAATTCTCTATCTTTAGATTTTCAAGTTTATCGTCTATAACTAAAGGGTACAGACTCTTACCTATGTTAAAAAAGTCAAAATTAATACCAAAGTGCTGCAGGTGCTGTTTTTTCCCTCCATAATTAGGATGTGGGCGTCTTTGAAAACAGTTTCTTCCTTTTTCTTCTTGCTCCTCTGAGAATGAGGGCAGAGTCACTCTCAGCTGTGAGTCTGTTTTGCATGTCTGTGTCTTCAGTGTGTGGGAGTTCTCCCATTTCAACCTTCTTTGTGTGCGTGCATGTGTGTATGTGCGAGCGGGTGTGTGTGTGTGTGTGTGTGTGTCTGTTTATATGTGCATATGTGTGTGTGTGAGAGGAGGTGTGTGCGAGCGGGTGTGTGCGTGTGTGCATGTGTGTATGTGCGAGCGGGTGTGTGTATGTGTGTGCGTGCGTGTATGTGTGTGTATGTGTGCGAGCGGGTCTGAGTGTGTGTGTGTGTGGGGGGGGGGGGTTAACATCGCATATGTCGGCCTTGAAATGCAATGTAAAGGCAGTGTTATCATTCTTGCATGTGGAAACAGCTCAGTTTCTGATCCATTCTCACAATTTTTTGTTATTTTAAATCAGAAATATTAGTCAATGAATGTGTATATGCTCGAATAAGGAAAATGGAAAGGCCTTGTCCTATGGAGAACTGTGTCCTATGGAGAATTTCTATGAATTACTGCAGAGCAGACCGTTTCATTCTCCTTTCATCTTACACATCCATCATGGAATGTTTAAACTGAAACGTAATAAACTGTGACATTTAAAAATCTTGACTCAGTGTCCATACAGTGCCAGACACCGGCCTACATATCACAGTACAGTCATGTGAATACTGGTTATTGCTGCCTGGATATACAGGATAAGTTCAAATAAATGTTGCCTTGTTATAACATCATTGTCCTCTCAAAAGTGCAGAATCCATTGCTAGATAAATGGCTATGGATACACTTCTGTTGGATGTTTCTAATCAGACACTATCCTCTTTCTGACAAAAGGCTGCCATTGCCATAGGACTTTGCATGATTTACTTCGGTGGCACCGTTTTTGGTTGGGAAGCGAACAACTGCACCCAAAAATAAATCAGCAGACTCAGTAAGGCAATGATATCGACAATATGCTGAGGTCTAACACAAAGACACGCCATAAGCTACTCTCTTCCTCCGCAGGGTGTAAAAAACAGTAACTAATTTCTTATAAGGATTTTCATTTCATTTATCATGAAAAAAAATATAGAATCATATCTGACCATCCATCTTCTAACCATTTATCATGGCCTTGTGGGGCTCAGCGCCTTTTCCAGGCAAGATAGGACACAAAATGTTTTATTATGTAGTTTTCAGACCAGAAGTCTATGTTGTTAATTCATTTAATTCAGATCTTTGGTTCTCAAACGATGGTGCGCGGGGTCACTTTTAGCGGCTCACTAAGGTATCGATCTACGTGAATGTCGTCATAATGCTGGTATGCCACCGTTACTGTGGTCACTCTGGTCTTTTATCACAACCACCGCCCCCCTCCACCACATCAATAACTTTGCCACTGGTCAGTTTACTAAGTGTTAGGTCAGTGTGATACAGACGGTTTCAGTCCCAGTCACAGCAGTCCCAGTCACAGTCATGTAAAGCTCATATAATTAGATGGCGCTGCAGAGGTTCTTGTGGCCAATTCACCTGCCTTTACTCTGGCCTCTACGGTACCATGTTAGTTACCAAAGAGTAGCTTTGACACAAACTACTAATTGGCATTCTGGCTAATATGACTCACTTTTGAGGTTGTTTTTGTAGCTGTGATTTATTTACTTCGATGATAAAATGCTTTTTCATGTGCTGTTCCTATAATTTTGCCTGCCACTTGTTTGTGCACATTAACACAAACAGCCTGCTCCTCCCAAAAGAGAATCATGCAGCTCCAACTGAATACATACAACACAAAGATGGGGTCAGCGGGTTCAGTTAGCCATTTTGGCTAATACGTGCGATCTAAACGATTTTGTACGTGGTGTTATTGTTGGTGACAGAAGTGGTAGTTCCAGCCACTTTCCTGGGATTTTCACACACTCTGTTTGGAGTTTACAGAGAATGGTGCAATTATCAAAGACCATCCGGGGAGCAGTAGTTCTGTTGCTGATTTAGGTCAGAACAGAATGGCCAGCCTCGTTAAAACTAATAGGAAGATCACAGGTGCAAAAATAACAGCTCAGTGCAACAGTGGTGTGCAAGAGGGATTCTATGAATCTAACCTTAAAGCAATTCTGGAGATAAAAGTGGGTCCAACCCGATAGTCACATGTATGTGGCCACTGAGAGTATGTGTTTGTAAAATCTGACGCACAGATGTTTCGGTGAGAAATCAGTTACTAAAAACATCAGATTAATAGACATCCCTCATTTGTCATCTTAAAAAGAAGTTTCCCTGGCAGGACCAGTGCGTCTGGCCAAAGCCTGCCGAGTCACCGGAAAGCCCCGCCCCCAGCAAACCCCAAGCATCACCGTGCCTTCACTTGCTGAACTGTGAATTAACAGAAAATATAATTAGCCGTCCCGTCTGCACACCAGGGATGGCGCTCAGGCTCCCTGGGCGTCCCTGAGGCTGCAGTAAGCAGATGTGGCACACTCACAATACAGCTAAATATACCGCGTTAACAGAGGAGATTAATTAAAATGAACACGGTTCACAGGATTCCTCTCTCTCTCACACTTTCTCATTCTCTCTCTCTCTCTCTTTCTTTCAGATAGCGGTGAATATTTAAAGAGGTACGACATCGGTGGGGCGTCTGCTATTTTTGTGAAGGCATTTAGGGCAGCCGTAACAGGTTCTCACACTTTTGTGATCTTGGGCTTAAAAATGTGATGAATGCTTAAGAAAGGGCAAAATATTGTTAGGACAAAACTTATTAACCACACATTGTCCAGTAGAAGTCATATCATGTCTGACTTCACTACGTGGTCTGACTGAAGTCTTACATGCCAGATTGTTAGTTTGTGTCAAATAAACAACTTTTACAAATCGAAACAGCTTCTTAGATCAGCCACGCTTGGCACAATGGCTACTGCCTCCGTTATCAAAGAATTTCTAGCAGAATCTGGCAAGTAAATATGCTGTTTGACTTGAATTCATTTAGTTCATGTCTCTCCTCCCACCATGAGGAATGCACTGGGGACCTTCAGACAGCCCAAGATAAAACTCCCAAATAAATCCTCACCCCCCTGTGTTTTCTGGAAAAGCTTAAGAGAAGGTATTTTTCCCCCATTCAAAATGAAATCCCTTAATATGCCAAGTCATATTCACATGCTGGATAAATCATCTTTGCCGGCTTAATTAATCGTTTTTGTTAGTGCAGCTTTAAAAATCAGGAGTGTTCTTTGAAAGGCTGTGACACACAAACACACACACACAACCATTAGTGCAAATGCTCCTTTTCTCAGGTCACGCCAGCCTCCAGCTGCTTACAGGGTTGGTTTGCTCTCGCTCACATCTTGAGAAATATTCTTCAACTTCCATCCATAGACAGGCAAAAACAACCTGATACCTAAGGCCTGATGCAAAAACAGCAGCCCATGATAATCAATGCAACTGTGCTCTGAATACAGCTCCAGTTGCACGATTGATGAGATCCACTGCGAAATATTCCGCATTCCTGCTAGCACATTTAAAATCTCATTAAAAAGGTTTTAAAAGGTTGTGTCCATCCAGAGCTACCACATTAAACAGGGGAATAGGCATATGCAGATGTCTGCTCAGATATTTCAGGCCATGATACATTTTCATGGTCCTTATTAAAACGAAGGTGAAAGACCTCACTTCACATAACAAACAAACAGAACATTCAACAATATAGTAGACCAAGGGGATTTTCCACAAAGCAAGATGGTTAACTTAAGCAAGAAATCATAATTGTCCAATTAGAGTTTAGGTAAGGAGCATTCCTACTGAACAATAATGACTTCTATCTTAAGTTAACCCAGCTAAC
Source organism: Mormyrus hasselquistii (assembly GCA_026779605.1). Classification (NCBI taxonomy): domain Eukaryota; kingdom Metazoa; phylum Chordata; class Actinopteri; order Osteoglossiformes; family Mormyridae; genus Mormyrus; species Mormyrus hasselquistii. The sequence continues at coordinate 34,657,192 of JAODKE010000043.1, forward strand.
TGAGAAATCTTGCTTTGTGGAATCATGGAAACCCTCCAGTTCCTGGGATTTTACTATTTCATGTTTTCCCGATGTTCTGGTGAGTGTCCTCTGGGTATTCAAGTTTCTGCCAAAATCATCCAGTTCTGTCTTCTCTAAATGGCACATACCGCATTCCTGTGTGTGAGCGTGTACTCCGCCATAGACTGAGATCCTCCTTAGGTTACATGCCCTGTGCTTCCAGGTTTCCCCACACGCCTGCAATAGGAAAGCTGGATGGATGGATGGATGGATGGATGGATCCACCCAGCCATGGGTTTTTTTTAGAATCAAAACGTATCTTTTTTAAAACCTGGAAAGAGTAGCTGTAAAGGCTCAAGCTGAGAGCCCAGTGGGCCTCGACTGCCCGGAGAGTTCCTCCCTCACACTCCATTCTATTCCCTAAGGAATGTCATTATCATATTCAAATGGGAAGACAAGCTAACCTTCTCTACTTTCATCTCAGAAAATACCCTGGTTGCACCTTATCAGCCTTGAAAGTGAGCACTGTAGAGAAAGTATCATTCGTATCTCTGGTAGTTCTCTGCTGATCATGCCATCTGCTCCAAGCAAGGTGACTCAGTCCATAATCAGTTCCACGGTCTCTCTCTCCAAAGTGAGCCATTCTTTAGGTCTTGGCTGGGGGGTTGTATCACCGTTCATATCTCCCGCTTTCCCACTTGAGCTTCCCCTCTGCAGACCGGCAATATGCTGAGGTAACGGTCAACCGCACACAACACTAGGCCCCTGAACCTAAAGATGGCGAGCTGTGGCCGGCAGTCAGCCTGGGTACCCCGCTTTCTCTGGAATCTCTCTCTCCCTCCAAACCCCTTAATCCGCATGCTGGCTGTAAGCCGAAGGACAGTCTCTCCTCCAGCCAAGCTCAGGGCAAGGGGATGCAGCTGGCTAAGACAGATACACACACTGTAAGTCAAAAAGGAGGCTCTCTCACCCTGTCTTCAATCTTGGCTCCCTGACATGCTTATTCATGACCACACTGGAGTTAGGATAGGTCACCTGTATGCACAGCTACCAGAAAGAAAGTGGTCACAGTTATGGGCTGCTAAATTTATAAATGTATTTATAAATATATGTTAAGTGTAAGTATTTAAGCGCAGTGTGAAAATACTACCATTGCCTAAGGATCTGCATAACACCCTCATAACCAGCGAGACAGAGAGAGGTCTGCTTAAAAGCAAAGCGGATTGCATCTACTTTTTGTACCAGGCTTTGTAATATTAGATTTTGCCTATGTAGCCACAGAAGCAGGTTCACTAAATATAGTATTGAACTGTGAAACTGATTACATTCGACACTGAAACCATCCCTAAATACTACGCCATCTACTGGGTTATTCTATTCCACTGCACAAAATACCTGTTATTTCAGAATATATTCAAGACAACTGTCTATATGTACAACACTGGAGCAAGTTATATTCCAGTAAATACGTCCCCCTGCAAGCCCAAAGAGGTGAACTTTATAAGGAAATTGACAAATGCCTATTTTCTATTTGTCAGGCACAAACACTCATATATAAATCATTGTAATTTGCTTTGGAGTCACACAAATACAAACAAAACCACATGCAAAATCACCATGCAGTAAACAGACGGTGGCATGCAAAATAAAATAAACTCTCTCCACCTCCCTTGGCAGGAGAGCTGCCATTTTATATTATGGCTTTTCTCTGGCTTGCAGATTAGCACAGAGAAAAATTAAAGGCACACAGCTTCAGGCAAAACCAAAAGATTTGGGTATCAAGAAGAGGACCTGAAGCTTGTGAGACAGAAATAGCAGAAGAGTGACAGAGAGACAGACAGACACAAAAGAGATGGTACAAAGCCTGGAAAGGAGGATGGGAAGAGGAGGAGAGATAGAGGGAGACAAAGAGATAAAGGGGGAGATTAGAGAGAGAGAGAAATAAAAATGTAGTGAGGGTAAGAGTGGGAGAGACAGGTGGAGGGAAGAAAGACACAAAAGGGTGGGGAGGGTAGGAGAGAGAGCAGAAAAGACGTAACAAGACTGAGAGAGGAGAAATGAAAAACAGAGTAATGTTCTGTGAGTAGCAAGTGCTGTTTACAGGTGTCTCTGCACTGATCACTTATATTTTGGGATTCACCATAATGAAGTGCACAGCCTGATACCCAAACATGTACCAGGTGCAGGCTAGTCATCTTCAGCTAGGAATCCTTGTCATCACAGCTTTTAATACCTACGGCAGTATTTGTGATACTGGATTGAATGAGATCTATGGAAGACGGTGGCGGTGGAGGGGGGGGGGGGGATGTCGGGAGTGGGTTAAACATACAGAAGCTCTCTGTATTCCAGATCACTGCCACCGACACTATCACAACCTCCCTTCCCCTCACACTGTGGGAAGGAGCAGGAAGCTACTTTTGCCAAAAGAAAGGATTCCTTTATTTGAAATGGCTGAAATTGCAGAGCAGTGATAGAAAATCCAGTGGCTATACTGAGTTCACGCTGATCAAACATGACTGTCTCACAGACACGCATTACATAAAGGTGCTGTGACTCAAGTGCATCGTTTGTCACTACGGTGCTACTCCAACACATTCCCAGGTATTGGTTTCTCCAATTATCAGTGCTGGTGATTAACTGAATTACAGCAGTTTTTGTGGTCCTGCTACATGTGCCTCTTCAGTATGTCATAAGTAAAGAATATTATGAATGGATTTGGAAACGCCTTACAACACAATGCAGACACACCGACGTGTAGCTTAATTAGGTGAGATTAACCGTGAGAATGTGATGTTTGTGAGAATTTCTTCTCAGACAGCCACACCAACAGCAGAGACCGAACAGGAGCGATCAGGCTGCCGGCCTGTCAGGCTGACAGATAAATACACTTGACAAGGCCCAACCCTTTTACCAGCAATTAGAACTCCTGACAAATGACAGGCCAACCACAAAGATGCCGGCTTTCGATGGGTACAAGGAATTACTTAACGCTTCCAGCTGTACCTGCCTGTCTGGCCAAAGCAGAGATCGCAGGGCAGAATATATTCATCAGCAATGCATGTCAGGAAGCCAAAGCCTCCTCAGTGCTGTGTGGGGGAAACTGCAAGCAAGCTGACAGCAAAGAGCAGGACTGTAATTTGGAAAAAAGATGACAAAGCAGCAGCATTTCCACAAAGCACCTGCATTTTTAACAAGGAAATAACATACATTTTTAAACTGCAGACAGGCTTAGACACACAGAAATGAATAAAACTGTAAGGACTCTGAAAGCAAACTTGTCTTGCTTGAATTTTGGCGCTGAAGGTTCTGCGGCTTCAGATGAGCCATTTGCATTGATTATCAGCGGAAAAAGGAGGAGTATTTTTATTTATATGACATGCAGCGCTGTTCCCCTCCATCTTTCTGCGTATGTGCTTGAACAACAGTTCAAATGACTGGGGCCAGAATGTGCACATGACTTGGCCCTAATGTGGATCCAGGAGCCCAAAATCACACGGAAGGCATCGGCTGACGACAGACCCAGAGCGGTGGCGAGGCTGGGATCCTTGAGGAGGGGCTCACAGGTCAGCTGCCGGGAGCAGGAAGAGCCTCAGCAAGCCCTCCCCATCCCTCCCCATCCGTGATCTCTGCCGGGATGCAGAGGCAGACGGCGGGGGGGTGGCGCGCTCACGCAGAGCCGCTCCGCTTGAGCTGTCAAGCTGCACACTCTAGAACAGTGCATGTCTGAAGTCTGCTGCTTCCTGCTGCCTGCGAGCAGCCGGGTCTTTAAACTCAAGAGACTATGTAATGGTTCGGACTGAACACCCCACGTCTCCAGAAGAGAGAAGACCCCCCTCCCCCACCAAGCCAACCGACTGCCCAGTGTCTAGGGGGCTGCAGACCAGTGAAAGCGGGGGCATGGTTCGCAGAGTAAAAGTGAGCAGCATTTGCATGTGACTGACAGAATTCCTCTCTAACTTCACCTTTTTCAATCACAAAAGCCAAATCGCCTTTCAACCCATAGTGTTTCTGTTGCAAATGTACCAATAACAGACGCCTTTAATCCAAAAAAAAACTGGCCAAATCTGTCCTAGAGGTCTAACCCTCATCTGCTCAGTAGAGTACCACTGTTTATCAGTATATACCTCCATCTTACAGAATAAAAATACTTCTGCAATAAAAGGTTTTCAAGATCTGTATTATTTTAAGGATTCATTTTTTCTCAGACCTTTGACCAATTTGAAACCCAAGTTTGTTAGCACATGGTTTGGGAAGAGGGCTCCTTGTACTGTGTACATTTTGTTCAGAAGCAAAAAATACATTAAAACACTGAATATGGGAAACAGAACAAGTCTGCAGCTCCGCCTCAGTGCCAGGTCGCTCTCTCTCTCTTTCTCTTTCCAGTGGGGAGACTCTGACATTTATAGAATAATTAATTTCAATCTTAATTACATTTAACCTACAAAGAAAATAAGTAAAACAGAAATGCAGAAATAGCCAAAAGTGATCCTAAGCGTCAATAAGCACCAGCAAAATCACCTCACAGTCCTGCTGGTGTCAGACCAATCTAAACTAACCTGCTCTCAAAAACACAATGTCAATGGGAGGGCTGCAATATGCTGTGCGTTCGCCTTGCGCCGCCATCTTGGTTTAGTAGAGCTACATTATCACACCGGTCATATTCAGTACACTATATATGGTAACGTGAAATAACATTACATAAAAGCAAACTAAATGAAATTAAACAAAAGCAAATGATAAAAACAGAAATTGGATATTATGGGATATGAGGCACATGCACTGAAAGCAAAATGTGAGTCATCTGTTGTTATTTATCAAGATATGGTTAATTTTCTGGTTATTCCAATGTCTAATGTGACACGGAAGCAAGTGAAAGCAACTAAAAGTCAGGAGGTTTGATTTATTTCTGGTTGGGGAAAAAAAAACTGTACAGAAAATATTTTGGTGTATTCACAGATAAGTCATTACAAGTATAAATCCCATGATTATTATTCGTCATATACTATTATATACTGCTTATTGTTTTATGATTTTCATGTAATGGTTGTGTTAAGCAATTATGTTGTTCTGTGCTGTGACGTTAACGTTACAACGCTATGCTTGTTGTGTTTGTTATCACAGCAAGTCTGGTCTGATCGCACATAAGTGAATGTGTTTTAAAGGTAAACTGTCGATCAATTTATTTTATCCCTGGACGTTCAGCTTTCATTTGGCTGGAGGAACTGTCTGAAGATTTATTTGTTTTTGCTTTCCTCTCTTGATGTCTGTGATGCTGGTAGACGGCTGTGTCCCCCGTTCACTATTGGTGCCCGGTCAAAGTTGATCGTAGTACTGGTTTGCCTAACTTGACTGGGTAAGAATGGCCTTTAGGATATGTCTCCATGTCATATTTTCAAAACGAAACATCAATTCTATGTAATCAGCTAACCTCTCATAAATCATGTGGCACAAAAATCCATAAAACGACTTGCAATCGGATTAGATTACATCAGTCGCCACATCCATGAACAGAATGGGGATCATGAGATACAGAAGTATTAACGTGTTAACAAAAACAATGGACAATGATCTCCAGCTAACGAACATCAGTACTGGTATCTGTGGAACTGACCACATCGGAAAAGTAATTTTAGCATTATTCTTACCATTACGATGTGACCTCCACAGACACTGTTAAGGTTCTTCTCAGTATGATCCATTCCTGCGATGCTGTGTAACTGCCGGTGACGCTCACTACATAAAATTTCACCTCTTCTCCCCGGATTGCCATTTTCTTACAGTTTTGGGAATCCTAAAGTATCCTTTACCTTTGTCACAAACCCTGTTGTTGTTGCAGCCGACAACAGCACATCCGACCATGACAGACGCAACAAAAGAGCACAGAGGGTGCGCACAGAGCATCGCACCAGACAGGAAACTAAACACCATATGGAATATGACAGCCGTCGCTTAGTGTGGATGGTGCAGTTTGTGCCATGTGCAAAAATCCTATATGGGAGAATAATGCAACACACCAGGCGAGGGTTTGTAAACGTAGCTCGTTGGTGTGGGAACAAATAAAAAATACGATAAGCATGTGGAAATATTTTGGGGAAATCGGCAACATCGACAGTGACCAGAACGTGACATGGTCCGACACGCAGGCCCAGATCACTACAGAAGCCTCATTAAGCGGGCAGTCGAGAGGGTATCTCATTTTAAAGTGCAAGCCCGCAAGGGTGATAATAAAATCATCACACTGTTTCTTTGATACTATCCTTAATTACCTCTCAGAGGAGAATCAAATGGGTAAACAGCACTTAACAGCCAACTGGGAGTGTTTAAAGTGTTTTAGAGCCCAGAAATATTCACAGCAAGCGCTAAAGAGCTTCCGAGGCGGAACGCAGAATGGCTGGGTGGTGCACACAGCAAGACACAGCTTCAGCTAAAAACACAGAGCTAGCAGAGACCCAGCTGCACGCTCAGCCATACAACTGTGAAAGAAGGCAGAGCGCAGAGCCTCGGTGCTGATGCCCAGCGCCGGTTTCCTCGCAGCAGGAAAGGACACAGGATTTTGGGGTGATTCGGCACAGCCGACAGAGAAGTGTGCCTCAAACATCCCTAGACAATCCCCGGAGGAAGCTGGGGACCCTGAAGGGACTTTCCACACAATCTAGCCACCGTACTAACAGCTAAACTGAAGGGGCTGACAACCACCAGAGAAAAGAAAAGCCACGCATGAACGCACCCGCAAGCCGAGTGTCTCTCGGAAAAGAAAAATAGATGATTTCAATGCCACTCTGAAAAGGAGTCCCAACCTGTCCTGGCCTTTCGAGGAAAGGTCGCTGGAGAGGAAACACGTCAGCCCTCCTGGACTCCCAAATAAAACTGTGCATGAAGCCCATGTACAAATGACCGGGCCTTATCTGGGGGAAACAGGCCCACACATCTCCCGCCCCAGAGGTGCAAGGGGGCCCCATCATTTTTGAGGAGGGTGACTGACAGCCACCACTACAGCAGAGGTTGTCTGGGACAGCGGAGGAAGAAGGGCGGGGTCTCATCCTTCCACTCCCAATAGTTTCAGTAAAAAAAAGATGAATACGTTATTGTCAGCTCAAATGTCAAGAGCTGAATCACTAGTGCGACAAGGAAGGGGGGGGAGGGATAAATGTCAGTTGTGCATCACTATGAGGTGAGAGAGACACTTGTGGGATATTGATTTCATAAGCAATTTAGAATATTTTCCCTGTTTTACCAGTGAGCAATATTTATCAGATGTACCCAATCAATCTTGTTTTAAGAATTTCGATTTGCTATTAATAATCCATGTGAAATATAATCCTTTGCTTTCCATCATTAAGTACGAAACAAAACTATCCCTATTTCTTGTCTTCTCATAAACATCCTCTGCCAGTCACAGCTGTGGAGCTGCAGCCTTTGCATGATTATCAGACAAACCGACCCCTTCCCCTTCACCCCCAGCACCATCCTTTAATTTCAGCATCCTCCATAGCGCGAGCACAAGGTCAACAGCCAAGGGGACGGGAAGCAATCTGCGGCTGCCCACCGGAGGAGGGGGGGGCAGTGCCCCTCACCCCCCGGAGCAGGAGTCGCGGTATTCCTCCTTTTCACTCCCCCAGGTGCCTACAAGGATCAGCCAAGCAGACCCACTGCCATGCAGCATCCGCTTCCCACATATGGCCACCCACCAAATAGCCCAAAAGCTTAAATTCAGCCTACGGAGGCTGAGGTACAGAACCCTTCTAATGGACTCTGGATTGAATCAAATTTAATCAGCCCTACTACGGATTGCAGGTCGCACCTTCAGTTCTGTAGGTGAGCACTGTCATTGTCAAGGCCTAAACTAGGCCTGCACTAAGGCATATAGATGCATTACTGATGACTGACTAGCATCATTAGGGACAAGAATAACCACATCACCCTCTCCAAACAAACCCCAGCAGTTTGTTACTGTTTATTCCCCAAGTTACCTCATCTAGCAAATGCTACACTGTTATTTCCCATAGAACTGTAAACAATTCAGCTCTTAGAAAATACGTTGGAGTCAATTCAGAAGATTTTTTTTTCTTTTCTTTTTTATTGCATCTTGGAGCTTTGATGGTTTCACTGTGGAATGAACACACAGATGTGTGAGCAAATATAACAGATAAACAAAAAAGGCAGAAACCAAACAGAATATAATATACAAGCTAGAATGTAGGAGACAGCACCTTGCAGCTAGTTGGTGGATATTTACATATATAAACAATTAGCAGCATTATAATAAATGGTCAGTGTCCCAATTTGGCCATGTTTTTTTGTCTAAAAAAGATTTAGTCAGTGACATGTGTGTTGAAAGGATGCGATTATGCATTTTAGACCAAAACTATAATAGGGTAGGCAGACATCAGCTGTAATAACATTTAAAATCAGTTCTCATTTAATACGATTTTACGTGTTTAATAAAGCATGCTAGGCTAAGATAACATAATGTATGCATAACAGTGATGTCCCGATTTGATATCAATGATCGGAACCGGGACCGATCCAGCCATTTTTTAATTGATCAATATCAGCTACTAATATCAGCCAATCCAAAGCCTGGTCTCTTTACTTTCCAGCATCTGCCTCAATAACCTACAAAACCTGCGTCACACACTGAAGTAAGCCAGAATCGGCAGATATAAATACTGAATGGGGTAGCAAAAAAGGTGGATTGAGACATCCACAATGGATAAGTGTGCACACCGATCAGCCATAACAATAAAACCACTTACAGATGAAAGAGAATAACATGGTGCCATTATATTAAGCATTTGAACAGTTAGTTCTAGAATTTGATGTGTTGGAAGTAAGAAAAATGGGCAACTGCAAGAATCTGAGAAACTTTGACAAGCGCCAAATTGTGACGACTAGAGATCTGGGTTACGGCATCTCCAGCATCCTCCCAAACGTGCTCCAAAGATGCCCAGCTGGTGAAGCGGTGATGAGGTGAAGCGGTGATGAGGTGATGGGCACCCAGAGCTCAGTGATGTGCGTAGGGAGCGAAGGTGAGCCCACCTGCTCGGATCTCAGAGGAGAGCTACTTTAGTGCATCCTGCTGCGCATGCGGCTGTGTAGCTGTAAGCAGGGCTTAAAAACGAAAAAAAAAATCCATTCGGTTCACTCCGAGCAGAATCGATATTATAATGTTTCTGTTCTTGCATTCCTCATTACACAATACGTTCCGAAAACGGT
>JAODKE010000043.1:34666901-34680901 GCA_026779605.1 Mormyrus hasselquistii
CGCACACAATTTGAATTCATGTTTCTGGTCTGCCAAATTGATATAATAAAGAGAACGATAAAAATACCGTTATTAACCGGTTAATTTGGAATTTCTGTTTCTGTTTCTGTTCAGAACAATTAAAATTGATTTTGTTTTCGTTTTTCGTTTTCGTTCCTTAAACCGGTTCAGAGCCCTGACTGTAAGCCAGTGGGAGTGTCAAGGCTGACCCCTGACCCCTGCCTGCTGCGAGAGCACCTACAATGGGCACATGAGCGTCAGAACTGGACCATGGAGGAATGGAAAAAGGTGGTCTGGTCTGACAAGTCACGTTTTCTGTGACATCATGTGCATGTGCTGGGTGGGACTATGGGAAAAAGGCAAGCCTGCGGTGGCAGTGTGACGCTGGGCAAGGCTCTGCTGGGCCACTTCAGGCCCGGCAGCCACAGGAATCAGTGCCGCACGATAGAAAATGTTCAGATATCATGATGTAACTTTTTTTGCAATATATATTGTGGTATTTATAAAGCAAAAAGGAATTCAAAATAAAATTCTCACAATTGAATGATTTCAACAGCAAGGATGAAAATGATTACGATTGGCTCAGAGAGTGCATGCAGAGCTTGTGCAAAAGCAGTAGTGGAAAACTTTACACTGATTTTTAAACATGATAGATGAAAGTGAAAGTGAAAGCTGAAAAGTTTGCTAAAGTTTGTTTCCTTTGACAGATATGTTGGTTTGTTTTGGTGAAACTTCAATTTAAAGCATCTGCTGCTAACATCATGGTGCCGTATATCAGGAGAAGACCTTCAGAAGCCTTTTGGGGTCCATGACTCAAGAAGCTGCATGAGGGGGACCGACACAATATTAGGCAGGTGGTTTTAATGTTATGGCTGATCATTGTACATTATTGTAGAACATGCACACGTAATAATAAGTCATCTCCCAAGTAAGCCATCAGACAGAAAGGAAGTGCTGATCTCAGCTTTGTGCATGCAGAATTACTGTTGACTTTATTTGTACAACAAGGACTATTTAACTTTGTTATTACAACTGGAATCTGCTCAGCCCAGAGCATCTCCTAAAAGGTGTTAATTGCTTCCACTAAACCTAAAGGACCAATTTACATAATTTTATTTATTTATTTTTTAAAGAAAAAGAGCCCAGTGTGGCTTGATTTGCCAACACCATTGCATGCAGGAAGACACGGCTGCATTGCTAAGGGACGAGAAGCACTGTGATCCTCACAGAGCCGATCGATAAACAGACTGAGCCATTTAAGACAGGCGTGCGTTGCTGCTGCAGGCATTCCTCCTCAGCCTCATATGGCGCGAACGAATGAAAACGCCAGAAGAGGACTTGACACTGACAAGCACCTGACAGTTCCCTTTGCCTTCGTTATGAACTACAGCAGCGGTCACAAAAGCCATTAAGGTTTACAGTCGATCTGATGAACAAGTCCTCTCTTGCGTGGAGTGTTTTCCCCCTGACTCTTTACCACTTTTTCAGGCCCACATTGGCACTGCCTCATCACTCCCCAAGCCCAGAACACAGGCGTGTCAGGCCAAAACCAGACACCATTACTACAATTATTCTCATATTTAATAACAGTTTGGACACACAGAGGATTGCCACACCATTATTCCCACAAACCATCTTCTCCTGAATGTTAATAGGTGTGTAAAACACCACACCAACCCAAAGCAATTACAAACCAGGGTTCTGAGTTATTCATCACTGTGGGAAATTTGTAAATGGGTACCTGTGACCCTCTCACATATTTATGAATTCATACATTCACGTGCTGGGAAGTGCGTGATTGACTCCAGTAGTACCACAGCACCTTCATTTCTTTGCCCAGTTCAGCAGCTCCGTACAGGACAGTGTACAGTGCATCCTCATAAATATAATGAAATGTATATTATTGACCGTAATGTTTGACCGCCCACATCAATTGTGCAGGTGCACAGACAGCATGACGCAGAGAGGCCCCCAAAGGCTGCTTCTGAACTGAGAGATAAATAGCCACGCACTGCAATGAACTAGTGCTTCTATATAACACTTGCGGCCACTTCTTCCTGTTACAGCACACAGCCTGGGTCTCTTAAACCCAGGCGAGTCCCAGAGGTAACCACATGGGCCGTGACATGACACCACATTAACTGGAATGTATGTCATTGTTCACTGGCACAGATTAAAACGGGCATATGGCAAAGCTTGATTCAAACTGCATAACAACCACAAGATTAAAAACGTACCTACCAGGATTGCTATTAAGTGCACCTAACAGCACAGCATGAATAACATTTTTATCAAATAATTTAATCAGAGTCTGTAAGAACTGTTTTCCTCCAGCACCATACCAGTGCATCCAAAAAGCACTGATAGAAACTAAACAAAAAAGCTTTCAAAGCACACAAAAAATTAGCCCATTTGAATATCTCAGTCCATGCAATATAACTAAATAAGGCATATACTTTCTTCCTGAACAACAGAACAATTAAACCTGAGCTACGGGCAACAATTTTAGTAACAATTTATCCGGCAACCTGCAGCAGAGTGAGCAGAGCGTAAACAGAAAAACTGAGCTTTGCTTCATCACACAATGCAACCTTTAATCTAGAAACAAAATTAAGGCTCGTTGCAAGTTGCTGCCACGTGCCCAGCAGCCTATTCTGCTGCACTCCGGATTCAATTCACAACGGCAATTCATTGACACAATGAACATGAATTTATATGTATGATACTGCTTACAACTCCCAGCAGGACAGTCTCCACCCCAGAGCCCACACCAAACTAGGGGAAGAAAAGATCTGACTTCAGTCCTTGACTTTCAAGACAATTTTTGAGGCAGTCTACCTTCATTTAGAAACACAACAGCGACCTGCCAGTCATTTAAAATGCCATTCTAAACGTAAGAGGCCACGAGGCCTCACAAAAGAAAGGAATCTTTGGCTGAGTTTGGGGGGGGGGGGGGTTGGCTGGCTGGCCGGGGGCCTAATGGTGTGTAAGGGGGCTCCTGGCCCTGGCCCAAGCTTGCATGGGGGGAGGGGGCTATTCAAAAACAGGACCAGAAAAGAGACTCTCTCACACACACATACCTGCTGTGTGACAGATTCTCACACACTCACTCATAGATATTTCAGCACGTACTCCGGTAACTGCACCCCCATCCCACTTTATGATATTTTAAAAAATGACTTCTTCATAATAAGATCAAATCATCTCCTAAGAAGTGGCTCAGCACAAGAAAAGCAGCAGCCCCTTGATCGCAGTGATGATTGGAAAGGAAGCCCAAATACAGAACAGACACTTAGTAATATATACTGCAGAGAAATATGGAGAAATAGATACTGGTTAAAATTCACTTTCATCTCCGGCATGAATGCACATTCAAGTGACAGGGAAATGGATTTTTGACTGCTGCCTTGGGAATAAATTTGTTCACTGATGTAATGATTTTTAATTCGGGTTCAGTTTTAAATAAATTTGCTGAGACAGCGGTTTTCAGTTTCATTAAGTACATAAAATGGAAACTTGTTAGTCAGTTCCACAGTGGTACTGGTAATGGAAAGTATCTTAACAGAATTCTTAATGCATGCACTTAATGTCTTGCCCTGGATCATAAAAATTGAGTGATCTTTTGAATAGTATCCACAGAATCACTTAGAGAGGCAAAATAATGCAGGTCTTTATGGTACAAAATGGAGATTTCCCTTCATGAAGAGCATCAGGAATTACACTGAAAAACAGGAGGATGAAAGCATCTTGCTAATTTCACTAATTAAGTTTAGCTTTAATTTACTCTGTTTTCCTTAAGCGTTCATTCCGCTTGTAATGTTTTGCTTGAAATTAATTCGGTATTCATAAGTGGACCATCTAGGTTGGAAAAAATATTAATCAAAATACCAAATAAAAAGTAGCACTACACTATGTTGCTCACTGATGGTTTTTCTCATCCCAGCATAGCTGAAAGGTTTAACAGTACTTCGTCTCGGTGGCGGTTCCGGAGATTGAACAAGGCCTCAAAAAGCCCTCCGTTAGTCACTGGAATTCTCTCTCCATCCGTTCAGGTCATTATCTCAGTTAAGACCCCGGTGATAATGATCACATTCATTACCTCACTCACATCTGAAAGCAATAATCCGCTGGAAACGTCTCCCTGATTACCAGCACCTTAAACCTGCCCATGCCTTATAATCCCTGCAGCCGGTTCCTACAGCGCACGGAGCTCTGTAATTAAACGCTCAGCCAGGTCGGCCAGATCCGCTTCCAGCTCCCGCTTCCACGACAGTCTCGCCAGTTTAGCTAATCTGAGGGGCGATTAACCAGTTCAGCTTGCCCACACACCGACATCGCAGCTGGACAGCTCGCAAGCAGATTTGAGGGACTTTGTACAAAGAGGCTGAATGGGGGGGGGGTGCCCAGACCTGTCCACTTCTTCTCACTCATATGTCTTCTTCCTGTCACTCCGCATTGCTCAAGGTCTCCATCCTGATGACGATGCAGAAACGAGCGCGGAGACATGACCCCGGCGAGGCAGAGGGGAAAGCTCCCCAGCTACAAAATTCCCCATGTCTCCGTGTTTTTTTATCGGACACTATAAGATGACAGCCACGTGAAGGCAGACATAATCTCCACTATATAAACCCCTCGCACATCCCACAACTTGACTGACAGCAAAAGTAGTACATTGTGCTCCAATAACAACTGTGTGTTACGTATAGTGTTTATGTAGCAAAGATAATGTCCTTCCTATCACATTACGTAACGCATGCATTACATGTGTGAGTCAGATGGGCCCAATTCCCAAGTACATACTCAGAGCATGTGTGCCATGACTGCTTGGGGTCTAATTAAATTTGCGGCAATGGCCCTGCAGGTTTCCTCCTCTTTGTATTACAATCTGAGGACATCGCAGTGTCAGTCACACCTCCCCATATGTTGTCAGGGTGAGAATGAGGGAGATGCCTGTTTGCCTTCCCCATGCATAAAAACATGGTGCAGGAGACATGCACTCAGATAATCAGCGCTTCCATGAGAACACCTTTCCTGGTGGCCGGTCTTTAAATAAACAGCGATAGTGACTTATCAAAAGACCTCGAATCCCAGAATCCCAAGAAGGCCAACTCTCTGAGCACCCGATCACGTGGCTCTGTACTGCTCTGAGAAAGGACGACTACAGAGCCTAGCGCTTGACAAAAAGCAAAGCAGGGTGGCCGCTGGAGAGCTATGGGCTCATAAAAACACCGCAAAGTTATAACACAGCCCCCGCCGTGTATTACATGTACGGAGGAGAGGGAACAACCTCATGGTTACAGGCTGAATGATCACTATCTCCGTGTCTGCGCCCTTGTTTGAAACGGCACTCTAGCCTGCTTTGATCCCCTGTCTATCAGCACACAGCACAATGTAGGTTAGCACAATGCCAGTCATAAGCAACCCTACAATGACAAAGAGTGTGACTGTAAGACAGGGATCAAAAAAACGATGTTTTAAAAAGTACTTCAGTACGAACAGTTTTTCATTTTTTCATACAGTCAGCTCCGATGATGTTACAAGCAGCTACTGCAGCTTATCTATGCCATGGATTTTAAGGCATAATGACTACCTCAGTGTTAACAATAAACCCACATGAGACAAAATTAAGATATGACACACGTTGTTTGAGATCGTGCCAGCTATTTACACTCAGACCTAAATGTAGGAATATACAGTAACGCTTTGCGCAACCTTTACCGCATATCTGCACTGTTTATATATTTGTATTTAAAGTGCTTTTTAAATCAGAATTGTCCATAGAAGATATTTTCAACAGCCTTGTGAGTATGGCGAATGTACTGTAAAAGAAAGCGTGTTTTTCCTGTCCGACGTCTACATATGTAGCAGGAAAACGCTGTATTACGCTGTCACTTTTTTCTGCCCAGTATCTGGTCGTGTTAAACCTGTACCGCTCGCTCTGAAAGAGGAGAAGCGGCGTCGTTCTTTCCCCACAGCAGGCAGAGTCCCGGTCGCTGTCACACAACCGACAAGGTGGCCACGGCGTCCCGCCGCGCTAAATCTCTGCGAAAACGGCACGGGGCTCTGTCTCCATCTTAAGGACTCTCCGTCCAGTAGTCTATCAGATCCACCTCACTCAAACATGCCTTTCAGTTATACATATAGAATTAAACAGTGAAACCGCTTACATTATAGCAGAACAAGACAGAACTATAAAAGTTACTTTTAAAACACAAACTACTTGCCTACATTTAAAACGAACAGTGGAAACAGATGGTATGTCGCTTGAGGAGGAAAACAACCAGGCCCTTTTTGTGATTGCAGGTTTGCGGGGTTTAAATAATCAGTTTTTAATAATCCAGTGTTAATCGCAAATAGTTCATAGAGCTGGGAGTTCGTGTTTTTATCCGTTATATTTCTGTGCAAAACAATCATACAGCAGTACTCTCAGTAATCTTAGTCTATTAGAGCGTCTTGGTCTAATATATCACCTTATATTAATTAAGGTTAACATCCACAAGGCACAGAACAAACGTTTTTATTGCAACAACATAAGTAATGCTTTAATACATTGTATTTTTCCCAATTAATTAACGTGTTATGAAGGAATAAATATAATTTGGGTGTTTTATATACAGCCAGATTATAAATAGCTTTACACTTTGTACATAATTCTACATCCACAGCATTTTAAAGTCAGTATTTGCAGTTGCTTATACTCACACATACATGTTTGAGCAGCCAAAGGAACGACCATATAAGGCATAAATCTAAAAGTATATTCATAAGATTGATATTTCATGCAGCTTGTCCCTTGGTTTCTTTATAGGAGCTCCATTTCTGACACTTTTAAGTTTTTAAGAAATAATAAACACCAATGATTATCAACAATGAAAAGAATAATTGGGCTTTCACAACTTTTCCATCGCTACCATGTAGTGTGTTGTATAGTATAGGCCTAATTATGCAGATAAATGAATATCTGAGTCGTTGAGAAGTTTTAAATTGACTGCTAAGGGGCAGGTATGTTAATCCCGATGTCAGTTTTGGAGCTGTATTTAAATGGCAAGTCAAAATATTGTTAAGATTACTGTTATACATCGCATAACAGAGCCTCTTGTATCTCTTCACTGGACGTCTGAAGCTGGTAAGCATTCTGTATTGTTCAGAGAAAGATTAAGCACCATAAAAGTAAACTGACGAATAATAAAGAGTAGAAATGCAAAGAAATCTTCAATATATCTGATTTTGATTTAACTATTTAAAAAGTACTAACGTTAATATTTTTTTAAATCGAAAATCGAAGTATTCACCATTGTTTTATGTACAATCACTACTAAGAGAAACATTTTAGGTTAAAATTTACAGAGGTTAGATCCTTCCAATACGTGATAACTCAAGTGAACTTCATTTGACAATAAGCAATATGGCTTGCAATATTCATAAATATCCATTTAAGAAATATATATAAATAATTTAAGCATTGCACTGGAAATTCCGCCAGACAAATGGGCTGTCTTGGCGATTTAAAAATACCGGACGAGTCTTTTCTGGGTTTCGCGAAAACACATAAAACGCACATCAAATTCGCATTAGACTCACATGCGTGATTTTTTTACCTACTGATAATAAAGGAAAATCGATAGTACATGGGCTTTTAATGAAACAACTATTCTATACAAAGAATGCGCCAAGAACGAAACTGTTCGCAGTATGGTGTGGCACAAAATGCGCGAGTATTTAACGTAATTTTTTAGGAAGACTTGACTGCCCAAGTTTATAACTAGCAACAAGTTTGCAAATAGGGCACCGTGCTCATCGTCTTACCTCTCCAAAACGAAGCCAAAATAAGCATTTTGAGAATCGGGCAGACTTGTAGAGCGCTTGCTTTGTCAATCCGTAATTTTCTCATCTTGGACATTAGAAGGAAATTGTTCAGTGGCTACGTGTGAATTTATTTATCAGTTCAGACGTCAACCGCTTTGCGTAACATAATCCACTATTGAACGAATCCGTCAACGATGCGACTGAAATGTTATGTCCAGATCATTCATTTCGTTGACTTGTGAGACGTGTTATGAAAATCCTTGGTCTTAAGAGGAAAGCTGTTATATTCCGAAAATAACTAAAACGCAACGCCACTGCATTCTGTGCGTCCCTCAATTCCAGCCTCACCAATTCACTTCGGAGTTTCTCCCTTTAAGAAAGTTAAGTCCGCGTTACCGAATATTGCCTTCTTACAACCTGACACACAGTCGATCGTTTATTCCATCACTCATTTGGTGCAAATCGTTTAAATTGTCAACGTTGTTTGGCGCGTCAGGGGAAGGAGGGAGGAAAACGTCCTCATCTCATAGGCGAGGCTGCTCTTCAACTTGTGTCCCCCGTTTTATCTCACATCCACGATTAAACTTGAGCGTGTACTTTTTTCCTAGTGGAAATGGGCAGGCAGTGGGCGGTGCACTTCCAGGGCGTTGATTGGAGACAGCGTTATCGTGACACGTCTGAAAGCCAATAGATTTCGTCGATGAAGTAGGTGAGCAAAAAGGTGTTACCTCAGCCGCAGCCAACCAAATCGCATAATGCCTCCCAAATAAATCCAGGACCGGAGACAGGCGTGAATGTGACTGGGACTGGCGATAAGACAACGTATTTGAAAAATCTGGACCCTGTTGTTTGCCACAACTGTTCCATCTGAATGTTGGCTAATCTGTCAGAAATAATTCTCTTAGTTCCGGTTTATTAAAAAAGTTAACCATGCATTTAGTAATGAAATAATTCCTAATTTTTTATGATCAATAAAATAGTTAAACTGAGAAAGCGAATAAGGACGATAATTTGACAGATGTAGAGGTTGCTTTTCAAATATGATGCCTCAAAAACGATGTTTTAAAAAGTATTCAGTACGAACAGTTTTTCATTTTTTATAAATATGCCGGTAACTATAAAGCCAACTTAATCTATGCCATATGTAAAGCGAACATACGCTGCGCTTAATTTTGTTCATTCATACCATCTTATGCTCCAGGGTAAGAGAAAACTAATAAGGGTGCCCTCAAAAGCCCGACTAACGAATACTTAAAATAACATATGTGGGAAATTTTTCATTAAAAGTGTTATTTTCTCTTTGACTTTTTTGACAAAAGCATAAATACTGTCAATTATTGTAATTATTCCGTTCTAGCCTATTCAACTCCAGATTCCATTCCTTTCTGCTTTCTTTCGTAATTTTCAGCCCGAATGCTTACTGAACACTCACCAGAGGAGGGACATTGCCCCCTGGTGGTGACTGAATTCATTATCGCCTCTTAAATTGCATATATTTTTATCTGAGCATTAACTTTCTAATGCTGTATTTTTACTTCCAGTACAGTACCGAAAAGTGTGAATACAGATGAATATTGTGTCAGCTTAAAATATTAGAATACTATTATTTTTAAAATGGAAGATAAAATACGTTACACTTTCCCGTCTAGTATCATTTAACTATCTTGAAATCGTTTTGAGTTGAACTGATTACACTTAAGAGTTTACATTCGTGGCTTACTAAGTCGGAACGTGACAGCACCAGATATGTTTTTTTTTCTTTTTACAATTAACAGATGTGTTGTCAAAAGCTAAGGTAATTCACCTTTTAAAAATTGTACATGCTGTAGTTTGTTTATGTATTTCCTGTTAATCATATATTTACTGCATTTGATATCTGCAGAAAATTACGTCCATCATACTGCTGGATGAATATATTTTCCATAACGATCATAGTTCTTATAGCTTCTGGTTTTAATGGGTTTTCAGGTTTTCAATTTAAAAGTATTATTTTGTTCGCATATATACATAAAGTGTGGTGAGGTGATTGAACATCGGCGTGAGATTCTAGTTCAGGGTAACCAAAATCACAACATAAATCTATTCGGCGGTGTCGATCGTGCAAAATACTTCATCGGAACGTCATATTAGGTGTCCGTAATGTGAAAAGATATCCTCACTATTACACACTAGCAACATGTCTCCTTCATTTTCCTAGCAACAGGCGTATGTGGGACCTCTTTATCCTTGCTAACCAGAGGCTCCTCCCATTCCCAACTGTTCTAGATTACCATAATTCCTTTTAAAGCCCTTTATTGTGATGGGTGAAGCAGAATGTGTCAGTCGGTACCCTATCGCTGCTCCCCGAAGTGTGATATAGCTTGTATGTATTTATTAATAGATTGCAACTTTCCATTATATTCTAACAGCATTAGCAGATTGAGGGAGATGCCCAGTTGATCTTTCCGGAGCACCCCACTCGCTTTCCCAGATGTCTCAAAAGCATGGTGGGCATTTGCCCGTCTGCTCTCCTTTACACAGCACAGGCCATATGTCGCAATCCTACAGACCTACCGGCTGAGGGACCAGTAGGCACATTCCTCATTGCTGACAACCAGCCACCACCTAACTAGAGAAAGTCCTGGCTGACAATGCAGTGCTCTATTCTAACGTTGCCGATTCAAATCCAGTAGTCAGCTGAGTGATGTCAGAACTGGAGACTTGTGCAAGGCCTGTAACCCTAATTGCTCCTCATTGTGGCACTGGCTGAATCTGCTTTGCATTGCATTGTAATTTCTGATAAATAAATTTGAGGAAGTCTGTAAGACTTTACTGTTCTGACCAGTAGAGAATCAAATCTCTTCAAACATGCCAAAGATCCTATGTGTATTTAATGCAGTGTGGGATTTTCAGACCCGACAATTGCAGTCATTGTCACCCAGCCTCCCACTCAATCTTGACTCATTGCTCTCTTAATCACTTAATAGTCTCTTGGAGGACATGACAGCTAATCACTGTGATATTTAACACAGGTAGGGGTGTAGAATCAGGAAAGGAGGATCTTTAACACGCTGTACTGCTTTTTCAAGTGAGAGGCTAAGGGAACTCATTGACTCTAAGTGAGCCAGATATGTTGGAGAGGTTAGCCTTTACATCAGGAGATCAATTAGTTTCTTAACCTAATAATGTAAGTCCTCCATGCAGTAGACTACTCATTGTGATCAGCTATAGCAAATTGTGTGTGAATGGTGTGTGTGTGCACCCTGTGATGTGGTGGTGCCCCGTCCCGGTTATTCACTGCCTTGTGCCTGCAGCTTTCGGGATCGGCTCCAGATTCCCACAAACCCAAATAGGACAAGTGGGCACAGAAAGTGGGTGGTGTGTACTGATTATGGAACGGCTAGGCAACCACAATAGAAACAATTTGATCCATTATTTGGATTAAAAGCTGTATTAGCTGTCATCTATTACACTTTAAAGTGTAATAGATGACATCATAAGTTGTTTAATGAACTGCAGGTCTGATATATAGCTGCTCCCAACACGTATGCGTTATATTATAGTAATACAATAAAAATGCTGTATAATACATGCATATTTCAGTGAATATAATTGTAATTATGAGCTTTTCTGAGTATCACCATTTCTATTCAAAAGTAAATTCAGGATTTAAAATTCTTCAGTTGTTTTCTCACGGGCTTAGCATCACCCAATGCAGTTTGTATTTACATGCATCCATATATTGTAGCGTCGGTGTGCATGTCCCAGCATGCCCTGCAAGTAATTGTAAATAGCCTCTTGTATGTATTTGTTGTTCATAAACTGTATTTGCCCGTTGTCACATGTGTATTGCTTGTGTCTTGTGTGAACCCTGCACGATCCTCGTGCATCTCTAGTGTTCTGTAAATTGCCCACTGTATGTGTACTGCAGCATCTGACCACCTTAGGTTTCCTTCCTGTGTTTAGTTACAGCACTTTGGGTGCCTGTTACAGATCTGTTATGGACTGCAATTAAAGAGCTTTTATTTTTTTCCAGTAATCAAGTGTCCTTATCCTTTGCTGCTCCTGTGGTGCCTCTGGCTGCTCTGCGCTATGATATAATAGTCACAGGTTACCGGCAACTTACTTGGATGAAGCTTGTCGATACTTTGCCGGTGTAATTGACCACTGTGAGTCATCCAAAATAATTTTACTGCAGACTTCTGGAATATCACATTTTTTCCTTTGTGGACGTATGATAGTTTGCAGTGTGTTACTCAAGATTGTTGATATCAAGTAACTTTCCTCATTAAATTCTTACAAAGAAATGCTTAGCAGGGGGATATCTGTCAGAACCAATATGTCATAGTGCTCATTTTTCACCACTGTGTCTATAGTGTTTTATTTTCTTTTTTCAGGCAAACATATTTTTATTATATACTACCGCTTTACTAGCGGGAAGTGTTGTGGTGAAGGTCAGAGCTTTCCAAGCTGACGGATGCTAATCCAAGTCCTTGCAAGGGATCCTGCTGCTACAGCTGGATACATAACTCCAAAAATCTTACTCTGTGACTGGTCACGTTGGGTAAGGTAAATTGAATTAGAGAATTGTTTCTTTTAGGGTGCAGATTGCTGTTGTTTTTACAGTGACGCACTGGATAGCACTGCAACCTCGGGGTCGTGGGCTTTATTCCCACCCCGGATATGTGTGTGTGGAGCTGTTCTGGCCACATCTTTTTCCCTTTATAATTTTGTTTCCTCTTGCAGTTCAAAATGTGATTTTGGTCAGTTGGTCTTTCTAAATTGCTTTGGTGTGTGCCCTGCAGTGGACTGGCATCCTATCCAGGGTGCCCCTCTCTTCGACCCTTGTTTCCTGGCTTGGGCTCGTCATGACCCTCTTTTGGATACATTATTATGTAGAATTGATGGAATTCCAATTCCTATTAAACAGCTTCCGTTATCTAACATTCAGAGAACAATTCCAGGCAATTCTTTTCCATTTCTCTTCTTTCAATACTTGGGGAGCACCTGAGATTGGCTATAGAAAAAACATTCCCCAGACAAATGGACAATATCTGCCCAATATATACCCAGTGGCCAGTGTCTTATTTTCACATTTATTTATCTATTTACTCTGAGAAATGGACGCCCTGCTTGTACTCTGAGTTTCTTACCTGCCGTGGCTCTCTTGAGAGCAGCAGATGCACCTCGGGCTCATTGAGCCACATCTCGGATGCTCATTAGCAATGGTGGCCGCAACAGTGGCAAATACATTTTGCTGCAGTGTCTTCACTGCTTTTCGTTGTAATGGTTTTAATATGTTTGAAGTTCCATTTAAGACTATTCCAAACTACTGAAAGCAAAACAGATGTTTACAGCCTAGAGGCTGTAAAGTAACGGTTACATCATTATCTGTTTTCTTTAAAAATGTTGTCACATACAGATCTCATTTCGTAGGAGCCCAGAGACAGTTCTGTACTGCAGTAGGACCGCAGCTATTTCCCCTCACTGCTTCTAATACTATGACCAATTTGCTCCTTGACTGACAGCCTCCCACCCTCAAGCCTAGAGAATTCATACTGCTCAGCAAATGAAGCACAGACATTTTATTCCACCATAAATCTACAAGAAAAGAAAGGGGGGGGGAAACCCTGCTGCTTGAATGTTACAAGACAGAACCCCGTGGAGAGATTGTTTAAAGAGTGGCAGTTGAAGGTGCAGTGCAAACGGAGTACTGTCAGCTTAAACCTGGGAGATATCTCAGCCCTCCTCTCTATCAATGGAAACCCGGAGGCCTCTGTTACCGGGGCACAGTCCTACTGAATCAAAGGGACTAAACAAAGACCAGCATTATCAAAGGCAGCCGAGAGCGTGAGGAAGCAGAATGCTCTGCACGCAGATGCGAATAACGGCAACACAAGGAAATCAGCAGTAAGTCCATTTCTGGAATAATACTGTTTGTCTTTGTGAAGTTCGGTTTTGGAACACAACAATGAATTCACAACACAGGAAAGGAATGCAAAAAATTGTTTTATAAAGATTCTACAGAACGTCAGTATGAGTTGCTGATGTAATGTCATCCAGATTTAACATTGTTTCACGCAGGGAAAATTACTACTAATTACTTATTTAACAGTGCTTTTACAAACAGGTCCCATGTAAATCACAGGGCCCTGATGGCATCTTACCTATAGTATTAAAAGAGATGAGGGATATTATTTGCCGACCCTTAACTT
>JAODKE010000043.1:34698591-34711376 GCA_026779605.1 Mormyrus hasselquistii
GTTTAATGAGGAACGCAAAAACAGAAACGTTATAATATCGATTCTGCTCGGAATGAACCGAATGGATTTTTTTTTTCGTTTTTAAGCCCTGCGTAAGACATTATGCTGGCTTCTTATCATGCTGATAAAGTAAAACAGTTGCATTGCACATAAATTGGCAGAAAGATTCACCTGTACTGTGCAACGTTGAGTCATCTGCATTTACTAAAATGAGGGAAGTGATTCATTAAGAAGTCAGCACAACCATTGCTGTTATAAACATCACTCAGAAATCTTTATTTAATCAGTGACTAAATGGTTCTATGGAAAGAATTTTCTTAAATGCAAAATCAAAACTAATATTTAATGGGATAAAAAGTCAGGTGTATGATTGTCTCTGTAGTAATTTAACTGTCCTTAACAGTAGGGCCACACAGAGACTTTTCGAGCTGCAAGTGCTTCTGACAGTAAAATTCACTGCTGGTGTGTGTGTGTGTGTGTGTGTGTGGTGGGGGGGGAGCCCCTCTGGCAAATTTTAACGTGATTGTCGGCAGTTGAAGATTGGCACTTGCCAACTTGGGGGGGTCCCTTAAATGGGGCTCCTAGGACTCAGAATCTCCCATGACAAAAGGGCCAGTTGCTCAGACACCCCCAGCTCCCCCCAAGCGTATGCCTGCTAAACAGACAACATTTTTACACCTCAGATGTTCAGATTTGCTAAAATCTACACTTCAGCCAAATCTGTACCTGTATCTGTACCCATTTACCAAACTAAAGCAGTCAGGTGAGCCATTCGAACAATCAGCTGGAAATACTCTGAGATATTTCCATAGCAACCAGAAAACTGACACTGTCACAAACACACTGTCCATGTCACTGTCAATGAAGCCTAACATACATCCATTTCCATGACTGCTTTCCCACAGTGGGTTGCAGTGAGTCTGGAGCTTATCCCAGAAAACAGAGGGCAGAAGGCAGGGGACACCCAGGGTGGGATGCCAGTCCATCACAGGGCACAGGGCACAGGGACCCTGGGTGGGATGCCAATCCAACACAGGGCACACATTCAAACACAATCTCACACTACAGGCACACAGTGTGATGCAAAATCAGCTAAATATCTGTTTGTGAACTGTGAGAAGAAACCGTAGTAGCCAGAAAAGCAGGAAGAATATGCAGATTCCACACACACACACAGCAGGGGAATCAAATCCACAACCTTACAGGCTGCAATCTTAACAGAATACTAAAAACAAGAAGCAGAACTCCAGTGTTGCTTTATATGCCTTTTCATGAGTGGTGTGTAGCTCAGCAGGTTAGGACACCTACACAGAACATCATGGATTCAGACCCTGCGGGTTGCAGAGTAGTAGTATCACCACTGGGCCCTTGAGCAAAGCCCTTATCCTCAGCCGATTTGTGTTCTGACCCCAAAGCTTGCCGTCACCCTGATTCTAACGTACGTATGTGTCTGTCAAAGAAAGCGAGATGTGAAAACTATCACTATTCTATTAACTGCCATCAGTTTCTGCTATTCATGACGTGACACTTAGCATGGGATCGGAATGGAGTTTACGCCTTACCTGACTGCAGTATAACTGCTCATATCTCTTGTAGAACCATCACCGTCCATTCAGGCTCAAGGAGGAGGCTCCACCCACCAGCCTCGTTTGGAGATGCCGTCATGGGGCAGATGGGAAAACACTTATTGTTTGGGGGGTTTGACACTTTCAAGGTGAGAGCTCACTGGACGTCTTTGCCCTCAATAAGTTATTATTTTTCCACTTTTTGGTAGTTTAATTTGTTTTGACACAAGCTGATGCAGACACAGAACCTTACTATTTTCATGCAAGCGACTCGTCAGGAGTTTTCTTGGGAACTCTGGGTAGCAGGTGGTGCAGTAGGTGCTTGCCGGAGATTTTATCCTTGACATAAAATCCCCAGGTAGCGATTACACAGTCTGATCTGTTTCTAGTGCCCAGCAAGGACAGCCAGTCAGAATGGTAATACACAGAATGAGCGTCGGCTGCCTATAGACACTGGCCTCCAGAAAACGCATCGGTGTGCTTAGGGCCAAATGTGGTGAAAAACAAAGATTAAAGTGCATTGCTAAGACTCCAAAGGTCTTAAATTATTCCGTATGTGGCCTATTATATAGCACAGCTCAACTTGTACCAATGTGCACAAGGCCAATACTGCAATACACAGGGTAATTAACTTTATTGAGCTCATTCAAACACAAAGGGATTTCAGAATAATGTTTTAATAGATGAGTTTTTTCATTTTTCTAAACGAAGACACATAGTAAAACCAGTATATAAAAGTATATCATCTTTAACACAAATCACACATTTTAACTTATGCCATTATTAGGACATTTTTAATTATGCCATTATTGGGACCACACTGATGAGTGTAAATGACAGTATGTCCATCTGTGTTTGTTTCCCCCCTTTTTTCCCTTAGCAAAACAGTTAAGAGACAGAGATTTGCAGCGCCTTTTTCCATAAATAAGGATCACGCAATGGCGCAGATTGCACCACTAATCTTGGTAATAGCAATTAAGCAAAGGCGTCTGCAGAAACGGCACGGCAGCCACCCGCCAAATGTGCCGCTGCCGCTCGGATTATGGCACCCCCTGGAAAGCCGCTCCGCCAGCCAAGGCATCCGCCACACGGCGGCCCTCCTCTGGGCCCCGGCGAGCCAACCACCGCCCGTTTTTTCCCCGGGAATTTTCACAGCCTCCCGGCTCTCTTGGATGAGCACCAGGTACGCAACAGCTTCTCATGAATATTCAGGACTCCGTGTCAGGTTTGTTTGCGGAGATGGACACCTAATTGCGGAATGCAGAGCTACAGTGAGCAGAGGGAGATCGTTCCGCTTTTTTGGCTGTTTATCCACGGCTGGGATAAAAGATCAGAGTCGCTCTCAGTCCTGCTGAGGACAGATCCCGGCTTTACCTATGTTTGTCATGTCTGCACATCATTGATCAAGCAAATCAAAGTAACAGCAACTTTTCTTGACACCAAAGGTGCACGCCTTCATAATATACTATATTTGCAATTAGGTACCGCATTATAAGGCATTTTACGCTATTATTAATTCTAATAGGAAAGTTAACAAACCATGTCAGTTTCCATGCTTAAGAGTGCAATACTTTAAAGCCTTAAAATAAAAAGCTTAATAATTAACTGAGAGCACTTTTCCCCAGCCAGCTACCCTGGTTTTTGTGGACTTAATGCAAAAGTATCTCTAAAGTAGCAGAAGCTTCTTTCTAGTGTGAACCAAACAGCCCAACTTCAAACCCTTAAATTTTATTGTACATTTTTAGCTGCACAGTTGACGAGCCGCGCAAAATCAGACATGCATGATATGAATCCTTTTCCAGCCTCTTTTGTTCAGGTACACAAAAGTTTCCTTCTGAGGTCTCTCACTCTGATATTCTGTGCCTGTTAAATAAATGACTGCTGTCGTATCCCAAAATCTGAGCATGTTCGGATTCAAGTAATGATACCATTTTTAGGCAATTTATAAATGTCAAAACATATGTGATTTTGTGTGTGACCTTCAGACTAATCACTTGACGTGCATTTCCATAAAGGTCATCAAAATTAAAACACATTTAAAATGAAATGGTGATACGTCATTGAAAACAGCCAATTAGATCTGTAACCTAGCTGAAAATCTTAAACATCTTTAACACATACTGATTTTCGAACGCGTACAAATTTTTCAAATAAAAGCTTTCATATATCACTTTCAGTTATTCCACAATTCCTGACTGAATTCAAAATTTACGTTCATCTTCTTGCAAAGTCTAGACTTAGAGAAGGTCTCACGTGGTATGGTTTTCACACTTATTTTGACAAGTTCATTAAGCTGCAGTGGTTGCAGACTGGCAGAGCATTTTCAGTGTCCCATTCAGGCATTGTTCACTCACTTTACATTTCATTCACTCGTCACAGTCCAGCATCCTCATATTGCAATCTGACCCAGACAGGATTGCTGTAAACACACACAGACTCCTCTGGCATTGTTAGCAGATATCCTATGGAGACTCATGTGAAGCACGGAAGTCTCTGATTGATCTGGGCTGCACAGCAAGACAGACCTGTACAATATGGTTTTGGGAGATCAGAGCAATTTGCTTTGGCTTGGCTTCCACATTACATTTATTTATTTAACAGATGCTTTTGTGACATACAAGTGAGAATCAAAGCACAGGGTCAGCCCACATCCCAGGACCTTGCTCCGCAGTGGTGAGGTCGCTCTGCTGGGCACGGGATTTGAACCAATGAAATTCTGCAACTTGCAAAAATACACAGCAGTCCAAAAACAAATGCGAAGCCTGGGAGAAAGTGTAAATCCAATATACAAAGCCAGGACCGGGATTTGAACCCAAACCCTACAGGTGCTGGGCTACAGCACTACCCACTGTGCCACCATAGTACACACAACACCACCCAAATGGACATAAAAAACAGATAATGTGATGCTTTCGGGTCGAACATACCGTCTCCTGGCCCCACCCCCCTCCCCATCTGCTGCCTCCGTGTTCATCTACAGCCGAAGTGTGTTAAAGCTATCCTTCTACCTTCTACTATTTGTTGCTAATTTGATTATCTGGACTGCTCCTAAATTCATTTGGTTTTTCAGGTATTAGTGTGAGGTATACAACCTGCAGGCACTGATAGCTTCATCTTGTATTTTATGCGAAGTTTTCAAATTGGAATAAAAGCAGCACTTTATAGAGCATAAGTAGCAACCTAAAGCATTTCATTTTCTCTTTCATGTGTCTCTGTGTTAGTGGATGTAATAATGAGAAAATAAACACAGATTTCTCATATTTAAGCTATCATACAGCTCGGGGAAATACTTTGGGAAATATGTGTTTACAACTGAAGAGCCATTTACACAGTTCAGCTGGAGTCTTATCTTTCTAATCCAGGCAGGATTAAGCAGAAGCTGATACTTAACATTCTCCCGCTTATTTCTGATTTGCCTGTTACTCCCTGAAAAAAAGAAGAAAAGCCCAAACCCTCATACACAATAAAACACTTCACCAAGTTCCTCATTCATTTTGTCCAGTCATCCCTGTTTCTGGCATCCTCACTGTGTTTTTGCAAAACGCGGGGAGCGGTTCTTTGGTTGCAGTATACTTGTGAGGCTTTGCAGCATTGCCGTTGCTGTTTTCAAGTGGACTGGCTCCCAAATTCTTGCCATTAAAGCTGGTAGCAGTGGCAGCAGTCACAAAATTCAAAATAACCACTTAACACTGACATTGCGGGGCTTGTTGCACTACAAGTCACTAAATGAATTTCAATTGCTAACTGTGATGAGCACATAATAAAAATTGTTCATGAAGCAAGCACTTTATAAAATATATTTAGGCCAAAATCATAAGAGTTACTTCATGGAGATAGAGGACAGAGTATCTATAGTGGGAATTTGGACCATTCTTCTAGGGAAAAGCCTCCAGTTCTTTGAGGGATGATGAAGGAGGTGGAATTCCACTCCATACTCTGTCCTCCAAGACTTCCATAAATACTTCAATGACGTTTAGATTCGGAAGGACGTGGAAGTTTCTTGAAGTCGTCCTGCTGTTCATAAATTAATCCAAATGACAATAAATATAATTCTGCAGTTTCTGTGACTGCAATTCAGGAAGCACCTTTTTGGCTGCTTTGTTGCTCTGTGAGTTGCCTCAGGTTGCTTTGAAAACTCACATATCAAAGCAGTGATTGCCCGACCTATTTCACAGCTGCTAATAACACTTACCTTTGAAGCTGCTTTTATAATTGTGATTTAGTTACTTTATAGTTAAAAGTAATTTTTCATGTGGTGTTTCTGTTATTTCATGTGCATATTTACTGATGGAATTTACATACTGATTTTTCAATGTACACTAATTTTTTTGGATGAAAAATTGTCTAGATCATAATCACCCATCTCTTTACATTGAGCCAGAATTCCTCTTGCCAAATCTCACTGAAAAAATCATGCTGTGGAATTATGTGTGATAATTAACAATAGTACCCTGTGACCCTATCCGGGATGATGGGTATAATTAAACATATTTAACAATTAGTCATTTGAAGAAGGAGATGAGACCAGAAGAGAGGGCTTGCTGACCTTTGTAGATTAGTGCTTGCTGTGTTCCTCTTTAAATACTCATGAGCTGCCCCATTAAAGTTTCTCTTGGTTCCTTCCAGTCATTCTCCCACCAGCCTCCACCCAAACCACAGACAGCTTGTGATCCTATGCGCAGCTTGTTTTCCAGAGATAGACAATAACCGTCATGATTTCCCGTAGAGCCATGATTTCCTATTCATTAATTCCAAAGCAATTGCACCCCACAGTCTGAACTTGGCTTACACACCTTGGTTTATCTGGGATTATGAGCAGTGATGGTAGACGGGAATATAACACATGCAAAGCGGATTTGCAGATCCCTGCCTGTTTACATTATAGCACCAATACCATATAAATCCCACCTTGCAGTGATCATGGCCTGTGATAGAGAAATATCACACAAATAATACAGCAAAGCTCATGTTTTATGAACTTTGTTACAGTGGGTGAACATCTAAACACTAGCCAAGTGTCCATTAAATAGGATACGTTATAACAGCAGGAACCACTTTTAAAGTACCAGAAGTTTCAAAGAACTGCATATACACAGTTCTGCAGAAAATTAAGGGACCTTATATTTTTAAAAAACCTGCAGTCTTAAATTCTGGTTTAATCCCGGTTCTGCTGGCAGAAGGTTACACTGTGCATCCAGCCGCTTCAAGGCTCCAAGTTTATAAGACAACAGTAAAGAAAAACAAGGTGAAGCAGGAGACACTGGCGATAACCAAGAACAGAGGGCAGAAGTAACTTTCTAATGCCAAAGATGACCATCAATTTATTTGTATAAATAATTTGTACAAATGCTTAAGTGTCCTTAGTCTGTGCACATATTACAAATAACGCAGTAAGTGTACTTACAATACAGGTGTGATCTCATTAGCCCAGTGTTCAAGACATCAATATATCTATTATTTAGCTTTCATTTGAGGGTAATTAGGTATACAGGCATCCCGTTCATCTTTGACCATGACCATAAAGGGGACACTATCCCAGCCATACTGATACAGAGGAGGAACCGTGAGAAAAGGGGAAAATGGATTCAGTGTCTACAGCAGTCGTGCACATTCAAGATGCCCAGTAACATCAACAGTGGCGAAAAGGAACCTGTGTCTTTAATGGGAATGTCCCAAAAAGTGCAGATGAGAAATCAATGCCGTTCATTGGGATGTCATGTCATTAGTGTCGGTGGTGGAATGCGGTTGCTCTGCACAAACACCAATGGGACGAGGTATGATCTGCACTTACTGCGTCGCCCTTACTGCTGCATGGCTTGCAATGAAAAGACAGTCCCAGAGGATCCACAGAAAAAGTGATCTTTAGGAAACCATTTTAACATTTTCGGTTTAGCTTTTTACAGCTCTAAAGAATAAATGCAGTGTAAAATAATGTTTTCAGAAAACGGGGGACTTTTTTGAAATGGTCTTGTAGTTTATATTATTATCACAGCTGAATCGCCTTGGTGACTGTGGTGCATTTTCAGGCCTATCTGAACAGACATAACTGTTATATGCATTAAACAGTAAAACACATTATTTGGTCAGACTGTTAAGAGCTGAGAGCTGCTTCACTGTTGGACTCTTGCCTTTACAAAGAGAGACTAAAGGCCCACAAAACAGATTATTAATTCTCTTAAAGTCAACCTTTTCATATCCAGGGTATTATCTGAGCGGTATATTTACTGTATAAAGTTCCCCAAGGAGACAGGCAGGCAGAGAATTTCAGACAGTTTCCTTGTTCAGTCAGCACTGCCTGAACTCTGAGAGTGTTGTGGTTGCAGAGCATATAAAATGTAGGGCAAAGGGATTTACTCAGCTGCATATTTTCCAATAGATCAGAAACAGCATCCAGGAGCAGTGAATAAATGACATGAACGGAGAAAGGAATGAAGGCGTCCATTTGCTCCATTTGAAATGTTATCTGCCCTCTATTACATAGGCAGTTAATTACTCCCCTAAATTATTCCATATGTAGAATGAATACCGTTTAACCATATTTGTGTGCAAGTGGGT
Source organism: Mormyrus hasselquistii (assembly GCA_026779605.1). Classification (NCBI taxonomy): domain Eukaryota; kingdom Metazoa; phylum Chordata; class Actinopteri; order Osteoglossiformes; family Mormyridae; genus Mormyrus; species Mormyrus hasselquistii. The sequence goes on from JAODKE010000043.1 coordinate 34,706,712, forward strand.
ATTCTGCGTCTATATGCTCCACTTTGGTGTCATTATTAATGATTTTGTTCATTTTTGAGTTGAAAATCCAAGTGTATGTTAATGCTTCTTAATGCTCCTGAAAAACACCCCAGTCTTTCCATCTCTCCTCCCAGTTCCCACATACAGATTTGAGGCTTTACATAATTAGTAAAGATTCATCGCTAGTCGCAGCTTTATTGGTAGATTCTCTTATTCGGCTGCTTAAAATAAACTGCAGGATATAGCGATGGGGTCTCCTTCATACCCCATGACAGATTCTCAGCAGTTAAAATAAACAGCCTCTCTCTCCTCAGCTGTCTATTTGCTGTGGTAGCTCTCACACCTCCACCCCCGTGCTTGAGAGCAATCGCCAGTCTGCAGACGTCTCGTTTGAAACAAACACTCCAGACTCCAGATCTGTTGGAAGATCGTCATGGCAGCCCCATGCACAGGGTAATATGCTCTTACTGCCTTACATTTTGCTATTTATTCTTTCGGGGCTTCTAGGAACACAATTTAACCCACTTTAATTGTCGTTTTGAGGCTGTTAAGGAGGTTGGATCCCGGATACCATTCTGGTTATAAACCCACCTACTTCCCATAAAATACACAGGTGCTTTATATGTCTGCACCATAACATTTACAACCTAATATAATCCTTAAATGTGCCATAAAAGGCATCAGCTCTAGGTATCAGAGAGAGCTGAGTACTTTCTGAAGTTTAAGGAGACTAACACGTTAACAAACAGCATGTTTGTAGATGTGGAGGTCAATTTCCTGAATATGCAGTTCCCACAGTGAACCTGGCTCTATGTTTTATGTGCTTTGTCAGAAATTCAAACAAACCCAGGTATCCCAAGCCAATATATTCCCAATTCTTTCCGGTCTGTATTTACATCAGAATGTCAGCATACAATGACAATAAATCCCATTTTGAGTTTTTCATGCAAATATACTTTAGGTTGTCGACCATCTTCTTGACGTATGTTATCTTCAATTCACATAATAAATACTCCTACGACAGAGTAAGTTTACAGAAAACCCAAAACAATCGCCTGACCATCTGTTGATGCCTTTCATGGTTTCTATTTTTATTTCCTATATGCAGCGTGAATGTTTTCCTGCCATGTCAATAACATGAATGAAGCAGAGCAGTACAGACAGACTCACAGAGCTGCAGCACCACTGAGTAATTATAATACAGCTGCCTTGTCAGTTTTGATTAGAGGCTGGTTTGAGGCTGGTGCTCTGGGCACACGCAGACTTTCCGCACTCGTGGATTTGGCCTTATTCATTTCCACATGGCAATCGCGGCTAAGATCCAGGAGCAATGAAGGAAAACTAATTACTTCCTAAAAGCACCGCCAACGCGCAGCCCACGGAAGGATATCCGGCTCGCTGGAGGATGTGGCGCCCCCTTTTGGCGACCTATGAAGGGACCACAGTTGGACCCTAATATCACCATTGCAATGAAAATCACCTCACTCCCTGCACAAACTCTTCAGGGACTTGAGGTCTTATGTATGGAAACTTCTGGCTGAGATTTTGTGAATCATTTCTCGAGCACCTGGATCCGCAGGTGACTGCAGCTTGTTGTGAAACAGTGAATGACTGATGGATGCTTTCACCGCGAGAGACACGCATCTATGGGCATCGGGTTCCTAATTAGCCATCTTTACAGGCCGTTAGTTTCTCCCAAGTGTTTGCAACTGCTCCATCACAACAGCAGGATACGGCATACAGTCATTTCCTCATAAGGAGACCAACTCCTTAGTCACACAGCCAGACTGATTTATCATCTGAAAAACAATCAAAGGTATGAGATTAAAAACACACTACTTTAAAATCCATTCCTGCTTTATGTAGACCTGTTGCTAATTTTCAGCTTATGTGCATTGTTTAAAATCAAGATGCCGTTGTGTAGGTTGTGACACCGGGAAAGACCCACCATTGTAATATTATGTGCTACATCTATTGTGAAATGCTCCCATTAAATATCCAGCTCTTTAAAGGAAATGGTCATTTTATCTTATAATGGTTTATGTTTTGTAAGATGTTGATATAGGACATCCATTCTTCCGTCTTCCAGCCTCTGAGCCAGTACATGGTTATGTGGAGCCGGGAAGCAGCACAATGCAGGGGACAATGCAGGGGACAATGCAGGGGACACCCTGGACGGGATGCCAGTGCACTGCAGGGGACACCCTGGACGGGATGCCAGTGCACTGCAGGGGACACCCTGGACGGGACATGACAGTGCTCTCACATGGATAGACACATACTTCGGGCCATTTCCCACTGGCATGTTTTTGTCGTGTGAGAAACCTGGAGTACCAAAAGGAAATCCCACGCAACATATGGAGAACCTACAAACACATGGACGGCAGAGGAGGGATTCCAACCCATTCAACCCTGGAGGTGTGAGTCGGCAGGGCCGCCCACTGAGCCACTTCGCATCCCTCAGGCAGACAACATACATGTGATCTTACTAGTGTAGAATCGTAAGTTTGGCTTAAGCACCAAAGTAACATGATTAAATTAATTACAATATTGACTGAAGTAGCTCATAGCAATCGAATCAAACTGCCTGCGTGCCACACTGCAGACAACAGATGGACCTACAGTTATGCAGAAACATCTGGGAAATATTAAGCTACACAATACCTTTTAGCAATAGGATGAAAATGTAATGAAATGGGAAGAAAATTAAAATGTACAATAAAATAAACCAGACTGTATTCCCAAAACATCAGTGGCTATGTAGGGCAGATTTTATTTCAAATATGTACATATGTTCAATTTATATGCAATGAGTATTTTCATCAACAGACCATCCATTACACATTCAAGGTAATGCAATGAAAATGACAAAACTGTTGTTCATTACTAAAATTCCTCATCTTCAAAAATACTTTGATGTATTCATTTGGAGCATCAACATTAACGGACATTTTACACTTTTGTCGTTTACAGATCATGTTCAAATAAACAGTAAGATAATAGCAGGATTTTTGATGAATGAGTGCAAAAAAAAAAAAAAAAATGTATGAACTAACAGAATCCCCCGTACAAGATGATCCTGCTCTTTCCTTAGGAAGTAAATAAGTGCCTCTGGGTTCAGCTGTGATGTTTCCCTCTTTACTCAGGATCAGCTGCTCAAAAGCACTGAAAATGTAGGAGTCAGTGAAGTAAATCTGTGGTCACCTTGCTGGAAAGCGCTGTTAGGACACGGCGCCCTTCAAACCTCACGGAGGCCCTTTAAAAAAAAAACCAACTCGCAACAGCAGAAGCTCAGGTCAGAGAACACAGCACTGTGAATATGCATCAGACACACGCAGAGTAATACTGCACTGAGGAGCAGGGACATCTGGCCCACTGTGTGTGGTGTTTACATGCAACCACATCCATCACAGTTGCAGAAACAGGAAGCTGCTCAAGATGCTACATTTCCTTCAATTTACAGTCGCCATGGTGAATGTGACAGAGAACAAACACGATATCTCTAGAGGACACATTAAACAGTCTCCTTATGTATGGAGCAATATCATTTCCCATCATTGTATGGGTAACTCTGACAACCTTAATAGCTTCAAATGAGAGCAGCATTTCAGCAGGGGGTTATAGGAGTAGGCTGGAGGGTTAGACACTGCAGCTCTTTCCTCTCCTTTGTAGCACAGTTTCCAGACAGAAGGTCAATACAGTCCCCCGCGATTTCTGGGGGTCCATCAACTTGCATGGGATCTTTATTTACACTATACGCTAACTGAAACCTAACACTTCCTTCAGTTACGAATGTAGGCAAAAAAAAAAGAAACACACACAGTACTGTTAGCAGTACCTGTGACTGTCACAAGTAGAACACAGATATTTTCATATAATCTTTATGACAAAAGGATCCTTAGCCTCACAAAACAGCCAGAGGGGTCCGAGGCACAAGAACAGTAAAAAGTCCGCCTGGGGTCCACATTGGTTAGTTCATTACTCACAAATGCTGTGCGGACACAAGAAGTCACCAATGAGCACATGTACAGGAACAGACCACAGTTAGCACAGTACTGCCTTTGTGAAGAACAGTGCTCCTAAAATGGAAGACAGATGAGGTAAAACACTAAAGCTAGGCATGCTGAACTCTTCGGTTAGTAGTAAAGGTGCACTGATCCCATATTTGTGACTGGAATCGCAACCGATCTATACCTAATTAGACATATCAGGTATTGGTCATATGTTCAATACTTATTTAGTTTTCAGCAGTCTAAAAAGTACAGGTCCTATTTCTTGTTAAATCAATTTGTACAATCAATGGCACCACAGCCCTTTCCAATTTTAGATGCATTTTTGAGGCATCCAAGCTGATGCCTCAAATTAACGGCGCCACTCAGTCCATTTGCCACTCAGTGGGTGCCTGCTGTGACATCACACACATATACTTTGCAGTAGGAGGCACACAAAAACATCAGATAATCAGGTGAAGATCAAAGTATTTTACATTTTTACATTAACGAAATTATTATGTAAAAAGCAGTGGATGATCTGGGAGTCACTATAGTTGTTTTGCTCACTTGCAACAGCTTGTGATGGGGGGGGGGGGCTGCTATTGCAACAAAGTGTAAGTAATGTTGTTGCCAGTGGGAGAAAAATTGTGGATCATTGTAAGCTTTCGCTACA
>JAODKE010000043.1:34771741-34784352 GCA_026779605.1 Mormyrus hasselquistii
TTTTCGCTGGTACTTGTGACTAGTGACATGGTGAATTGCAATAGCAATAAAGGCAATCAATCAATCAATCAATCAATATCTGCTCTGTACAATTTTTATTTAAAAAGCTTAAGTCAAATGTAAATCCAATTTTTATTTATATGCTCTGGTATTCAATGCTAATAGGTCTTCATAAGGTGTATGTGTATGAATATGCTAACTCTATAATAGTATTTTAACACTTATACAGAAAGGGAAATTATACACATAACAGTAGAAGATAATTAAATCTTTAATCACAATTATTTGTATGACAATTAATCATCATCTAAAATTTCATGACTGTGACGGCCCTACTTGGAAGTGGTATTTGGGAGCCTGCATGCATGATGATGCCCTGCAGCCTTTACTAGAATTATCTGCTAGGCGGATTAGTACTGCCGGCCATATGCTCACATTATTAATGATTAACCTGTAAGGACCAGGGGCGGAAGCTCATGCTTTTCTAAGTGCACAATGTGATAAAACTTCATCAGGATGTAGGGATAAGGATTTGACGTGTGTGTGTGTGTGTGTGTGTGTGTGTGTGTGTGTGTGTGTGTGTGTGTGTGTGCGCGTGCGTGCGTGCGTGCGTGCACACGGTGATTTATGTTCATCTGGGAGGTATTCCACAAAACAAGATTTCTCAGTTAACTTAAACTAGAAGTCATGATTGTCCAATCAGAGTTTAGGTAAGGAGCACTCTTATTGGACAATCATCACTTAAGTTAACCCAGCTAACTGAAGTCATACTTTGTGGAACACTGCCTTGGACAGCGGGGGCAGCTGAGGTGCAGAGTGGTTGTGGCCACACTAATCTTCAGCAGGTCTCAGAGTTGGCTTGACGTGCATCAGCGGCAGAAGAAGCTTTTCATCATGAGAGGAGGCTCCCATCCTGTGGGGTTTTGTCAGGCTGGTCTTTGAACCCCTGGGGACCATTTCAATCCCATAGTGCTCAGCGGAGCAAAGCCAGCAGCCCCAGCCAGACCACTTGACATGCTCTCATTTGGGTGACAGGTGGACAATTTATTAGTCTCTTGTTGTCATGCAGAGCACGTTACAGTTCAGCTGTATATGCTCCAATCAGCTTTTGTCTCATTTGCACACACTAGAACACGGCCCCTGATTGGTCCCCTCCCTACTAGGCACAGCTGTAAGCCAGCTGTGTCTGGTTGTGGTTGGCTATGGATTCACACGTGAAGCCTGCCATAAGCACACAGGGGCCTAAATCTATGGGAGTGGGTGTATAGAGAGGTCTTTGACTGTGAATGGTTTATTTATCAGAGTTCAGGTTAAGTGATTTATGGTGCCATTTTCTAGAAAGTTGACATTCGGCCTCTCATGGGGAGTATTACCAGTATAAGATGGAAGAACGTACCAGTGTGCTTTATTTAAAGGCTCTTTTTGGCAGTGTTTACCTATTAATGTCTCCTGCCATTCACCTCTGGTGAGGTGTGGGTGCTAATTTGACCATCTGCTTCTGCGAGGTTTTCTGCATCAATGTTCTGACGCCTCATCCCACTTACTTCAAAATTGAGGACAGAATCTATCGCCCTTTTTATTAGTGATGCTAGATGCTGGAGACACTAATAACCCTAAAATATAATTATTAAAAGTAAAGTAAAACTATATGCTGGGTATATTAATATGGTCAGATTTAGTAACTAATTTCAGGAAATGTCTTGGTATGTTACAAAGTCTTATAATGAAGAGTTTTATTAATTATCATCTAATGATCAGTATATGAATGTTGACTTCCTCCTCCGTAGTGGAATCTTTCTTAAGCTAATTGGAATCTCAGAATGCATAAATCCCGCTGGTGTTGTGTGTCTCTGCCCACCGATTGCCTGGCACTGTGCCTCTGTGCGTCCTGTGCTTCCTGCCGTAGGCTCCAGGTCCCCTGTGGCCGTCTCCAGGAAGCGCGGCTGGAAGATGCGTGATGATGTAATAATGCTAAATGAATCCTCTAAGATTCTGATGTGAAATTAATTAAACTAAAAACTGAAACTACCTTTACAGGTATTGCAGAAATAGACAATGTCCCTGAGACAGACAGGTTACTCTGAGTGGGTTTTGTTTTGTATACCTGGTACATGACTGAGAGAGAGCTAGAGTGGCTTAGCCACCATGCTTTTGAGGAGTACTATTACCCTCATGCTTTTGAGGAGTATTATTACTAACGTTCTCTTCAGGAGTATTATTACTGTCATCCAGCTGCTGCCATCTGTTCATGTTTTACAGGATCCCACCAATCTGGATAAGTTTAACGTCTCCGACTTCTTCCATGTGAAGAACAATATGAAAGTGCCAGATCCAGGTTGGTGCACTTTTCATTAGAGCAAACACGCTTTAAATGAGCTTTAAATGAGTTCACTTAGATGGTCTGACAGGTTACAGGGGACATCCGTAACTGGTGATGGAGAACAAATTACAGAATAATGTGCCTCACCACAATGAGCCAGAAGAAGCCTAGAAAAGCATAATTCTTTCAAAAAGCATCAATGTCCATGTGGACCATAGTGACTCAGATCAACCAAGTGTAAATGAGTATTAATCTGAATCACATCCTGAGCTTTAAAGGGCTTTCATTTCGGTGACCTGCACTAGTAACACCAATATTCCATCATTTGCGGTTGATTCTGATTTAGACTATTTGATTTGCTCTGTCATAACGCGTGTTTTAGTCAGTGTGGATCTTCACCTAGAAGCACTGTGTGACAGATGCTCGTCTTTGAGTGACACAACATCGCCGTGACGCTTTTGGTTTCCCTTGTGTTCCTCTCCACTCAGATGAGGAGAAGGCCAAGCTGGACCCAGCGTATCACCTGAAGTCCACCAACCTGGAGACCAGGGAGACCCTGGCTGAGCTTTACAAGGACTACAAGGGGGATTCACTGCTGGCTTCTACCATGAAGGAGCCAGAGAAGAAGAAGACGGACAAATTCAATGCCGTAAGCACGATAAGAGCGCCTGAGACGACTGTGTACCTCCTGCAGCTCTGTCTCCCTGTGCCTTTCTCTGTCAAAAACATGCATGGCTCATTGTCACAGCTTGCATTGTAGAGCAGAAGGTCATTAGCACAATAGTCACTATCCGTGGGCAAAACTATTACCGTGGCTTTTGGGGCCACTTTGTCTAATCCCAGTCCTGCTGTTCCTTTTCGTTTTACCTCCATGGCTGGGTTTTTTTAGAGTAAGCAGAAATCTCTATGTGGAGCGTAAAGTGGTTCAGCACCTGACTGAAAATCCCTTTTCTTTCTTTTGGACTCCTCGAGTTGTATCGCGCTGCATTTGTACCGGATAGCACATAATTCATTACCATAATTAATGATGTCTCCATTACCACTGCTGCTCTTTGAGGACCTGCAGCATTTTTCGGTGTCTGGGGACATTTGTGCCACTGTGGAGTTTGTCTAAGGGAGTGATCGGACCATTGTTTCAGGAAGCTCTTTTCTAATCGGTGTGAATTTAGCAACAGCAGGAAATTGTGCTGTTTTACCGGTCGCTCCTATTTTGCTGGAGGGAGACTGAGGGAGCCAGGAAGCCATTTTGATGGCCCTGGGGTGAAGGCCACACCCCCGCTGAGTGAGCAGCGCTCCTGCCTGCCTGGCTGCATGCCTACCAGAACCTTGCTTGACTGCATATGGAATTCAACAGGAAAGCCAATTAAGACAAAGTTTCTGCAAGTAGTTACTCCCTGTACAGAAAGTACAATGAACCACTTCAGTACAGGAACCCTCCCCAGTATCAGTGCTGATTTAGCAGCGATTTGCTTTTGGGCTGGATTTACATCCACTCATAATCTCATTTGGTGGGTATTTTCACCTCCCTCTCAGCAATCTGTCCACTTGGAAATACCGTCTATTTTTATATTTGGTAATAGAATGGTGTGTGTTCTTCTGTCCAGGCCCACTATTCCACTGGTCGGGTGTCGGCCTCTTTCACCTCCACTGCCATGACCCCACAAACGACTCACGAAGCAGGTAAACCCTACTGCCCCACTCGTGTGCATCCGGGTCTAAACACTCCGAATCAGTCTGGAGAAAATGTTGCTGCGCTCTATAGCATAGAATCCAGTATACATAAGTATTTCATACGCTTACTTAGATGAGGAGTTTTGATAGTTCGTTTTAATTATTAAACAGTAGGACGCAACTGTGCCGCCTGTTCTGAAATATGAACAGGCGGCTTTGGACTCAGGCTGTTAATGAATATGCCAGCATTTCCTGCCGAACACCTTCCTGAATCAGATAGCAGGACCGGTGATGTCTGTGTTCCTCTTTGAAGATAAGATCGCGGACGACGTTGTGCGCTACCAGTATGTGAAGAAGAAGGGTTACATTCGCCTTCATACCAACAAGGGCGACCTCAACCTCGAGCTGCACTGTGACAAGGTAACAGCCCCGGGGAGATCACCCTCGAGGCGTGATGTCCATGCACCTGCTTCCAGTCCGGGACACTTGCTGTGCTGATGTCTTGATGTTTGCGGTTAGATCAGCATGAGCGTCCGTCACATGGGCTGCTGTATATCCGCCTTCGAGGTGGCACCCGTGGACTGGGCTCACCGCCTTCGCCCGCAACTCTTCACATGGGGCCACACGTGCAAACTCACCAAAAGGTGTATTCTGCTTACTGTTGGCAAACTCAGAAACACGGCCCTTGTTTTGCTCAATTTATTTTTTATTGATTGAAATGGTTTTTTGGGAGACATTGCATATTGAGTGTGGCTATAAAGGTTTTCACTTACCGGTTTCTTAATGTAATGAAAAGCCTGGGGACAGAATGAATCCACTTCACATTTATGTTTTCAATATCCTAGCCTTACATTTTGGCTAATATAATTATACAGCAATTTTTTGCATCCCTCTTCAAAGATCCATTCCGTCTGTGGATCTGAGTGAGTCATTCTCTGCTTCCCCTCTCAGCATTGTCACTCGGGTGTGTTTTTGTAATGACCAAGCAATTTTGTTTTTTTTTTTCTTTCTGTGGAACTAATACATAAAATCCATTAAAACCAGCTTGTCTCGTTCTGCAGTTGCGCGTGTAAGAAACAGCCACATCAAAATCTAGAATCCATGCATTCTTGTCTGTCTTTACACACCCAGTACACAAGTAACAAGTTTTACTATAATCATGTAATTTTTAAAAGGTCACTTGAAACACAACTAGTAAATTCTTTAGATGGGCCATGAAAAATGAGTGACATTCACGTGTCTGGTCATATGTGCACGTTTCAGTTTAATATGTATAATTTAAATTTTAACTTATTTTAACAATTAAAATTTTCAAAGAAAAGATGCCAAAGAGCACTTTCTAATGGGGGCTGCATATTAATTCTCGATTGACAAGTAATCTGTTTAACGTCTGTGTCTTCTCCTCCGTTTCTCTTGCTGCGTGTGCTTAATCAGTACTGCCCCCATAAGAAAATACTCATATCGCCACCTTGTCCACACGCACCGTCCTCCCCCGACCTGTGTTAATGACAGTCCTGTGCTCCGAATGACAGTGCAGTTTAGTTATACTCTCTCTTTAGTTCTGTTCTTGACAGATTTCCTAGGAATGAACAGGTATAAATGGGAATGACTCCTTTTCCCTTTAAGTTAGACTGGGCTTGTGGCTGACGCTCCCTTGATTTAAATGTACGACATAAGGGCTGTCTCTCGCCCTTAAGGAGTGCTGGGCGTGATAAGAGTGAGTAATTAGGATTAGGTAAGTGATTAATGGTGTTTTGTTGTATTCATGTACAGCTGGTGTGTGTGTGTGTGTGTGTAATGCACGCAGTAGTTGGCTGACGGCAGCTCAGTGTGCATCCTGCCCGGTGACGTCCTGATCGCTGCCTCTGTATCCCTGCAGTACAAATCCCAGCCCCAGGTCGTTGTCGATGGATTGGTGGGCAGATGAAGTGCAGTAGGGTGTCTTTTGTTAACCTACTCGGTTATTGATGAACGTTCTGTGCACTGGATGTGTGTGGCCTCCGTCGCCCGCCAACACGGAGCATCTCCACTGGTGGCATGGTGTAGGAATGACGGCCCGGGCAGCGGTAATGGAAGCCGCTAAGCCTGACCCCCGTGTGCCCGGCCATGTACAGGCTGGTGCCTCAGAACGGGCGCATCGCCCAGCCGCCCTCTGTTTGGCGTATCATTCATGTCACGGCGATCCTTTCTCAGGCACAGGTGGCAAGAACAGATAACTTGTTTAGGTGGCCTATTTACATGGAGTCTCTTCATATCTCTTTGTCCCCAAGTTCACCCTATTTATCATTCTACTAAAAATGGCATCCCATAAGAGACACAAAGCATTGGTGCCCATTGACCATCGTATGGTCATCTTATTATTCACCAATAAAGATGAGCCCCTTTCAGCCTCACTTGAGGAACAAAGCCGGGCTGGTTGTGCCAGTCAGTGGGTCACACTCTCAGCCTCCATTTGTGAGCCTCTCTTGTACCTCCTCTATCCCTGGGAAAAAAAAACCCAGCTGATCAAATTTCTGCGCTCTCATAACTACTCAGTTTAAAAAGGAAAAAAGGGGCCAGCTCTTTGTGTGAGACTCAATACATTTTATAGACCAATAACTGCCTTGCTGTCATGGATACAGCTTTCCTTACCCTGGTGACCAGCTGCTTGGTGGAATGTTACTTCTCCTGATTGGCTCCCTCGGCGTCCAATTAGGATAAAAACGGGAAGTTCTAGTGATAAGAAAATAGCCCCAGCTTCTATTCTGAATATTTTTTTCTGTGATCTAGTGACGTGCATTTGTTCAGCTTTTATTGCACATGGTTTTATGTTCCTGGTGTTATTGACAAATTAAGGAAAACATCACTTTTACCATTTTCATGTAGTTTTTTTGCTTACAATTAATGAAATACATTTAATGATTTTCAGATGCATGTATTCATGATATGTATGAGTAACACCTACATTTAATAGGTAAAACTGAAATGTCTACACTAGCAGTATGTGCTCATTTTAACTACCTACATTTAGTTTATACATAATTTTTGTCAGGTCCTATATATGCCTGCCAACAAAATATGTATGCTTTCCAAAAATTATGCTTTGCATTTTTCCCCACAAACCTTAATCAGCCAAGGGCAAAAGTGATTTTGGATGTTTATAGCGCAGTTGAATTTAGTGCAGATGTGGAATGTAGCACAGACATGTCTGTGTGTTTCAGCATCGAAGAGCTACAGTTGCTTTCTCTCTTTACACTTGTGTATAATCAGCAGAAGCTCTTGTCCAGTGTGATGTGCATGTGTCTCTACAGCTGTAGCCATGGATTGTTTTTATTTTATTTTATTTTTTTTCTCTCATTTGTTTTTTCCCTAAACCACGAACATGAATCATTTTTATGCAACTTTCATTAGCTGCCAGGATGAAGTTTTTTGTTTAATTTGAACGGCTGCCATAAACTGAAACAGACTTTTAAAATCCTTGGTGAGTTTCATCATATGCAGGTGAAACTCAAAATTAGAATAACGTGCAAAAGTTAATTTATTTCAGTAATTCAACTTTAAAAGGTGAAACTAATATATGATATAGACTCATTGCATGCAAAGCAAGATATTTCAAGCCTGTATTTGTTATAATTTTGATGATTATGGCTTACAGATTATGAAAACCCAAATCCAAAAGCTATTTTGAAAAGGTTCAATATTGTCGGCTCAAAGTGTCACATTCTAATCAGCTAATTAATCCAAAACACCCGCAAAGGGTTCCTGAGCCTTTACATGGTCTCAGTCTGGTTCAGTAGAATCTCAATCATGGGGAAGACTGCTGACTTGATAGATGTGGAAGGAAAAAGTGTGGTAGGAAAAGGTGCACCAGCACCAGGAATAACCGCAGCCTTGAGAGGATTGTCAAGCAAAATCCATTCAAGAATCTGGGGGAGCTTCAGAAGGAGTAGACTGAGGGTTACAGATGTCGCATTCCTCGTGTCAAGCTACTCCTGAGCCAGAGACGACGTCAGAAGCTTCTTACCTGGGCTACGGAGAAAAAGCGCTGGACTGTTCTGTGGTACAAAGTCCTCTGTTCAGATGAAAGTAAAATTTGCATATCATTTGAAAATCAAGGTACCGGAGTCTGGAGGAAGACGGGAGAGGCACAGAATCCACGTTGCTTGAAGTCCAGTGTGAAGTTTCCACAGTCAGTGATGATTTGGGGTCCCATGTCATCTGCTGGTGTTGGTCCACTGTGTTTTCTGAAGTCCACACTCAACACAGCCATCTACCAGGAAATCCTAGAGCACTTCATGCTTCCTTCTGCTGACGAGCTTTATAGAGATGCTGATTTCATTTTCTAGCGGGACTTGGCAGCTGCCCACACTACCAAAGGTACCAAAAGCTGCTTCAATGACCATGGTGTTACTGTGCTTGATTGCCCAGCAAACTTGCCTGACCTGAACCCCATACAGAATCTATGGGGTATTGTCAAGAGGAAGATGAGACACCAGACCCACCAATGCAGATGACTTGAAGGCTGCTATCAAAGCAACCTGGGCTTCATTCCACCTCAGCAGTGCCGCAGGCTGATGGCCTCCATGCCGCATTGATGCAGTAATTCATGTAAAAGGAGGCCCAACTAAGTATAGAGTGCATAGGAATGAACATACTTTTCAGAAGCCTAATATTTCTGTTTAAAATACACTTTTTTATTGATGTTATGTGATATTCTAATTTTCTGAATTTTGGGTTTTATTATCTCTAAGCCATAATCGTTGAAATTCCAAGAAATAAAGGCTTGACATATTTCAGTCTGTGTGTAATGAATCTATATAATATATGAATTTCACTTTCTGAAAGGAATGTCAAGAAATATTGATCTTTTGCCCGATATTCAAATTTTTCGAGAGTCACCTGTAGATGAAATACAGATTTGGTGTATTTTTGTTTTGCTGTTGGCTTTGGACTATTTAGGCCATGTCTGTCATGTATGATTTATCAATGTGGGGTAACGCAGCGGCTAGTGGGGGTCATTTCTGGTTTATACCTCCCCATCTGCAGCTTCTAATCTTGCACATCCTCCCCGCCGCATTTGTCTCCTTGGGTCGCTTGGCTTTGGTATCACTAAATAGCCTCTTTTGTATGGCTGTGAGTCAGCGCCCTGTTATCCTGGGTGTGTGCAGCTCATGGCATGAGCAGTGAGATGGTGCGTAGAAAAGGTCCATCTTCAACTAACCATTTAAGGCAGCTTTTATAACATTCATTTCTATATAACTTAAGTCAATCTCTCCAGCCGCTTATCCAGTACAATCTAGCCACAAGCCAAGGGTCATGTTTTTAACCAGATCTGTTTGTTAATATGCTGTCAGCTGAAGTGGGTGGAATTTTAGATGATTTTCCAAGAAGGAGTTTATATGACCATTGGCTGGACTATTCTGTGTGAAGTCGCACTTAGGGGGTGTAGTGTGCATGTAGGGTTGGGTGGGGATTTTCACGGTCGCTCTGGTATTTCTGCCTCTGAATGAGAAGCCGTTTGCTTGAATGAATCATTCATTGCCTCGTTTGATAGTTCTGTTCGCAGGTATCCCTCTATGATGGTGGTGGTGGTGGTGATTTTCAGCCGGTGCTGAAAATAGGGGCCAGTATCTTGAGATTGTATTTAGTCCGTATTTTCACTCTCTTATTGCACTTGCTCTGGGCTCTACCTGTTGTGGTTGTTTCATTATGCCAGTGAAGTCATTAGATTTGCATGAGTCATTAGGGTGCCTCCCTGACTCTGATTACAAGCTGTTCACACAAGAGCAGAAAGAAATAATGTTCATGTGAAGCATGGTTTGAAATCCAAATGGAAAGTAAAATCATCAGTCACCAGCTGCCTCACTAATATGGGCCCACTGACCAAAACTCTAACACTGGGAATGTTGTCCTCCAACAGAACAGCTGAGCTCATCTGATTTTCCGCAGCACAGAACCCAGCCAGAATATAGTTTTCTTTGTTTTCAGGCCCTCAACAAATCCAGGAAGTTGAATATACCAGTCTAAAAATTTCAGAATTATATCCTCAAGTAAGGTTTGCCTTGATAACTGCAGTGTAATTTTTACTGTCCTGCTCTGCATTTATCAGGTTCCCAAAGCTGGTGAAAACTTCATAAAACTCTGCAAGAAAGGCTACTATGATGGGACCATCTTCCATAGATCCATACGCAACTTCATGGTAAGTAGCCAGGCACGGTAGAGATGTACTATGCATTGATATAATTGAGGCTGTAATAAGTTTCCATGAGATGATTTAGCGTCTTTAGCAGACCGTATACACCTCGTGTGGGGGGGCAGGGTATGATTTATTCATCGCACTGCAGAGCTGATTTCCTGAGTGCCGTTTTGCTGGATGCTGTCATTCTCACGCGAGTTACCTGCTCCTCCTGCTAAAGCTCGATCCATGGAGTCTCCAAGTTCAGCAGCTCGCCGCAGAGTTTTCCGCGAGTTCTTTATCAAATCATCGCAAACGCTGCCTCGCTGAATATCCTTTGCCACTTGCTGGATGACTGTTACCTTGGCCGACAGCCGGCGCTGCCTAATTAGTGCCTGCCAGGTGCTGCGTCCTGGATACCTCACTTCACCGTGGCGGGATTTGCCTCCGGGTTGGCGTTGGGGTGGGGGGTGGCGGCTTGCTGCCAGCTGCTGACGGCTAGCCTTGCGCTGCTCTGGCTAGGCGAGCCCGTGCGCCCCTGGCCCCCACCTCCCTTCTGGGTCGGCACCCTTTTGTCTTTGGTGTCCAGCAGATGCGTTCAGTAGGAGCGTCTTTCGCTGTGCTTCTTCCTGCACCTCGTGTCAAATCGGATGCGGTCACGCGGCTTAAGAGACGCTCCACAGGGCTCACTGGGCGCAGTGACAATCAGGGAAACCTCAGCATCCTTTACTCATCCAGTCATTTATTTATTAATTCATCTCCAGTCATCATAAGGCATTCAATGTGTTTTAAGGCTAGCTAAGAAATTTGCGCGTCTGTTTTCCAGATTCAAGGGGGGGACCCTACCGGAACGGGGACAGGTAAGATGAAATCGTATTTGTATAAACATTGCCTCAAGAATTCATATTGCGGTAGTGGATGGAACACAGGGCCTTTAGAGGTTCTCTCCTGATGGGTTACACTGGCATGGTTTCTCTCTATATGCTGGCACTGCTTCTTATGAGTATTTCAGAGGGCACACATTTGGGGCTTAAGGCACTTATTTTGTCTTTTTACTTTTAACTTGTCGGAAGGGAGAGGTGCTTATGGAATATAAATGTGTCCATGTGCTGTGTAAAACTAGCAGCCTTTTCATTACATGTACGTAACGCAAGTGCAGCCAGTCACTGTCTGCAGAGAGGAGCAGGTGGGTTTCGCCTTTTATGTCACGGCTTTTATTGTGAGGTATTTGTGTTGCTGCAGTTTGGCCTGGGGGGGGGGCAGGTGCTGTCCTGGGTTTATGTGAGGGACAGACGTGTCGGTGAGCACGCAGCGCTCATCTCCGTCATCCTGTATGCCAGACCCCGCCCCCCTCCCCAGCCTATCACTGAGAGGATAGAGTGAGTGAACGAGCATTGGCATTAGAGGAATAGAGGAGATGGCGTCACTGCCAGCGCTGCAGACGTGCGCGCCTCAGCGTTCGGGGACTGGGGGGCCCAGCCATCTCTCTGCGTTTACGAGGCTCACAGCAGCCGGTCAGTGACCGCTGGCCAGTGCAGAAGCTGGCGGTCCTGCAGCTTTGGAACTTACAAGATGCCAAAGTTAGCAGCGTTCTGTTTTTTTATGTTTATATTTTTAGCTGACATGTTCTGCTCATCCTGAGTAGGTAAAATAGAGCAAGTGGAGGTTGATTTATTCACAGACTTAGTCCAGGTTAGAAGTAAAGCTGGTAGGCAGCATCCACTTAATTATTCTGCTGTGTTTAATCAGTTATTAGTTTGGCAGCATGTTACTGTACAAATAATTACAGCAATCAGTGGAGGAAATGGCATGAATGAAGATTAATGGATGAGCGTCTGGAGGTCTGACTCGGCCAAAGGGGCGTGAACGAGGGCAGACAGCCCTCGCTTCCTCATCTGAGCGAAATGAGGAGTGATGGGTGTGTGAGCCCCCTCCCGCAGAGCGGCCCAGGCCTGCCTTTCCGTAATGAATGGAGGAACACACACACGCGCACACACACACACACACACACAGCGCACGTGATCATATCGTCATGGAGACTCTCCATTCATTTGTGGGCTTAACCCTAATCCCAACCATGACCATCCCTACCCACCCCTAACCTTGACATTGAGTAACAAAACAAAATACAAGACTTTTGGCATTTTTAGCTTTTTGCTTGCACTCACAGATTTTTATAAAATTGTGGCTAACGATCTGGGGACCAAAACATGACACCAAAGATAAGTTACAGGTTCTATCACCTTGTGGGGAAATCTGGTCATGTGCATGCGCATACATACATACATACATACTTACATACATACTTACATACATACTTACATACATACATACATACATACTTACATACATACATACTTACATACATACATACTTACTTACTTACTTACTTTCTTTCTTTCTTTCTTTCTTTCTTTCTTTCTTTCTTTCTTTCTTTCTTTCTTTCTTTCTTTCTTTCTTTCTTTC
>JAODKE010000043.1:34791054-34817461 GCA_026779605.1 Mormyrus hasselquistii
AAACCAAAGACGGCCAACGGGATCTCCTCAGGGGGCTGGGGTTCAGACCGGTGCTCTTCCGCTTTTTTCCTGATTCCCCCCCCCCCCCCCCCCCCCCCCCCCCCCCACTCCTGGAAAATGTTAGCGGAGGTGGTGGGGGTAGTGGACCTTACCTTTATGTGGTAATGTGG
This sequence comes from Mormyrus hasselquistii, assembly GCA_026779605.1. Lineage (NCBI taxonomy): Eukaryota > Metazoa > Chordata > Actinopteri > Osteoglossiformes > Mormyridae > Mormyrus > Mormyrus hasselquistii. Next base: position 34,791,225 of record JAODKE010000043.1, read on the forward strand.
TAAAATTTTGGAAACCCAGCCAAATAGAATCATCTAAATCTAAAACCTATTTGCCCAATTGGTTTTGAAAACAGAAGCCTGATAACTATTGAAAGAGCACTTAGTAACCGGAAAGACCCACCTTTTAAGGTATTAGCCTTCAATGGAGTAAAAGCAAATATTGCTTACTACAATATATGCATTGCAATAATGCTTCTGTCTGGCAAATTTTTAAAGAGAGATGAACCAAGTAACTGTGGGTGTCATGCAGTGTGGTCGGCGGACGGGCAGAAAGGCAATCGGAGTCGGTCAGACGGGCAAACGGGGTTTAATAGTGTAGACAGGGCGGACGATCACAGGCAGGGCAACACAACACTACACACGTCAATGACGGATCTGTCAGACTGGGGAAAGACGCGGACAGATATACACTAGACAGGCTGAACGAAACAAGCAACAGGTGAGTACAGTCAGGGATAAACACGAGGTAACGAGGTTGGCGTGGCACACAGGAGGATCGGACGGAGCTGGACGTGACATGTGGTCTCTCCCCCCATCCGCTCCCTGTGAGGTTAAAAGTTTTGATTTTAGCTCTGAGTTTTGGGATTCTGTGCAACATCACAACTGAAGATCTGTTGTTTTCACCTAGGAAGGTATGTTATAGGTCCTCATAAATATTTTTTTGTTATTGTCCCATTTGGCTGTCAAAAATGCTTGTGTTGATGTGATTTGAAAAAATAATAATGCATTTATGGCATTTAAAAATGAACACTGTGTTAACATATTGACTTTCCTGGCCTAAATTAGTGCATAGATAAGCTACAATTGCGAGAGATACTTGTGATTGTGCCAATGAAACACTGATTTATATGAGTACCTGTACATACCCTTATGCATATGTGTGTGTATATACATATATATATTTTTACATATTTACATATTAATCACCTCATCTCTCGATGTCTGGCACCAACCACCAAAGCAAATTCCTTGTATGTGTGAACGTACTTGACAATAAACTCGATTCCGATTTTGATTCTGAAACATGTCTATGGGCAGCGGGGTAGAATGTGATACTAGCCAGTCATGTTTACCTGCGGCATCTCCCCCTCTACGGCCCTCTCTCAATCCAGGTGGCGAGTCATTCTGGGGAAAGCCCTTCAAGGACGAGTTCCGGCCCAATCTGTCCCACACTGGCCGTGGGGTCCTTAGCATGGCCAACTCTGGGCCCAACAGCAACAAGTCGCAGTTGTGAGTTTGTCATTTACAGTTTGCATGACATGAGCAGGACATTTTAACAACATCTGCAAGCTTTAATATAGAAACAAAACTCAAAACCTGAGTAAGTGCCACTTGTGTAGAACCCACAGTGTCTTTGTATTTGAACATGTTATTCGCACATCCTTCATCTCTGTTTGGAAATGCTGGTCAGGTGACCCAGCTAGCAGGTTCGGGGGGGGGGCTGATTGCATCCCATCCTGTACAGCTTCATAGTTTCTCAATTTGCCATCAGTGTACTTATATTCTCTTAATAGAATTCAATTTTGTTAGGAGTAATTATTTTGATCCACGTTGTGCCTTGTAAATGTGGCATTTTGAACTGTACAGTTAATATTGAAATAATCTGAATCACTTGACAGTTATTGACAAATGTTTGGTTTGTTGCAGCTTTATAACCTTCCGCTCTTGCACGTACCTGGACAGGAAGCACACGGTTTTTGGGAGGTACGTCATATTTCTTGTATGTGTGGGGGTGTGGGGGGGGGGGGGGGGGTGTAAGTATTTTACAGGGGAAAAGTTGGACGGATTACCTTTGTTACTTCAGTGTCACGGCTAAGGGCTGATTGTTGGTGCAGTGCTATAACACTGGTGTAGGTTTCAGGGCTGCTGGAGTGCTGTGTCTCTGGGAAAGGGTTCAGGAGCTCGCTGATTAAATCCCATATGGGACAGTACAGGACTGAATAACAGGAAGTGACAGGATTTGGTTAATCAAGCGCGAAAGCAGTTCCAGATTTTATCCCTCTGCTGCGGGATTGTCAGCTTGACTGTACAGTGCTGGGGGGTTTCTTGGGGGGTTCTCTCGCACAATTTCTCATTTCGAGCACTGAAGGTCAGCTTTCCAAAAGGCCATAAGAAGCCTGGACTGTCATTATTTAGCCCCTAAGAGGAGACTCCTGCTTGCCGTTTCGAGCTGGGGGCGCCCACCATGGCCGTCCTCACCGGGTATTTACCCTGTGAACACATCTTGCACGGTTTTGCTGCTCTTAATAGCCAGCAGGCCTCGTCTGCAGCCAGGTGCGATTATGTTACACGACGGAAGGCCTCATATTACATGTAATTCCTTCTGCTCCAGTATTACACTCATTATAGAAGAAGGCCTCACATTACATGTGATACAAATCAGGAGTAATTTTACATGTAGTGCAGGGTATTTTCTGCTAATTGATGAATGGTTCATACCAAAAAATAGCTGGGGGATCAAACGGAAGCCCCCCTGCTATTGTTCCTAAATGGTGGCACCTGATGAGCGTGAGCAGTCTCTCACTGTAGAGAGATGACCATCCCCTGTACCTCTCCCATGCATTGCTGGTGACACATCTAACATTGCGGTCTCTCCACCAAACACCCATGGGGGGGGGGAGGGCAATTGTTAATGCGCCATCAGCTGCCGAACCGTACCCACGGGCAACAGGAACATGATGTTCTACAGCTTTTACTGCCAGTGGAAAGCAGACAGGAAGTAAACTGAATGTAAACTCCTCTGTGCTTTATTGTTGGCCATCATATTATCAGTCTATAAGGCAGCAGATCAAGCATAGCGGTTCAGGAGCTCTGCTGAAAAATACTCCACCATTCAATTGCTCTTTGCCCTGATAACCCCAATCTGTCTCTGTAGAAGCTGTTCTGTTGCATATTCTCAGCCTTTTCCTCTAGGTACTCTGGTTTCAGCCTGCAGTTTAGATAATCCTATCTCTAAAATTAAGTCACCCCAAGTGTGTGGCTTTGTGTTTTGTTGCGTGCAATACAATGGACTGGTGTCCAATCCAGGTTGTCCTCAGTCTTGAGTCCTGTCTTTCCTAGGACAGGCTCCAGGCCTACCATGATCCTGTCCTGGATAAGCAATCATGGTAGATGGAAAGACAGTCCCCAGCAGTATAAGTAATAAGTGAATTGAAATACCTGCTATATATCAGACTTCAGTTTAAAGATTAACCACAAACAAAACAAGTTTAAAAAATATATGAAAAATAAAAACATTGTAAGTTGCCTTTAAGAGCATGAGCAGTTTTGAGTGATGTCATCTGTTTTGATTACAGCAGCCAGGCAGGGAGAGAGAGCACATTATTCAGGCTGTATTGAGATTCCCCCCCCACCGTGATGTGGGCTCCTTGCTGAACAGCAGAGCCTCTCTGTCTGGGCGGATGCTTGGCTCTGTGTATTCCCATCCCTCAGCAAAGACCTCATCCGTCCGTCCGTCCGTCCACCCACCCGCTTGCTCACTCGTCCCCCACGACATTCCTGACCTCTTCCACCCACCGCGAATAAAGCGACAAGTTGTGGAGCTGACCTGCCCTTACCCCCCCCCCACCCCGCCCTGGGCAGCACGCCTGGAACCCACACTGTGAGGGAGGAATTTGGCGTCTGCCTGAGACTGGCAGCTTGATGCCTGTTTAAACAGCACCCCTGCCCCATAGGCCCGGTGTCAACAGAGGCAGACACATGCAGGGGGTGGGGGTACATGCGCAGGGGTAGCGATGCTCCGGTTGGAGGAAATCATTCCGGGTCTGCTTGGCAACAGTCGCCGAGGCAACTGGCAGATGCGCAGGGCCACCGGGGGGGGCTGTGCTGCATCGCATATGAGGAGCCTGAACGGCTCTCATCTCTGGCAGCGTGAGCTGTGCTGCGCCCCAGCGAGTATCAGGCGGATATACGGTGCCCTCCAGGCCCCTGAGTGGGTGTGAGAGAGAGATGTCTGGGCAGGCACAAGCTATGTGGGTGGGGTTAGGCCACACTGCCCCCAATTATTAGGATAAATGATAGCACAGAGGGAATATGGCCACGAGAGCCTGATTGCAAGAGAGCCCCCCTGTGGTGACCACGAGCAGTTTCTGACTTGTAATGGCCTCAGTAGTGGGGTCCAGCCGTGCAAACGAGTGAAAGGTACAGATCTGATCTTCGTAAGGCACTTTGAATAAAGTCTCTAAGAAAATGTGCTTTTTTTTTTTTTTTTCTTTCTCAGAATTGTTGGTGGGTTTGAAACGTTGACGGCCATGGAGAATGTCGAGAGTGACCCCAAAACAGACAAACCGAAGGTATGGCATCATTACCTTTCATGGCTCTTTTGGTTACTTCACTTCATGCCAGTGCTTAGCACCTCTGGGGATTGGCGTCGAGGCTCCGCCAGGGTTACATGTGTGTGGAGTTTGCATGTTCTTCCCGTGTCGTCCTCCGGTTTCCCCCCACAGTCCAAAAACATGCTGAGGCTAATTGGAGTTACCAAATTATCTATAGCTATGCATGGTGTGTGAGTGTGTCCTGCGATGGGTCAGTGGGCCATCCTCGCTTGTTGCCTGCCTCTGGTTTAAGTTCCGGACCCCCCGCCACCCTGAATTGGATAAGCGATTTCAAAAAATGTATGGATGGAATGGAGACTGAAGTCAGCCACGGAGCTGCCACCGCGTGTTTTTTGTTTTTGTTTTGTTTTTTGTCGCATTAGACACTGTTATGTGTGAAAATCACAGGACTTTGGCCGTTTCTGAGGTGCTGGAACCGTAGTGTCTGACACCAACACTCGCAGCACGTTCAAGGCTGTAGCTGACCCTCTGTAGCCTGCCTGTGTGCCGTATGTATTCAGCCAGCATTTGCATTTGGGACATTAGATCACAGATGCTATTTATACTCCCGCAATAAGTAAGTAAACGGCGAGTCATAACACAGAAGCAGGGTCCATGAGCATGAGTTACGATTCACTGTCTCTGAGAATTTCCAGGAATCCCCTAAATTACTGCTTAATCTATTTATCTGTTTCTCCAGTTGACCTCTCATCCTTCCATCCATCTTCTAAGCTGTGCTGCTACACCAAACCTCTTTCCATCGTGGATGTTTTAATTAGTGATGTTCTGCTTTTGATGCCTTAATATATGACTGTCCCATTAATCATTTCATGTGATGCTATAATAGACCTGTATAGCAGATGAGTTTTAACAGATTTTACCTGCCTCTGTGCAAATTAAACATGGCCTATATAAATCCACAATTTTTAGCCCATTCAAGGTCTGTTCAGTAAAAAAACTGGTTGATTTCTGTTAAGAAACTTTATATGTATTAAACACACATCTATGTGTTTGCCTTCGGTTGGCCCTGGACACTTAAGGGGGAAAATTAGACAAAATGAATAAATGATCTGTTGAGTTTGTATCTATCAGAAAAGCTGATGCATACGTGTCAGATTGTGGTCTTAATTAGGCAGAACAAACAGGGATATGGCAGGACAGGAACGGTGACCTGCTTGATCAAACAATCTGGTGTGTTTCTGTTGTAAGTAGGGAGGGTGCTGCAGGAGACACCTCCTCCTTTAGAGAAGACATGAAACGTTTGAAAATCAGTCTTGTACCTCAGCTGTTACATCGTTCTCTCGCTTGAGTGCCATGTAACCGTCTTTCAGGATGTATCCATACAAAAAGCCCATCACCCCAGGGGAAGTCCCGCTCAGAGAAGTTGGCATCGTCTCTCACGCTTTTCCCGATCTCTGAGAATCCTCCAAACACATCCCTCCAGGAGGAATACTGCTTAGGAAGCTCTATTTTGGGGTTTGACTGTAAACAATCTGCCTTGACCCAGTAGTCAATGTGGTCAGTAGAATATCGATTATCGTTAATTATTGATATCGAATCTGTCTGTCTTTCACTATGTAAACGATAAAGGGGAAGTCAGGATAAGCATCTTTAAGATTAGGTGTAAGATGCCTCAAGCACTGCAGTACAGGCCGGCTGATTGGGACGGTTCCCTCTTCCTGCTGGAGCTGGTGTCCACGGCCCCACTTGTGAAAAGTCACTGACTGACAGCAGTTTTATTGTCCCGTTTGTTACCCCCCCATTCCAGTCAGAGATTAAGCTCCTGAGTGCCACCGTGTTTGTGGACCCCTACGAGGAAGCAGATGCCCAGGTGGGTGCATTTGTGCATGAGCGCGCACGTCTCCTGTCCGCCTGTGTGTGCGTGTGTGTGTGTGTGTGTGTGTGCGTGTGCGCGCCTGTGCTGTGTTTGGCAGCGCGTGTGTCGCTGTGGGTGTTTGTACCGGCGTGTATGTCTGTGCAGGTGTTTGCCAGCATCTGTGCCCGTGCAGGTGTTTGTGCCAGGGTGTGTGCCAGTGCCTGTACGAGTGTTTGCCAGTATGTGTGCGTGTATGTGACTGTCAGCATTTCCACTCCTCTCCATCTGTATCTGCATTTTTATGCATGTTTGCTCCCAGATAAGCTTGAACTGTCTTGCTAATTACAGTTCCGAATAAATAATGTTCTGTCCCCTGTGGTTATCAGGCTGTTAACCGAAGGGCTGCGTGTTAGTGCTGGTTATCTGGAGATACTCAAATGGCTTATGAATCATTTGTGTATTGTTGCTGATGAAAGTGTGCTGACCTTTTCAGATGCCCTGAGGGTATCTGCGCAGGTTTAAATCTCCGCTCAGTCAGTCGGTAGGTTTTATGGGAGGTCACCTCCGCATTTCCCTCTTTCAGATCGCTGAGGAGAGGGAGATGGAGATACGGAAGCAGCAGGAGGAGGAGGCCGAGGCCAGCGCCGTGAAAACCAAAGCCAAAGATGACGAGAAGCCCAAAGTGTTCCGGCCCGGAGTGGGAAAGTACATCAACATGGCTGCAACGTGAGGCCGCTCCGCCGAAACCTGTCCCAGCCCATCACTGCATTATATTTTAGCCAGCAGGTGGCGTAGTGGTTTAAAGTCTGCACCGTTGACCTATTGCCGAGCAGGTCTTGTTCCAGTGCCAAACCTTTACTTATGTAGCTCAGTTTTATTCATCAGTATTACATTGTGATTCAAGCCCAGTTAAAAGCGTTATTGACTGTATTATTGTTGAGGCAACAACAAATTCTTTCTCTAGTGTGATGCTCACCAAGTGCTTCCCTGCAGACCTCTAATACCGTCAGAGCATGGGCAGGGCGAAAGAGCAACCGCATTACATACCATGTAGATGACTGAAATGACAAGAGAATGATGATAAATAAAGCAAAAGTTCATAACTGCCCCGTGCTGTTTCACCTGGGCTATTCTGAGGACGGTATGTAAGGGTTTCAGGTTGTGGCGTGTAACTGAGCTGCCTGACAGAGGGTATTATGGGAGAGTGCAGCTGCTGATGTGGTCCGATGAGCTGCCCCAAGGGGACAGTGACGGGTGGCTTTCCTGTCTATCTGGCCACCTCAGTCACCTGCACGTCATGCCGCATGATGCCCCAGGCCCAGACCTGCATTATATCAGCTGCCACTTTTAATTTAGGGCCTGCATCGTTTCCACTCCACATTCGGAGGAAAAACGCCTCAGATCACATCATTTCCTTACTTTTGATCAAACTACTATTTGTGCTGCTTTATTAGATTAGATGTTAAATCCAGTTCTAGGAAAACTGTTGGCAAGCTGTATAAGTAGGTCCTGTAGTAATTTTTGATTCGCATTCTGGTGCTTTTGGCAGTTAATGTCAATTTATATCTGCTATGAAAGATATTAAGATTCCAGCGCATGCTAAAAAAACAATCCCTGTTTCCATAAACTTATATGCCATTGATTTTCCATTTTAATTGGCTGTTTAAAGATGCCTGAAGGCTAAGGGAGGTGTTTCCTGTTTTTTCTCTTTGTTCCCTTTTTTAATTTCTTTTATTTTAGGGGGGAGGACTTTAAATGTTTTATTCATTTATGCCTCCCTTCGTATGAAGAGTTGAGGTTCTCGCTGTATTAATATCCAGGGCTACAGGCCTGCAGCCTGAACATTTCTGCATCCAAGATGCTGAAGATCTCTCAAGTTCTATCCCCACACATTTTAATCAGTGGTACCTGCTATTACGCTCATTTCAAGTGACCACGGAGGTCCAGGCCTCCCCAGTTTTACTGCCTGGGGGACCTTGAGGACTGTGGCAGGAGCGATGTTGAAGGCGGTTGCTGTTTTCATGCTCTCGATCTCCAAGAGGGAAATTCCTGGGGCCAGGAAGGGTGGCGCCTCCAGAGCCGGCGAGGTATTTTCCCTGGAAAGCTAGTAGGAGAGCAGAGCACTGATGAGGGGAAGCAATGGGGAGGCTTTTCTGATGATCTCACAGTCACCCCCACCCCATCGGCGCTGGAGTTTACCTTAAAAATGCCAAAAACCAGTGAGTGACAGGCACTGCATCAAATCAGATGGCTTTTTTTTAATGTCCTTCAGAGAAATTTAGGCCTCCAAAGTGGCCTTCTGGAAAGCCCCACAGATGCATGGTGTTCTATATTATATTACTATTCAGCAATAAACTTTCCAGGTCAGACCAGTACCGAATGACGCTTGGCCCCCATTCAGCTCCAGCATAAAGAGGGCTGGCGTCTTTAGCAGCTCTGTTTCCTGTTAACGGTACTTAAATGCCTATATGGCTGCTCGTCTTTGTGCCAGCAGTTTGTTTTTACATACATAGCCGATAAAGGAAACGCTCTGGTAGGTGTTCGCCAGCACCTCCCACCAGACATAAAGCAGGAAGAGCTGTTAGCTGCAGCGTGTTAGATTTAATGTGGCCCGCCTTTACAGAGGGCAAAGGTCATGACTCCTAAGGGCCAACCATAATGCACCCTTGGAAATTCATTTGTGTATATATATTTTTTTTTTTTTAAACTGCATTGTTAACTTTTGATCAATGCGACCTGGATGGGAGCCTCCAGAATGGGAGCCTCCAGGCGCCCAATCCAGTCTAGCTGGTGCTGTCCGGAGGCCCGGCAGGGCGCCGCACCCCCTGTATGCATGTGGCACTCCTAAATCCTGTGGCTATGTATTTTCAGGAAGAGGCCGGCGGCAGAGGAAGACGACAGACCGTCCACCAGCTCGGCAGCAAAACAGCTCAAGGGCAAGAGTGGCTTTGGAGACTTCAGCTCCTGGTAGACTGCAGCTCTTGACAGCAGTGTGCGGGCTCAAACATTTTGTAATTTTTATACATTTTTTCAAATCTGAAGTAGCATAGTCTTTCTTTTTGTTTTTGTTTAATGTTTTTTTTCTGCACAATTAATAAATTTCTTTTTGCAAAAAAGCTTCCTGTCCTGTGATATAGTAATTGATAGCAATGTTTGTGGGATGCGGGAACAAATGCATGGTCAACAGCTTGGAGCCATGAAGGCCATCAGCCTACCAGAGACCCTCATCGGACATGAACAATCACACTGCGTTCATAGGAGGCAGATTAATGGACAGATCGTGTACGTTTATGGTGGGGCAGCCATTTAATAAACGGCTCACCATAATGCTTAAGAGTCACTGCCTCTTGCAGGGTGATTAATACCCCAGTTTAGCTTCTCCCTGGACTCGGGCCATCTTGCCGCAAGTAGGCATGACTCAATGGTCTTCCTTTGTTACAAGTGGGCTGGGAAATGGGCAACAAGGAATCAGATGTATAAACTGGAAATTGCCAGTTTATGTACCTGTAAAGGCCCTGCTTCCCTTGTGTAAATTGTGTTCCAATAAAAATAAACTGCCTAAGGGTTGCGTAACATTCGTTTTTTTCATGCAACGTATCAGTTAAGCAATTAAAGTAATTTTGCTGGGACAGAAGTGCGTGAACAGATGCTTTATGTTATAAAACATGTAAATCTGTTTTGGAGGTATTGGTGTATCGCTCAGGTTGTCTAAAAACTTCAACCATAATTCGATATTTATCCTCAGCTTTGTTACGTTTTCCTGCGGAGAATTGAAAAATAATTTGAATTTAAATTAAATGTTGAATTTAATCGCTGGATATCTCAATGAAACCGCTGTAGATTAAGTGTCTACACATGAATGCTGGGATTTTCCCCGGAAACCTCTTTTCCTGCTGCATGTTACTTCTGTCCTGCATGAGCAGGTGTACAGGAGAAGCTTCTCCGCGCTATTAAAATATTCAGCAGTCCCACAGAATCCAATATGTGCGCCAAGTCTTAGCCTAAATAAAAGATACATTCACCTTTTCCATTATTTATCCGCACACGCTGGCTTTGTGCCGTAGAAAGTGCGATGCAGACCGGCTCAGCCTAACCAGCCAATAGGATGGGGCTGCCCAGCAAAGCAGCCACTCCTTTGCATAGTATCTCAGCCGAAGGAGATTTGAGACACTTCCCAGACCTTCATTACTGATTATACATCATTATGAAGCTGGCAGGAGTTCTAGGTTTTCTAAGAGCTGTTCTCTGAGTATTGTTTCCTGGACACATTGTTTCTCAGACACTGTGTCAAATCGCTGACCAGCAGTGGCAGACACAATTGCTAACCATTCTTACCTATAGCTTTTCCTAATTGTTTCTGCTGGGGTGACATGTCGGATAAAGTAAGGAAAGCTTGAACCTGACATGTCAGATAAGCGCCTTAAGGGCTACACTTGGCTATTCAGAGCATTATTAAGGGGATTTAGGCTCCTGTTCTCATTGCCAGCAATCAGGTTCAATGCATTTTACCAAAAAATGAGTATAACATGAGGTCTGTTGTCACATCACTGAATCAATTATTTCAGACCAGGGCAGGGAAATGAATGGGCTCAGGGAGTCTCAGGCAGCTCCTTTGGTATTTACTGCGAATGGGGAAGCTGGTAGTGTGGGTTAGCAGAAGGCTCTGCATGCATTGCTGTCACTTGCTATGAGTTTTTATGGTTGTGATGCTGGAAAATGCCTCAATAAGCGGTAGAAGTTCTTTGCCCTTTCCCACTCCCCATAATGCCGCCTACAGATCAAAACAGATCTCTGTAGGCTCTATGTGCCAGACGAAAAAGTACGCTAGCTTTTAGGATTGTGAACATCCTGGCAAGTTTGTTTCTGTGGCTCCAGTGAAAAAGTCGCTTTGGGTTTGACTCTGTTTGCAAAGTTTGCTGCATCCTTATCAGGTGTTTCATTGGTTAAGGTGAAGAAACTGGTAAATTTAGACAAAACTAGAATAAGAATAGATTTTTGAGATGCTTTTACATACGAGAATTTTACCTTGGGCTATCATGCAAAACAAGCAGGGGCAAACCACATAATGAATTTAAAGCACAAAATAAGACAATGTACATAGTATAAACATTGTAGCAACAGGTTTCTTATATGAGCTGGGGGGCTTAATACGCTTGGTATAATGCAGCAGCAGGTGTTTAGAAGGGCACTGACAAAATCATTGGCTGTTGATGAGGCCCTACTGCTATAGGGGAAATACTGCTCTATAGGTGTGCGGTTTTGGTCTTGATTTACCTCAACCCCTTGCTGGAAGGGAGTGTTTGGAAAAGTCTACGGCTGGGGCAGGAGGTGTCAGCTGCAATCTTGATGCTCACTTTGTGGTCCTGGAAGTGTATAGGTCCTGAAGCAATGGCAGACTGCAGCTAATCACCACACTGCGTCCATGTCAGTGTCAGCAGCGAACCAGACGGTGATGGAGGAGGTGAGGATGAACTTGATGGTGACAGAGTGGAAGTACACCATCACTGGCGATTAAATTTCTTCAAGTGCTGCTGGAAGTACATCCTCTCCAGGGCTTTCCAAGTGGAGGAAGTGATGTTCAGCTCCCACTGAAGACCTTTGGAGATGATGGTGCCCAGGATGCTGAAAGACTCCACAGTGCTGACTTGGGAGTCACACAGAATGATGGGGGCCAGAGCCACTGACCTTCTCCTGAAGTCCACAACCGTCTTCAGAGCGTTGGCCACAATATTGTGCTGAGCACATGAGGATACCAGATGGTCAAGCTCCCATCTAGAAGTAGACTCATCCCCATAAGAGGCAAGTCCATCTGCGCCTTGTTTCCACCAGCACAGAGCTGGTGCTGGTTCTGGTGCTGGGCTGGTTCTCACTTGGTGCCTTTTGAGAAACTGCCCGCATTTCCAGTTTCGAAAAAAAAATGTAACAGAAGTTTTATGTAGGCGGAAGTGAAAGTGAAGTATAGATTAATCTGTATTTATTTATTTTTTTTGCTGAACTGGAAAAAAAGTTTCTGGATTATGACTTTTTGTGCCTTTTGTGACTTTATTCTCACTTGCTGTTTTACCGCTGTACTGTTAAGGATACTGCAGTAATGCTAAAAACTGAACTTTGGTGTCCACCTCATGATTCCTTCGCCACTCAATATTTTATTTATTTGACCTGCAACTTTGCCTCTCTGCCAGCTCCACGATTATTAGATTAACTATCGGCTATGGATTGAATTTTCCGAGTATACGGTGTCATCTGTGAGCATCGGGAGTCTGACAGAGTGGTGACTGGAGGTGCGGCTGTTCATGTACGGAGGAAGGGTAATAGAGATGGCAGGCAGCCCCGAGGGGAACCAGCGCTGATGGTATTCACAGCTGCACATGCTGCTTACTATTAGAATGAATGTCAGTGGTCCACCTGCAGGTAGATTCAGGAACATTCAGCTGCGAGAGCGTGTCATTGTGTTAGAGCCGGGAGCATGGTGTTGAATGCTGAGCTAGTACACAAATAGGTTCCAGCAGAGTCTGCTGGTTGGAGGATGAATTGTAGGGCCACGTTTATCGCATCATCCACAGACCTGTTCTAAAGGCAAACTGCAAGGGGTCTGAGAGTGGGTCGGTGATGGACATGAGGTGCTTGGCAAACTTCATGACTACAGTTGTGAAGGTGATAAGTATGTAGTCATTAAGTCCAATTTTCTATCAGAGACTTAATATCTAGCCACAAACTGCTAGATATAATGGAGTCAGAAGATGGTGGCTAGCTTGCTGGTTAGCCGAACATGCTGTTCAGCATCACCTAAATAAGGAGCATTTCATGCAATGTGTTGTTCGAATGGTGGCAAACACCGCTGCTGTGAGGAGGAGCCTCTGTCTGTCTCTGTCACTGCGCATAATTAAACACTGCTGATTTGCATTGAGCTGACTGTCATGTGGTTCATGTTGACCCTGGGTGGCTGTGTGTTATCCATTCTGCTGCACAATTCATGGATTATGGGGGCCCTGTGGGGGCAGAATATTCCAGCGTGGTTTCCACGCCAGTGGGCTGGGTGGGCTGTTGTCCGATAGCTACTCTGCAGCTATATGATGGTGAAAAAGGCTTGAGATGTATTGCATTACCAATTGGGTTCTATGCTTATTAACAAATAGCATTTATGTTTAGTTTACTGGATTTACCAAAATAACAAAAATGACAAACATGTAGAATCCAGACTGCTCATGAAATTCATGGCCTTGTTAACAATGCAGCATGGAAAATATAATAAATGATGAAATTCTTTGCCCTGTAATGACAGTGAGACTTAATTAAATGTTATCAGGCCTCAGTAACCTCAGTACTCACAGTCCACAGCCTTGCATCTTTCAGGAAATGTTTATTTTAGCACCTAATTTGAAGCTGAACCACTAGACCAAGGTGTCTTCCTATCCAAACAATGTCAGATTATCTACCAAATATTTGAGTATCAGAGAGTCCTGGCACACTTTACGTCCCTTGAAGACTGGAGTTGTGCTCTGCTGACAGTGAGTCACGGCTGTGGTGTTTATGAATGGCAGAGGCTCTGGCTGGGCGCAGGCCTGTTTCTTCAATCGAGCCATGTGCAGGCGAGCGGGAGTGAGATTGCTTAAGCGAAGATGACAGGCTTTCAGGCCCCATTATGCCTCCAAAGGGGAGTGATTTGGTCTGTGAGAGACTGTGTCTCAGATGCCAGCAAGAATCAGCATCAACAACAGCTCAGATGTGCCCTCTAAGGAAGGCCCATGTGAGGAGCCTGATGGGGTGACAGGCTGCTCATCATGCAGGCTAATGTGTGTCCTCACTGCTCCGCCGTGCCCTCGGTGTGTGCTGAGTGCCCCTTCCCTGAACCCTCCGGTCAGAGAGCCTGTTTGTGCCTGTTTGTCTTGTTTTGTGTTGACCAGTATCGTCTTTTCCCTTGTGGAATAATGGCAAGTTAAGCCCATTAACCACCTGGATATTCTCAGCTTGTTTACAGTCACCTCCTGCTTCTGCTGGTGTTTGATAATGAGCTGGAAATCTTGGACCCGCCCTTTGACGAAATGGGCAGAGCAGAGCACCCTAGTGCCCCATCCAGCTCATGTCCTCATATCCGGCGACCTTTGGTCTCCCAGCCTGGTCTTTTCTGTTCCAGCTGAAGGGGAAGCCAAACTCTGGAGAACTACACTGGCAGACAAAAAGGCAAAACAGCAGAACCATAGATTTATCGAAATTGAATTATGACTGAAATCAGGTCTCTCATGCTCTGTTTTATTTCATGAGAAAATATTTAAATTTTATGGCTTTTAAGAAAACACTATCATTTACCTACCTGCTGCACATCGACAGTCGAAAAATTTTGAAGCTCATTTTCTGAGTTTTAGTATCAGTATAGTCACTGTTTTGTGGGGCAGCTCTGCGTGTGTTTTCATTGTCATACTATTCCATTTGTTTAATTACAGATATAATTAGTTCCATTAATGACTTGGATTTGATGTCCAGGAATCGTAGTGAAGACCTGTAATCCATACCATTAGCTTCTCCAAGACTGCAGAGTATCAGGGGGATTCTGTGCGGTTGAACTTCCCGGCAAAATGAAGGGTAGGTTGGTGAGAGTGAAGCTCCTTATACTGCAGAGCTGATCACTCTCACTGGCAGCTGTGCCAAGAACAGGGATGACTGCTACAGTGAGTCACTGGAATCAGCGCCATGCTGCTAGCTGGCCTGTTCCAGGGGGGTGGGGAGTTCTCGGACCAAAACAGCTGACAAACAACTCTTTGGGGGGGGGGGGGGGGGTGCCCATGAATTCAAGCCAGGCATTGTTACTGTGTCCAAGATTTGAGATCTGAGTCCCTCGTACTACTGCAGGATATGCCTCTCTAGGTCGCTCTGCATGAAAAGGCAGCCACAGTGAATAACTGCTGACAGATTATTAAACCAGCTCTCAGACAGCTGAAGGAACAGTCCTTGCAAAAAAGGCCATTGGCTGAAAGGCTGGAATTAAATGGAGCGACAGACGGTAGGTTTGGTGTTCAGGCATGAGCATTTAAAAATTCAGCTAGATGTGAACGAAAGATGAATATGATCACCCTCCAGAGCCCTAGAATGAATGTTTCATGAAAGACCCTACTAGATCTAAATGGGAGGCTTAAAGAATGCAAGGAATATTCTTTTTTCCAAAATAAGCATACTGGAAAAAAGCACAAGTTTAATAGCCAAAATGGTAAATAAACAGAGAGGTGTCTTATTGGATTCGGGGTGGCATGCGAGCGTGCAGGCTGGCAGCCGCGTGGGCACCCATGTGCTTTCACTCTCCTCCAAATAAACAAGCAGGCTAAATTTAGCATGAGCGAGCGACCCCAGAGCCGGAGTGTGGGCTGTACTTAACAGAAGCCTTTCTCAATCCTCTTTTTTTTACCCTTCTGGGTTTCCACCCTGTTAAATTATGATTTTAAGGAATAGCCACAACACGCACACAAACATCAATGGCTCTCATACGTGCTGCCACGGCCTTCACCTACCAGCCTGGCTCAGCTAACCTCTCAGAGGATAAAGGATGAGATTTGATGTGGATAAGGGATGTGAGAATGGCAGAGAGAATCAGCATGCTTAACTGCAGCGGAGCTAAAGTGGCTCAGCAGTACACACACTGATCGACACCTTTCCAACCAATCAGAACCTTCAATCGTGATGTCTCATCAGCTTCTTGACCTCCATTGGTCAAAAAGTTTAACACCCGCACACACCTAAAGAGGGTAACGTCATATTACAATTAGACATATTAACACTAGCATCTCTAATTCAAATGCATCTTTAAAAGCGAAGCAGCAACAGATGTTTTAATACAGGGTTTGTTAGCTGCGCATGGACTGGTTGTCAGGCTTGGTGTCGATAGTGACAAGGACACTCGTCACATTGCTATGAGAGCAACGGTGTTTGATTCCACACATTTTTATGCATATTTTGAATACTAAACGACTAATCCTGTGAATTTTTCAGCTGCACAAAGTAAATAAATACTAACAAACCCAGAATCCCATATTAGCAACAACTTACATTGTCTTTGTTATTGGTTTTTGCTGTTTTAAACTTTTTCTTGTGTTATCAGACATGGAGTGGTTTTTGAAACAATAAGCAAACAGTAACAAAAATATGGATGACTTGTGTCCATAGCAACAGGTGCTCGGCTTCATCTAACAGGAATCTGCATGGAGGGCTGTGATATGTTAGTTCCCTTGATGCTGAGTGGTAATTTCCTGCTGTTTTGCATTTGTAGGGCAGAAAAATCATCAGATTTTTGTGCTGTATTACTATACATGTATTTTAAATACCGGCATTTATTTACTTGCTATGTGTGATATGACTGCATGAATGAATTCAGAAGGTTTCTTCAGGTTTTGTAATTTATTCGGATTATGTGATGGCCGGCATGGAGGCTCAGGTGGTAGCAGGTCACATGCAAAATGAAGCGCTGCTTGCTGGAATCCCAGCCCTGGCCTTTGTGTGTGCAGTTTGCATGTCCACTTTGTGTTGTGTAGGTTTCTCCCAGGTTTCCTGCTTCCTCCCACAGTCCAAAGACATGCAGTTTGGTGAATAGTCTTTCTAAATTCCGCACATCGTGTGAACGTGTATGTGGCCAATAATGGACTTGGCATCTCATCCAGAGTGACACCTGCTTTATATCCTGTGTGACCCCCCCCCCCTCCCCGACTCCATGCTGGATAAGCAGTTGCATGATTATGCATAAATCTTCCTGTCCTTCTCTTAAGATCTTCCTTCCTGTGAGCCACTGTCCCCTCCATCATCAAAATTACCAATTATCTGTCTGAACAAGAAACAGGAACAAACAGTTCCGGCGGCCGCTGAACTGGTGAGGCCATATTCACACATCCTGTGAGCTCCTTTCGGTTTCGCTGAAACAAACTGAGCTGCAAACAGACTCCACCTCTTCCCTTTGTGTTGTTTGCTGCCGAGGCTCACGGCTGACACCCTGGCTGGTAGCCAGCCCCACCAGTAAGTCTACTCATACCAGATGTCAGTTATTCTCAAGTAGCTCACGGAGGACTGATACTGTGAGCCCGTGAGGTCACGGTCAGGTTGCTGTCCCAGCGTTCTCCTAACTTCCTGTGCAGTCAGACAGTCCCAGTGGCGCTTTGTCTGACACCTCCAACCTGATTGTTAGTCTGGAGAGCTCGGCCTGCAACGCTGTTTGCGTTAACCAGGCTTTGCCTTGTTCAGGGTTTATGGGAAATGATGCAACAAAGAGAGTAAGGGTGTGATTTTTATGCATATCTTCCTTAATAATGAATATCTGTTCTATTCCTAAGTTATCCTATATCACTTTGGTACAATCTAAACAAAATCTGATGATGCTGCTGTTTTTTTTGTCATACAAGACTGAACTGAAATGGAACCTTGTTGCCATTTTGAAGACAAAATTTCAGGTCCAGAAAGTAAAAATCTAAACCAGGATTTTGTTTCAACCAACTAATTGCATAATCTGTGACTGTTACTCTTTATGTTCAATTGGTTGGTTGAAACAAAATCCTGGTTTGGATTTTTACTTTCTGGACCTGAAATGTCCACCTCTGCTAAAGATATTAATGGGGATCGAATCTGTTTTAGCATCAGGAACGAAGTGAAACCTCTTGTTCTCATCTTAACGATCCCATTTAATGTTTTTACATTTTTAAGCAAAGATAAGCTTATTTGGTATGTGGATTGTTAATAAACACCAAATTATACTGTTTATCAAGCACTTTTGAAAGGTCTTAAGAGCTGGGTGATTTCAGAAGGAATTTTATGGAGTTTTATGAGAACAGTCATTTTGCAAATGTTTCCTTGCATACATTAAATGAACTGATTCAAAAATATGCACATTCTGATTGGCTGCTGGCTCTGTACTTTAATGCCCATCAGGTAACTCAGGTAACTACTTACATAATTAATTAAATGATTACAATCCACAGTGTTAAATTCAATAAATATTCCATGAGTCATGAGCAGTGACCACTGACTGGTCTGATGTGCATATTCCTAAGCTTCTCTGATGAAGCTCATACTTGAACCATTCTAAACTGTTCGCCTATTGTTAGATTCCATTGCTGGCAAGAGGCCTTCATCCAGACAGGCCTTGTTGGTCTCTATCTCTGCCTTTCACTGCTGCCAGATATGCATTCCATAGAGGAGCAGCTATCTGCTCATAGCAGTCTTGGAGAGCAGCACATGTCTAAATCTGCACTATGAATGATCTCATTGTTATGCATGGAAAAGTGTCTCTCCCAACCTGTCAGTGGTATTACCTTCAACTCGCTAATGGAATGGATTGGAATGAAACATAATTAAATGGAATGGACTGCCAGCTATCTTTGTACAACTGATATGGAGCAGGCTAATATTTTTCAAATCTTCTTCTGGTAAGGGTACAAATGCATCACAAAGTTATTACTCTGGTTCATTTCTAAATGTGTGCACCCCAAGACAGAGGCCAGGACCAGGGTAAAGTCTGACGTACATTGTGACCATAGACATGGCGACGTTTTTGTTTTTTTTTTTAAACCACAAACCATACAGTGGCAGGTTTCAGTCTGACCATGTTAAGGACCTCATTGTTTCAAACATAATCAGAAATGATTAAACACTCACCAAACTGCTTTTATGGCCTGACACAGGCCCTCTGCAAGCCAAGTGCAGAGAGGGTGAGTTTAATTACTTTCTCATGGATGCTGTTCTGAAGGGAAGGAGAAATGAAATGTTTTTTCAGGAAACGGCCTTGAAAGGCAGATGTCATCTCAGTGTAGAGTATAGTCTATGTTACATTAAAACTATGATCAGGTGTCGATACAACTTCAGTTGATTTATACGGTAGAAGATCATGTTTTCTTTTTTCTCTGTGATATCAGAATGCAATTACTGTTTATTTCAATTATTTATGTTTCGGAACCAAGCACTCAGCTTATTAGTTGATTGGATTAGTGTCTGGTGGCACTGTTAAGCAGTGTAGCTCACTGTACTGTTGTGGGAGGGCATAAATTCCAAAATATTCCCAAAATGTGGCTGAAATGATGTTGGCATGTTGCTGGTTGGCTAGATTGTTGCCTGGCAATACAGTTGGCTGCAGCACTGACGAGCATTGCCCATATGCACCTTAGCAACATAGCTATTTTGCCAGAGCGTTGCTGAACTGATATGTACAGCAGCATAAGCAGAACTGCAGACACCTAGCAGAGGAGCTGTTTAAATGCTCAGATGATTTTATTAACTGTGTGCTTAAAAGCCCACTGCTGCAGCCAGAATGGCTCCTGCCTTTGCCTTCTTAGCAGTGCCATCAAAAACATTTCCAGAGTGTTGCCAGGATGTTTTGGGAATGTTATCTACTGCTGATTGTGCTGTGAATGCGGAGCTGTGACTCACTGCACTGGAGACGGGGGTGGGAGGGGGGTCAGCATGACCCCCCCAACTCCGCCAAAGCTGATGACATCATCTGCTGCAAATAGCAGTAGCACCAATGGAACTGTGAGATCACGCAGGCCCATCTGGAGGTGTTTGGCTGTAAATCACAGGAGAGCCCAGCTGTGGAGCAGAGTGAGGAACGGAAGAATTGCTGGCACAGTCCTTCACCATGCCGGAGACACTACTGTTGACTCTTTTCTGTTTATCTTCCTGCTCCATTGCAATTCTGCTGAAATAGCGCAGAGACCAGTAAACCCACCCTGAGTAATACCTCTGCAGTAGTGGGGTACAATGTCATTTGCAGGGAAATGGCCATACATCTTTATTTTTGTGTAGCTGTTTCCAGAGCAAGTATATTATATTGTTATAACATACGTGTTCTCATGAATGCATTTGTAAGACAACAAGGTATTTTACCATGGTGGTACATTGGATTACGATATGACTCACTGGCTATTAGCAGGATATGTAACAACTGACACACAAAAATTCAAATTCAAATATTAATTCAAATTGTTTGTATGGAGCCCGTAATGCATATTAAGCTCCCATGCAGTCCCGTGTTTCTAACATGCTTCTCACCTTGCATGTCCCACCAGGCTGGTAGATAAGTGACAAAGACCACAATTCATCATTTCAGACTTGACATTACAGGCAAATAGCAGAGATTGGTTTGATTACTTAGCTGCATATGCATCATATACCTCTGCACTGAATCAGCATGCAGCTCAGGCTGCAGGAGCTGAACACATCTCTGGTACTGTAGGTCCTGGCTAGCAGAGTAATCATATCACTGTTGGGCCCTTCGGCAAGGCCCTTAATCCCAGCTACTCCAGGGACACTGTCTGACCTTGTGCTCTGACCGCAAAACTCGCTTTTACCTCACTGACCGATATCTGTACCGTGATGAAATAAAGGTCTGCTGTTACATATGAGCCCTTCAAATGTGATGACTTATACTTTTGATTCAATGAATGCTTCAGAATTAAGAGTGGATTTGCTTGCTCTTCATCACAGGAAGTAATTCATTAGTCACACAAAGGGGATGTGGGGTCGTCTTCAACAAGGGGAGAGAAGAAGTGACAGCAGAGGAGCCCGTCGTTCCAGCTCATCCTGTGATCGGCTGGATTTACAGGTTGGTGCTGATGCAGGTGGTAGCAGTGTTCGCTGTATGGTCACTGCTGTCCCTGGCCACACAAACAGCCATCACAGACCATTGCTAGCAAAGTTTGACAGTGCTCATGGCTTCACAAGCATCTGAAGCACATGCTCCCTACTCTCTCTTCTTCTCTCGAAAATGAATCATCCCTCCTATCTGTTCTTAGCTCCTGTCACTCTCTTTGTACACGGCACCACTGATTACTTGCCATTTTTCCCAAAATTAACAGCATACTAGAAAAATAGGATTTGGAACGAGTCTGTCTCTATTATATTGAGTGTGATTTTAAAATTGTATTGTGGATACATATAGTACTGCCACTGTCTCCCACATAGAGGCACATGGAGCAGGACGTGCTATGCAGCTGCTGCTATCTTGGGTGAGCATTGATTCCTGCCCACTACGAGCTCATGTGACTGTTTATTTTAAGGTAGCACAGTTTCTCATGTTGTCTGGCGACGGCCATCCTGAAGCAGATGCTTGAGCTTGGTGCGGCTTTGATGTACTATGTTGCCTGCAAGGGACCCACTCCCAGTTACACTAGAATAGGTATCAAATACTCTTCAGACAGGCATAAAGCAACATTTAAAATATTTTGCTTACTGTATACGTAACATTAAATCTGAGGTTCATCCTGCACTATTTTCTCAAGACATTTCTAATGTGATGTGGAGCCACGGGGTATGGTACTATCTGTTTAATAAATATGGACAACAAGACCTATTTTGCTTAATGCTGTTTATATATGTCATATTACAGCCATACAAACACTCAGGGAAAACTTGTATTTACAAGTACTTACAGGAGCTTATGAGGATTTGGGGGGGGGGGGGGGCTTATCAGGAAAAATGTGCTAATGCTTCTCTTTCAGTGATGGTACGAATGGTGGACTAATGTAATAATCTAGTGTTCCGTGAGGGACAATGAAGTTTGATGTCTATAATCAAGTGTAATTTCAGTTCCCTGAGACAGGTTATTGTCAAACGATGACCTAAGGAAACTGGTAATACTGTAATACCGTAAAATGCTTTTTTCTGGTAGCTGCTTTTGTACTATAACACCCCCCCTCACACACACACACACACACACACATACACACACATACACCATTATCTGCACATCTTGATCGCTGATCCAGTGAAACATCAGCAGGAATACCACAGTACTAAGGAAGCAGGAGGTTGGTTACATTCTCTCATGAGGATGTTCGATACACAATCACATGTTTAAACAGCCATTAGTTCAGCACTTTGGAACGGGTTTGTAAAGACTGTTGCATTGCTCATCTGCTTAGGGGGAGGTTTTAGTTTGTCACACTGCCAGATATGAGCCGAAACAACGCATCCTAATGAAGGATGCAACCATAGTAACCTTCCTGCAGATGCAACATTTAGGCTGCAGTTTGCCATTCATTTTGCTGTAACGCTTCGTAAAGCAAGAGCTAATTTTATTGTATAAAAATTAAACCAAATGCTTATGTGTTCCACTTTTAAAGGTTTACCTAGCTGAAAATTCCCTGTAATTCCCAACAGTCCAAGAATCTAATAATAGACGTAATTTACACAAAATGCATATCGTTCAAGGTCTGATGATGTTCTCTCTGCTGGTGTTCCTCAAAAAATCAGAACACAGCAAAGGCATCACATCCAAATTTAATGGTGACAAAGGTGATATTCTGTCATGACAACAGCTCTGTCCCCTTATCCTAGCAGGGTGGCAGTGTTGATTAGGGTCTACTGTAGCATCTACTCCAGTCTATAATCTCAATTCTTTACACCAACACCTCTGAGGGACATTGTGTCTGTTTATGGTTCCTTTTCTCTTTGGTCTTGTAAGTCCTTCCACATCAGTCTCCCTATTGACGTGGCTGGTGTTCAAGCTTGGGATCCTATAAGAGCATTTGGGGCTTTTTTTTTGGATGAGCCGCGCCGCTGTTTGCTAATCATATCACCTGCCAGGGAGCAGCAGTTAGCATATGCACAAAGGAACCATGTTGGTGACCGTCAATTTGGGGGTAATTAGCCCTCAGGATCGAGGTCTTTCAGGAATTCTATTCTCGCATAACATTCCATGTGTGCTTATTTTCTGTGCAAGCTGACAGTGAAAACCTTCGGGGAGAATATCTACATTTTTAAAAGATTTAATTTCTTCTCCTCTTGTTCATTGTGTGTCTGGTCGAGTGCTCTGTCTACGGTGATTTACTAATCTTACTATTTTATATGTGCATGTAATAAAATTAGGAAATATGTATTAGGTATTACTTAACATAGATTATATTGTTATAACAAGCACCTTGAGAAAAGGATATAAAAATAATTGATGTGAACTGACTGCCCTGAACTTACTGACTATGACTTTAACACTGAACACATACTGTAAGGTCATTGGCCCAGAAATCCTGGGAACCAGAACGAGGCATGTGGCTTAAGGATATCATGGTCCAACTGCAATCACTGTTTGTTTGGCTTAAGTATATTATGGTCCAACTGCAGGAACTGTTTGTTGGGCTTTATTGGGCTTCGAATGAATCAGCTGCTGGGTTTTACATTAACTGCACCTTCATAATGCTTTTATATTGCATTCATAAAAAGTTCAGTGCACCTTCATAATGTATTTATTAAGTATTCATAAAACATTCATAAACATCTTAACAATCCCTTAGCTGTAATATAACAAACAAACATTATATAATAGTAACAAACATTATAGTTGTATAATCATGTAATGTTTGTTATTAATGTATATTGAAGCTGTTAAGGGATGATAGGATGTTAAGGTGTACTTGCATGCTGCTTATGAATGTTCTATGAATGCATTATGAAGGTGCACTTAATGTAAAGCGTTACCGAATTAAATAATCGTTAGCTGCATGGTACATTGGTTACCTGTTAAATAAATAATAAATAAAGCCTGATGGGCCATGCAGAAGTGTGTGTGCCTGTGTAAACAGTATAAAGGGTTTAGACAATGTAAAAACTAGTAGGATTTACACTCACTCTGGGAACTGTGTGTGTGTGTGTGTGTCTGTGTGTGGGTTTGCATAGATCACATTTGAGGAACAAATTGTTCCCAAAGTGTAGTAAAACCTGAAATGTTCCGACATTTGGGGACATCTGTTGAGGTCCCCATTTGGATAACCTCAGTTTTATAAAAATCTGTGAACGCAATCAAAAAAGTGAAAATGCCTAAAGTCTTGTATTTTGCTTGGTTACTTATGGTTATGGTTAGGGCCGGGGGGTGGGTACCAGTGGATCATACCATGTAGGAGGGAGACCTTTAGGAATGGGGGTGAGTGGGTACCAGTGGATCATACCATGCTGGAGGGAGACCTTTAGGGATGGGGGTGAGTGGGTACCAGTGGATCATACCATGTAGGAGGGAAACCTTTAGGGATGGGGGTGAGTGGGTACCAGTGGATCATACCATGTAGGAGGGAGACCTTTAGGAATGGGGGTGAGTGGGTACCAGTGGATCATACCATGCTGGAGGGAGACCTTTAAGAATGGGGGTGAGTGGGTACCAGTGGATCATACCATGCTGGAGGGAGACCTTTAGGGATGAGGGTGAGTGGGTACCAGTAGATCATACCATGCAGGAGGGAGACCTTCTGTGATATGGTGAGGCCACCTTGTAACACAATCCTTATTACACTTACCCTCAAGCTTGACACACCTTCACACAACCATTAGCATGTGCAGCAACTTTTTTGACTGGGGCATATTATAGAACAAATTGACCAATTGGGCAAGCTGACCAATCAGAGCACACTGGGCTTGTCAGGGGCGGAGCTTAAACTGTAACAGAGTGTTTCAAAGAAATAGAGTTCAGAATTATAGACAAAGTGAATAGAGGTGTACAGTATGAGAAAAATAATGTGGTTTTAGAACAATGAGTCATGTAAATTATTCTAGCAGACCCAAAAAAAGGAAAATTATGAACAGTGTGCATGAGGTCCCAGTAAGAATGCTGGATTTATCAGTAATTATTTGAAAAGTGGTTCTGTAAAATACAGAGGCTTCATGAGCTACATGTGACATCTTGGAAAATCAAATGATTGCTGTCACTGACATCAGACTTATTATAAAGACAGTGCCTCATTTGCCCATTTCCTCCAATATAGATTTTCGTTTTTCTAAAAGTCTAAATATGTTAGGGATAGCCCATTCTCATTCAGATCACTGACAATATTTACTCCCTTAGACTGCCAGTTTCCTGTAAACTGATGTTTTGCCAGTTTTTATTTAGGATTATGCCAGAGTTATGGTTGTTAAAATGTGATATTTTATACATTTTATTATTAAATTCACTGTTTAACTATGTTGTGAAAGAGTATTAGACAATGAGGTGAGAACCAGCTTGGCTCTATAATTAAGCAATCCACCCCCAAAGCACCCCACACCACTGTTTGGATATTTTTATTATTTCCAAGGCTAAATTATACAAACTAGCACAGGTAACCCTAGTTTGCCCGTGTCCTTTGGGGTATCCGTTTTACTAATTTGAATCCTGAGCTTCTTCCCTTCCCAGAGGATAACTTTAATGATTTTGTCATACTGCTTAAAAGGCAAGTCTGGGATATCCCCCAGAAGCATACAGAGCGGTAATTAAACTGGGGTGAAACAGCCATTTAAACAACGTTTGCTGTCCCCTCAAAGACAGTCATAGTTTCCTACATTTATCCGAATTATATTTAATCTTGTTCAACAATGTTATGTTCAATGAGTCACGTTGGATAATTGACAGTATTTGATACAGGCCTGAAGTCTGTATTTTCATTCAAATTGTTTTAGATGTGACTTGCTGAACGTTGGTAGAATTCAGTAGCAAATATGCCTATTTCAAAATTAAAAAGACAGCCCAGTATTTTATTTCTACTTATTTGAATTGTGTACTACAGGAACTGTTTACTTAGGGAGATGCATATTAATGCACATGAAAATAATTTGTATTAAACTGACCACTTTTTAATTTAATCACTATTAAGTATATTAACTAATAACTATTACATTTATCTTAAATATTGATGGTGCGGTTACTTAAGGATTTGACATGACTTGCTGAACTACGTCTCTGACTTGTCTGGCTAGAATAAGGTCTCTGACTTGAACTGACTTGTTTAATTCTAGGAAGCATGACTTGACATTTTACTCGAAATTCGATTAATGGTTTGGACTTGTGACTTGTGTATATAAGTGACTCAGTCCCATGTCCACTGGAGGGAGACCTTAAGGGATGGGGGGTGAGTATGTACCAGTGGATCATACCATGCTGGAGGGAAACCTTAAGGGATGGGAGGTGAGTATGTACCAGTGGATCATACCATGCTGGAGGGAAACCTTAAGGGATGGGGAGTGAGTATGTACCAGTGGATCATACCATGCAGGAGGGAAACCTTAAGGGATGGGGGGTGAGTATGTACCAGTGGATCATACCATGCAGGAGGGAAACCTTAAGGGATGGGAGGTGAGTATGTACCAGTGGATCATACCATGCTGGAGGGAAACCTTAAGGGATGGGG
>JAODKE010000043.1:34863241-34874195 GCA_026779605.1 Mormyrus hasselquistii
GACCGATCACACAAAAGAACACCAAGGACAGCGAGTTGGGAACAGGAGGGTGTGGGGGGCGGGGGGGGGGGGTGGGGGGGGGGGGGGGGGGGGGGGGGGGGGGGGGGGGGTTTCTGGAACTGAATTAAACATGAAATGATGATGGATGACAGATGACTGAGGATGATGGCCCTCAGACTGTGACCTTAGTGTGGTGGAGGGGTTTACGTGCCTTGATGATCCACAGAGCCACGCTCCTGGCAGAGGGGTCTGTGGGGAGAGACCAGCTCCTTGGAGGTTACCAAGGAGGACCAGCGGGGGGGGGGGGGAGGGGTAGACATAGCTGGCCTTACTTCCACAGACAGCAAGCTGTAGAACCAGAGCTCTTGATTGAGATCAAACTGGTGATTCCCAGGCAAGAGGCTTCCTTCTATGTGGCTGAATGTCGTGATGGAAAGTCCACTTTGAGGGACTCCTTAACCTGGCAGATATGCCTTCTAACCCGGAACGGAGTGTTGAAAACATCAGGAAGATCAGTCTACAGTTGAAGTCACTATGGTAGTCAAAGGACTCTGCAGGGGCATATGAAATCTGTCCAGAGATGTCAAGAGCATTAAATGTTATTGGGATGACATGATTCAGTATAACGTGGAAGGTGGGTATAGCACCCTGTGGACTGGCTTACAAGGAATAGGACAGCAAGAGCTGTTAGCATTGATGGCACAAAAGAAAGCAAAATTGAGTGTTTTTGTGGTTCCAGCAAAGGTGCATCTTCTCCTGTTTGAGGTGGAGAGGATGTTGAGGCAAAGCAACAACCTTGTTATTTACTGACATCATGCTTTTGGTCTCATCAGACCAGGACCTCCAGCATGCACTTCCATGCCTGGTGTGAAGTATGAGGATGAGAATCAGTAACTTCAAATCTGAGGCCACTGCATTTAGAAAAGAGTGGATTGTTTTCCTTTACTGTCAGAATTTATGTGTCTCAGTATGTTGAGAGCAGAGAATAAGAATTTGTACTCGCACACATGAATGTGTAATTAGTAGTGCAATAACCTTTAACTGTGTTCAACTGTATATACCAGAAATAAAATGATCCTTGAAGAGCCTTGAACCCCAACCCAGAGTGGCAGAGGAGCGCCCCCTAGCTGTCACCTGCCAATTAGGTCCTGAAGCTGGGCTGGAAGCGCGCCGTCTCTTTGAAGATGAGCTCCTTCAGGGTCTCCTTAGGCAGGTCATCCAGTTCCATTTCAAACTTGAAGGGAGCCTCAGCTACAGGCTAAGAAGGGGATCACAACGGCAAGAACTATTAGGGACACACAGCTTCTAAGGGGACGACTCAAACATTCAAATTCAAATTTTATTTGTCACATACACAATCACAAAAGTACGATATGCAGTGAAATGATTAGACAACTGCCCGTGACCCTTAGCAGTCGTGACGGCGGCCGACCTCACCGGCGCCATCTTAAGGTAGGAAGAAAAGAAAAAACGATTTACACGAGGAGAGATGTGGAGAATAAAAAAAAAAAAACAGCCCCCAGACTGCATTCCAGCCGTAAGCCCTATAGCTTGTTCCTTTTAGAAATTAGTAAAAATTTCCAGCTGTATAAATGTGAAGAAATAAGCGATCGATTAATCAAACTGCACCACTGATTACAATATTCACTGCATTATACCCAGTGTTAACTTAGCACACACAAACACTGCTTTCCGGTAACTTCCACTGCACGTGCTTTGAGTTGGGGCTGCTTTCAGCTCAATTAAAGGGGGGTGGGTGGGGGGTACACGACAAATTAGACCCTTTGAAGGAAGCACCAAGGACGCCCATTGGCGACTTGCAAGTGATCACATTGTCCGTCTTGATCTGCAAACTCCCAAAATCAATTTTAATTACCTCCTCTGTGGGCGGTTCACCGACTGTCGTGACAGGAAGGCAGCACTGCGGCTAGAGGTTTACACTGCCGCCAAGACCGAGAAAACGCATAGGAGTCATGCAAATAGCCCAAACGTACAAAGAAGCGTCCAACTTCAGATATGTGGGGGGAGGGGTGACCGAGAATAACCCCGGGGTTTTAAAATAAGTCTGCCCTTTCCCCGTTACTCAAATACCATATTAAAATTCACATTTTGAGTAACACTGTGCCAGGTGCTGGATCCCTGCCACTCCACGTGTCACCACCACAGGTCTCCGGACAACTCTAGTCAACTTGGGACAATAAAATCGCTCCAGATATATGTGTAGGCTTCTGCTAAACATTTAACACTGTAATCCCATCCAGGCTAATCACCAGCTATTAGACCCAGTACACCCTTTGGATCAGTGGCAGAGCCTTGTGAGTACAGACTGTCAGAAACACCTTCCACTTGTTCTTTGGCATCCCACAGGGCCGCGTACTGAGCCTCCATGTCATGCTCACTGTTCACCCACGCCTGTGCCGCCAGACGGCTCCAACGCCATTATCAAGTTAGTGCTAATGACGCAACCGTCGTAGACCTGATCACCAATGACTATGGACTGGCCTGTCAGGAACCTTCTTCCCAAATAATCAACAAGATTAGATCAACTGCAGGCAGCAGAGACTGGCGCACTCCCATCCACACTGGTGGGGATGCTGTAGAGCAGCGGTTCTCAACCTCTTTTGCTCTGCAACTCAATTTTTACCATGCCAGCTCAGTGGCAACCCTATATCAAGTACATGTTTAAATGAACAACATGACCAAGCGTGCGGTGCACTCCGCACTGTACACCAATCAATGCCTATGGCACAAATCTGATTGGATGTGCCAGTGAATTTTATACATCTCTGGTTTGATTCTTTGAATTGGTTCAGGTGTTCACTAGTTTTGCACTAAGCACTTGCAGACCCAAGACCCGTTTAATTTCAGGGTCGGGGCTGGAAAATCTGACCAGCAGCTTGTTGGATTTAAAATGCTTAAATTTCCAACTCAGCCTCATGAACCCATTCAGAAAACTGTTACAACCCAATATTGGGTCACGACTCATGGGTCGTGAATCACTGCTGAAGAGTGAGCCAGCAGTTTTAGGTTCCTGACACCTTCCCCTGGTCACATGACACATCTGCAGGCACACGGCAGACTCAGGGATGTCTGAATACCACAATCAATGCCAGCTGAGTTTTGCAGAACCATTGAGCACAGCAGGGGCTGATGAAGACCAGCAGTTCAGGACAGACATTTATTTCAAGTGTAGTAATCCGGAATATTTTACTTAAAGACAAGAGATAAAATACCATATAAGTTTGCTGTAATATTCATTGAGAGCATTACAGCCCCTACAATTTAGGAAATACTTATTCTCAGAGCATCATGGGATTACAGCAAAAATAAATGAAACGTATGATTGGCGAATGGACTTTAACCCTCCGTTACTTTGGCAAAATACTGCGGTGAGGATATAACAGGCACCAAAGCAAGATCAGATTAGTTGACAGAAAGCAATGGGAACTTTAAATCTTGGCGATACATTTTGCCGAGCAAATGCCTAATAAGGAACATGAGGTATCAAAATCATTTGGTACTGAAGGCAGACAAAAAGATCCAATGATTCCTGAAAGCATTCAAACAGACTGCATAAATACAAGAAATACAAACCGCTAAAGAAAAGAATGTAATACAGTACAATTAGTAGCATTATTACTCGCAGCCTTCACTCAAAATCTCTCCCTTTGAGACATTTCGGGATGAACGCCAAGCAAACGTCACAGCTACTGATCTGTGGTGGGTCATGTGAGGCTGACTTCTGTAGGTATGCGCTCCAGTGGGTGGTGATTACAAGATGGTAAACTGGTGGCC
Organism: Mormyrus hasselquistii; assembly: GCA_026779605.1. Taxonomy (NCBI): domain Eukaryota; kingdom Metazoa; phylum Chordata; class Actinopteri; order Osteoglossiformes; family Mormyridae; genus Mormyrus; species Mormyrus hasselquistii. The sequence continues at coordinate 34,867,037 of JAODKE010000043.1, forward strand.
AAACAATATATTGAAACAGCTAGCAAAGTAACAAAAGGGTTAATTCTGCCCTTTCGAGACCCCGCGAAGCAAAATGCAGCGCTCACCTCATCTGTGGGGTCATAATACTGCTCCAGGTAGGGGTGGGCCAAGGCCTCCTCCACTTCAATGCGCTTGTGAGGGTTAAAGGTCAACATTTTGTCCAGCAAATCCAAAGCTAGTATAGACAGAGAAAAAAGGACCTGAGAGATGCGTACAGTTGGAGCATGAGGCTCTCTCATTTAAAGGGAAACCTGCTAGACGATTAGGATGCCCAGTTATGGACAGATGTTATGGAAGTATGAGACATTTTATGCTGTGTAGCCTGCTTCTCAACCCAAGACCAAATTTAAGATAAAACACTGGGACATTTTCTGGCATTTGAAGCTACCATCCATTGGCCTTTTGAGCACAGTCTGAAAGGAAAGCGGGGCAGGCTGACCTTTCGGATCAGCGTTGGGGAAGAGTCTGTTCCAGGGCACTTTGCACCGCAGAGGGAGAGACAGCAGGTAATTCCGGGCTTTGAGGTTGAATATGCAGTTGAGGTCTTCCTGAGAAGGTGAGCCCAGGATGCCTGCAAGGAACACAAGTGGCAACTTAACAGCTACATCGATATATATATACGCACAGCAAGGCGAATAAGGTATACACACACACAGCAAGGTGAATAAGGTATACACACACAGCAAGGTGGAAAAGGTATATACACACACAGCAAGGTGAATAAGGTATACACACACAGAGCCAGGTGGAAAAGGTATATACACACACCGCAAGGTGAATAAGGTATATATACACCAAGTTAATGGAATCTCGTTCGGCAGGAGAGCAATGTGACAGTAACACAAATGCGAACACTTGTGCCCGCAGATAAAGCACACGGGGTTATTGCTGGGGGCTGGTCCTTTATAAAGACAAATCAAGGCAGCATGAGGTGCTGAGGCTGTGGGCCACACATCCTGCCTGCTGTGCACAGACAAGAACACTGATGACCCCCCTGGATGGCCTGTTCCACATAGGTAACGAAATGAAGCCAAATATAGGAATGACGAGAGCCGTCGTTAAGGAAGCATCTGTTCAGAAGAAGAGCCAAAACTAGCAGCCTGTGGAGGAGCGCAGAGACGGCGGGAAATACGAGCAGATCACTAAACGCTGGGTGGCGATATGAACAAATGAAGGCCAGCACCTTGATCTCTTACAGATATCCGCAAGGTTTTTGTCTATATAAAACATAATGACTAACAAATCTTTATGGCACCAAAATGACTAATTTACAAGTTCCAGATGTCTGATCACTACAGGCTACAGTGTCGACACTAAGCACCAAAAGGTAGACATCAACTCATTGTTCTGCTCTGCGCGACTTCCTGATTCCTCCCCAGGACATGATTGGCGTTCCCTAGTGACAAAATCCCCAGTGCACAGTCAAACTCCAGCCCCCAGAAGCCTGAGCCTGGCCCTACAGCCAGATCACCGTGTCACACGCAGACAAACAGACTGTCGTTTCAGAGCAGAGGTGCAAAGTCAGCAATCAGAGCAGAAGGAAGCAGTTATCATGTATTCTGATCTGATGAGATACGGATGGTAATCAAGTAACACAACCAAGTTCTGCAAAGAGCCACTGTTGGCGTCTATATCGCTCATTCTTTCACTTGATCGCTTTGCACACCAGAGTGGCTAAAAAGGGCCCATTTTCATGCTAGAATGCATGACCGTTCCTACAAATCTACTTTAATGTCAAAGTTATCAAAGAGTGGCCCACTTCTCGCTCATCTTTAGGCGCCGGGGTAAAAACTGCTGGTAAAGATCGTGACATGCACAAATTCTTTCAGCATGACATTTATGCTGCTTCAGTCAAAAACTCCTGAAAGAATGTTGTAATTAATAATCACAGTTGATTCATCATAATTACATTAGAGGCAACATGAAAGTTTACCCAGAATATGATTCAGTTGGTCCAGGTAGTGCTTTCCTGGGAAGATTGGCCGGTTGGACAGCATTTCAGCCAGGATACAGCCCACTGACCAGATGTCGATGGATTTAGTGTAGCCCTGGAACAAAAAAAAAAAAAAAAAAAAAAAAAAAAAAAAGTGTTGCCATGAGAACAGAACTCCACAAACGAGTAGCTATGAACTTTGAACATACAAACACCAGCACTGAGTGCAAGAAACAAGGTAAATTGTAGATACTCCAGCCCCATGAGAACTTGTAACAATGGCCTGCCGTTTGATATGGCAATTTAACGGCCAGCACTCATTACTGCTGAAAATCCATTGCAGCAGGCACAGAAAGAAGAGCTGTCATGATTATGCAATTAAATTCAACTACTTAAATTATATATTATTTGAGTAGTTGAAATTAATTTCCAGATCTGAAAACAACATTTCTGGTCTTCAGCAGCATGCGCACTTCTCTTGTCATCCAGGGCTTTTGATTGGCTCTGGTGGGGACATCCTCTATTTGAGTCTGGTGACTCCTCCAGGTTGATGGGGTCACCATTAGTGGCAGCCTCCCTAAAAATATCCCAGTCTGTCGAGTCAAAGCAGTGTTGGGGAGCCGAAACGGCACCAGCTGACCACACTCTGATGTTCTTGCGGGCTGGTTTGCGGTGATTCAGCAGGAAGCATGAACACACTCATACGGTCCAAGCAGCTGAGGTGGGGTTAGGGGCTGACCCTGTATCTTAGTCACTTGCAGGCTAACTTCAAATTGTACACAAGTACGTGTTGATAATGTGCATTAAAGGGTTAATACACAAGTCGCATTATACTTTTTTAAATACATGCCAGAAGGTAAAGGATGGGGCAACAGATAGTGGAGAGTGTAAAAGATTATAACTGCGCATTTATTTACTACTGTGATTCACCTAGCCAACACAAGAAGTACAGGTATAGAAAGTTAATCAATACCCTTCAGCTTTGAGGCATGTGAAAAGCTTGATTTTACTCCATCATCCCCGATACATATTTTTGCAGTGCAATATCGGCTCAAGAGTGAGTCTAAAACATCGGAATCCCTTTCAATCTAGAGTACAGTACTGCATAACAATGCACATCGTACCCTTACTGTACTTAATGCTGATAATGGCTCACCAATGGAATTTAATGTAACATGCTTAATTTCCAATTAAACTTTACAATGCGCACGCACACTTAAATCACGTAGTACACAGGATCCACGGATGAATCGCTAATACCTGTGGTTGGACAATAATCACCTGCGATACGGGTGGTCTACTGTACATGTTACTCCAGTAACTCTAGATTTAGTTTCATGCACATATAGCGTTCTTTTATTTTAATGAACTAAAGGCTGATATACGGCACTGCATAATCTTCATTGCCTTTTTAGCTGAAATCCATGCTTTACACATCGCATGGCAGTTTAACTTTGCTTTGCACCATTTGTACTTTATTTTTATATTATTATTCATTATTAAAATGTAGCTAAGTGGTACCTTAACATTGCTGGATAATGGTGTTAAATGTTACATTATGTTTAAAAAGTGTAACGGTTCAGGGAAAAAATGATATATTCTTTGTACAATAAAACATTGTAAGTCCTGCATTGAAGCTTTTGCCATTTTATTACACAATGCTGTAGATGAGCAGTTAACTTCTCAAACAAGATGCACCTGAGGGTGTTTTCTCTCTCCAAATGTATTTTCCTGCCAAATTTAATAACTTCCTGATGAGACAGTCAGTCAATTTCATACCAATTCATTCATTACTGAATTTACCTGTTAACTATTTTTATTTTTTAATGGTGTACGTGATTCTTCCAGAAGCAGTTTCATGCTGACCTTGACCAGCATAGGGTGTGATTAGTGACCTTGACCAGCAAGAAAGCTTCACACTCAGGCAAGACAGCAGAGATGCTGCATGACAACCTGAAGGTTTATGATTTCCAGGTCAGTTTAAATATAAAACTAAAAATAGTTTAACTAAAATACCAGTGACAGCATTCTATGATTGCCAGTGTTCACTACTGTTATCACTGTCTTTAATGTACATAAGCAGATCATTTAAAGCAAGTCAATCTGTTGTCATAGCTGGCCATGTGAGCCTTGGCCAGATTTAGTCTTGAATCATTATTTAAGCCCTTTTCACTGCGAGCCATTTTTCCTTGCATTTGCTGTTTGCTTCTAGCTTAACTGCTACTTTGGTTGCCCACACACCTCAGTCAAGGAAAGGGCAGGATGGTCAGGTCAAACATTTGTATTACAACTGCAATTTTGTTTTGCTTGTCTTTCTAGAAAGTCCATGATATTAACACAAGACGCACTGCTACCGGTTTACCTGCTTGAGGCCGCAGTTTCTGAAGGGATGCAAGTATTGAGCGCCTTAACATTCCAGTACCAAAAAAATATTTTGCATAGCGAGGGGAGAACGGGTCTGTGCTCCTCCTGTATACTGCTGCTTGTCTGCAGTAATTTTTACACTCGGATTCGGTCTTTTCTTGAGAAAGACTCATGGTTATGAATCAGATAAGGTCCTTCAGTATTATCTCAGTTTTAGGTGAAGCTAAGCTTCAACATAACCGAGTAATATGGAGATGCTATTGAAGGGCCTGATTATCTGTATCAACTGTGTTAAATAAAGGCTGTACCTAAGCTCTGTAGGCTGGTGGATCTCCAGGAGCAGGGATGGGCAGCCTTACAGCATTACAGTGACAGTTGCTTCTTAAATAAAAACACAAAACTGACCAGCTGTGTGCGCCTAATGTATAAAAGTTATGAGTAATGTGAACTCAATTTTGGCGATTTAAGTTTTACACATAGTTTTATTGCATCAACAGAACTCAAAAATGATCATGGATCATTTATGCAAATTAAGTATTCAAAAACTAGAAACTGGAGTTTTTAAGTTTAGCATAATTTTAAACATTTAGCAGCCAATGATAAATTTTTCTGAGCACTTTCAACTGGACAAAAACATTTAATGTACTCAAATATTTTGAGGTAATCAGTTTCCACAAAAGCTTTTAGTTGGTTTTTTAAGTTGGTGGTGTCGCGGCGGGCGAGCTGCACTGATACAAAGCAATACCACCGAATCACTTTTGCGCAATATTCCCTCTATGGAAGATGAACGTCTTTGTGATCAGTACTTGTTAGCATTTTTCCCTTCTCACAAATGCACCACACTATGCGCAGATCCAACAGCGAGGACGAAAAATGACGATCATTGATCAAAGCTCATGCAGTGACGGGAAACTTTTGGTTGATAATCATTCATTGTCATCTAGATTTAGTAGATGATACTGGAAAAAGAACTCGGTAAAAGGTGGCATAGAATGCATTTTTCCAGCATTTTAATTGCTCTCAGGTATTTACATAGAAGGTTTGCGAACTTCTACCTTCTTGCATAATGCAGGCATACTGTTAGCAGAGCCATGACTGAGATTTAAAATAATTACAATGTTAAAAACAGTCAACAAATCAATTTACACCGCTAGTTTTGTCGGGCAATTTTAATCAAGCACTCCGATCAGCAAGCTGAGCAGCTTGTAAACATGTCATTCGTAATGAGCTTGGACTACTACTTTAAATGACTGACTTCTGTGTTGATTAGACATTTTAGTTAACCAAAAATAGGCTACGGGCAGTACAGAAGTCAATGTCAGTATCAGAGACTTCGTAATGTTAATCCTCTGTTAACCTGGGGTACGTTTCCCAAAAGCACAGTCGCTAACAATTAGTAGATTACATAGTTGAAACCATATAAATGAAAGGTTCCAATTATGTAAGTTACTCATGGGAGCTTTTGGGAAACATTCCCCTGAATACCTTTTTTTAGCCTGCTAGAAATAAATAACCTTACCTTAATGACTGTTAGCATATTATTTTCCTTGCCAGCTGCCCTTGTGAAGTTGTGCATGCAGACGCATTGAAAGAGAAGACACGCTGCATGCTATGCAGACGTACTTGGCCTGGTGCACGTTAAGCTTGGGGTGTAGTTAAGACTGTTACGCAACAATCTATGATTTTTTTTCCCCCACATTTAATATCTGCAGGATTTAAATTTGAAAGCAGAAATTGCGAGAAGTGTGCGATTAACAGTATGTCAGCCTGGTACTGAACTCTCTTTATTCTATGCTAAGGTAGTGAAATTTTCATTCTACAGGGCCTTTAAAATTGCAGAGAAGTTTTGGTTCCCGTCATGGCATTGTCAAGGTATTGTCTTAACTTAGCCGACTACGACGGTCCTTAAATGCGATAACCGAACGTGCAGAACATGCAACGTTAACATTAACGTCATGCATTGCGGGTTTAAGGTGGCCATGCACTTCAAAATTATATCTGCACAAAATCGGACGTGTCAGCGAGCGCAGGTCCGTCACGCACTTAAAAACGATGTCGCCACCTTCTTCATTCCGTGTCATGTCACAACCTTAGCGGGCACAGTATGTTTTCGATGTTTGCCTCCTCCCACAGTCCAAAAACATTCAACTTCAGTGAGCCGGGTGCCTAATCTGACCGTGTGTGCGAGTGACTGATTGTGCAACTGCAAAAGGCAGGTGGTTCCTGGATTGGTTCCCACCTTGTTCCAATTGCATTAGATCCTTGGAACTCAAACGTCTCTTGAAGGTGGTTCATATGTTTCGGGTCTCGCTTCAGGGTATGGGTTTGTCATTCGTTTCATGTCTAATGCTTTTGTGTGTGTGCTTTTTCCTGTATTAGTTTTATATTGATTGTTAATGCTTTTTTCCCCATTAGATACGTTTAAATAGGCAATCATTTGGGAGTCTGGAACGTATTAAATTAATTTACATTATTACTTATGGGGAAATTTGACCTGGACCTCAACCAAATTGCAACTTGACCAGCCTTGTGGAACAAATTAAGTTTGTGTTCCAAGGTATCACTGCATTTGATTGATCATTACATTAAAATCGGAAGATTGCTCGAATGTTAATAAACGGACAATGACACCCCCCCACCAGGCAGCACCACGTCATTTAAGCTGAGAGATCTGTGGCAGCAGCCCCTGATTGGATGGTGCACCCAATTACATAGTTTGTAAAAGAATAAGGGGGGGGGGGGGGGGGGGGAACACAATTTTGAACAACCTTTATTTATATTCAGAAAAGGGGGGGAAGGGGTTTAATATAGAGCGACATCTAGGCAGGGGGAGCCATGAAT
>JAODKE010000043.1:34878620-34894180 GCA_026779605.1 Mormyrus hasselquistii
TGTGAGCGAGGCAGGGCCTGGCACGTCTGCCCCCCTGCCCCCGACCCGTCTGGCATCCCCTGGCTCTGAAGTCGGCCCGACCTGAGGGGTTTCAGAACATCCCCCTCCCCCCCCCCCCCCCCCCCCCCCTTCAACCCTCCAACCTCTACGGAGGCCACTGCCCCCATAGTCCCTCCATATTACCATTCAATGATGTTTCCATTTGTCTCTTCTTTTATTTCCACATCCTTTAATTGCACATTTGCACTAGTTTACAAGTTGTTGGCAGAGTCAGGTGATTTATTGACTAGATGAGTATTATACCTTGGCACAGATACCTTGTAGGTAAGTGATGGAGTCACGTTTTACAGGATTCAAAATCCACAGGCACGAGTGCCAGGACTTTGCCGCAGGTCGTTTCAATAAATCTGAACATAAAACTATTTGCTCAGTTCAGGTAAATAGAATTAATTAGATGAAGATGACTGATAGGCCATTAACCGAATGGCCTTTTTGATTGATCGATCGCCACTACGCCATTTAAAGCCCGAATGGACTGGAAAAGCCCCCTTCCCAACTCCACCAATTTCTTAATCATAAAAACCAGGGTTAAACCTTAAGACCAGAAGGGGCTCCTTGGCGGTACAGCCATAAGGCCCTGCATTTGCAGGATACACATCTTTCATCTGGTCGATGGAGGGGGGGCGGATGATGTCGTTGATGCCGATGATGTTCTCGTGTTTGAAGCGCAACAGGATCTTGATCTCCCTCAGGGTTCGCTGGCAATAGGTCTGGTGCTCAAACGGGCTGATCTTCTTGATGGCCACACGGACGTTGCTGTTGTGGTTGAAGGCGGAGCTGTGGAGGCAGTGCGGACACGTTACTGTGATGCCAAAGCATTTAGCACTGTGTGAGGCAATCATCATCGGATGCGCATATACAGGTGCGAGCAGAAGAGAGTACAGCAGCCATAGAGTCTGCATGCTAATCACATGGTTGATCACAGACCAAATAAGACAACATGCCTGGGTTCCAAAAAAGGCAGTTCGCCCACAGCAGCACTGGAGTTCATGAAGGGCGCTTTTCCACCACACAAAGTATGGTATTTTCTGTACTTTTGCTTTTCTATTGACTTCCGCTCGAGTACCGGTACCGAAAGTTCGAGTACCGAAAGTGCCAAACCAGCTGGGGTACTTCTTTGGTACTTCGGTACCTTGGGGGGGGACTTGCAAAGGTATTTGCTGTAGATTGGTTATGCAGATAGCCTGCCGCTAAAACACAAAATACACACAGCGAACAGCGAGACAAAATAAACAGCAGTAGAAACAAAAATATTAAAAAAGTAAAATGGAAGGATGGACAAACGAGGAAACACAGGCGGCTTTAATCACTATATGGTCGGATGAACAGATCCAGCGGGATTTGGATGGTACAACTCAAAATAAAAAAGTATTTGCGGTAATAGCAGCCCGCTTGAAAGAAATGGGGCACACGAAAGACTGAACAATGCCGCTTGAAAATCAAATAATTTATCAATTGGTTATGCAAATAGCCTGCCTCTGAAACACAATACAAACGCCACCTTGAAAGCAGCTGTGAACTCAGAAAACAACGATAAAGTTAAAAATGAAGAACCGATACAACAAAAAAGGATGGCATGACATGATTTTATAACGTATTTTTGCATACGGCATGTGTATAGCATGTAGCGTGTTGTGCTAGTGATGTCATTCTGTCATACAGATATAAATATTTATTACAACAAATTGTATTTATTAAAACAAAAAAAGGAATTCATAAATTTCCTCACAAACCAGTCTTCGAGTGATGTAAATGGCAAGGAAGAAAATGATCTCACAAAACGCATGTAGCTGAGCAGCGGAGGTAAACCTAAAAATAATTTTTGAATATATATTAGACAATCAATAAATGAAATAACAAGCTTTACAATATTAAGTTTCTTTTCCAAAGCCCGATCTTAATCTAGTTGACTAGCGATGCAAAACTGTATATGCATAACATGTGATGTTAGTACATTGTCCAGCCCTATAATGTACTACAGCCATTTAGAATACATTAAATCCCCCATCTCTTATGTCATTTGGCGCCGGTAACAGTTTTAACGTCAGTGGAAAACCAACACCTTGAAGTACCGTACTTTTGGTACTTTCATGAAGTACCAAAAGTACGGTACCAGGTGCGATGGAAAAGTGCCCCAAGGTCAACCAAAACTGACAGCCCACGGGTACTGGGGGCCAGCAGCACGGCCATGCTGAGGTCCTGCCTGCTCTCATGTCACTTTGTATCCCATGATGCAACATTTACAATTGTCAAAACCGAAGGAGTCGGGGGAAAATAAAAAACAGTCACACTGATGCAGGGGATGGTGGAGGACACAACAGGATCTACCACGATCCAGTTGATCCTCACACTACATCCACAGAGCATCACCATCACCGAGAAGCCGCCCCCCCGGAAACCGTCACCCAGCATCACCATCCATCACATGGAAACAGTCACCCGGAAACAATCAACAAGCATCCAGCATCACAATCCATCACCCGGAAACCACCACCCGGCATCACAACCGGTCACCCGGAAACCTAACACCGTCAAACATCATCAATCTGGCACTGACATGAGCAGCAATGCCAAAAACAAAAATGCCCATTCCCTCATATAGCACAACACTATTTAGATAACTGTGTACTTTGTCCGGCTGCTCCTGGGGGCGCACGAGGGGCGCACTGCTTAATTTATGAGTAACGCACTCCATGTACCTCACTATACCCGTTTAGTCAAAGACACTGTAGTATAGCACAGTGGTACCTTGGAACATGAACTTAATTCATTCCAGAAGGCTGGTTGAGTTGCGATTTGGTCGAGGTCCAAATCATATTTCCTCATAATAAATAATGCACATGAATTTAATTAATTCCAGACTCCCAAATAATTGCCTATTTAAAACGCATCTACCACCCTGACTAATGATAAAAAGCACCGACAATCAATATTAAAACTAACGCAACATGTGGGAGAAAAAAAAATGACCACATTCAAGTCTCAAAAAGGAAATTATAGTAAGTTCTAGTTACTCTCACTACTCTCCTCTCTGGTTTGCTGCTATCACTGCTCACTTTAAGGGCCATGATTACTGTACCACTAAATGGACTGTAGATAAAACACTAAAAAAACAACAAAAACACAGGAATACAGCTTTTGAATGTCAAACTCAAAGAGGTACCGCGACACTGAAAGCAATTTTCATAGGCAAAAGCAACCCAGTAGGTCTGTTTGCCCTTGCAGACTTGTCAATTTTTCCTCGACCAAGCCATTCAAGTTGAGACCCATACAAGTTTTACCAGGAACGGTCAAGTTCTAAGTTGAATTAAGAGGCGTTTGAGTTCCAAGGTTCTACTGTAGAGCGTATTGTCAAAACTAAGACCATAACTGGCCAATTCAGCAGTTAGGACTCAAAACTGACAAACCAAGAAATTGAAGGCAGCCTCAGAGAGGAGAAACAGGGGGTCAGGGTGGCAGATGGGGCATGGCGTCCCAAAAAAAAAAAAAAAAAAAAAAAGTCGCCGCCGGCGGGGCCTGAAATAGACGGACTCGTCACCCGTCTCATCACTGGCATGTCAACAGAGCTCAGGCGGAGAGGAACACGACACGGCGACCGACAGACAGGCAGGAGGGTGATCGGGTTTATGGCTGAGACACGCCTGTAACACTGACACAGCAACCATACAAAGCCACAGGAAGCAGCCTGCAGTACTGCAAGGATTTCAACCATCTCCATGCTTCAGAGAAGCCTAACAAGACAAAAGGTTCAGCTTCTGCTCTTGGAAAGCAAAGCTGTAGACAGTAACGACATGCAGCGATTACGGAAACACGCCCGCGAGCGGAGCGCCAATGTCAGCATGCCATAAATATAGCTGGCCACGTTTCGGGGGTGTCAGAGTGGCCTCCTTACGTCACCCCCCTCGCACGGACGGCAAGGAAAGCGCAGGCTCTGTTGCCAAGGCAACCACAACCCAGAACAGAACCACGTAGGAGTTGTTATATAATGAAACTCCACTCGAAACCGAGTGTGAAAATAGCCATATGGAATGCTGGACAGCGACCAAAACACACGTTTTCCAGCGCTCGTGGCCAGACTATGGCCGCAGCATTAGAGAGGCGAAAACCGAAACGGCCATTTTGAGAAACGAAAACGAGGCGCGCCGAGCGTCTCTCAGGGGCTCCGCGACGTCCTGAGAGTACCAGGAGGTTCTTGCACAAATCGCCAGTCTTCTTTTTTCACGTTCGATGATTTCTCAAGTTCACGGGGAAACATCCAGTGAGCAGGACGGCAATCCTTGTGCATTTTGTACCATCATAATGGGAAGCAATAAAAAATTTTTTAAAAATACACCGTATTTCAGATCTGCATCCTATGAGATCAGGCTTTCACAGGCATTATTTTGAAAAATAGGGCTTCTTGGCTAAGCTCACGGCTACGTTCATACATCGATACTTTAATAGTGCTTAATGCTTTAGAGACAAGAATCGGCAAGATGGCTCCGGGGAAACGGCGAGTAACACAGAGGGCTTTAGAGACCACAGCAACATGGGGTGTAAAGTAAAGGGGGCAGAAAGGAAGGGGGTCTGTGCTCTTTGGAGAGCGCTCTCCCCGCCGGCAGCGGGCAGGACAAGCACGCGCTCGGGCTGACGACACACTTCCTGCGGCGGCCGAGCGAAGAGCAAAGACGGGCGTAACCCCAAAGCATGCCACCGGCGGGCAGAGGCGGGCCCAGACCAAGTTTCAACAAACCAGGCAGTAGTTAGAGTAGAGAGCGCTACAGTCAGAGGACTCTGCTGGTTGGTTGTAACAAAACCTTGGTGTGCACTTTCCCCTCTCTGGACCTGAACTATCCAGCTTTGCTGATACGGGCCGAAGCAGGAGACACCCGAGGCAAGACATCGATTCAGCCAGACTGCATTCTGTTAATACACAGCACACAAACAGAGCAAGTGCAGACAAAAAAAAAAAAAAAAAAAAACTCAAAGGGCCCCCGCCAATGGTAAGCGGCACCCCTCCTTAGCTCTGTCTAAGGGTCACAGCATGGTTTAGGGTGGGGGGGAAATCAGGGAAGTTGTGCGAGGCTTCACATTGCCACAAATGTGGCTAGTTATGCAACAGGTGGTTGCTATAGTGAGTAAAAAAGGGGGGGGGGGACACGGCACTGCTGGGCTTCTCCAGCACCAAGAGAAAGGAGCTGTCACAGCGGGCAGGTCACACCTCACACGCGCTGGCACTGACCCGGGTGCAAGCTGATGAGGTCATCGGTCGGGGGGGTAACAGCTGGGAGGGCATTTGAGGCTCAGACAGAGGGCGCGTGGTTCTCAGTGCCTGGCTCTGACAGGAGGACAGGGAGGCAGGCAGAGAACAGGATCACGGCTTGGCCTGCCAGTGAACACGATGCAGTGCAGCGTGTTTCTCGTGGGCTGTCGGGAGTCAGTGTAGACCTGCGGTGCAAAAACAAGCCCTGCACAAACGGACAGGCGCCCTGTGCCAATAAAGAGCGGAGGGGAAACACCCAGCACTGATGGAGCATGACCCCAACGAACCAGGGGTCCAACGACACCTTGCTCACATACTCATTCACCTGCAATGAGAGCAGCAGAGAGGAGGACAAGCAGGACACAAGCATCGGGTAAATATATCCTTACGGGGGCCACTCATTCATTTCTATGGGAAAAATGCTAACGCTAACTATGACAAGCTTAAGCCCTACCCTGCCCTAACCATAACCATAACCATAAAGTAACCAGACAAAATACAAGAGTTTTAGTTTTTTCATTGCAGTCACTGATTTTTATTAAATTGAGTTTTCCCTTATGGGGATCAGGAAGGGGAAAAAAAAAAAAAAAAAAAAAAAGGTATTCATCACGTTGTGGGGACATTGTGTCCCCATAAGGTAAGGTACACACACACACACACACGGCAGGTAGGGAAAGCAGCAGTTTTATTATCTGTGTTTGTTAAAGAAATTAAGATTTGACACGTCAGGGCTGTCGGATTGCACCCTCCCATCCGAGCCTCTCAGATATGGGCTGGCTGACGACAGCACGCCGCACGGGAGCCCACAGCGCCATGGTTACCACAGAAACGGATCCCGCGCCAGAATGAGCAGCATGGCCGAGACCTGGCGTGGCAAGTGCCGAGCGGGTGAGCAAGCGGGTAAAAGGAAGAGCGAGAGAGAAAGAGAGAGAGAGAGAGAGAGAACTCAGCAGGTGAGTGCCAGGGCTGGCCAAAAAAGGGGGGGGGGTGTGATTGCAGGGGGGCTAAACTCCAAAACCTTACACAATCACACCATCAGACCGAGAACGAAGAATATCATCAGAAATACGCCCCAAACCCCCAGACAGCGGCCGTGGACTCCCCCATGTCCCGGGGGGGGGGAGAGAGGGCCCATCGAGTCGCCCCTCCCATGTGGTGACCTTCACAGGCCTTTTGATGTTCTCATTTCAAGAGGATGTGATCTGATCTCACGACGGCAACATCGCTTCACATTCATACATCATTTTTTTTTAATTAGTTGGTTTTTATTAGTTATCCCCGCTGCACCAAAAACACATGGAACTGTGACTTCAAAAGCGAGGTTTGTACTGAGCCGTGACTATTCTTACACCCCTACCTGAAAAAGCGAAACGATGAGCCTCCGGTGGCCCCGGGGGGGACCCGCACCTTCCGCCCCGCTGGGACTCCCTGAGCACTCGCTATACAAGGAGAACGGCGGCTCACACGGGCTGCCCGAGGCATCACGGACACCGTGCTAGAGGCGGAGCCAAAACCAGCACAAGCCCACATCACAGGACCACCGTAACCATGGAGACCAAGTAGGGTAGGGAAGTTTACTTGAACACAAACCAAGTAAAGAGCAGGCTGACGGGCAAAGGCCGAGCGACCGTCACATGACAAAGTCAATGACATCACTGCTCCTCCGCTGATCAATAGGGCTGCAGAGGCTCTCCCTCCCCTATATAGTACCCAGGGATTTCCCCGTTATTTAATCTCCAAAAGGATAAAGGAGTTTCCATGACAATGATTAATATTAAATACCGCGGCCCAACCTTTAATTTGCAAAGTCGTAAATATATATAGAGATATACTGTGAATATAGCACACCCAAACCTTACCACTAAATGGCTACCATGCTGAGACACACTGGACCTCACAAGAGCGCAGGAGCTAATCTGATCTTCTTTGCGGCATCCAGCAGATGTGAATGAACACATGCAGTCAGGCTTCCTTTAGCTGCTCAGGCAGCGGAGCGTGCCTCCCAACGAGGGCGGAGTCACGGCGCATACCACGTCCAGAGCCAGGGGCGAGTCCGAAAAGTCAGGATTATAAAGCTAACGGCAGACCATGGGGGTACCTGCTACAGGAAACCTGACGCCCGGTCCGGGGGCAGGACCTCGAGGCGGAGAGTGTCCAGCGGCGGTAACATTAAACTGCGCTTTAGGTGCATTTATTTTTAAAACAAACCTATGCTGTAGCTCGGGGTCTTAAATGGAAACTCCACTTCGACACGTCTACATTCCTGCATCATGGAATCACCGCGGCACAAGGCCTCAACACCCAAGCAGGGCCATGAGGAGAACCGGCTCAGGACACAAAACAAACACCGGCTAATTACTAAAAGAGCAGACTGGTTTTCTTTGAGGGAGCGAGGTCGGGGGGGGGGGGGGCACTTTTGCCCAGGGAGGTGGGGGATTGTTAAGCGAGCCGGAAAAGGCGACGTTCTGCCAAAGGTCCTCACTGCTGAGCAGATCCGAAACACTGGGCCTGCTTCCTGATCCGACAAAGGCCCAAAAAGGAAGTCCGAGCAGAATCCACGCCGGGCGGCTCTACGACGCAGGTGCTGAGCACAGCTGACGGGGGAAGGTGCGAATCAAAGAGAGAAAAAAGAAAAAGACAGACAATCGATTCAGTGGAGCAAAGTGCTAAAGTCCCTCTCAAAGGCTAACGGAGTACACTGCCGCATCACCTCACAGCCACTATCGCCTACACGATCATTCAGAGAAAAATATGCCAGATTCCATCGCTGTCCCTCACATGGGCAGCTATAGATTTTGCCTTTTTGTAGGGGGGTGGGGGGTCTGATATCATGGCTTAATCCATATATCTAGAGCAGCCGCAGAAACAGGCAGAGACAGGTTTTCATTTTCCTTCTTCATCACCGCTGCTTACTTACTGAGGAATACTCAGGAGAAAAAAAGTCCAGTGCGCAATGTAAAGGAATCAGGCTCGACGCAACCTAACCCCCCCACTGGGAGATTACAGCTGGTGGCGAGCGGGCAGGCCCCGCAGAGAATCAGCCCCCCCCCCCCCTCAGTGCACTCAGCCATTCAGCGGCCATGTGAGAGCCGTGGCGTTAGAGCCAGGGATGAGATCACCCCCTCCCCGACACACATACTGGAGAGCGCCGTCCACAGGAACAGATGGAGCGCGACACGGGCTCCCGCGCCGACGCAAATGAGAGATTTCTGAATGAACAGCCCCCGCCTGCGGACAGCAGAAATGCGAGGACACGGACGGGCTGCACATGCAGGAGCTGTGCAGCCGTACTCACTAACACTGAGCGGGCTGCGGCGTGACGTGGTGAGACGCCAACAAGCACGGCCCTCTGCGAGCTTTTAAATCACACCCGAGTGCCGTTTAATGATACACACATTCACCTAGTCGTGCGTGATCCTCTACACAGCGGAAGCCGGGTGTTCTTTGTTTAGGGAAAAACGGAACCGAACACAAAAACTGAAACTAAATTAGACACAATTTCAAAATATCATAATGAACAAATAAGAACAGGCTGTTACCTATTAAGCACCTGAACAAACCATTATGTCATCGAGCCAGAGCCAGACCCTGGCCTTCACCTTAAAATGCAGCATAATCGCAAACACTATGAATGCGATTGACAATAATCAGAGCACGGACAAAGCTCTCTCTCCACAGACATTCTTTAAGAGCCATTCAGAAATACTGATAAGGAACAACATCTTAGCAGCCAAGTATGGAAACCATTTTCCACTCTGGTAAGGGGATTTACTGTGATCATTGGTGAAAGTAATAGGGGTTTTCAATCATTATAGCCTTAGCATTTTCTTTTGTATGTTAAATATCATAAACAACTATCTATGTAATCAATCACATTGTAAGTCCAGGAATCTGTAGCATACTAGGCTAAAGTCTTGCACGAGGAGCT
Source organism: Mormyrus hasselquistii (assembly GCA_026779605.1). Taxonomy (NCBI): domain Eukaryota; kingdom Metazoa; phylum Chordata; class Actinopteri; order Osteoglossiformes; family Mormyridae; genus Mormyrus; species Mormyrus hasselquistii. The sequence goes on from JAODKE010000043.1 coordinate 34,887,851, forward strand.
GTGAAATTTCCATACCAATTCTAAATGCAGCCTTCAGTCTACAACCGTGTGTGCTTAAGCTGAGTGTGGGCGTTACAGCACTGTGCAACAGAAAAAATGTTTTTCACACTCAGAAGCGGTGGAGTAATCCAGAGTCAGGCAGACATGCTGGTATCAAGCAAATCAGCAGTTAAAGTTTCCCCGCGGTCGGCCCAGGACTGTCGAAAACATTTCATAACTTGCCAACAGTTTGCAGTGACTTTTGATAATGCGTTGTCCTTGTGAGCGAGCCGGCAGTGTTAAAATTGACACTCTCTGGTGTTAAATGCTCCGAACACCTGCTGAGCTGCAGACACCACATATAAATGAACAAGCCCACTCAAGGCACAACTTTTTAAGACACCTCAAAACCGTACCTGCCATATTGTGGATAACAACAATGAGATCTCAGGGGAAACAGATTAATGACGCTCAGCTCAGCACTCCTGGAACTGTAAAAAGCATCTATTTAAGACACCTACAGAAACCAGCACAGGATAAAGTATTATCCTGAAATATAGGGTTTACATTTGCAAATTAAACTATACATGCATGTTCACAATAGTATGCAGCCTATATCAGTCTATAATAATGATGTATTGTGACTTCCCATACAAACGGCCAGTAACAAAACAAACGGCCAAAAATGAAAGACCAGTGAAATCATTTAAAAATCTAGGCCTAAGATAGAGCCGACTCAAAAGGCACACAGAACGCATAAACAGCAGTAAATTATCAATTGTTTAATTTATGTATGAATCGTACATTTTCACCAAACTGAACACTGCTTGTTGTAAGCATTTCACTATCGTCCAACACCAGATGATTCACTGGAAATCCAGGATTTAAAAAGATGGAAAGGACCAGCAAAAACTTAAGACATGTGGTGCACAAACTGCACATTTTCTGTTCTGCACCAATATCTCACGAATCAGGGTGGATGCATCCGAAAATGACTGAAGGTGACACTTCATAAAAATCGCTGTTTTTTCCAGGTATATGCAATATGCCATTTCCCCAGTGGAAGGCAAATAGGAAACATTAATATTCGATTTTATATTTCTAGATGGAATTCTCCATTTTTGCAAATAAATACAATCTAAGGAAGGACCAATAAATAAATATACAAAGATTACTTTAAAGTCATTCAAAGCTCTGGTCGTTGTGCCTACTTAACAAGGACAGCCATTTCTTGGTACACACGTCACTGCAACATCAAAGATCTTTAACAAACCTTTTATTAGAGATGGCAATTAAGGCGATATGCATGTCATGTTCACAGACACGAAAGCTTAGAAATAGTAGCACTTAACAGGTAGGCAAACTAAATATTGAAAGATTCCATTCAAGGTGCAGTTCGGTTAACAGCAACATTTTTGCTAACAGTAATGCTTAAAATGAATCATGGGTATTTTACAGAGGACCTGCCAGAATGAGAAACCCAAAGGCGTTTCCAGATCCACGAAAAACACGAAGCGTACAATTCCAATGATGGCATTTAGGATAGTCACTCGTATAGTAATCTAATAAACAATTTAACAAGCAGGATCACGGCGGCTGAGCAGATAAGTTAAAATCAAGCAGCCATTCAGTACAAATGCCGCGATCGTATGTTCAGTGCGTTTAAAGCCTGGATGTGATCGCACGTGCGGTGTGTGTGATGGCTAGATGCTCCGCAAAGTCCTTCGCAAGCCCTGCTCTCAGCACCCACGCCCCCGGCACTGGGCATCATCCAGCTCACGCCGCCACAGGGCCCATGTTTTTTCTGATTAAGATAACAATTAATTTACAAAAAAAAAAAAGGTTTCCCAGTCTTTGTGTTTGTGATGAATTACTTGTAGCACTAAATCTATACTCGATCTACGACCTGCTTTGTCGGCGATCGGTACAAAACTGGGTACGCTTAGAAACGTACCCTGGCTCTATCGCTCATTAATTAAACGTTTTAAGTGTTATTAGGACAAGCACAAACTCGCTTCTGAAACGCAACACGTATCAATGACACCGTGTTCTGTCTTTACATGCTCCGAGAGCGGATACAAGCAGTTTACCTGCAATGCGTTTCGACCTTATAGAACAAATAGATTTTTTTAACTGTAGCTAATTCCCTGATTACTTTAACACGCCCCCATGAGGGACAAAAATCCCTCCACCCAGCGACAAGCAAGCCGCGTGAAAACTAAAAACAAGACAATGATGTTACTCGTAAGCAGGCGGATTCATCTATATGCGGAGAAACTGCGCTGTTTAACTAGTTCAAATGTCAAGCGTCTCCAATGGCGATCAACAAGTAAGCAGGAGACTACAAAGTAACCAGCGGAAGGACACACGGGCGGCGGGGCAACTACTCAGCGCTGAATCTGGGATTACAGGCATCTTTAAGTTCAGAGTCAATTCTTCATTGAAACTACTCCGATCATCTTGTTTTGTAGTACTGATACGGGATCAGTAACTTACCACACCATGCCGTAGGCGCCCTCGCCGATGTACGACAGGTTGCTGTAACGGGGACCGACATCGAAGACCTGCCCACGGACCAGCTCGGCACCCGATCCCGGGTTGGAGGCGTCACCAGCAGGAGCCGATACCGCAGCTGTCGCCATTGTGAAAATGGGCTACTCGCACGAGTGTGCTAAAGGCTAAATTAAATCAAGCTGCGGCTAAACAAGGGAATCAAAGAAATTAGCTCCGGCGGAAAAGTCGGCTGAAACTCTCGAGCCTGCTCAACGCCTAAAACTATGGAAAAGGGGGGGGGGGAGTAGGCGGACGCACGAAGGTTCACTTCCCAGCTGGTCCGGAGCAGCACATCCGCAGACTGCGGCAGGCACGGCGGCCAGTGATACTGCAGGAAATAGCGGTGCTTGTCACGTGACTCACAGGACGCCCAGTCACGTGATAGGGCGGGCATCACGCCTACGTTACGTTCACTCGCGCCGTACCAATTCGCTGCTAGAAATTAATCGCATTTCGAGTACCGTGCAGGTAAATGATGCCTGCAAGTAGCTGCTTTTTTCTCCCAGTAGTGCTATATTTACCTACTGGAATGCAGACGACTCTAATTACTATTATGAAGATTAAATTTGCAATAAGTGAACCTGATCTTCATCACAGGTAACACAACTGTTAACTGTGGGTTGTTGGAAATTTTACCGGAATTCCTTCTAGGATTTTATTTATACAAAATTTCATCATAAAATATTTATCGATTTATTTTGTTTGTAACTTTGTAACATTTTTATTCCTGTGTCTTACTTTTATTTGTTAATGGTGTGGAGAAAATGTTTAATCAGGTTTAATCAGGAAATTTAAAACTGGAAACAAGTGGATATTTTACTCAGTATATTAATATGCACTTAACCTTGGGAACGAAAATGCTTATTTATTTGAAGCAGAGAATATCAAGGAATGCTGTAATTGGGCTGACAAAGACCTTGGTCCAAAATGTTTCTATCTGACCTCTGTTCCGAGTAAACAAACTTATAATTACCAAAGAATGTTTTTTGTGTGCCGCATTTAGAAAAAAAAAATCAAAGCATAATTTGTGCATAATTATGTATTTTGATATTTTTCGTAATGGTAGCAAGAACGTAAACCATGTGTAACTGGTGTCCCATCCATTGCGTAAACCATGGTTATATCATTTCTGTATACCTTTGTCCCTTTCATTTCTTCTCTATGCTATGAAATGTGTCCTTGATAATTAACCGTTTATATGATTTTTTTCAGTATTAAATTCATTAAAAATTAATTCGTTTTGCAGTTTAGAACCACCTTTTGACGTTACTTAAAAACCAGAGGTGGACATTTCAGGTCCAGAAAGTAAAAATCCAAACCAGGATTTTGTTTCAACCAACCAATTGAAGATAAAGAGCCACAGTTACAGAGGACTCAACTGGTTGGTTGAAACAAAATCCTGGTTTGGATTTTTACTTTCTGGACCTGAAATGTCCACCTCTGTTAAAAACCTCTTTCATAAGTTAAATTAATAAATTTTGAATCATCTATCATCCATCCCTGAAGCTGTCTGATTTCCTTATGCACTTGTCCAGTACGCTGCCATAGGATAATTGTATCATCTCATCCCAAATTTGTCAGCTACAGGAATTTATCCCCAGTTTACAAACATGCCATTCATTCATTCATCTCATACATTACACATTTGTACTGTCAAGACTCAGCATGGAGAAATTGATGGCAATAATCCTGCCCCGGGACTGCATATTCTCCTTGTGTCACATGGGTTTCTGCAGTGCAGAGGATGGATGGATGGGTGGATGGATGGGCCTTTAGGGTAAGTTGTGGAGCACAGAGTAGACGTCCACCTCATTCATCCCTCTCAAATGGAAGCCTCATCATCCATCTACATGCAGTCACGGTCTCTTATGACAACATTCTAAGAAAGACTGAAGCAGCTCTGAAGGGAAACGGCGCCAGAAGCCCTTTTTTGCCAGTTGATATTTATATACTGTTAGGCGTTTCTGGTGTTTTGTCCAACCCTCGTATATCACAGCTGGGGGGGACAAAGTGGATTTTCAAGTTTAAACACCTTGTAACTTTTTCGTGCGATGTCAGTAAAAGCCTTGGCCATCACGACAGTATTTCTGCCTTTTTTGTGAAACACCTTCCCTGTTAATGTGACGTTCTGTTCTCCTGCTGCATATTAGCATGGCGTTATCTGCTTGCACTGTTCTGCTGAAAGAAGTATATGACTCAAACACACAACTTAGACATTATCACAGCATCCTTTCTGCTGGGCTGTATGGCTGTCGGTCTCATCTCTGGCCATTTTCATTCTTAACAAGGAAATGCTCATAAAATGTCATTTTATGCTAATACTAATAGAAAAGCAGTGTTATGTAATAAAATGAGAATAAAGTGTCAACCAATGTATTCATAGTAAATCTCACACAAAAGGTAAGAAGGGAGTGTGTTTCTTTATAACTCTTTCATCTGTAATTGAAATTGCCATTCTTGTATATTCATATCATTATACAAGTACACAGTATGCATTTCAAATGGTTACAGTAAAACTTTTTTGATAAATACATGTTCTGTTGTTGCCACGGTAACCTACGAGAGCATGTTGTAATTGCCACCAATAAAACACTGTTTTGTCTTTTCTCCAAAAGCTTATAATTTATGCACATCTCAAATAGTTATTCAATGAAACACAGGTGTGGTGGTTTGGGGTCTGACTTATTCTCCTTGCACGTGTATTCTGGCAGTTTTGAAGGTAGGCTGGGGGTCCAACCTGGTGCTAGCAAGATGGAACCTTGCTGATGGTGATGCTGCACTGATCCTGCTGTTGATTTCCTGCTACATTTTTCCCTCATTCATGAACAGGACCTGAGGACTCCTCCTTAAACTTGAGGCAATAACTCATCTCCCACCAGGAGAGGGTAATCCAGCCTTTTCCAGCTGAGAATCACAGCCTCAGATTTGAACATGCTGATCCTGAACCCAGCTGCCTGATACTCAGCTGCAAACCAGTCCAGTGCACACTGGAAGTCACTGCATTATGAAGATGACAAGACCACATGATCCACCAAAAGAAGCGACCCAGACACCCTCTGCCCCTTGGCTATGCCTAGAAATTCTGTCCACAAAAGTGGTGCCCCCCCTGGACACCAAGAGGGACATGGTCACGTGCCTTTCAAGCCCACAAAAAAACATGTAGACTGCTTGGACTCCCAAGAACCTACCGTATCCTTGTGAGGGTAAAAAGCTGGTCCAGTGTTCTGAGTGCCACCTAGGGTGTCCCATTCTTGTGAGATACATGATGTACCCAAGAAAATGTGATAAAGTGTCTTAATGAGAGCCCTTCTAGTGGAGAGAATGTGATGCAGTGCCCTATAGGGTGCCCTTACAATGGCCTAAGTTGTCCCTATGGGCATCATTCTAATGGAAACAGATGCTGTCATGAAGGGCCCTTCTAGTGGAGAAAATACTGTACCCTTACAATGGTCTAAGCTAGGGCTGCTCAATTGTGGTCCTGGGGGGCCAGAATCCAGCACAGTTTGCCAATTTCCCTGCAGAAACACACCTACTGAAGCTAGTAATTAACAGATTAAGGTGTGTTCCAGCTGGGAAATCGCACTTTATTGGTGCCCTTCCAGTGGAAAAGGGTGGGATACAGAAACTGGGATCCAGTGCTGTGAAGTAGAGAATCTCATGTGTGGTTTATGCTGTATAAGGTTTTGCTGGGGGGGGGGGGGGGGGGTAAGGTTAATTGGTCAAATTCCCCCTTTCTTTTTTTTTTAATTAAAAAAAAATTTGTAAAACTTTAAAATTTCAATTTTAGAAAACTGAGAA
>JAODKE010000043.1:34896124-34906774 GCA_026779605.1 Mormyrus hasselquistii
AACACACACACCCCCACAGACGAACACACACAAAGTGTTATCAGACATTGATAATCTCAAAGACAAAGTGCCAGAGTTTGTGATAAACTGTTCTATCATTTCTCAGCAGTCATACTGCATTGTGGGGAAGTCAAGTCAAATACGAGTTGTCTTCATTGTCGAATTAAGTAATTTCCTGACTGATTTACAGTTCACAAAATATTCTGGCACATATGTGCTAAGCAACCAACCCCCAAGATGCATTACACCCTTACTGGAGATTGGATTCATCTTTTTAAATCTTAAAATTCACTCTTAACTGGGGTCCCATCCATTAACAAGCCCCTCATTAACAGTACAATCTCTTATCCACTCTTATGATCAAATCTCTCCCAATAGCTGCTGCGATTGGCTGCCGGTTACAGTCAATCCGAAAGGCCCACCCATTGGCCAGGGGAGATTTGGAGGAGACTGCCTGTCTGATAATCTGAGGCGGGACATTTGACTCCAGCACTCACTGTTCTTCTCAGCTTATATCCAATATGCTTTGGTCTTCGATTGATAGCCCAGTGACATCATATAACAGCCATTTGCCAGCAGGGTTTAAATTATTAATGACATTTGTAATACAGTAACACCCGAAGCCCCAGCTGAAGATGCCTGTGGGCCGCAGTTGTAAGGCAAATCCTCAGCAGTAAAGCAGTCTTTGGTGAGTTTAACCAACCGGCAATACTGGGGAGCACAACAATAGCAGAGATGAAAACTTGCCCAAAATGTACATTTCGCTTTGCAGCTGCTTTGTTGTGTCCTGTATTGATGGGTGAGGGGGCTTTTTCACAGCACAGCAGAACGCGTACACACATGTAAACATGATACGATAAGATACGTATCAAGTATGAAGATGACACAGACACACACAGGCATCCGAACACGAGGGTGAGACCAGGCCTTTGAGTGTAACAGTGACCCAAATAATGCACCATCTGACAAAAGGCAGGCAGCTAGAGCAGAACATGTTTGGCTGAATTTGGCAGGACGCTATATATGTCCACGATGCGGTCAGAAAGCTGGCAGGCGGGATGATGGCAGAAGCCAAGGCCGGCCGCTGCCGAGGGTTCGTGTGGATCGCTGGCTAGCACAGGTTGAAGTAGGACAGGACCCAGCAGCCTGAGCCACCGGCTCAGGGCAGTACTGTGCCCCCCTCTGTGTCCTCCCGGGGAGCAGGGGTGCCGTCTGGGGGAGGCCTGGCTGCCGGTCCGAGGGGACGTCCTGCCTCAAGGAGCAGCAGTGCCGGCTCGCGCAAAAACACCAGCAGCACGGTGATGTTGTCGCTGGAGCCCGCCGCCTTGGCCTGCGCCACCAGCTGTTGGGCGACGGTATCGGCCTCACCTGCACCCTCCAACAGTGCGTTGTGCACCAGCCCTGGCACGTCAGCCGGCCGTACCGTGTCGAAGAAGCCGTCGCACGCCAGCAACACGTAGTCCTCCTCCCCATCCAACCGCAACGAGGCGCAGTCTGCATCACCGGAAATGTACGGCTTCTGATCAAAATCACCTGGCACACAGGATACCGGTTCGAAGAGGAACTGCTATTTGCTAGAAAGTTTCATCTGCTTTTGCCTGGACTGCATTAACAAAAACAAATGTTTCTCTGGCTAAAACTATCCGCTACAGAAACTCCAATGAAGAGAGATGATTTACGATAAGGGACAGGAAACAGAAAGTAAGGCGGTTATAAGCTCGGGTTGCCATGTCTTACAGTTGTCATGGAGCTGTGGAGAAAATGGTGTTTTGACATTTTAAGAGTACGTCACAGTCTTAAGCCCGGTGGTGTGCGGGGATGGATGGTATCCCATGGCAACATCGCTGGAGTCACTCACCAATCGCCCTAGAAACAGCATAAGTGCCATTGACTCTCCAGCACCCCATGAAAGTGATGCATCCTCCCAGGTCTTCGATCCTTTGCTTCTCATCCTTGGGGAGGGGAGCAGTTAGCATTTAACAGCTGCATTCCATCCTCAGTTTGACAGATACCCACAGTGTTTATCCCGCCTCCATTTACACAGCATTCAAAACCCACAATCGCAGTGCAGATGTACATTCTGCGTAATCAATAGCCTAGAGAGGGCTCTCTCTCACAAGTATACAGGGCTTTCAAAAAAAGCTGTGGGTGAGACAAACCAACAGCAGGAAACTAAATCAAAAGATAAACAGGTGCTAAAAGACTCCTGTGGCCTGATAGAAGTTGAATATCAAAAGAGGGAAGCTGGGGAACTACAGGAATGTGGCCATCCTCCTCTTGAATGTGGCCAGTGAGGAGCTCACCTCGCGCTCCGGTTTGTGGGGGTCCATGAGCGTGACAGGGTCACCCTGCCGGACCAGCATAGCCTGGGAGTCGCCCAGCCAAGCCACATGCAGCCAATCACCTGCCAGGAGCACTGCCACACCCGTGCTGCCGCTGCGCAGGCGCTGCAGAAATTGCACGTGTATGCGCGCACACACACACACACACACACACACACACACACACACAACCACACATGCATGCACACACACATTAAAGATTACAGCAAAACCCAGATGCTTCACCAAAAGAGAAACATTTACATTTTAAATAAAGGTGCAAATGTTAAAGTTTGACCTCTGACCTCTCTATTAGCTTTCTCCTTGAACATGTCATCTGTGCAGCTGAAGGAGTTCCTGAGGGCCTCGGTGGGGTTGCTTGCTAGCGCCTCATGCTGGCTCAGCAGCACATGCAGGTGGGTGGCGGCAAAGGTGGCGGCGTCAACCCCACCGTGGCCATCAAAAACCGCATAGTACCCACGGTTCACTCCATCCTGCGGGAGAGCAAGCACAGCCCGTGGGTGTTAAGTGGAGGCACCGTACACAGGGCGTATATATGACCTGCCAGTGCAGTTATGCAGAAACACACCTGAACAAGGGTAACGCTATTATCACCATTCATCATCTCTGCGCTTTTTAACTGGCTGAATGCCTCTTGGACTTAAGCCCCCACCCTAGGTAATTAAAAGGTGTCCCAGGTGGAAGCAGCTTCACGCCGCTGGCGTCTCTGCCAGTCAGAGGTTAAAAAAAAAAGGCGCTGCTAATGTGTCTTATTACTGACTGGCTGTTCATGGTGCCCTGGACCCCAACCAAGACGCTGACGAGCGTGAGCGCCTGCGGCTGTGGCCGGGGAAGCCTCACCTGGATTCCAAACATCTGGTTGAATTCTGAAAGGGCCACATGGCGGTCCTCCATCTTTCGGCGCGAGTTGCGGATGGCGTGTGTGGAGCAGAGGAGGAAGCGTGGGGGGCCCGGGGGCGGGGCGGGGGGAGTCTGATGCCAGGAGAAGACAACCTCCCGCAGTTTGCTGAAGAGAAGCCGCTGAACAGAGCTGCACTGGAGCACTGTGGGATAGAAAAGCGTCAGTGTGGGGATGTGGGGGGGGGGGGTTTGGTGACCGATGGATAAAAATCAAAACTAACATTTCCTAGTATTCAAAACTAAGAATCCTATTTAATATAAAATCCCCACTGGCAAACCCATGTGATCCAGGCAGATACCTTGAGGAATAAAATCTTTTCCACCGATTAGTGCATCTTTACTTAGAAACTGTCTATTCTCACTAAAGCAAGTTTATACTCTTGCTATGTACCATGTACAGTCTGAAGGTTTTCAAGTCTCCAAGAGACAGTAAAATGGTAGCAGAAGAGTTTGGAGAAATAATTGGTCTCCTTCATTATGTAAAGATACCAACTGCTCTTACCCATCAGTAATATTAAATTTCATGAAATATTCAGATGTTATATCTTTAATTTCTAGAGATTTATTCAATGTGTGTGTCTATTAAAGCTAGGGGTGGGTAATACAGCCAAAATGTCACATCACGTTATTTCCGATTAGAATCATGATCCACAATATAGATCACAAAATTTAGCTTTTTTTGTTTACAAATTAACAAAACCGTAGTAATGTTAATTAAACATTTAACCAGCAATTATATCCTTACAAAAAAAACACTGCTTGTACGATTGTAATAATAAACTTAGTTGTTAAACTACATACACTGTACATATAAAACTGACTCATTATAACAAAAAGAGCTTTTCTTTGTCTTAATACAAAAGTTTCAAAAGTTTAGTGTAAAAATGAAGACTGACCGAGACAGATGCTAAAGTGACAGACACAGACAGCACTGAAACTGCTTTGCTTCACACTGGTTATCTTAATAGTATTAAGCAATGCTGTACTGAGATTCTTGTGATAATGCTTATCATGGATACCATTTCAACAGGGCATAGTAAATTACTGTCATATCAGCCACCACTAGCTGGAACATTATGTAGGTATATGGGAATCTGTGTATCAAGTACAGAATGACCTTCCTCAGCCTCAGTGAGAATCTCAGACTAACCTCAGCCACTCCCATAACCCTGAGCAGGGTGAGCAGCTGAAAGGTGCATGGAGAGATGGGTCTACGCTTTTATTAGGAACACGTCATATAATGATTCTACGTTGATGTGAACGGCCTGTTCTGTAAAGGAGTACATTCCAGAGTCATGCAGACACTTTTTGGGGGCGGGGGGTGATCCCTTGGTAAAATTAGCATAATCATAAGTGATCAAAAAGGTACACTCAGGACCTCGGGCCCCAACCAACAAATAACGCACCTCCCCCCCCCCCCCGAAGACCCCACCTGTCTCTGATACATACCATCCCAGCTCATGGACCCTTCACGTGGAAAAACGGTATCTAACACTGTTTCAATGCACTGGGGGGGGGGGGGGGGGAAGATTCACAAATGTCCACTAGAGGTCAGGCATGTTTTGCTGCCTATTAAAAGAAAACTAATTTTTCCTAATTATGGGACTCTGCTGTGCACTTCCAGTGAATTCCAGTCATGGGAGCACTACTTAAAAGCAAGACATAATCAAACCCCAGTTCCATATCATACTAATATTTTTGTCTACCAGTTATATTCTGACTGGTTAATTCTGGGCGGCATGGCTGCCATTCGGTATTCAAGCCAGCACCGGGTCACGCCAGCGATGTGAGGCTGCCCTTTGTCCTCTTTCAGTGGAGGCAGAAGCGAATGACCTCCTGCACATGGCTACCCTGCTAATGAGGCTTACAGCGCTCCGCTTCAGCGCAAACCCTCAGGACGCCAGGGTGAGCATGGAGCCACGCCAGGTGATTAAATCAGCCCCATGAAGTGGCATTCAGTTGCCCGGTAGCCAGAAGGGCTCATAACCTCACCAATGTGCAGGTCGACTCTAAAACATTCAGTGACTGCATAGCCCTGTATACATGAAGAACAGCCACTAATTCACACAGTTCCAGCCAGCAGCCTCAGCTAGCTCATGTATCGCCAGCTAGCAACTGTTCTGTGCCCCGTCTAGCACATGCAGCTCCAGCTAGCGGGTGGTCTGTGCCTCGGCTAGCACACGCAGCTCCAGCTAACGGGTGGTCTGTGCCTCGTCTATGCACATGCAGCTCCAGCTAGCAGGCGGTCTGTGCCTCGTCTATGCACATGCAGCTCCAGCTAGCAGGCGGTCTGTGCCTCAACCAGCTCATGCATCTCCAGCTGGAGTGTTTTTCCACTCCACCGTTCCGTACTTTTGGTACTTTCCCTTTTCCATCTTCCAATTGAGTACCAGTACTAAAAGTTCCAGTACCAAAAGTGCCACACCAGCCAGGGTACATTTTGGTACTTTGGAGTGAGACTTGAAAAGCTTTCTTTATCAATTGGTTATGCAAATAGCCTGCCTCTGAAACACAACACAAACACAACCTTGAAAAAAGTTATGATCTCAGAAAACAATGATAAAGTTAAAAACAACTAATTGCAATCTGGTCAGAACAACAGATTTACTAAAAAGATCAGAATGGCATGACAAAAAATATTTAATAATATTTTGTTTAATATACTAGGACAGCATGCATATAGTGTGTTTTCCTGTGATTCTGCTGTAAAAAAATATTGTGGTATTTATAAAGCAAAACAAATTTCTTACAAACCCATGGATGAAAAAATGAAAGTGATTATAATTGTCTTGGAGAACACATGCAGCACTTATGCAAAAGCAACGGAGGTAAACTTCAAATTGATTTTTTAAAATATATATTAGATAAAAGGAATAATTAAAATTACAAAGCAATTTTTCCTGAGCTATAATGTTCGTACAGAACTGAAAGATTTTTACACCAGTGGAAAACCAACACCTTGAAGTACCTTTCTCAAAGTACGGTAGCTGGAATGGTGGAAAAACACTCCTAGTGCCTGGTCTGTGACTCAGCTAACTCAAAGGCAACACGCTGGCCTTCACATCTCCCAAACAGGCTTGCTGATGCTTTGAAAGAGCCCTACAGAAAATTGGTTATTTGGCCAAAGAATGAATTGCCAGATTTGTAAACCACAAACCACACCTTAGCCAGTCTGCTCTGTCTTGAGGCTTTGCAATACTCACTGCTGATGGCTAGTTACTCATTTACTTGTCCGGTAGTTTCAGATCCCAAAACCAAGTGAAGTATGTTGAAATCTACAACAGTTGTCAGAAACTGATTTACACTAAAAAAAGATGCATAAATATGAAAGCTGGAAAACTGCGCAAACACCATAATTTCCCACACATCTTCAGGGCCACTCGTCCGGCAGGTTAAGTGTGAGGGCAGCATCGGATTTTTTGCATGGCCTCAATGTGTCTGCAGGGAAGCTGACTGTGGGGGTGGGCACTCACAGATTGGCTCCTGCTCGGGGTCCGTGGTGCAGTGACAGGAAGTCAGGTCGCTCTTCAGGAGCTCAGTCACAGCTGTGTGGCAAAGCAGGGCCGTCAGCAGAGGGGGGGCTTTCCTGTAGATGGGTGGGGGGGGGCATGAGAGAAAGGCTGCAAGTGACCTGCAGGGAGACTTTCTTCTTTCTTGACCTTGTTTTTCAGATGCACCATACACTGATTAGCATATTGGTATTGGCCAACCTTTATAAAAAAAAAAAAAAAATCAAGACATCGGCATCAAGTAATCAGACTGAATTTCCGGACCACCCAGAAAAAAAGAAGGGGCTTCCCTCACAGAGGAGGTGACAGCTACAGTTACACAGCGGAGAAAGTTCATCCTGTCATCCTTAGGACCACTGAGTTTTGCCCTCAGGTTCTGTACACTTGCACAGCATTTTCACAGGGCTGCAGAGAGACTAACGGTCCCAAACTTCCAGGGGCCTCGTCCAGAATCAGTGACACAGCTGGGCGTCAGACAATGAGGTCATCAATGAGCTGACAAATGCTGCTGCTGAAATACGAATTCTTGTTTCTAGGAGGAATCAGGAGGCTCTCGAACAAACAGGACAGACACAAAGGATGTCATTATGGCCCCTAGCTTACACTAATCCTATTAGCGCCCAGCTGAATATTACAGCCAACCATGCGCAAGTCCAATCTGTTTGCTTAGACTCTGTCCATCCAGGCTTACAGTAAATGCACATTCAAAGGGGGAACACACAAGCAAACAAGGGATTCTGCGATATATGTGGGACTCGAGAGGTTTTTCACCCATCTATGCTGGCCCATTTTAATCTCTTTCCTTGCATTTCTATTCTGCCAAACTCTGCAGTACACAGTCCTGAGAGGAGTATTTAAAAAAATTAAAAAAAAAAAAAAAAAAGGTCTCCTGGGAGACACCAATCAGCAGTCTGGAATGAGAAACAGATTCCTCAGTAAGATTCAGCGCACCCGTGATTACTAGCAGTTGCAAAATAATCCATGAGACAGAACTACTACCACTAAGTAAAGGCTGTCCCCTCAAGAAGGAACGCCAACGTTACAGGTACCTCAGCACACTAAACTGCAGACTGCTCACTTGTGTTTTGCCTGTTCACCGTGCTGCAACCTTCACCGCATTTTGTAAGTGTGCCACAAAGCAGACTGAGACAGGAAATGTGTTCCCGAAAACCAGGAAAAGGGCTAAACAATGCTGGTTGTGCTCAGAGGAAGTCAGAGCTTATCCCCAAAACATTCTGAGAGGAAGACAAATCAGAAAAAAAAACAGGAATGGCCTACAGATTACTCATTAATCGCCTCCTACTCTTTAGCGTATCAGCGTTTGCTAGGTGAGACCTGCTGTGATTAATGCTGAAAACACACCAGCCAGGACGCAGGGGACCAGGCAGGGCTGCAGACCTTAAGCCTGTTGTTTTCTTTTTTTGCAGAAGTACAATGTGAGGAATGTGCTGGTCATCCTACAGCAGGGCCCTTCTCCTCCACAGAGAAGCACAGGTATAAACAGGACAGGACTTGCCTTTCAAGTGCAAGCTTCCATTTCCTTACAAAGCACGTACAGCCTAAATATTTGTCACTTGGTTGGATTTAGAATCCAACCATGTGTCAAATATTATACCCAGCACTTCATTTTCGGATTTGAAGCAGATTCCATCCTGCCCACAAAAAAACGCATGTATTAAGGCGTGTTCATACTTCTACGTAAGCATACTAGCAGACATGTCCGCTTGAATGTTTATGAAGCCTTTGACATCACTGTGCACCTCCCCAGACAAATGCCTGCTGCACTCCAAATTAGTGCCCGTGCAGCAGTGTATGCGCAGCTCCGGACACACTGCGCATGATCGACTCTCTAGCGTCCACTTTATATACCAACATGGAAGCACTTGACAAGTGTTGAGATAGTTTGCAACAATCTACAGAATATTTACAAGGTAATAAAACATACATGTAAATGCGTGTGTGTGTGTGTGTGTGTGTGTGTGTGTAGACTTGAACTGAAAATGACATGCCGGCCAGCTGACCAAAGGTGTGCATGTGTATCAAGCAACTTTTAAACTGCCTCAATGTAAATGTCTGTTGTTTATTGCAGAATTAGAACATCACGTTTTAAGACAAATGGGCTCAGGGGAGTTTTACTTGCGCAAAAATGTCCTGAGGACAGAATGAAAAATGATTAGTTTAGAGAGATAACCAATAAGAACTTGGTAAGACGTCAGACCAACCAATCAGATGTCTTGGTCCGTCCTCCTCTAGTTGCAAGGACTCGCCTCCTCTACACTGTGTTCTCTGTCTAAACCAATCATTTTTTGTGTAAATAAAACATTTACCAAACAATTCTCTAAAATAAACCAAAAAAAAAAAACTTGCATCTCTTACAGTGCTTAATCATTGTCCATTCTTTTCAGACTTCCCACTGAAGAGAATCATATGATGTTCTTTACTCTATAGGTACAACTGCATTCCCCACCAGGAACTTACATCAAGCCTTTTGTATGTAACAGCTGCAGCACACTGATGCAGGCACACCCGTCTACTGACCTGGCAGCAAGCAGTCGCTGTGCCCAGTCCAGGCTCTCACCCCGCACCTCGCCAACACCAATCCGGCCACTCATGGGTGTGAGGGGCAGCGGTTCTTCTGGGCCGAGTGGTTCGGGAAACTCTTCCACAAACTCGCGCAGGAAGCGCTCTGTACTGGCCGCCTCTGTGCCCATGCTGCCTGGCCGTATTGTTGGCTCAGAGCTTCTTTCCTGGTCCCCGTTTTACACAGAGGGATTTCTTTAGCAGACAGACACAGTGAGAACAGCACCTGTGGAAAAGACACGGAAAAAGTGCAAGAATCAACTCAAAACCCACATCCTTCTGTCAATGACAGTGTCACATTTTTCTGCAGTTGGTCAGTGTTAACCAGGGTTCACTGCAAACTGGTGCTGGAAACTTCGTGTTATTTTAACAGCTTTTCTCTGTACCAGATGTTTGGTTAAAGAATTTGAAAAGCCCTTGGACAGTTATCTGAAGGAACAGGATATATATTTGACTTGATGTTAATGTGAATTTACCACTGACGGTACATGACAGTTGGCTTAATAAGGAGAATGTGTATACCTGCTCACACGTGCTGTGACAGCAGCCAGTTAAAACAAAGTAACGGCAAGAGAAAAGTTTACATTTGCCGACAATAAATGTCTGCATGTATGTATGTATGCACGCATGCATGCATGCATATATGTATGTATACAGCTCAGTGCTACAAAGTAACGTTACGTCCCTGTAGCGGTTTACCTTACTTAATGACATTATTAAAATTCACACCAGCGAGTCCATTAACAAAACCACAAATATAGTTTATTAAACAAATAAAAACCAACAATTACGTATCAATACAAAGGAAAACAAAACATTTCGAGTTAAGTCGCACAAGTATCTAATGCTACTGCAGACCAAAATGTTTCTAAAATGGAAAGCATGATCCGATTTAGTACCTTAGGTGGCCTTTCCGTTGCTACTTGTAAAACATCCACGAAGAGGCCAAAAAAAATATGAGACAGGGAGGTTTCACTTCTTTTTTACCTCGAAACCGACACCCTTCTTATGCTCCTTGTCGACATTCACCCTACGGAAGTGGCTGCGTGAGGAAACTGTTACGCTCCATCCCGTTTGAAAGAACGCATGCGCGTTTCTTCAAATATGGCCACCTTCCTAGGCACTGGCGGACACGGCTCCACCTGTCGGTTATAGCAAGCAATCCTGTGACGCTTTGCAAAAAATCTATTCCTTCATGTATGGCTAATATAGGGTGACCAGATAATCCATGTCAGGGAGGGAACTTTGAGCTACTTCAGGTTTTACAAACTACTTTCAAACTGAAAGGCTCCTGTGTTTGGCTAAATAGTTCAGGTCTT
>JAODKE010000043.1:34906874-34921732 GCA_026779605.1 Mormyrus hasselquistii
TTAATTGAAATGGTAATTTACAAATCCTGTCCTAGCTCAGAGTGTCCTCCCTGACATGGATTACCTGGTCACCCTAGGCTAATATAAACCTTAAACAACAAAGTTGCATCAACTCCTAAATCCGCTCAATCATTTCCTTTTTCGCATATTCATAGGTTGCACGTGTATCTGATCAGTCTTTCCTAGTCATCCGTCATACACCACATTTCGGTAAAATAGATCTCACCTATTTTAAGGCCTCCAAGAATTACAGATGTTTGTAAAAAGAAACATTAAAGCTAAATTTCATTCAAATTTTTAATTGATTTTGTCCACAGTCAGTTTTAAATAAGAAAAATTCTAGAACTAAAATGTAAGGAAGGAGTCAGCTCATACTGAATATAAAATACATTGCTCACCTTCTAATACGCTACTTCTGAAATAGTACTGCATATTTGTTGCTTTCTGTGTTAAATGGACACTAAACCCTCTTTTTTTGTAAAAGTAGAAACTGCTGAATAAGACTGGTCATGGAAAGAAAAGCCTTACACTAGAACAGGTGATTTTTTTGTGTATAAATTTATTCTAGGTTAAATGAACACAGAAACAGCGCTGATGTCAACAGGAACACAGACTGCCGTTCGCTAAACAAAGTATGCTGCTAGGGCGGCCATCTTGTCCTTAGGTTTCTTCGGGTTGGCTCTCCCTCCCGGGCGTCGCCCCCGGCCCCGGCCACGCCCTCCCTGCCGGCGGGCCTGGCCCCCACGATGCATGGGGTGCCTCATGGTGGCGTGCTTCAGTTCCACCAGGTCCTGGAAGACCGGGTCGCAGAAAACGCAGCCGGTGTGCTGGGTGGCGCTGCCTGGCAGTGGCGAGTGGGCTTTGCTGAAGTCCACGGAGACCAGGGCGGCCTCGCAGGCCTCGCAGCTCTCCGGCGTCACCTGCACGCGGTGCGCATGCTCAAAGAACTGCACAACCACGTTGCAACGGTTGCACGCCATCTTCCACTTGGGCCCCGAGGCGGGGTCCAGGGCCAGGACGCCGGCATCGCACTCCACACACTGGCCGATGCCCAACGAGCTCAGTGAGTGCTGGCACGACGGGTGTGTGCACTCATTGCAGCCCATTCCTGTTTGACGGGGGCACAAGAGGGTTAGTCAATTACAGGCCAGCGCAAGCCTGCCGCTCACAACAGGAAAAGGATTAATGCAATCTGTACCCCATCCAGACAGCAGACCATCTACTTCATTAGCTTGACTAAAAAAAAAAAAAAAAAACTTGACCAGACTTCTGATACAGACCAAGAGAATATACAAATTAAAAGGCTAAAACTTTAATAAAACAGATGAAGAATGCATGACTACTATATGTTTACTGGGTTGTTTGTTGTATGACTAAGTGCCATATGGTTAATGAGCACTATTTTAATACGGCATTAATTTATGATATATGACATCCAAGCATCTTCCAGCTGTTTGTCCTTGGCATGGTCATGTAGGGTCTGCAGCTGAAGCCCCTTAAATCTGATGAGCCACGTCACTTGCTGGTTACACACTGCACCTTTCTTCATGTCCCTGAAGGGTGGGTTGCTGTAGCAGTAGGGGCACAGTGGGTAGCTCTTTCCCCGCGCCCCGGAGCTCCACAGCACCAGCTCGAAGTTGTCCAGCGGGCAGCGCAGCTCACGGTACAGCTTGATGGCGCCGTTCTGCGGCAGGCTGTACGTCTCGTCGCAGTGTGAGCAATGGAGGCGGCTGGGCTTGGCCTGGGGGAGCGGATGTACGCAAATCACGGTGTGTGCAAAGGCTACATGAGGAGCAGCAATTCTCTGGCGTATATCTATCAGAACCACATGTTTGCATGGGCCCCCCTGTTGACCACAAACAGTCATTACACTAAATATTAAATAAAAACCTTCTTTATTCAGGAGATGCTGAAGCAGCCTGTTCTGCTAACCGGCCAGCCAAAGCCATAATCTTCTGGCTCTTCTTGTTACCTGTTTATTACTATCAGGGGGGTCAAAAACAACAAACCCACCCTTGAATACATCCTCTTGTCTCAGGTACCATAGCAATGCATTCAGAGCAGACTGGGTGTCACATGGATCAACTGGCTTCAAACACAACAAACCTGAGCAACTGGGAGAAACCTGAGGATAAATCTAAAAAAACAGCAAATATGTGGCTAAATCAAACCAACCAGTATAATAGGGAGCTGGTCTAGAAAACATACGGAGGTACTCTGATAACAACTTGACCCAACCTGATGAACATTTCGCAAGAAAGAGGATGAAAAAGGTGGACTTTTTTGGGAAGATGACAAGCAGTTGAACTGTGAATCATTCAATGCCGATGGGACATTTATGATTTATTCATGGGGAGAGTGCAGTGTGTAAGAGACCATTCACTGCAATGAGAAAAAGGCCAGACCCATCAGCCAGCATTCAACAGCAATCAGTGGCACTTAAGCAAGCCAAGCATCCAAGGACGTGCCTTAATATTACAGGCAGCAGTGCAACGTGAATAAAGCCTGGAAGGCGAATGTGCATCGAGGAGTTCATTCATTAAAATACAGGGATTGTGTCTATGTTAATAAGGCTGTGAAAAGGGGGGGGGGGGGGGGCATTTCACGGGGGTCCAACAAGCGTAACATTAGTACGCAGAGGAGGAAGAGGCCCAGCAAGACTATGATGTCTTCGGTGGAACGGGACTGAATGACGACTGGCTGAGGAGGCCAGAAGATGGGCTCTGAACCAGCAAGCCCCTCGAGCGAGGCGAACAGCCAGGAGACGTGCTGTGTATCTTTCCCAAAGGAGGAAAAGCTGGAAAACTACCATCAACTGAATCAGGAAAGGCAGGTAAGTAAAACCTGCTGAAGCCTGCAGGGCAGGGCAGGGCAGGGCTGGGTGTCCGTGATCAGGTCTTGTGGCTGGCAGAGTGATGCCACTGTTGGACCCTTAAACGAGACCCTTAACCTCAACTGTACTTAGAATGTTAGATGCTGGACAACCCTGCACTCTAACCCCTAGACTGGTGCTCCCCTGTGCATGTGTATGAGATTCTCTTGGGGACTATGATGGGATATGTGACAGTTTTGCTGTGCACACTGACTGATAAGGAAAAAAGGTCTTATTTTTAATAAATAAGTGATGCTTTTACTGAAAAGAAGGTTTACATCTGTACCCTTTATCTCTTTATACAACTACATACGCAACTATACATGTTGCTAATTCATACCATGTTCAAAGGTCAAACGGCGCGGCCTAAAACGGCCCCCACCAGCTCATCAGGCCAGGTCTTTACTCAGTGGGTGGTGGCAGCACACGCACACTCACCTGGATGTATTTCATGAAGCGATGGCACTTGCCACAGCGCGACAGCGGCTTCCCCGTGTCTGCGATGGGCGAGAAGGAGACCTCCATCAGCTCATCCATGCCTGCAGGCGGCAGAAGGGAGGAGAAGCGGTCAGAAGATAAAGATTTCAGGAGCAGAAAAAGACCATACTCTGTCACGCAATCAGGTAAAGCAGTCATGATAGGGTGTGTGCGTGTGTATACGTGTGTGTATACGTGTGTGTGTGTGTGTGTGTGTGTGTGTGTGTGTGTGTGTGTGTGTGTGTGTGTGTGTGTACATGCATTACGGGGGGGGGGGGCCAGGGGGATTATAACCACACCAGTAATCAAAACTGATCAATGTATGCCCCTGGACCCCCTAAATGGGTGAATACCTCAACCCCCCAGTGTTCAACCCAAAGTTACATTCTTGTGTGTGTGTGTGTGTGTGTGTGTGTGTGTGTATTATGTTTATATTACATTATGGGGACCAAATCTCGCCCACAATGTAATAAAAACGTGTTATTTTGACGTTGCAGGGACTAATTTTCAGATCCCCACATTGATCTGTGAATGCAATCAAAAAAGTAATGCTTGGATTTCATTCGGTTACTTATGGTTAGGGTTACGGCTGGGTGGAGGTTAAAGTTCTCATATTGGAATAATATATAGAAATTAATGGAGTGTCCCCACAACGATAAAATTGCAAACCTGTCTGTCTGTCAGTCAGGCCTGGGAGGTCAAACTACCTTATTCCAATAAAATTTGAAATTGAAAAACATTTACCTAATAAATGGCTCTGAATTTCTGAAGATTTGTGTAGGTTCATGGATATAACGCACGCTTCCTCATTTTTGTGGCGCCTTATGGCCCTCGTTGCTTAATGTAGGATAAGAGATGTGCCACTAGGGGCAGACTTTCACAAATCTATTCATTGAGCCAGAATGGCTGAAAATATCCTCCAAGAAACTGGTGAAATGATGTGTGAATCACATGAAGAATGCAATGATATAGTAGCTCCCAAATACCTGAGAAGCAATACACTGTGGTACAGTGTATGGATTGTTTGATGGTACGAAACAGTTCTGACCTGGAGCCTAGCTAGTTATAGCCTAAAGGGAAAACAGCATTGGACTGCAGGATGGTTTAACCCTGGGGACCCCAAGGGCTCATATATGACCCTTCTTTTTATTTCTGCCTTACATTCAACCCACTCAAAGTTAAGAATTTTTTTTGCTTTACAGCCCATGGTACGATATACGACCCAGTAACCGTGACATTTAGTGATTACTGACTGAATTCTTTTTCCACAATAAATATGGCCCCCGACGCGTTTTGAGGTTGTTGCTGTACATGCAGCAAACATTCACCTGTCAAGCTGTGAATAGATAAGTGGCAGAAATTTGCCAGCACATGGTGAATGACGAAAAGGAAAACTCAATAAATGTATTTTGAAAATGAGAATGTTGCAAAGATCTGGTTTTTCCTTCTTTTCTGTCTTTATTTCATGGGTGAAACTAACAGGTTGGAACAGCATGAACAGTCCAGTGAGTCGTATATAGCACATTCATAACATGGACTGGGAAAGGGTCTGTATGACCATTTTAGCCAATGGACATATTTTTCCTATAATGATAAGGTGGTCTGGGTTCCCCAGGGTTAAGTTTTAACCCAAATGCATGATCAGTAACAAAGTTAACTATTTAAGAAATATTCCTCAGTACTTCCAAATTGCTGTTTGCTAAACAAAACAAATTGCTAAAATGCAGGTAATTGCTCTACGGTTAAGAGCCAGAGGCACCTCTGAGGGAATCAGCTAGTAAATGAAAATGATGAACTATTCACTTCCTCCCTGGATGATACCAAACACAAGGAGCATCTTATAATGCATCTAAAATGATATTCAAGATGTATTTGATACAGTGCAGAACGGAAAAAAGTTATGTTTTATTCAGAGTCATAACGCAAAAAAGTACAAATGATTATAAAGTAAAATAAAGGGTAATCAATAAGGCCAGTCTTACTTGCGATGGAGTCTACAAAGTAGTGAAACTTCCTCTTGAAGATGTCCAGCGTGTGCTGCAGGACCTGCTGGAAGTCTGCTTTGCCCTGAGCAATCAGGCCGAGCTGCTTCTCCACCGCACTGCGGATGGTGGGCAGCACCAGCTCGGCATCTGCCTCGCACACACACAAGAACAGGCGCAAATAATGCAACGAAAGATCTGCATAGGGTAATATAGGAGGGATTACAGCACACGTCTGCTTCTCAAACAGCTGACTGGGTGCCTCTGATTCAACAACCAATAACAGTACTTTAATAGCATAAAACCAGTAACCAGTAAGGCCAGTTGTGTCCAGGCCAACCAGCAGAGACTCACCTATCCGGTAGTAGCCGTGCACCAACACGACGCCCAGGTTGGTGGGCTTGAGTCGGCGGCCGCCTTCCACGGTGACATAGTTCCTCTGGCAGATGTTGTTGATGTGGACGGGGATGCTTGCATCCGTTCCTGGAACACAGACACAAAATACTGAGAAACAAATTCACCCCGTACTTTCCAGAAGAATCGGTGACGACACGGGGTATGCGCACGCCAGCCGATCCGTACCGCGCTCGAGCGCGTGTGATCACCCCACAACGTACCTTCAAGATGCGGGCTAGGCATGCTTCAGTTGGACCTGGCCATAGTATGCATCTAGTGTGATCACCAACAGTGACATCAATAATGACTGACACGTGCATGCATACAGGTACGTGCGCACTAAACATGAACCAGACCTGGGAGGGACAGATCGAGGAGGCTTGACAGATTGTGTCATATTTGTCTGCTAAGTCGCATTGCAAAAAAAAAATTTCACATACAGATCAGGGAGCGGAAAACATTTAACAAACACTACAACAAAAGATCACTTCGGTCTGTGGCAGAGGTGCAGTGTTCGCTGGAGATTTGGGCTGACGGGAGTATCCAGGAACAACTGGATGTAACACAATAAAACTATTAGATATTTGGTAAAATATGAGATTTCTTATACATGCAGCACAAATAAATAAAAATAACCACATTGCACACTCGATAAATCCATGTACGTCTTTGCACCCAAAATGACTGTAAATAAGCCACAAAATAAGGACATTAATCAGGAATTCCATTGTGATGTTCAATACTGCTTTCCTTCCTATGTTTTCTTCAGCACAAAAAAGTTGCATGGAGCATTAACACTTCCCATCCCGATTTATTTTTCAAATCACTTTTATTTGATTCATTTAAATCATATATCTGTTTCTCTGCTTTATTCAGTTTTCTATTGAATAATTTCTGGACAGCTGTTTCTCACACATGAATTGGTAATTCTATGACCAGACGCCCAAGCTTATAGGCCTACATGTCGTGACGTGACGCCCTTATTCCCAAAACCCCGCCCACAAACCCATGAACATCACTGACCAATCCCGTGCTTCTCCATCAGCGTGATGAGCTCCGCCTCCGTGAGATAGTCAGGTGGGCTGGTCTGCTTCTCCACCAACTTGATCTCATCCACAGTGAAGGTGTCCCCTGTCTCGCATGACGGCAGGCTCTCCTCAACTGACACCCCTTGCCAGGGCATGACCTCCGTGAAGCCTGTGGGGAAATGTCCGTCGTCAGCGCCGACTAGTGCGTGACCAGTGAGTACCGGCACTGACACGCAGAAACATCCCATGACATGTGACCCATATCCTTCCATCACACATAACACACATACATGTATTGTGGGGTGAGACAGATTTAACACACAAAGGTTCATTTTGTAAGTTAGCCAGTCTCATGCTCCCCAAACTGCATCACAACTACGGCTGAATCCCAGACATTTCATCCAGGGCTCAGAATATGTAAATAATGCATAAATAATGTTGTGTGTTCCTGCTAACTGCTTGGAAATTAAACACACATGCTGTCACATATTTGCTAAATTCTGCACACATTTTTATTAATAATAAATAATAATAATAATAATAATAATAATAATAATAATAATACCCCACGTGTAATCCATGCTGCATTTTATTTTATGCTGGCAAAAATCTACAATACTATACATGTTAATATGAATTAAAATTTAAACTGAAAATGCCCAATTAAATGTTTCGCTTAATCACACTGTTACACTGTAGGTTACAACACAATATTATTTATTGGTTATATTTAGTTATGATGGCAGGCTTTGTGGACAATGCCTGGCCAATGACTTTCTGTACAATTATATTCAGAAGCTGATCCAATGGGAATTTGACTCCAAGTAATGCTTTAACCTGATTTCAATCATTTAAGTACCTTTCTGAATATGTTTCTGTTGCGCACCTCAAGCGCATGATTCAGAACAGCATCTGATGTGTACCAGACCTACCGGCTGACAGCAGAGTTTTCCCTGTGCAGGAGAAGCCCTCTGTGCTGATGTTGAAGGCGATGGTGGTCTGGAGGTATTTGCAGTCGTGGCTGACAGTGGCGATGAAGTGCCGTGCGATGTATTCATACAGCCGCCAGCCGTCACTTCCTGCAAGGAGGTTAAATCAAACTAAGACAGATGGAAACGACGGCATCCATACTCATCCTTACAAAATTACCGCTTTGATAAATTCCTTCATTGTAAAGGGATGTGTATTTTACAAAGGGAAATGATCTAGTATTTCTGTATATTAGGTACACGTAAGATATATGCTAAAATATGTTCATTAATATAATCAGTACTTCTATGCATCTACTGCCAATACATATTCCATTTTTATATAGTGCCTTTCAGAACATATTTACTTTAAGGCACTTAACAGCAATACGTGGCAAAAAAAATGATCTGCACTAAACTATTAATAATCAGGGAAAAAAAGAAAAAAATGCCAGGAGACAACGGAGGAAACACGTGAAAAAATCCAGATGGAGTTAAATAAAATGTCTGGGGAGGTTCACTGGGCGCCCAGGTCGCCCCAGCATGCTTCACAATGAGAAGGATGACGGTGGAAATGAAGCGACGCATGAAGCTGAAAGTGCAGGCGGTCAGGAGAGCACAGGAGACACCACTGAACCTCCATGCCCTGTGGCTCACATACAGTCACAAGATCACATGACTATACGAGGAAAGGTTCGCAGAGAATGCAAACCCCATACACACATAGCTGGGTCTGCAATCAAAGCCAGCAAGAAACAGGTCTGCTGTCTGCATGCGCAGGTGCATTATGGGAAGGCGGAGGCCCACCCAGCTCGCTCTCAGACGCAGCCCTCATGGGGGTTATTGGGGGGTGATCACCAGCATCCACCCCCTTCCTGGGGCGGTTCAGTCCGTCCGCAAGCAACACCTTTACCTATATGGATGACACAAGAATGGGACCCACATACTGTCACACAAAAGGTGCACAGTCGCCTTGCGCACTAATACCTTATATTTGCTAAAATGGAGAATGCTGACTTTAGGGCTCAAGCTCACGGCATCCCAGCAAAGTATGAGTAGATGAAACAGCCATAGTTTGATGTTTCTCATAAAAATATATTGTGGCTTCTTAACACCTGCTATAGACTGATCCTCTGTTCTGCCAAACCCCAAAATAAAGCATGAAACAGCAAAATGTTACAACCACTGCCGCTTGCTGACTGCTGCCTCACACACGCTCTCACAGGTCGCGACAGTTTCCACAGGTGTTGCACAAACTGTATGAGAAGCTGTTATGAAGGTGGCAGAACAGGGCAAAAAAATCTCACCAGATCTTAAGGTTTGCAAATCATGGAGCTAGAAAATCTTTAGGAAGTGTTTCAGCTAATTTCTCAAAACTGTGATAAAAAAAATGATCATTAAAAAAAATGATTAAAAAAAAATGTTTGCCTTCAGACAGACTCACCGCATCAGCCCAGAACGGGTTGCTGGCCTGCTGCCGCAGGGTGCCCTTGAGGTCGAAGTTCTCGGGGTAATGTGTGGTCTCCGTGCGCGGATAGCTGATGTAGCCCTGGGTGTAGAGGCGCTCTGCAATCTGCATGGTGTGCTGAGGACCCATACCTTAGCAAAGGAGACGCCAGCATCACTACAAAGACCTTTAGCTGATCAGTGCAGACTACAATGAATGAGAGACCCCAGCACTCAGACTCAGCCGTACAAGAATCCATCCATTGTCAACAGGTGTTAGAGGCAAAGTCATGGTGAACTGGGGCTAATCATAGGAAGCATGGGGGGTTTAGGGGGGTACCAGGACGTGCACACACTCACAAATACACTGAAGACACCATTCAAAGTCAGCAATTCACTTTGACACCATATATTTCAAAGTAGGAGGAAAACAAAGGACCCATTAACACAGAGATCTACTAAACACACAGATCTACTAAACCATGGTACTGCCTCCAAGTTAGAATCACAGAACTTTAACTTAAATGTTTATTTGAAACTCGGTGTAAGGGCCTTACCAAGGGCAGAGCTAGCTACCCTGAGCATTTCCACCGTGTTCAGGGCCAGGGGTCTCTGCTTCACTTTCTCCTTCTTACTCACAGACTCCACCTGAACACATCAAGCACAGGTTGCTGTCCCCCCATCACCATGTAGGGCAGTGTTTTCCAATCCACTCCTCAAGGACGCCCAGACAGTCCACGTTTTTGCTCTCTCCCAGCTGGAAAGGAGCAAAAATGTGGACTATGTGGCAGGGAGCAAACATGTGGACCGTTGGAGGGCTGCCAAGGACCAGGTTGGAAACCCGCTTGGAAAACACTGATGTAGCTGCATGAAGATGAACACTGTTTCTAATAGAATTTCACAGCTGATGACCTCAACGGTTTGATTATGACCCAGATAATTTGACCAGGTCCAGTCCAGTTAGCCAGTTTATACTATTTACACAAGACCTTCTCATATGCAGCAACAAGGAAGCTGACAGCTTCAGAGAACCAGCCTTTGTAGCTCCGGATTATAATGCTGCGTTTTAATGAGCCACATGGTGCCGCAATGAGGAAAAAAGAAACAACTATAAAAGAGTTTAAAGAAAAATCTCAAGTATTCAAAAGAAATATCATTGTTAAATTTAGGATGCCCTGATCAGGATAAGCTGCTGGAAGAAAAATGGTGGATGGATGGATGGATGGATGGGAAAATTGTGGATTGGATCTACATTGTTAGATGTTGGTTTTGCTCAAGATCTTTCAAGACTTTTTAAAGGTCTGTAAAAATGCTTAATCCATATATAAAACATATGTGAACATATTACTAATGGAAAACCTTGTCCACTTGTTCAAGAGGACTCAGGCATCTTCCAGGAACACAAACCTCACATTTAACCAACATCCCACTCTTAACATGCCTCTGCACCAGAGCAATTACAATTTAAAGAGGGAATCTGTGAAAATGGGAATCAGGTGACAAAACACACAGGGGCATAAAACAGGGCATCAGGAGGTAAAACAGGAGAGCAGAGCTGCAGCCCACCCTGGTCTCACGGGACTCCTTGGTGATGTTCACAAACATCTGGCCGACCTCTCTGTCAAAGACTCGCACCCGATCCCAGTCCAACATCACGGAGCTGTCCTTCCCCTTGAACACCTGGGAGGGGGGGGTCAGGAGGCTAATGTTAGATGTTAGAGGGACACGGACACAGACACACACAACGGCTGGCAGGTCTAAGTCATGTCTCGTTCAGAAAGAACAGACTGGGACACGTCATCTTCATCTGGAGCTAGTAGCTCATTTTACTGTAAAACATAATGCAGGCTTAGTCAATTCCGGGCCCTCCTGCGATGCTGACCAGGATAAGTGCTTGGAGGATGGATGGATGGATGGATGGATGGATGGATGGATAGATGGAATGCTGCTTGGTTCTCTCTCTTCTCTCTCTCTTTCTTCTCACCGTCTATTATACAGCTCCTGAGGTACCATGGCACCTGATCTGCTGGCAAAAAGCCCTTACTGAGCTTTGCCTCACTCACCTTAGCCTGGATCACCCAGTAGGTCTCAGGTTTGAAAGACTGGATCTTATCATGGCGCTCCACACAGAAGCCCAGGGTGGGGGTTTGGCAGGGCCCAAAGGAGATCAGCGAGGAGTCCAGGTTGCCGTATTTCCCTTGGAAATATTTGGTTTGAAACCTGGAACGAGGAATTTTCCTTATTAAAAAAAAAACAGGTACCACCCCCAAAAGAAACATCCACAATGACAAGCAATTTAAATCCCAAAGAAAAGCAAGGGACTGGTCTCTAAAACTACAATTCAAAGCAGAAAAGGCGGGAGTTGGAACATTTAGCCAAATCAGAGTAAGCCATGGAATACATTATTATATTCGATTCCTCATATAAACATAAGCTGAGTGCACTGGCGCAGGTAGCACTGCGGGTTACGCGTAGCGATGGGTGATATGACGATGTCATCCGTGATCGACGATCAGACAAGCGACCCGGCGTCAATGTGTGACACTGACTGGCGATTATTGCCTTTCTCAGAAAGGTAGGCAGAGGCTACACACAAAGCAGGACAGCAGAATGATTTACTACTTGTCTTGCAGTTCAGCCTTATAGCCTACATTTCTGCACTTTAAACTCCTGGTATTGGTACATGAAAGTATCAATGTATGTAAATGTTTGGATGTTTAGATGGTTTTACAATAAAATTAGCAGCAGATGAAATCTGAAGCTCATGGGGGGCTGGGAGATGTGTGTGAGTAAAGGATGTCAGTCGATTGGGGGTGTGGGAGCTGAAACACTAAACAGACAATCTGCAGCCTTTCCCATAGAAGAGGCCTGCTTGTTTGTTTTAGGGGGAATGCCTTTATTAAAAAGTTTAATTCAAATAGTCTTCAGTGGTTCCCTTTTGGGGGGGTTGGGGGCCCCCCATGATGCGGACCCTGTTTTAGACAGTCCATGACATGTTTTTAGATCATGATTAAATCAGCCTGCTGACAGACTAAAAAATGGTGATAATCTAATAATGCGACCGGAACCAACCCCACCCCAAGAAATAGTCCAATTGACAATTAATGTCAGCTATAGATCGGCTAAAAAAAATTTAAGCTCTTCGCTTGTGTGTGTCCGTTTGGTGACTCAATATTATTGTTTTACCCAATATTTTAAAATATCACATATTTTTATAGATGTCACCCAGCCCTACAGTGGATACAACAATACGTGTTTCTGTTAATTCCATAAGCAAAGTATTTAAACTGGAGTTCCTCAGTAGTTAAATTTCAAGGAAATAAATTAATAAAAGGAAATTGCATTTCACAGCAATTTTAACTGTGATTCTTTATATCATCAGGTAATACAGTGTTTGTGCTCATGTGAAAAGCACATGCAACCTCATGTCCTTTAAATATATTTGTATAAATGGAGAATCTCTTGTCACCCCACTGTAGATTGCAAACTCCTGTTGGAAGAGTAAGCTAGCTCCCAGGACCTGCTCCCTCCACAGCCTGACCGCTTTTTATTTATTTAGAAGATGCTTTGATCTAAAGCTCTGTACATTTGAGAGAGCGGGGTCGGCCAATCCCTAGAGCAGCTGGGGATAAGACCTTACTCAGAGGCCCAATGGCAAAACCACTTCCAGTCACAGGCTCAGCATCGTAAAGCCGCTGATCCACACATGCCCACACACCGTGTAAAGGCACAGCCGATGCGCAGATCCAGCTCCTGACGGGCGTCCACGGACAGCGCCTCGTTGCGGTTGGGCTGCCCCAGGCGGTTCATGGCGTTGCAGATATCCGTGTCAGTGATGGAGCTGAACTTGGCCCGGTACACGGTTCGCTCATTACCAAAGGCCTTGTTCATCACCGGCTGGATGGCGTCCAGTACCTGTAAAAACAAGGGATTGCACTGGCTTCATCAGATCTAAACGAAAAATATCTGCAAAGACACAAATAAAAATACCGCCGTTACTGGTACTTTCAAACTCTTAGATCATGTCCATCTCCTCAGGGCGATTACCTCAAAACAGATGTTTTCGCCCTCTTTGTCACAGTCGAGCCACAAAACAACAAAGTCACATCCCTTGGCTTCTACCTGTAAGAAAATGGAGTATGAGGAACCAACAGAGGCAGGGGCATCATTTACTGGTGACCAGGAAGCATCCAGCCTATCACAGCCTTACCTGCAGGAACTTGGTCATGCTCAGCTTGGGGTTCGCTTCCTTCTTCTCTGTGGGAGCTTTGCTGAAGAGCTCAGCGGGGTCCACCTTGTCCCAGTTATTATACTTCCCTGCATATGCCAAACATGCACATATATACTCAGCCACACTATACGACTGCTGCGGGACAGAGGGACATTACTGCTCGTTCACGCAAGTGAAAAGGTTCCTATCGGTTTTGCTTCCCTAAACGCTGCAGTGACTCCATGCCGGCTGGAGAGCATTAACCCGGCAAACTATAGGTCAGTTATCTAGCACTGCTGGAAAAATAATGGAAGCTATAATCCAAGTGAAAATGGTAGATTACCTGGATGCAAATAACATTCTGAGGGATAGTCAACATGCATTTAGGAGAGGTAGATCCTGTTTAATGAATTTACTTGAGTTCTTTGAGGAAGCTACAAGTGAAATTGATCACAAAAAGGCCTACGATGCAATTTACTTAGATTTCTAGAAGGTCTTTGATGTTGTCCCCCACAAACGGCTCTTGCTTAAGCTCAAAGCTGCAGGGATTTTAGGAACTGTGGCAGCTTGGATCGAAAACTGGTTAACAAACAGGAGACAGCAAGTAGTTTAATTAGAGTCACAGTGGGCTTGCGTTCATAGTGGGGTTCCACAGGGTTCAGATTTAGGACTATTGTTCCTAATTTACATTAATGATTTTGACACCAATACATACAATAAAATGGTTAAATTTGCAGACGACACCAAGGTGGGTGGTGTAGCAGATACTGATCTAGCAGCACAGAGGCCACAATGGGATCTGAATTTAATTAGCAACTGGGGTGATACTTAGCAGATGAAATTTAACACAGATAAATGTAAGGTAATCCATGCAGGGAGCAGAAATATTAAGTACAGATATTTTATGGGTGCCACTTAAATAAAGGTAGCTGACTACAAGAAAGATCTCGGTGTGTATGTTGATGCTTCCATGTCCCATTCTCGCCAGTGTGGGAAAGCAATAAAAAGGCCAATCGGATGTTTAGTTAAACTCCACACACCTAGAGATGCAAGTCAAGAGAAGTGATGCTACGATTATATAATTCCTTTGTAAGACCCCACTAGAATACTGTGTGCAGGTTTGGTCACCATACCTTAAGGAGGACATTGCTGCCTTGGAAAAGGTGTAACAGAGGGCTATGAGAATGATTCCTGGTCTTAGAGGAATGTCTTATGAGGAGAGGAAAGCTGAGCTTAATCTGTTTAGCCTCGACCAAAGGAGACTAAGGGGGGACATGATCCAGGTATATAAGATTCTAACAGGTCTGGATGCTGTTCAGTCAATTGGCTATTTCAATATTATTTTAAATACTAGAACTTGTGGCCATAGGTGGAAATCAGTGGGAGAACATTTTAAAATGAGTTTGAGGAAGCACTTCTTTACACAGCGTGTAGTTAGAGTATGGAATAGTCTTCCTGCTAGTGTAGTGCAAGCTAAAA
>JAODKE010000043.1:34939655-34952646 GCA_026779605.1 Mormyrus hasselquistii
ATCCTGTTCCTTGCTCACCCCTCTTCATCAAGGAGAGGGGTTACCGGCCGGCCGGCCCCCCCAGGGGGGGGGGGGGGGGGGGGGGGCGGCAACTATGTCGAAACACCTGCACGATCTCAGGGGGGAAACAGTTTCCCCGTTTATTCCATTGGTTAGATAAATAGAAACACCACTTGTGTATTAAATCCCAATCCTCCTCTATTTTTAATTGCTTTTTGTTTCTAAACAAATGAGCTGCCTCTTTCTTCAAGTCATCTAATAATGCTCATTGTTTCCGATAAAGGCTTAAATGTGGACAATATGTTGTCTGAATTTCTTTAAACGGTCACGCATTGCAGCTGAAAAGGTGCTACAGAGTCACCAGAGTGCAACTGTATTAACTGGTGATCTGATGGTGAAAGTTCAGCTGGGGACAATAGACAGCTTTAAGCAGAAAAGCAATGGTGATGATGATGGTGAAAATGAGATGAAGTTATTTTGTAATGGAAACTGCTGGCTCAGTTTTGGGAAAAAAAATTCATTATAGATTGTTGAAGAATAAAATCCTGGGTTCGTTATTTTATGGATGTAAATGGCTTACATTACATATCACATGTGTCCATTTACATGTAACATGGGATGGATTTTTTTTTTTATAACCTGTTAAGAAATCATGCAAATAAAACTTCTCTCTGGCTAATTCATTTGCTGTTTAGATTCACTTAACCAAATTGTAACTTAAGTGAGTATTGTACTGCTGAGAGTGATATAGTAGCTAGAGAGAAAGCGGCTGACAGTAGATTCAGATTGTGCCACAACAGGTGGGTCTTGTGCATTTTCTGATAAATCGGAATCACAAGACCAGCAAGTCCTATTTATTTTAATTTATAAACAGCTGTTATCTTCCTTGATGTAGCATCTCACTTCAGGGCCATTAAACATTAAATATACAAACTGAGTTCCACTCCACTTAGTAGGAAGTGCCACTTTAGATGCGTTTAATTAAACCAGTCCAAGGAATATTCAATGGCTGTTTTATTTGTAATCTACTTGGTAACAAAACACAGTAAGTGCTTGTCATTGTTTTTTCATAAGTATGTCATGTACAACAGGATAGGGGCCACTTTCAAATACCTATATACTACATGTGTCGCGCCATTCAGTTAATCATTCTTAAAGCTTGGGATGATTTGGGAAAAGCAGGCCCAGGAATAGACAGGGTTTGTTCCATTTCCCATTCAGTCCATCACAGATGATAGATTATGTTGATGCCACTGTTTCCGAACGATAACCAAAGAAGCATGGAAACATCTCCAGGGCTGTCTAAACATTTAGCTTAAACAACAGAGAGCAAAACTAAAGCTTTGCTTAGTTTTCTCTGTTATTTGCTCACCTCGGTAACACAGATAATAACAGTCATAATATTTTCCCACAAACTAAAAAAAAGATGAGGTGAGTCATGGTTGGTGTGACGGAGAGCCATCTTTATTGTTTAAATTGGGTCAATTAGGGAAATCTTACCTGAATTTTGGAAAGACTGCTTTCATGGCAGCCCCTGCAGGTTTGTTTGCTGTGCTCCCTGTGTTTCAGGTCCATTCTGTTAACTGCCCTCACATTGCAAAGGAACATCAACTATATTAATTCCCTTGCAGCTTTTGAAATAATGCCACAAACAGAAAAGTTGACCGATTAAATTGTAATAGATTTCTAAAACAAAACACCAGGACTTTAGATTGAATATTATTGTTTTTATCAGAGTTATTTCCACTATTAATAATAATAATAATAATAATAATAATAATTAATAATGCGTTACTTTGGAAGTACTCTAGAGAACTGTGGCTTTTATGCCATTGTCACTTTTTGTCACTGTTACATTAATCTTGTAATTGATAACAGGATTTTATGATTTATATAAAATGGCTTGATTTTGAAGCAAATTACAAGAAGACAATTATATTGTAAATCGTCATTATATGGCCTTTGGGCATCACCCACATTTCCAGGGCAGAAATGTGTGTGTGTCTATGTTACAGGCAGATCCACCCTTCCATGTGTATGTATGTGATGTATGTGTGAATCTGCATGTTCACATGGTTTTCTGTGGAAAACACCCAGTGCGGGGGGGCCTATATGCCACCCACCCGGCTGGAATGCCATGCATGCAATTAGTGGAGCTTGTAGCAAGGGCTGGGCTTTGAGGCCTGGGGGGCTGGGGGCCAGAAGGTGCTGGACATGGTCTGCAGTGGGCGCTGGGGGGAGGGGTGTGCAGGGGCAGCTGGGGGAGGCTGCAGGGTGGGGGGATCTTCATAACAAAAAGGAGAAACAGACCAGTAGTCATACATCTCCCCCTAAGAGCTAATCCAGGGAGCCCCCCCCCCCTTCCAGTCATCAATACCCATCAATGGCCACTGGCCTCCAGTCAATAGCCCCCCTTTTGATGAAATAATAAAAGGGGGGGGGGGGTGAGCACAGAATGAGGGAGCACAGGAAACCTACAGCCCCATTTTGGATGGAGGGCAAATGGGACGGAACAGGATGCTTTAATTGTCCCACCATCCAACAAAACTTTCTGATGCACATGTATGAACATTAAGTGCACAGCAATCTAGTCACAGCCATTCCAGATCCGTAAGATGACAGCAATCACCTTCTATGGGGAGTCAGCCTGTCAAGCAGCAATGTTCTACAACTCTGTGCTTGAAAGTAAAACATAAGTTTATATGTTTTACTTTCTATATATATATTACATACTACAACATAAAGTCAAACAAACTTGTACCCTGTGATTAAGTTGTTGGAATACACGTCTCTTACCCCAAAATCATCCGTATCATATACTTTGTGGAGAACTTTTTTAATCACTGGGTGATGAACATTCTATGAATTTGATAACCAAGGTCATGAATGAGCAAATGTTTTACATTTTTGAGAATAACAAAAATTAAATAACCTTAAGTATGCACTTCTTAATGAGGACAAAAATATGGTAAAACATTGCAAGTTGAAGTCTTATTTTTGCATTGTTGAGCAAATACATACACAGAATGTTCTGAACTATAACTTAATATGACAGAATGAACTTGTGCTTCATATATTGTTCAAATACATTTCTTTTCTTTGAAAAGCTCTGAATCTAAGTGATTTTAATGTTTGAATAATTTACACTTTAGTCATTAAAGTTATACACTGCAAGCACCACATCAAATATCTGGCCAATAAGTAAAATATATTAAATATGTTTAATATTATTTAAAATACAAGAATTATACTAATTAAAATGTCGTCAAACATTGCTTCAATAGTTTGTTTATTGCATCCCCTTGCATGGAAACTTTTAATGGATTAATTCCACATGTAATGAACTTGTTTATTCAGCAAGTGTTTTACTTCTGCATATAATCCAACCCCAAAATGTCAAATAAACAAGACATAAAAACAAACAAACAACAAAGTTTTTACAATATGCAATAAATTATACACACTCTCTTAAACAACACATACGATAAATTAATTAGCATATAATTATTTTTAAAATGTTGGAAGATGGGATAATAATCATTTAAAAAAATGTAATAACTTCAGCCTCCGTAACTCCACAGACACTAAAATATGTCTGGCTCGTGCTGCTGGGTAAATGAGTTACTTGGGATAATACAAGGTTTTCGTGGTGATTCGCATTTAATATTTAAGGGGAGAAACAACATTTCTCTCTCTTTCTGTGTGTGTGTGTGTGTGTGTGTATACGATAAATACGAATTGTATTTATTCCCTTTTGGAAATGTATTAGGTATGTATTCGTGATTGCTTGCTATTATTTATGGCCTAGTGCTTATTAAGTGTTGCTAATTTCAACCATGGTATATAAATTGGAATGTAGTTATGTAAATTTATTTCAGAAATATATTCATTTTAGACAATATAGTTTGGTTTGAATTAAGGCAGTAACAACAATGGCGATACTTCAATATTATTAAAAGTAACTATTACTGTAGCTGATGATAGAAAAGAAGAAAAACATCAATTATAGCATCAAATACACATATTTCTATATAACATATAGTGTAAAAAATATACATACACTTAAAATGTATACAAGTTTGAGATACTGTCATTCGACCAATAAAAACGTAGGATCTTGGGGATAAAATTCACGTGTACGGTCGGTGGGTGGAGACACAAACAGACTAGTGCGGTTTATACTGGGCGATTTTTTTATTCAACGAGTACTCCGCATATTGATTTCGATTGGTCCAGATGGAGAACTAGACGTGTCTCAGCCAATTGCGCTGATTTTGTTGAGACGTTTCTCCATTAAATTCAACCGAAGGGAGGCTACTGGTTAGAGCAGGAACCTGAAGTCAAGACGGTAGATGAAACTTTAACCAAGATGAGATTGAAGACAAAATAGTGAAATGGTTTAACTTGTTTTTTTCGGTTTTCTTCGTCTTCCAGACACCACGACAGTACCAGTTTTCAAGGATCACGTGTCTAGGGCCTGGTTTTAAAATTCACGTGCGTATTTAGAACGCATATGTTGCCTTTTACGTAGTAACGAGTAATTTAAAAGTAGTTAAATTAGCTTGGTTAGTTCAAATTAGCAAATTAGCAGAGAATCAGTCACATTCATGGGCGTCGCCGCTATTAAATCTGAGGGGGACGTGTCCCCCTCACATCTCATAATTATTCGTTGGGACTTCCCCACATTTAACAAAAAATATTAGTTTTATGCCAATGTGCCCCCCCCACTTTCAAAATAGTTCTGAATGGTCACATTACATGGATAAAAAATTAACCATACAGACTTATTTGTGATACAACTGATCTATATATTAAGTATTGTTTAATAAGTGTTAAATATTGAAAAGGCGAAAACATTTACTAACATGAGTATCTTTAGATCCGAATAACTGGCAATTATATTCATTCAATGATTTGATACATTTTACATACAGGTAACGACCAGTTGTAACAAATGGAGTTTTTCAACTGTAAATATTGATTATAATGTGTTTTATTCAACAGTTATATATTTCTCTGTTGACACTAACACGGACTATAATGGGCTTATTTAAAACCATATGAATTATCATCAGTGTTAAGAATATCATGATATTGTTGGGTTGAAATTGAAATTCTTCAATTAAAAATATAAATACAAAACGGAGAGGGGAAAAGCATTTAAAGAGCGTTGGTACACCTTATTGTTTTTGGTTGTAAATATCGTGATTTGCTTTGTGTCTGAAACTGGACACACAAGCTAAAAGTCAAAATGCTACTTGTTAATAGAGTATTATAAACATAATATTCTATACAATTCCCAGTATGCACCCCATTCATCCATGTTTCTGGAGACGAGCAGCCTATATTTACGCATGTCCTGGTGATTATAATTATTTGGAACAGCAGTCAACCATGTGTCTTCTGGCTAATCGTTGCTCTGATAAATCTCTGTTTAGCGCTGTTTTGCGGGCACTTGCACGGCGATGAACCTGTACATTTTGCATTTTATCAATAGGAAGCATGAATGCATGCATGAAGTACAACCTTTACTGAAGTATATATAAGACATTATGTTTATGTTGTTTTAATACTTTTTAAGTGATTGTATAATAAATGTATTATTTACAATAAAAACAACTAGAGTTTAAATATATATTGCCCATATTTGGTAAACTAGTGTGTTTACAAATTTAAGTCGACTTCTTTTTATGTAAGGACAATAAATTAAATTAATATAAACACGGCGGAAACATGAGCTACCAGTTTCTCACGATGTGACTTTACATACGGTGTGCTACCATACAAAATACTTTGTGCGATTCAATATAATTCTAAACGAAAAATAATCTTTTGTAGTCCCTACGGGCCTATAAGCATTAGCCAGCAATTTGATCCCACCAAGTGCGGTGGATTTTAAATAGGCCTATATATGACACTTGCATATGTTTGTCTTATATCTTAAAAATGGATATAGTTTTCCATCAGTTAATGTGCTGGCCCACCTACTATTTCTCTACATCCTTTTTTATTCAGCCACATCTCCGCCTTCTCCCCTCACTATCCGCCCCCCAGCGCCCCTCACCCCGCCACACAAGGAAACATACTCAAACGCACGACCGTGTGCGTGCTTGGCCACCCGCCCACAAACAGCAGTTCCCTGTATATAAAAATGTTAATAATTTATAAAAGTCTCCATTGCAAGCCTTACAAATCAGCAGTGCTAGAATCCAAGTATATATTTTTTCGAATATTTTTTGTGAATGGCTGACTGAGAAGATGAGTACGTGAATAAAGAATGGATGGATGAATGAATGAGTGGTCTGCGTTATGGCAGAAGTATCCCTCTCAAATCTTAGGATGCATTTAAATTCACGCCCTGCCTTACATCAAACGCGGTTTGCCGATTAACTGCACAATCAAGTCCCCGCAGAACAGGGGGAGAGAAGGGTAGCGAAAGGCGGGCTCTTTTCCGCAGGACAATACCATTATTTAAGCTCCATTGGCCAGGAATGCCAGATTTCACAGCCCAGTGCTTTCCTCTAGGCATCGACCGGAGTGCTTCCAGAGAGTGGCTGACTTCGAACTCGGGTCTCCCAGCCCCACCCTTACTGCGAATCCAACCTATAGCTCACCTCTGCATTAATTTGTACGAAATGCTGTCATACCCCGAAGTGTCACACCAGGTTCTATCTTTCACATAGGGTCACTTAATATACTTTACTTACAGTTTTACGAAAACGCATTTGGACAAAAGTTAAGAAAATAAGAACGAATATGATGAAAATAATAGGCTATATTCATTCATAACATGAGCAAAAGTGCAATTTCAGTTTGAAAGGGTCTTCATTTGGAAATTGATTTGATTAACAACCTACTAACAATCCCTTCAATAACAGAATGCCTAGTTATCAGCAACCAAATTTTCCCTTGACATTGCAACGATTATTTGCTAATTATACGGCATTAATCCTCAGATGACTTCCCTTTTGAATCATATTGTGTCTGAAATTGAGTAACACTTCAAAATAATGCAAAATAAATCACTTTAAGAGCATAGGCTACTTAATGCAAGTGCGAGTGCTCAAACTTACGACCCAGCACGTTTGGACTTCTTGATTTACCTCCTACTTGTGTGTGGGCTGACGGAACTATAGCAGTAGAAAGTCAACCTTGCGCCGAAAAGGCGGGTAATAAGAAATTTGTGAATGGGAGATTGTGTTTGTGTATTCATTGTTAAAATAAAAGTATACTATGACGCTCCCTGGTATGTGACCAATCCTGTCACTGATGAAATTGTTAAATATCCCATAGTTTAACCAATGGCAAATCAGAAAGCAAAGACTAGCGCAAGAAGTAACCAATCGGCAAATGGTATGCAAATTCGGAATTTGCTTCAGCAAGAGCTGAATGTCAACTAGTCAAAGATGGAGTCTGGAAGCGAGAGGCCGTGAGGTTGGCAATGGAGGATTTGCAATTTTTATTTCTTGATAAATTTAATTTTAACGGCCAAACTGCATTCAAACAAGACGGAAGAAAAAAATTAACAAAGAGATCACAAACGAAGCTGGAGTCTTTAAGAAGGCGTGTTTTATATGTCGTACACCCAACTTTTTTCTTTTGCTTTTCTGTTTTTGGCTTACGGATTGTGTCTCCTTTGGCCAGGTACCATTCATGAAATCCGGGGTCCCTCTTTCTTTTTGTGAGTAGCATCCGGGTGATTGGGTGCAGATGGCGGGAGCAGTACGCGATTTGGGGTGGAGAGTAAAGTGTATGGGGGTCATTTGAAAGAATTGTCAATAGGGAGGTAATTGGCTAGAAAGGGGATTGCATTTTTTTCCCAACAGACTGATTTTCTGTGGACTGCAAATGGTACGTAAAGGAGTCCAGAAGAATGGGCACCCATGCTGTGATAGCATTGTCAATTGTTCGCTGAAAACATTTATGGTGTGCTTGATACTTTTTAAATTTAGGCAGCTATTGGTAAGACTAGAGTATCAATAATTAAATTTAATTAAAACTGTTCTTCCAGGCACCTATATCTAAGCTGTCTGTAAAACATGTGTACTGAAACCCTTGTGTATATAATGCATAATTTCACAGTCGTGCACTGAATTATTGAAGAGTTGAGGAACCGTGAGTGTTGGGTAGGTTAGGTGTCAGAATGAAAGTGACAATATACTTATATGTGTGGTAGTGTGTGCACGCAAATGTGTGTGTCGTACACGTGCCTTTTCTTAGAAGTACAGTAAAGGCGAGTTTAATTATTTAGAATGCGGTTTCTTTAAAAAGTTTTAAGCTTTCTAAGCTTTTGTTATCTCATGTTTTTATTTTTAAAGTACATGCAAGCAGCAGTCAAAATAGTCGTTATGGGTAGTAGTTGTTTGCAAGGTTAATATACTTAAGAGTATAGCCTATCTATACCATGTTATTTTTAATACTTAAAACTCGAAAATGTTGAAAGCAGACATTTTAGAGTACCTCATTTTTTTTACACAATTGAAGCATGGGGGCAGATAATTATCCTGATGGCTAAACCATGATGCTGCTGAAATACGCCAAGATGATTGTGTGGGAGCGAATGCATTAATGCAATGTAACGCATCTTAAATGTTGATGTTTAAATGCTGTCTCTGGTCTTAGCCAGCTAGTGATTCTAACAGCTGCCAAACAGTGTGTGACAGAATAACAACCGTCGTTCAGCCT
The DNA here is from genome assembly GCA_026779605.1 of Mormyrus hasselquistii. Classification (NCBI taxonomy): domain Eukaryota; kingdom Metazoa; phylum Chordata; class Actinopteri; order Osteoglossiformes; family Mormyridae; genus Mormyrus; species Mormyrus hasselquistii. Next base: position 34,948,341 of record JAODKE010000043.1, read on the forward strand.
CCGCCCCCACCCAGTCTCGCGAACTGGGAACAGGGTTTTATGTCGCCACTTTGGCAAAAAGGATACGAATAGTACCCATTAAATTAAACAAGTCTGATGTTGCTTAACATTTGCTTGTCCACTCAATGCCCTGTTCGTTATTTTTAAACTAACGTGTTCCTGCATATTTTAAGATAACAAATAAGAAAGAAATATTATTTTAAAAAGATATCGTTTTAATTGTTTCTTATCTTACATTTCATTCGTATTCACTGTCTGCTTTGGCGCCAGTTAAAAGCATTTTGGAAAAGGATTCATTTTTAACCAGTATGCAGATGTCATTCCGAATTCTGAGTTAAGATCAGCATTCATTGTTTTCATCTTCACGTTATTGTTTTGAGGGTATTTTTCGGTGCTTTGAGATTATCGGTGCATTAGAATTTCCTAGTTTAAAAGTTAACAAAAAATGAACTTTTAAACTATAGGAACTTTCACTGGCATTTTCAACGGCGCATGCATTACTTGTAAAAGGAGCATTTATTTAAAGTACTGCTGCAGTTCGCTTTGTTTCGCCTACTTCCTTTCTGTTAAGTTACTGGTTAATTTTAGTTTCATTTTAATTTTTAAACACTTTAAATTCATGTTGATTGTTTATATAGATGCTAAGTAGAATGATATGCACGGAAATTTGCTATTTTAAATCTGCTTCAGGTTTGAAAATAAGTTTATTCCAGTATATGCTATATGCTAAATTTATTCCAGTAATGTATATTGATATTGACAGTCAGTCTTAATTTTGTTGTCCAAAGCCCTTTTTCTGTTGTACTACTGGAAAATGAGAAGAGCAGTGCAATATTAAAAGGGCATTGGCTGACAGAACGACCCCCCCACACACTTCCATACATATATGCACACACACAAACACGCTGCCCCATCAGCTTCCTTTATATAACGTCTCCTTTAATATTCTACAAGCGATCCTTTGCGAAATTAAAATGTACCAAATGTAAACGTATTTAAACGTATTTAAGCCTACTTAACATATTATTATAATTATTATTGCTAAAAAACGTATTGCAAAACAAGACACTAAGAATTCATTAGTAATTCATTAGTTATTAAACGAGTATCTTTGTGATGCGCGATCTTTGAGCAATACAATTCAAGTTTGCAGCTTAAATGTACGTGTCTACAGTCATTGAATGTATTTCTTTGCTCTTCTCAGTTTATTTAGATGAAAAAATATGACAGATGTTCCAGTTTTCCTATGGAGCTTTAATTTGTATGAATATATTTGAAAGCTATTCTAAAGATTATAAAAACAATCTCTGGGGATTAAAGGTACATGTAATATAAATGACATTGAAATTAAATATTTTATCAATTATCAGTATTCAAAATATCAAATACATACTGGCCCAAATATCAGCTGTAGCCCTGGGTACCCCATATAAAGAAATGTACCAAAGGTGTACACTGTTTACTGATTTGGAAATCCAGCGTCAGATTGACTTTGATTGCGTTAAAGAGTCAGTGGTGGATTTCAGCATGAATATTACGTGCTGCAATTTTCCCATTTTCTTGAAACCTGTCTGTGTCGGTGTAACTACAGAAAACTCCCATGTTCTTCTCTCACCAACTGAGCTAAGGTCACTTGCTCTGACGATGTTGCACTACTGTTCCATCCACTCAAGCAGTGCAATAGTATTGTCATAGCATTAGGCCTTCGCCAGTACTGCCAAGACTGCTGCTTCTACGTTCATGCTCATGTTAGAGTCTGTAGATACCCTGACACATTTCAGGGCCCGTTACTTTTCGAACATCCTCCTTAAAACCATACATTTAAGGAGGTTACACTAATTACAGGTGTTCGCGGTAGGTTAGGTGTATTATTTAAAGTATAGCGCAGGATTTAAAGGTAAATCATATTTCTGAATAATCACAATAGTGACCTGCTGCGTACAAAAGGAAGCCCTTTTCGTTTAAGGCATTTCTATACGAAGGAACTTGAAGTTTCTCACAGCACGCAGAAAAGGGCCTCCAAGCCACGCCTCCGAAAAGGGAACATTTTGTTCACCAAGAACTTTAGAAGTCCTCTTCACTTGCTTAGAAAACCACGTGTGAGATTGAGTAACACTTGAACAATACTTTTAATTCACATATACTGTCTAAAATATGATTTTCTGATTTGATTGGCCTTTGGAATTGTTGTTTTTCACATAACAAACAACCCCCTGTTTACACTTATGGTAGGTAAATGTAACGACGTTAGCTAATATCACAAATTTAAAGTTCAATATAGCTATATTTCTTAGGATTAAAAGGCATTTCGCCAGTTGATAATACAACTAATCGTTACTGTATTGGGGATTTAAAAAACGACTCAATAGGCGGATTTTAATGTAAAATCTATTGCATATTTGACAGCTACAGCGAGATTACTACGTATTTATCTGGAAAACAAACGTTCCATCCTACATCTGCGCTTCAAAATGTGTCCTATGCGTTTTTGTTGCGCAATCTGTTAACGCTGAAACCCAAACCTGCAATAATTATCTATAATAATTCCCAAAATAACTGCCATACAATTCAAGATTCTCTCCCTTATTTTATATGACGAATTGCGTACGTTCCATCACCCAGAAAAATTTTGAATTTGTGTATAATACTTTTGAAATGAAACTCTCCGTGAGAAGGTCTGTTTCAGGTAAATTGGCTTTTCTCATATTCACCGGTTTGGCCAACATAATTATCGCTTGACATTTCGTTATTACTCATTTACATCTTATACAGAGTTTTCGTAATTTCTTAATTTTTAGGATAGCAAAATCTTGATACAGAATAATTCTTTCGAACAGAGAGCAATGTGTCTGCACAGCAATACAGTGAACAGAACCCCATCGTTATGGGGGAAATTCTGCAAATATGTCACATTTTGAAACATAATACATAATACAGCGGCAGAAAGTGAGTGTTAAAAGAAATTACGTTGTGTGGGAGGAAAGATTAACTTCCTATTTGTGGCAGGTGGGGGGGTGGTCTGGGGGGTGGGGTGGGGTGGGAGTATTTTTGAGGAATGCGGGTAGGCAGGTCTTATACTGTGAATGGGGGGAGGGGAACCGCTTTGGGGTAAATTTCATCCTTGGTCACTGAAAGTCGACCAAAGCGGCTTCCCTGCAGTCCTTGTAGGCTTTGTAACCCAATATCGTACGTACACACATACGGTTGGTTTCAACGTGCAAGACAGATTTATTGCAATAGATTAATTTCGTCCAGACTATTATTTCATACCTTAAGTCATAGGAAGTTATTATGATTCGCTATTGCTAGTTCGTGACGCTCATTAGAAGCGGGATTGAATTGATCTTTGGCTAAATCTGGCGGTTTTTCTTTTTTTACATACGCTGATTTACGTATATATTTGCACATGTGGAAAATGTACATCACATATTTCTTGATGAAAACCATACAATGTTAAAATGTTAGTACCCACCCAACAAGTTTTTTCTTCTTAACCTTATTCCGTTTAGCCTTAGCTTGACCTAAGTAGGGTAAAAAATAGATGTACACATGCCACATGGCTCTGCCCGATTCCGTGTACTGTTGTCTAATTGTAACTGATTCTTTTTTGGTAGGCTATACGATTACAACCGGTCGTCTCCCTTTCAAAGTTTTATAAACGAGGTTGTACGATATATGCTGCACAGAATTTGGAGGCCTTAAAATATCTGCTACAGTTGATTTTACTGTTCTGATATATCACGGAGTGCTGTTAGTCTGTAGGCAGGTCAAATCTTGCTTGACAGTGTGGAATCCTCAAGTAAAGATGTGAACTTGTAGTAGCTTGCCACACGTTGGTAGGCCAATACAGGAATGCGAGGCCCTGGTCTAGAAAGGAAACAACTAAGCTACACATAGAAGTGCACTAGCTATGTTTTACAAGCATTAATCAGTCATCTTAGTTATGTCTTCGGTTTTCAAACTTCAGACGTATGATTTCAATTATGAGTACATTTTATTTAGGATCGTAAAGTGTGTGGCGATCTGCGCATGGCTTTTAAGTTACTTTAAAAAGGTGTGTGTTTATATTTGCAAAAAATCGGATCATCTTATTGGTGAAATTTTAACAGAAAATTTGTTTTATTAGTATTTCTTAAATGTTCTATTCTGTGGCAGCTACTATAGGCGCGAACGCGGAGTACAGAACACAAGGATCTGTCACATCTGTTTTTTTCTTGTAGTCTTTTGAGTTTAATGGGGGTCAAAGTGCGAAATTTCTGTCACTGAAATATACTCCAAGAAGTTGTTTGTACAGAATGTGGCGAAT
>JAODKE010000043.1:34952746-34964732 GCA_026779605.1 Mormyrus hasselquistii
TTTAATGGGGGTCAAAGTGCGAAATTTCTGTCACTGAAATATACTCCAAGAAGTTGTTTGTACAGAATGTGGCGAATTTATATGCTAATTTATTATAAAAACAGGGAGATACAGCAAACGTAAACGTTTATTTTACTAAGTTAAATGTAGGCCTGTGTATTTGTAATATGTATAATTGGATAATTTTAACTAATCGTATACGTTTAATGTGTAACCGCTGACTGTGATGATTGTCATAAATGTAATAGGATTTGTTCTACAAAAATAACATGGTTATCGAAATCGAATTACATTGGAATTTAACATAAGTTCAGTTACGTTCCCATTTATGAATGTTATATTTTTTGGGTTTCAAGTGTCTCCGTGTATCTAAACATTTACAGTCTAGTTGCCGTTTGAGATCATGAATAATTAAAACTAGCTGCGGAATCTAATATAAAATACAGCGTTTCTCTTTTATTTTCTAGATATGGGCCTATGTAATTACTTTACTGCTTTTGTTGTTGCGCTCGTAACATTTTTTGAAAGCCAGTAAATGAATTTGGCATATATGGCCTATGTTTAACACTTGATTCTATGTAATAGGGTATTTGCTAGTTAAAGTGGAAATACTAGTACATTCAAATGGTCCGTGTGTTAATGACACACTTCGCCTGAGTTAATACAGAATTAGTAAACATATTAGTATTGACAAAGGTCTTGTCTAACTCTCTCCCGCCTTTTGGTCGCTGAATTTGCTTACGTATATCAAGGGACGGCAGGCACTCTGTCTGCCATTGCTGTGTGGAGCACAAGGGATCTCTGTGGTAAATAACAGATCGATGAGGAATTCTTAAATTAGTCAGGAATCCGTGAATTAGGGGATTGTCTTGCCACTTCCATTTCCTTTTAATCCCTAGGAAAGAGGAAGTCTCTCTCTCTCTCTCTCTCTCTCTCTCTCTCTCTCTCTCCCCCTGCATGTGGAGAGAGAGAGAAGAGTGCAATGATGTTTGAGAGGACGGAGTACGCGTATGAGAAACTAAAACGTACGAAGCCAGTATTTTCGCAATTTGTTTGTACAACGCATTGGATTCGGAATACCAGGTATTTTACGTTTACAGTTGCGAATGTTATGGTTTTGCCATGTATATGTTTGGAAATATTTTTTTCGTTTCGTTCATGCTTCTGTAACATGTTCCAGTGTTGTTGTGATTGTCAGTTCTTGCAATGCGTTAACATACAACTATAATCGATTCCAACGTTATGTTCAGCTAGGTAAAAGCGATCAGAATATTTGCCTGTGCGTTGCGCAATAATACTGATAATCCAGATTGGCTGCTAAAATAATGTCATAAACTGCACATGTTGCTGTATATAAAAACTGGTAAATGCGTCGTGTGGTGGCATCGAGTGAAGGCTCAAATGCGGAGGCGAGGAATTCCAACTAATGGCTAATTTTTCAAGCACGCGCAATTCTCGTGCCCGCCAGCAGGGCGACGCGGAGTAAGGAATTCTCACGACGTCAGCAAGAGGGCCACGTGACGCCCATGCTAAGACGTGTGCAATTCCATTGGAAACCTACATAATTCCAAGCTTACAGGTAGGTATTTTTCCCTCACGGATCGTGTTCTTGCCATGATCAACGTGTGACATCAACTGGATTTTTGTATTGGTTAAAAACCTCATCGTTGCCTTACAGACGAGACCCTATCAATATTGTCTCTGCTTTTTTGCTTATTGATGGAGTAGTGCAATATTGCTTATAGGGTCTTGACTCTGAGGAATTTTCAGCAATTTATGTGACGTTTGGAAGTAATGTATTGCGTAGTTTTGGTAGACGACAAAAATTATTCTGTTTTTAATGTTTTCGAGTTGGAGGAATTTTTTTCGCTACATCTCACACCTTTTGGTTAGTTGATTTGGTCGTGTCGCTTTCTTACGCAATGCGTGAATAACTTTGGCCCTTGTGTTGTAAGATGAAGTGTCTCCTTATTTGTAAATGACTTCAATATAGACGGATCATACAAAATTCTGATTTACACTGTGGGACAAACCATTCGGAATGTGTGTGTGTATGTATATATGCATATAACTAAAATTCCCTTCTCAGGTGACCCCGAAGACGACAAATATATTCTTCACAACAGATTATTAAACGGAAGACTGAAATGCAGAGTTTTAGTCTCCGAGATGGTGCCCCTTGCGCCCTGGAACTAGGTGGTCCCGAAACTATTTGAATGGCGGCCAGTGTATGTCCTCTGTACTTAGCGCCGTTGCGTGAAAGGCAAGGAAATGGCATTGTTTTAGTGCTAAGGGCTCTCGTTCTGTTCAATGCATTGTACGGCTTATTAAATGATATATACAATGCAGTACAACACGTCTAACCTACAGTTTAGTGTAGAACGATATTTAGTAGAGTATGTTAGTCTGGAGATATTGTGATACTAGATTTGTTCGAACTTTAGAGTGTGTCTCTTGCATATGGTACAGAATCACGTTATGTGTGGATGGATGGTTTATTTTTCTGCAGGCTCCGAATGTACGTGTAGTCAGTGCTTAGTTTGGATGTTTCGAAGAGTTGCAAGCGTACGTTGGCCTATTTATTTTATTAAACTTATAACATGCAAATGTTTTAATAGGCTGTATAATATTTTTGAAACTTACCCCATATCGGTATGTTATATTGATTGAGTTTATTCGATTTAATTACACCACGTGACTAATATTAAAGGAAAGGGTATTTAATTTGGGAAGCGTTTTAAGGTTTTTCTGTAAAAAAAAAAACTGACGAATTTTCAGCTTCTGGTATGTTGTTACTTTATGACAAACCCTAAAAATATTGCAATTATTTAAAGGTCAACATATTAAATAATTTATCCTTTGGGGTTCGTTTCGGTGTGGTCAGCACTGAAGCGCAGATGAACGCGTGTGCTGATCACGTGCTGCTGTGCGCTTCATCCAGAGAGTGGGAGGAAGCCTGTTGCCTGAAACTCTTTCCCTGTTGCACTACTGTGGGAGCTTCAGCAAGCAGTGCAATAACGAAAGGGCATCAGTCTGTCGGGTTTGCACTACAGCTGAGAGACTCACAAGTCTTTAAGACCTGGTACGACTTAAAAAAGTATATTTTAATAAATAAGCAATATTCAGCGAAGACGGTGTGTTTTTCTTGACTTAACACTGAAATAATACATAAGCAAATGTTTGCCTTAAGCTGTGTAAATTTATTCAATTAATGTTTGTTTCTAGAACAAGTGAATAGTTCTTGTTCTCGAAACGAAGACTACGGCAATTCTGAATTCAATGTATATGACTAGGCTGCTTGCAAAAGTTATGCAACATGAAATGACCACCTTTCGGAAAGCGGATATCTGGGGCAAAACATTTCGGGTTTTTATAAACGGCCAACAATTTGGCCTCTCTGTGTTAAATTATTTCACATCTTACAAATCCTAGTTTTCTGAAGATTGTCACTTTGAGGACGATTGGTTTTTAAAACTACAGCCATGCACCGCGCTCCTCTACTTATGGGGCATGTTTAGCACATATTAATTGCTATGGAGAATGTTGTATTTGTGGGGTTACAGGCAATGCTATTTTCATAGACAAAAGTCCTAGCAAAAGCAATAGGAATACGGATAATTTGACTTAGAGTTAAATATATCAGTAGCATATACTTGTAGTAGTGTAGCTGTTCTTAGCAGGCCTATGCTAGATTTTCATTTTCTTTGAAATGGCTCACATTGTTTTCTTTGGTATTTGGCACCTTATAGAGCACCCTCGGAGTTACCATATAGTTAATACAGTTAACCTAGTATAATACTGTTTTTAAGTTACATGTAGGCAGGTTTGTACTTTCCTATAGGCACTTCCCAGATTTTTCCTGGAGCCCTGTAGCAGCAAGGAGTCTTATATTGATTATGCCAAGAGTCCTCTGTTGGAATAATGCGAGGTTCCATGCTAGAGAAATCTTTTTTTGTCTTGACCTCAGTAGGTCCTGGCCAGTGCAAGAAGTGACAACTGCGACGGAGGCGGTAGCGCCTTTGAAGATTGAAGGGGTTACGACCTTCTGCCTAGATTCATCGGACCCTACCGTCTCATTCCCGGGCACTCGCAAGCCCTCCTTTCTGGCTAGTCAAAGTTGGAAACGGAATGATGAATTATACCTTTGTCCTTTGTTAACTCGGAAAAAGGAGAGAAATTCTGAACGCTGGTTGACGGAGGGAACAATACGTTGAGAATTTTAACAAGAGAACGGTTTCATGTACACATTTAACAGAATTAGAAACTAGAAAGGACAATTCTCAAGCCATCAGTTGACAAAATGTTCTGAAAACATTTTAAAGAAAACATATCGCGTTTATAGCTTCTCATTAGGCCTATATATTCAGTTTAATTTGAAGTCGTGTTACTCATGGCAGCCTCATGCATTTATGATATTCTCTTGCCATCTATAAAGTTTTCGCGTCTTATCCTTAGAATGTGAATAATTGATTATCTTTCTAATAAAAAGAGTTTATTAGTGTTGATATTGACTATTTCAGTTCCGTTGATATAAACCAGCGGTGCGTAGGTTTTTAAAAGGTGAGTCAAGATGAACATTTGGGATAAGTACGAAAGGTACAGCAGCACAGCCTCCTCCGATTACTTGCACAGGTAACATTTAGGCTGTCGCTCTGTGTTTAGATACTGCTCAACTTTCGTTGCTCATCTGCCGACATTGTTTACAAATATTTAAACCACTGCATTATAGACTAAAATTAGGAAAGCTGCCATATTGCATATTATTATTTAACTTGAAGCAAACAACTAGCCTGTCATATAAATGCTTTGATAGGTTTAAGACTACTTGCCATGCGGTCATATTTCCCCGCTGAATCTGAACGTCTTTCCCACTTAAAATGTCGTAGCCGTGTTCAAAAGTAGTATATACTTAATATGTACAGTGGACATACTCAAGAACTCAAGATGGAAACTTCTGTAAATATATAGATGCATAGATACGGAATCAATTCAGAAGTGAGATTAAATTGTTCTAAGAAATAGTAGAAAAAGACGGAATGCATAATGAGTCACTGATTTCAGATAATGATGCAACGTTTTTTTTTAGTACCGGCTGCTAATAGTCTATGATAAAACCACCGACGTAAAGGTTTCATAATCGTTTCAGTCTTCTGCTAATTTGTTGGCCATACCTGCATCAGTTTATTTACTATAAACAGGGGCGTTATTTAATGACTACAGATTATTGGTAATGGGTCTATAAACATTTTCCAGCAAGTTTTTCTCTGTATTTTTTTATCTGAATTAATAAATGACATTGTTCTCCCCTATTAATATTCATTCGCATCACTAATAATAAACAAACATGTTGAAAGACTTCGGACAGAAACATAAAAAATATAAATGAGTGGGAGACGAAATGTAGGGCCTAGCAATGCACACATTGTATAGAATGAATATAAATGCAGAATCGTCGGGTCCTTTAATCAAAACACTTTAGAACACGCTAAGCATTCTTAAAGTATGCGATCGTATTCCTCTTTTTCGAAACGATCGTTCTTCTTCAGTCACATGCAATGCGGAAGAGAATACGTATTTAACGACCTGGCCGGTCAATTCTATCAAAAACTGTAATTTGCCGCCATCTAGTGGACAAAACGAGGGCATTCTTTTCGCAGCCTGTTGAATTTGAAAATTATTTGAATATGAGCTGTAAAACAAACTGTTGTTACATTCACATGTAGTTACATTTAAATAAAATTGAGTTGTTAATAAAGTCTCTTTCGCTGGAAACATTTTATTACATGTGAAATGTTGTGGATGAGTCCAAACGTTCGTTCAGGACAAATTACTGATTTGATATAGATACAGGTTTAGATTTTGCTTTTATTGACAGTCCCAAGAACCCATAAGAGCTTAATTATGGATAAATGTGAAAGAATAAAACACGGAATGACTTCTGACTACTAATTTTATTTAGTTCGTTTGTGTACCTTTATCTTTTGTTTAAATTATTACTTATTAGAACTAAGTTATAATAACTTATGTTCAAGAGCCACACACTTTTGTAAATGCTAAAATAAACGTGAAAATGTGTTTTGTAATTACAATAAAAATTACATTACTTGCAGTGTACGGTTTAAAGAGTCAAACAGACTAAGTATATGTGTTTATTATTATAATTATATATGAAGCATATGCAGAGTTGATTAACAATAGAACTCCAAGGTATACATTAACGAAGAAACAGTTTTTTATAAACTACAAAAGAATATCGTACCGTACCAACATCAACGGACTAGATACGAATTATAGCTGATAGGCTTGCGTTTTTAAATATAATACAGTTTATATTTACAATTCATTAGGTGCAACGGGTAATCCAATCTGTACACGTCATCAAAAGCAGGTGCAGTAATTAAGGTTAATTATGACACTAAATAAATGTGATACCTCTTACAAAAAAATTATCGAAAGTCACAGATAAGCACCATACATTCACAATTGCTAAATTACACAGCATTCAATAAGAAAAATGAATTCAGCAAAGGGATCATACAAAACGAGTAAATGAAGATCGGAGTCTACCTTGTATTTTACTTGTATAGAACGTTACGGATTCACATTATCGCGGGGCAATCCAGTTTAATCGATCCAGTTTAACCTGTTAATGAACACACTTTCGCCAAAACCAGCATTACAGAAGTAGTAGTAATAATAATAATAATAATAATAATTCGTCATATCTTATTTTCAGTAGAGTTGACGATTATTGTTTATTGAATAGTATCTTCAAGGTTAGTTCCACTTCAATTTTAAAAAGTGTATAAAAAGCATAGCATTAAGAACAATTTTAACGTTTAAATGAGATGAAATTTTGTCAAGTAATAAAATGTAGAATTGGAGAGAACAAAAATGCTGCTCCTTCATTCTGAATTAAATTATTATTGCTACTTAGATCCTTAATGTAAGTATTTGAGACACATCCTTACCATTTCCACGGTTCTCTGTTATAATCCACAATAACAAAGCAATAAAAATAGTAATATAAAAAAACAATTCTGGCCCAGAAGGGTCAGAGTGCTTTAGTGAATACGTTTTCATTAGCAGCTGCCTGACACTGAAACATCACGCGTGGTTCCTTATTGTTCAAATCGTTACTTCAGTAGCGATGACGTATAGTGAGAAACATCCGCATAGAACGCATCCTGACCGACCCTGCTTGTGCTTCATAGTTTAAATTTAAAACTTCCTTATCACAGTTTTTCTTGTCATGTATGTCAAATTCAAGTATATGGGAAACATTGCGTGGGAACACAATTAGCATTTATAATTTATACATAATTTATATATTAAAAAGAAATCTTACAACATCCAACAAAAAACATATTGCCATAGTTGTGGCAGTTATTTTCCACAACTGCTCTTCAGAAATATTTATTTTTTCATATTACTCTAATATTGTAAAATCCTCCAATCATTCTTCGGGCTCATGTCATTTTAAAACAATGCTCACTCAAGAAAACACTCGAGATCATCGTTTAAGATTAAAATGTCATGCGTGTGTTATACTCGCAAAATACATTATGTACTCATAGTTTTTTTTTTTTTTTTTACCAGATAGCCCTGTCATTTAAAGTTCAGTGGACTCAAACATGGAGGGGGAATTTTCTGTATGTTTTCATTTCAACTAATATTGGCTATATTGGTAGTTAGTTGTTCATCAGTTGTAGATTTATAAAATTCATATTTGTGAAATGTATTCTTGAGTAAATATAAATATTTTATTTTTGGCATGTCGGGTACTACAACACTACAGGACCCTGTGGATTAAATCTTTGATCAGTTTTCTGTGCGCCCAGCAGCTGAAGGCTACGTCTGTTGTGAGATTGGCAGGCTGCTGCCCTGCACTGTCCCCTTTCCACCACAAGAGGTGCTGGAAATTGTGTGTGAGCAGCCAGTGTTTAACACAGTTTACAGTCTAAGTGTTTTCCAACCTAGACCATGGGGACACCCGGCAGTCCATGTCTTTGCTCCCACCCAGTTCCCTGCTACACAACAGGCACATACACAAGTAGGAAATGTACAGGTTTTAACCCTTCCAGTCAGGGGTTGCCAGACAGCCAATGGAATGCATTTCTGGCTATGGGCGTAGTGCACAGGGCCCCCCCCCCCCCCTTCCCCACTTAAGACTTGATGACTTTCATGTTAGTTATACGGTCAATTGTGAACGAAGGCTCTCAAATGAGACAAACTTTCTCTATTTGTGCAGTCTACTTGTTCTGCCTGTGTTGTGCGAATTTCTCCAGTTTCTGCTTGTATTCCGGAAACATTTAAGCAACGTGGAGTCTCCAAGTCACCCCTGGTCTGTGGGTATGGGGGTGATATGGTGGTTTCCCAGGTTGTGCCCTTTGCTGCCTGGAACGGACTCCTGACCAGAAGAAGCAGGAGGGAAATAAACAGATGGATATACATAGTACTTGATGAATTTAAATTTTTGTTTGATGGATTTTACATGGCGAATTTACAGTCTTTATTAATATTTACAATATATGAATGGCATGGAAACTAAAATGGTATTCTTCTAGACATCCAACAAGATCCATCCATCTTCTACACTTGTTTGTCCTATTCAGGGTCACGTCTGTAGCTGATCCTAGCCAACCCACCACAGGGCACACAAATCTTTGGAACCTGTTTATAAGATAAAAAAAACATCTGCAGGAGAGATAAAAATCAGATGGTTTTCACCAAAACCTGTAGTCCATCAAACTTATAAGATGTATAAGAAAATGCATCAGTTTTTCCAAATACCCTTCAGAGGAAAAAATTAGTAGGTTGAAATTGCACAGATTGATCAGTATCTGTAGGACAGCTGTACCTTCTACAATCTGTAATCTTCAACACTGATTAACATGGGATGGTTTAGTTCCATCTGCTGTACAAATATGTATTGGATATTTTTTAGTGGGAGGTGTGAGATTCGTTGCAGAGGTCGTGTTTTTTACAACTGCCTGTTTAAACATTTATACGGGTGAATCAGGGGACTGAGAGCTTCACTATCAATTAAGAGCCTCACTAACTCGGTTATCCAGCTTGGGTCCTGGAGAACTAACCATCCTGGTTATATGAACTAGATGTTCCTATCACCTGAATGAATCCTGAGACCCCGGGTGAGATTTTTCTCTTACTTGCCAACTCTCCCAACTCGCCCCGGTTTCGCCATAATAATTTCACTCGGTACATTTTATCACCAGGACCCCCTATTTTTTACAACCTAATGTAGGCAGGTATGAATCACTTAATATCATAAGAACAAGGTATGGTCTTCTCTGTAGTAAATAAATACGGCTAGTACAGTAGTTAGAAACACCCATGGAAAAGATCCTGGGTGTTAAATTACGTAATAAAAGACTATGGAAGGCCATTCACAGTTGATAAAATAAAAAAATGATCGCTGATAAATTTGCAGACATATATTTGACAAGGTGGCGCTATGTCTGGATGCCATGAGAGATCTACAAGCAAGTTTGGCGTTGGAAATACCCAATGAATAAATAGGCCTAACTACATAATCCACATTGGCATCCTTATGGTATATTATGAATAAGCACATTACTGAAGAATTGCTGCGCATCAAGGACGAAACACATGAATAACGAAGACTGAAGTCATGTACCAGACAAAATCAGTTTATCATATGGATCAGTTCATTTTTAGTTAAACTATATTTAGTTGTGAAACTGTTCTCTTATTGTTATCCTTGTTTTAAACAATGAAACGTTTACTTTATTGTTTTATAATATTAACGTATTTCTTATCCATAGCATCCTTTCACAATGTGTTACATGTGTGCCCATTGCGATTTTATTATATTGACTTCCGAGGCGTGTGGCTTGAACAATGGCGGCCACTAGCTGACAACAGTGGTAAGAGAAGCCAAGGGCACGTCGGAGCGTTAAGTGACAACTTAAAGTAGAACATACAAACAATGTAGAGTTAAGAAGGCTTCGGGAAACGTGGGGGAGATTTCAGGTGTAGAGAGTTCAAGTCCAGACCAAGATTTTGTTTCAACCAACCAGTTGAGTATAAAGAGTCACAGTCACAGAGTACTCAACGGGTTAGTTGGAACAAAATCTCCATCTCTGCCAGTGGACAATAAAAAATTAGAGAAAAAAAAGAGTAATTCACCGATTGTGTGCATCTAACCAGAGACAAACAAGTTGAAGTACATAGAAGTATGACATGATCTGAGTTATGATATGTAACTATTATTGTGTGAAAATCAAGACTTTGTTCAATGGGAATTAATAGAAACCATGTCTATTTAAAGGTAGTATTGTAAGGCACTGCAAATAAAATAGCATTACTGGAGCATCTGTTGTGTTATGTAATTCTGAATTGCTGAGGCAATCTGTAATGGTGACTGACGTGGCCCTTCAAGCTTAATATTACATTAAAATCAGAATTATAACAGCATTCTGAAATATTTGATTCAGAAATTGCTTGGTAACATTTTCAAGAAAGTGGTGATGTTTATGACAATACATGAAACTTCATACTCAGTATATATTGTTACAGCCTGTTAAGGAATTCTGATTAATAGGCCAAATTGAAAAAAAAATGACTAAATGTGTGTTACTCTTTTGAAAAAGTACTCACTTTCTGTTTTGGTTAAAATCTACAAGTTCATTTGCCTTCCAGTGCTTTTATTGGAATCTTCTCTACTATGCTGCTGTGGTTCTGTAGTCACTTATGATCAGGCCAGACCTACTTTTCTTGTGAAACTTCATGCACAGTCCTCACTTTTTCAGCATCTTAAACCGGGAGCGGAGGAGTACAAACAAAGCCAAAAATCTGCCAAGTATGGATGTTTTTGAATAAAAATTTTTAGAAAGTGACATCAGTGTTTGAGTTATTTTTCCTGGGTGATTGTGAAGGTGGGAGGTTTTAAAGGTACGTGTTGGTTAATGGGAATGTGCGCACTTTGCGCACGGCAGGTAAACGTAGTCAAATCAACTATCCATCTTCAAGTCTTTTTCCGTGATGTTTTGTTCGGGATCCTCTCTTCCACTCAACGACCCCACGTCCCGCTTCCTGGTTACCCGCATGTCCAGTGGACAGAAGGCGAGTACTGCCTGAGCTGCGGTGATTGGGTTAAGGGTGTTTTGCATCTGCGTTTTGTCTGACCTTTCAATACCAAAACTAATTTTACTGAAGCCTTATCATCACTAGGGATGCAAATTCCGGTAATTTTCAAAGGAGGAAACATTCCATAAACATAAAGCAATAAGTATATTAATATAAAACAGAATTTTTGTTAAAATTCAACATTGTATTGAACTTGAGCACATTCGCTTTGCTCACATTATTGGAGACACACAATATGAGGCATGAGGCTTGATGACGAAAGTCAGAGTCTGTGGGGTCTGGAGTATCTGCTCAGAGGCAGAGTCCATAGCCTCTGTGTCCAGTTTAAGGGCTTAAAATGGCGTTGTTTTTCTCTTTACGTGAGTCTCCTCCTATCTTGTCGCCACTGTGATACCTCGATCGGCCAGATGATGCAATATCATGTGGAGTGGGTGCCCTGATTCTATAGTTTGAAAGCTATTCCGGTTACCACTCGTAAGTATGAGATGGAGCTGGTTTTACCTCAGGTCGCCCCACTTGAAGCCTGAAGTAGGGTGAGCAAGGGAATCTATCCAACAGACCTCCAACTCTGACTTAAACCTATAAACCATAATTCATTCATAATACTGTGAATATATAGTTTCACAGACACATTGTTGCAGTTTTTTCTGGTTTGTGAGAAATACTTAACAATAATATAAAGCCAAGCAGGGGCGCTGTAAGGCGGGGGCCCGTGAGTGTTAAAGACAAAGGTATGCAGCCGTTTTCATGTCTTTATGAGTATATTTGTCAGGGTCGGTCCCTGTTGTCCCACTCTGTTCCTTCCCCATTTGGCCAGCAGGCGTTGCTGGTCATCCTGTCCCTCATGTTGTCAATC
>JAODKE010000043.1:34965759-34987875 GCA_026779605.1 Mormyrus hasselquistii
ATAAGCTACAGTGTTTTCACTTTGTAATACTGTTCTTGATCTTTAGTAACTCCTATTTAACTCACCACATTCATTACTAATAAGCTACAGTGTTTTCACTTTGTAATACTGTTCTTGATCTTTAGTAACTCCTATTTAACTCACCACATTCATTACCAATGAGTTACAATTAGTTTTGTTTAGGTCATTATTAAGACTTCATTCCTTATTTAAAATGCTTACATTAATTTCTTAATGTTTAGAAAAGATCAACAATATGTGGTAGAGCACATCATGTGGAAAAACACGAGTCTCTGATTGACCATCCCTTCAGTTGGACTTCAAAGCACAGTTTGATGACACACGGACTGAAGTGGTAAACAATTAAAATATAGGTACTGTATACATATTTTAGGCAGATTCCAAATTCCCAATTCCAAAAGGAAAAAATGGCAAAAACTATTGAGAACAGTAGCCTGTACGTCCCAGTTACTCCAAAAAAAGCACTGTTCATCTGACAAGTAATGAACTAGTAGTTATTAGAAATAATCCATAGTTAGTAGTTAATTCCCAATGAGACCTGCAATACTCAACAGATACCAATGAAGTACTAGAGAACTACTATAATAATTAGTTCACTATTACCTATTGAATGATTAAGCATAACTCCTTAGTAGTGAATAGTACAAATTTAGGTTAATGAAGCACTACTCCTTCATTGCTGCTTACTTCCTGTATATTTAACGGTTAACTACAGAGCAGTTTTATACAGTGTTACCGATAGATATCAACATTCTGAGAATATTTATAAGAGATATCAACATTCTGAGAATATTTCAGCTTACTCTTTGGCCAGTGGCTGAAGGTCTGCATCATTTCTTCATATACCGGATTCCTTCTTCTCATAACATGAACACTTTCTGTGTTTTTTTTCCTCCGACATTTTTCCAGAAAAGCATGGATACATGGCATTAATTAGGTTTGGGTGCTGCGGTGCTTTGCACTACTGCCTCACACTTCTGAAGACTAGGGTTCAGTCTCCAATGCGACTCTATGTGTGCGGAGTTTGCATGTTCTCCCAGTGTCATTGTGGGGTTTCCTCTGGGTGCTCCAGCTTCCCACCACAGTCCAGAAACATGCCGAGGTAACGCAGAGTTGCCAGATTGCCTGTAGGTGTGAATGGTGTTGGCCTCATCCTGGGTTGATCCCTGCCTTGTACCTACAGCTTCCGGAATAGGCTCAAGACACCTGCAAGTCTACTTAGGACAAGTGGGTACAGAAAATGGACGGATTAATCAGGTTTTGGATAATCTGAAAACTGAGTATTAATAAGATTCACAATGGATGGGTCGCCCTTTACCTTTATGGAGTATTTTTTTCCATATAAAAACAAAACCCTTAGAAACAGAGGGATGAGAAGGGAGTTCATGAAGCACAAAGCCTTTACTAACTCTGAGCTATTAGTTAAGTTCTCCCCAAGAGAGCTTGATGGGCCGAATGGCCTCCTCTCGTTTGTATAGTTCTTATGTTCTAAGCCACCCCCCCCTTCCCGGTTAAGAGCAGCTGGATGATTTCCGTTACACAAACAGTGCCATTTCACCCTCTATCCATCTTGGACATATCTGGACTGGACACCAGCATACTGGGAAGATCAACTACTTCATTTACCAACTAATATGACAAGGGATCTGAATCTCCAAGGGATCTCGGCCAGTGTCATGCAAGCCCCGCCCATTTCCTGTGAGCCCCGGCCACTTCCTGTTGTTATTGGACCACTTCATCCAAGATACGTGACCAATAAGTAACCTGAGGCAGAGTGCAAGCTGAACAACATCCCTGTCATGTTTTGTTCTTTATTTATTGTAATGTGAGTTTAGTTCATACCGAGAGAGGAAGGGTGATATACCGCACTAAGCATCTTTTAGTTGTGAGCGTTCAAAAAACTGGCCACATACACAAGTACAGAGCCTTGTTAATACCTGCCAAAAGTCCTTTAATAAAAGTTACAAAGAACATCTTGTATGCATTCTTATTGGATGCACCACAGCAGCCACACCTTTCTAACAAGCCAATAGTAGTAGGCTAGTTCCAGATATCTTCAAAACAGAGATATATTTGAGATTTCACAGCAGAAATAACTGCAAGCAGCAGACTGATATATAGGCTAACCGAAAAGCAAATTTCCAAAGCTCACTCAGTTAATTTTTGTTGTTTTTGAAATGAGACCCCCAATGACCTAAAATCAGGCTTCCTTATCATGTGTTAGATTATGGGGAACTGAAACTCACTCGCTCCCCATGTAATCCAACAAAGAACTATTATTATATTCTTATTAATTATTATTAATAATATATGAATATAGAAATGTGTCCTGTGGACTGAGCAAGTTTTGGAAATTTGCTCCTCGATTTCGATGCAAGTCTTCTTTACCTTTTTTTTGCTAGATGAGATTAAAGAAATAATGGAAACTGAGATGATTCGTTTCACACCACAAAATAATTCATATAAAATGGTTAATACAAAACATAAAGTAAAAATACATAAAACAAATGAACCTGCATTTTACCTTTGAAAAGAATCGTGGATGGTGTGAGAGAGACGAGAGAGAGGAGAAGAGGAGGGTTATTTTGTAGGTCGACTTTCAATTTAACTAACGAAATCACTGCTATCTGTTGGCTCACTGGAATCTTTTTCTTTTTGGTAAGTGTGCACTATGATGTGTAAAATGCTAGTTGGTCTCTTCCGGTAAGTGCAAAACGTTAGTGCTCCGTTTGGGACAGCACTTACCCATGGTAGTGTGCACTACAGAAGGAAGTGCGGAGTGCGCACTACGCAGTACATCTCAGTGCACTGACGCAAATGCACGATATCAGACACACTCAATATTCTCAGTCGGCGTCCCTCACTTGTATAGGCAAAATTTATTAGAAAAGCACCACCCGAATAAGGCAGTAGCAGTGAATCTGTTTAACGACAATGCAATGTGCACATTTACGCGAAATCGAAAAGGAGGCAAAAGCGGCTGTCATTGGATAGGTCGCACAAAAAGAAAAAGATTCCAGCGCGCCAAAATATCTGCCGTGTTTTGTTTACAATGAATTTACTTGTGGTTTTATTTGCTTTTGTTTACCCACTACGACACCTCACCTGGAAACTGCGTCGCATTCAACGTCGACGCAGGATCCTCCTGTTGGCTGGACATGAGATGGTACGTAACCTACATGTTTTTTCCGTATGCGTGCTTAACGGCAGCGACGCCCGGTTATTAGGTTTACCTTTTCAGATAGTGTCTGTCCAACGAAATTCTTTGCACAAAGTTGCATAAATAAATTCACAAATAAAAATAAAGTTTATATACGTTTTTTGTATGTCATGGGA
Source organism: Mormyrus hasselquistii (assembly GCA_026779605.1). Lineage (NCBI taxonomy): Eukaryota > Metazoa > Chordata > Actinopteri > Osteoglossiformes > Mormyridae > Mormyrus > Mormyrus hasselquistii. The sequence continues at coordinate 34,969,117 of JAODKE010000043.1, forward strand.
ATTATTGCTATTAAATGCCTTTTATGGCCTGAATTTGTGTAACACAGTACCGTGGACTACAGTGTATTACCTCACGTTATACAGTTCATAATTAAAAGCCCATCAGCATTGAAAATTCATATGTCTGTGCATGTCTTCCCCATACAAATTGCAATTCTTGGCTGAATTAATGTACTTTACATCAATATAAATCTGTTCTAAATGGATGTTTACACTGATACATTGCACAACTGGCAAAATGAAACCAATTATAGTTAGAAATCATAGTTAGAATGATTTATGCAATGAAAAAGTGCCATGAAGTAAGGAATATGCTAAAACACAGGGATGCAGCAAAGTTTTATTGACATGAAATTCTCTCTTCCCTCCCCCTCCCCCTCTACTCCACAGCAGCGTCTCAACGGTACGGCCATATGAATGTGTCAGTGCCACTGCTGGCACGGTACTTCGATGGCCACAGTGACCTGCGGGTGCACTTCCAGCTAGCAAGGGAGTCTAACTCTTGAATGGCTGTGCCAGGAACTGAATGTGACCATGGTTGGGGCCCTGAGATCAACACCTTGGTGTTTCTCTTTTGGCTGGCCAGCCCCACCTCTTACCGCGTGGTTGCCAGGGCTTTCGATATTCCCCGGTCAACCGTTCACCAGGCAGTGCTAAGATTGCTGCTCTGCTCTACCAAGTGGTCCGCCATCCCACTGCAGAGGAACTCCCTCGCTTGGGGACCCGCTTCGCCCATTTAGCAGAATCTGCAGCCTTCAACCGAGTGGTAGGAGCCATTGATGGTTGCCATGTCCGGGTGAAGCCCCCTGCAGAGGACGCCGCCTGTTATTTTAACGGGAAGCTGTTCCACTCAGGTCCTGCTGCAGGCCATCTGTACCCCAGCTCTACATGTGTGGAGTTTGCATGCTCTCCCTGTCCTCCAGGTACTCCCGTTTTTAATTTTCTCGATTTTTACATTCTGGACCTGACCTATCCACATCCGCTACTACAAACCAGTTTTACACCAATATAACCATAAACAGACAGCAGACCCGTGACATATACATGCATATAACATAGCAGAAAAACCCCCTGCTTCAACATCTTAGGAACTGTTTTCCTCTGTAAAATATAAGCACCTACTCTCTTTAGTGTGATAATTGGATTCTGATACGGATTTTGTTACGTTCTGCAGTCCAGGTTGCAACTCTGATATGTTCTCGTCTCAGATTCCATGTGTTTACACCCTGTTTCCAGGGAAACGTAGAAGACATCCAGCAGCAGGCAGCGTTAGGCTTTCCTCTTCTCACATTCCATGCATCTCAGATTCTCTCCTGTAATTGTCTACAGATTTTAGGTGACTTCAGGTTTATGTTCACTCTGGATGCAACCTCATTACAGACACACCATGGGCAGTTTAGAGACATCGCTTAGTCTGATTGCATGTCTTTTGGCTATAATTGAAATTCAAGTAGCAAGTAAAGACCATGCAAACTTCAGGAACACTGCGGGAGGGATTCAGGAGCCTAATAGGTGTGAGGTGACAGTGTTACCCACAGAGATATTTTCCATTCATCCACCCATCTCTCCATCTTCTGTACCTGCTTGTCCTATGCAGGCTTGCGGGGGTTTGGAGCTGGGGAAGTCAAAAATGTTAGATGAGCATAAATAAAACTGCAGACACTTTAGGGTAGGAGAAGTTTCCTGCTTGATGGGTCTGTTCGAACAGGGATTCCCCTCATGCAAAGGAGAAGAGCCCCGACTTACAAATCAACACAGTTTTTATACCTTTTCTACAAATGACATCCCTGCACAAGATCACCAGATGCTCCTTACGGTTCCATGTTGGCTTGTCTCCAGCCTGCAGTCTTCCAAGGCCATTCATGCCCTATTCTCCCTTATCTTCTACAAAGACTTTTCCCACTCTCATTATTTCTGTCAATCAACAACATCTTATAGAATATGATATTCTATAATGCATTTAGGACTTTATGGATTACATATTCTTACCTATCGCTGATTCAGTTCTTGCATATGTTCTATAGTACAGTAAAGCATGAGTTAATCTTACATTGGTTGTTCTGTTTTACACAGACTAGTGACTGCGTTCTGCTTCCAGCCAGGAGAGTAACCCAGGGTCATGTTAGCGCACCAGGATACGTTGTTCTCTTATCTTCAGTCCTTGAAACTATGGTGGCACATATCTGCAGTACACAGTTACATTCACAGTGGACAAGGCCTAAGGCACTGACAGCAATCCCCGCAAGGCCTAAGGCACTGACAGCAATCCCCGCAAGGCCTAAGGCACTGACAGCAACTGACAGCTAAGCCTGTGTGCCTGTAATCATAAAGTCATCGGTTCAAACCCAACCTCGGCTCATCTGTGGGTCCTTGAGCAAGACCCTTAACCCCCACTGCTATGGGTGGCTGCCCCTCACAGACAACTTACCCTATAAAAAGAGCAAGTTGAGGGAGGCATAAGAAAAAAAAAAAAGGAGAATTTTGCTAAAACAGCAACAACTCATTGCATTGCCACAACTGCAAGAATGCTGAACATAACTGTCCACTTTTAAAAACAGTGCAAAATATTGAGACTCAAAAAGTAACACATATAGTTAAGTAGGCCTAGGCATAATTGACAAACATTTAGATATTTGACAAACATTTAGATATTTACTGACTTGTCATCTGTCTGTAACTGACTGATGATCTCAATGCTTTGGTATAATATTATTATTATTTGTTAGCATTAGCTAACAAAGGACTTTCTTGAAATCGAAAATCTACGCTGCTTTCAGTTATTTTCAGCGTTGATTACATAATCATAAGAAGGAATAAATAATACAGAGAAGTATTTACAATGCCAACAACTTTGGCCAGGTAGCTGGCATGAGATTCTCTATTCGAGACAAGTTTGCGCACTCATTTAAATGTATATTACAGTTTTATTAACTTGTAAATAGTCTGTAAGCTTTGTAAACCCCCAACGCTTATAATCGAACAATATAAATTTGTCGTAATATTCATTGGGTAAGCGTGAGTGTCACGCCAGATGCGTGAGAATTGGCAGTCCTGTATTTATTTTAAAATTCTCTAAATACGATCTTGTAATACAAAAGTGCACTAGGGGGCGCAACCTATCCGGAAAAGGAAACAGCCATTCGTTTGATCAGTGGCTGTTATTTCTCATATGTCTTGCTCTGTGCATTAATGGACAATAAAGAGAAATAAAAATGGGTAAGTCTTTTACAATATCAGATTTTATCTTTGCCATTTGCTGTGTTTCGTAACGTTTGATTGTTGGATTTCTGTTGAGGCGCTGTCGTCTCCATTTGCGTTTTATTTCAAGTAAATGGATGATCATGGAAATGACCACGCTGTCGCTATTGTTATTTATACAGTATTCCTGGAAGCAACGCTGAAAGGTAATAAAAGTAATATATTGTCTAGCTGGCAGAAGGCTTATTTTTATCGCCCAGTGCACCCAGTAATTGGTCACTCCTTGAAAGAAGTGCCGGTTATAGGCAGCTTAATGGAGGGTATATGTATATTTATATACAACGTTGGGTTTCGTGTCTTTATAAGCGAGTTTAAGTTGTGTGGATGTTCCTGAAACCAGCATAGTGATACAAGCAAGAGGCGTCGCTCTGTGTACACAAGGCAAAAGAACCAGATTAACGGCAAGTTATGTAAACGTGTGAAGGTTATTCTGAACAGAAAGTGCCATTTCGAGTTACGTTGTACCGATCGCTTCATGATTACTTATTTAAAGGACTCGGGAGCTTTTGTCCTTTTAACCCAAGTTACTTTTTCCTAAAAACGTGTCTTGAGGGTAAGTCGACTTTCTATTTTTTTAAAACATTACTTCCTTTATCGCAGCAGCTGTTAACAAGAATGCCACAGCCGAAGATCAAGCTGGTGGTGACTGGAGATGATTTTGGATACTGTCCCAGGCGGAACCGGGGGATCGTGGACTGCTTCCTGGCTGGGGCGATTTCCAACGTGTCGCTGCTGGTCAACTCCAGCTCGGCTAAAGATGCGGCAGAGTTGGCGATCAGGTATGAGACCACATTTCCATACAGCCATGCTTTATTTTCTCAGTAATGCCGGGGCTGTTGGCCGTCCTTGTCGACGTTTACATTTAGCACTTCTTGAGAAGAAGGCTGTACTACCAGATTTCTGATATAGAGTAAGCTACTAAACCGCATTTTGATAGTTCCTTAAGCGTTTCATTGAGCACCTCCTGGAAATGCATACTTTAGTTTATTCTACCACGAGACAATTTGATTATAACGGAATTAATCTGATATTGAAGTCCTTATTTATTTGAGTCAGGTGTACTTTAATCAAAATATGGAAGTATACAGAATGGCTGAGAGATGTATGGTAACCACTGCCTTAAATCACTATACAGCTACACAATGTACATGTGAAGGCTTTATATTTGTAAAATATTTGTAAAACCCAGTTGTTTAAATAGCACCTTTTTTAAATATGCAAGAACAACTAACTGGTAACGACAGATCGCCTATTTGTGTTTTTGTGAAGGCTTTGTGTAGCTATTGCATGGAGTTTGTTCTGATGAATGACGTGGCGTATCCCTGTGATCTGGCTCTCTAAGACACTGCATTCCCATCGGTCTTCACGCCAACCTGTCTGAGGGTATCCCCGTTTGCCAGAAGCTCAGGCGGGACTCCACACTTGTCAATGATAATGGGTTCTTCCATGGTAAGATGGGTTTCCGGAAAGTTCTGCAGAATGGCCACCTGAGCATAGCTGAGGTAAGCCTGTGCAGGTCACAGTCCCCACCAGCTGGCGTTTTCATTTAACATTTGAACATTTCAACTTGAATCTCTCTATACCATAACCTGCAGAGATGTATGGGTCACTTGTACAGGTCATATTCTGGTATCCAGGGCTATCAGGAGCAGAGTATACATGTTTTTGAGAGGGTAAGGGTGTAAAGTTGCACACTTCCTGCCAGGGCTTTTAAAAGACTGAGACACAGTGGTGTGAACAGACAAATCCAAAACAGGCTTTTTGTAATTAGCAATAAGCTGAATCCTTCTGGGAATCTGAATCAAAAAGCAGGGAAATATTCAGTTGCATCATTTCACCAAAATTTGTGCTTTTTGCAGTGTGTAAAATGTCAGTATTCATGTTAAAACTGTAATACATGCTACAGTCCAACAGTTATTGCCAAGCAGTTTTAATAAATGTTAATACTGCCCTATATGCTCACACACACAAAAACACCGACACTGAGACCAGCAGTAATTCTTGTTCAGATTTTAACAAAAAAGGTACTGATATCATTTACTTACAGAATCAGTTTGGATTTAAGAGTTTTAACGTTGAGTGAACAGATATAAAGCTTAATGTTTAAAGAAACCAGTGACACACAGGTGATTCTAGGCCCCGCTAGAGGGAGATTTAGCCATCCCATTTTTTTTCTCTCACTTGAAAAATAATTATTCTAAATTCATTATTTTCATGCACATCTCATTCAAATTTTATAGCTGGGACCCCCCCCATAGGAGTTCCCTGGCTGAACGCGGCCTGGTTGACAAATCAGATCAATTTAGTGCAGCACATGCAGCAGAAACACCCAGTGCATTAGAGGCAATACTGCAGGAATACTGATTGGACTGGCATCCATTTGTAATGGAAACGCGTTTTGATGGGTGTATATTAATGGGCATAGACTTCCAGGCGGTGGTTTTTGTTTACTTGTGTGTGTGGAGATGCATTGAATTAGCATTCTGTGATATGGAGATGCATGTCGTCCGCTGTATATTAATACCTCATTGTGCTGTATTCTGGATTGTTCCCCAGGTGGAGCTGGAGCTGCAGGCCCAGGTGAAGTTGTTCTGTGATTTGTTGGGGCATCTGCCCTCCCATATGGATGGCCACCAGCATGTCCACGTGCTGCCGGGTAGGGCAACGGCCTGTACCGCTAAAGGCTGCTCAGGGAAGGTTAGGGCATGGCCACTAGCTGGGACCACCTTGAGTCTGTGCCTGTGTGTCCCCGCGTTGTATGGGGAACGTGTACCTGACCGGTCTCCCCTTGCGCTTAACAGAGGTGAGGGATGTGTTTGCCAGGGTGCTGTCGGAACACGGCATTCCTTTCACACGTGTCCCGGTGGAGCCTGGCCTGCGGTCCTGCTCCTGGCTCCCGCTGCCCTTGCACGAGTTCTACACGCAGGTGGAGAAGGATGCATGGGACTCGTCCACAGTCTTCCGTGCACATGGGATCAGGTAAAGGTGCTCATGCTGCGCCTTTGAGCTGCAGTACAAGTGCAGCAAGGCCACCACAATTAATATGAAGATGGGATCTTTTGTTGTACCTTTGAAAATGGGAAATTCAGGTGCTTGTCTGAATTTGTCCTTTCGGGGGAATGAAACAATTAAACAATGTCACTAATTTACCACATCTATAAATATACCACACTGACATAGTAACTGCATCTATCTACTTTATTTGTCATGCTGATGGAGAAGCAGGTAGGTTTCCATACCTTTACTATGTCCATTGCAGGTGGCCTGATGTCTACTTGGGCTTGACCACAATGGGGGAGAACATGTCTGTCAGCAGCATCAAGAGGGCCATCGGAAAGGCCCTGGCAGCCTCGCAGCCCGAGAGCCCCCTTGCCGTACCCCAGTGTGACACAGCGCGAGGGACACAGGGCCCTGTCACAGTGGAGCTGATGGTGCATCCCGGCTACCCCAGTGACCCCCAGCAAGGGGGTTGCGGCCAGGGCCCAGACAGCTTCTCACAGTCTGCAGAGCGGCAGCACGAGCTGGAGACCCTGATGGACCCCCAGCTGTTTGCATTCTACAAGCAGGAGCAAATCCAGCTGTGTGCATTTAAGGACCTCTAGACCAATTCTGCCCCAGGGCCAACTGCAAAATAAGCCTTGAGTGTTTCTTCTTAGATGGGATCTGTCTTTCTCTACCCTTAAGGAAGGATTTGATCCCATGGTTATGAAGATGTTTTAAACTTTAAACCCCAGATTCACAGCTTTCTACATTTATAGGTTATATAAAATTATGTTGGCTTAAAATGGAGAAATACAGCTTCTAAGAATCAGCCGTATTTTTGAGTATATAGTGTATTTATACCTAGTAACTTAGGAAATGTAAAAGCCTCAGTTTTAAAGAGACTTTTTAAAATGTATTTATGAAGTAACTGAAGTTTTAAATTCCGCAATCACAAATGACAACTGAACTTTTAAAATAGATTAATTGATGCATGCTATATTAACTATCATGCTAATGCTCCAATGGAGAAAATGGAATTTAACTGAACTCATAAATGGAAGGGATAAGAGATTTTGATAATCAGCTATTAATGACTTGCATTAAAATACTGTCAGATTGAAAATTTGCTCTCTGGCAGTCCTGTAGTCTGCTTCATCTCAAAAAGGAACATGGTTAAGTTTGGGGTTTCTGTACTAGCCCAACCAGTTTACTCAAGCTATGTTAGTAAAATTGTTGAAGAATTTCATAATTGAAAATGTGTAGACAGGATAGTATAGTAATAGTTTACGTTAATACCATGTACATGCGGTGCAGACACCACAACTAAATAAGCTCGCAGCCCTCATTCTATTTATTTCAAATTCAATTTCAAATCAATTTCCTGGATTGACCAAGGGTCCAACTGAGGAACTGTCATCATTAAATATGAACAATTAAAATGTATATGAACGTCTGCTTCTCCATACAACCCCCAATCCCTATAGATGTACAACGCGGAACACTCCAGATTAATTATAAGTCAGACTTTAATAAGGTTTGAATGTTGAAGATTCATATGTTAAGTTTGGGTTGGAATTTCTGGTACTGGCAGTGGATGGATGCTGCCCCCTTGTGGTAGGCCTGCACCATACACATCCTCAAGAAACTCAGTCACTGGGGTCCACAGAAGACACCTATTCCTCTCTGTATACAGCAGCCCTAACTCAATCCTTGGCATGTTAACTGCTTTTTGATTACTTTTATTTGGAACATCTTATTTTTTAAAACATTATAATGCACATAAGCACTTAACACTGGGTTAGGTTTCCCTGAAATCCCTATCTCTGCATGATCCAAATATGCCAATTGTTCCATTTATTCAGAATGAAAACAGAATGTCAGGTTTGTACAGTTTTTGAAAATGTTAAGAAGCAAAACGAGACAGCGTGCAAGGCAATAGGAAAAAAGTGAATATCTGCTTTTGGGCAAATAATAATAATGAATAAACATGAGAAAGCGTGATGCTTTGGAGTGCAGAGCCGTGAAATGTGTAAACGTTCCTAGATTCCCACCTTTTTGCTTATGCACTGCAAACCCAATGACATAAACAGAGGTATTATGGGTATTATCCACAGAAAATGCACGATGCACACAAAAAGTGATTAATTCCTCCTCTCAAGTACTGTGGAGGGTGTCCGGCATGCTCTGCCCCAAATCATACATCCTTCCATGCATGTTGCTTTGGATTCAGCTCATTATTTGACTACTTATCCCTCCCTCTGCAGTTTACCCCCATGTCCACGGTTCTCCACTTGCGCTTCATCAGGGGATTCTTGTACGGGCTGGAAGAGCACCATCAGCTGAGATAAAGGCTATTCTTACAGGCCAAAAGCATGGCAACTGGCAAATAGTCAGCCTGCCTCATCATCAAAAAATGAGCCATGCTACATGGTCATTATACTCAAGTTTCTCAGAATTCCACCCTGACCAGCACCTCTTAGGTCACGCATTGGTTTTTGTATTAAATATATATCTATATGCTGAAGCTATGCCGAGTTTAACACCACACGCTCGTGCAGTGGATGGCTCATTATGACTGACTGGACATTTCCTCTTGTATGTAGCTATACAGACATATTGCTATACAAGACAAGTAAATACAAACCAAAAAAGGGCTCTTTTCAGTTTAATAAAAAGCAGGATTTAAGGGTTTGCATTAAAAAAAAAGACTTACGGGGATCAATTAATGAGAGATCGCCTTCAGCATCAGGACTTAAATGTTCAGTTAACAATACACGCAATCCAATTCAATAAATATATTACTGTGATATCCGCAAAATAAATAAAACTGGTCACCACTAAATATACAACGGCAAGCTGTCTCGTTATGCTTGAGCAGTGAATTACAGTTTGCTACCTATGCTTTACAGTCTTAAATAACCTTAAACAGTTATGTAAATAACCTTATAGACCAAGCATGCATATCTAATGTTAAGCGCTGAAACTTGAATTGCATTGCAAGTAAAAAATATATTTTAGTTTAACTAATCTGGTGAGTTTATTTTCTATATCTCTATCACTCTGGAGTTTAAAAAAAGGAAATTTCTAAAATATAATTTACTTATTAACGTGGTTATGCTTTCAAAGCGATACCGAACTCTGAATCTTCTCTGATAACAAGCAGCAGGAAACAAAACCACAAAGGTCTTCTGTGTCCAATGGAGACATGATGATGATGATGATGGTGGTGGTAAGCCAAACAGAACCGTGAAAAGCACTTATTTATATATTTTAAAAATCATATTAAAATCAGACACAATGTAATTTCTTCCTTTTCATCAATCTGAAACATTAGCATATGGTAGCAACACCAGGGACTAGGCTGTATTTTTATTGATCAGTGTTACAAACTGAAAGTAAGAAAGAAAGAACTTAAAAAGTCTCGTTCAGCTGAACACAGTGCAACTTCATAAGCAAAAGATATGAGGGATCACTCCAGGATATTGCAACTTGCATCTGTTTGTTAATTTAGTTTTTGTTTTCCCTAAGACAGCTTTCTGAGAGGACAGGGAGGAGAAAAGATTAAAGTCGGGGAAGAAGAAAAAGAAAAACTGATTTTTCTTACGAAAGGGCAGAGTCTTGGTGATATGACAGAAAATGTTGCACTGGAGGTTTATATCAAGCAATAATGTTGAATGAATGAGAGTGGACATTTAAGCTTAAATGTTTTTTTTTTCCCATATATCCCCCCCCCACACCCCACAACTTAACAGGTTACTCTCAATCCATCCTCCCGCGGGACATTTAAAAGGCTGTCAGGGTGACACAGGGGGCTGGGTCAGATTTGATCCACAGAGTCCTGCTTCAAGGTCGACGAGGAGTGGGCTGCTCCGTGTCTGCGAAAATATGGGGTGTGTGTGTGTGTGTGTGTGTGCGAAACGGGAGGAGGTAGAGATGGGGGAGGGTGGGGAACAGAAAAGGGAGCTAGGAGAGGGTGGGAGGAAACACACTCGTCAAGTATCAGTCCACCGGTCTCTTTTCGCCATGTTTCTTTGTAAACTCTTCTGCATTCTTAAAGAATTTTTTACGGTCCTTTGAGTATTCCTCCGCTAGGTCGGCCCTCAGTGGGTGCTCAGGCTGAGGGTCATTCACCAGGGCGATGAGCGACTGAATTACTGAAAGAAAAGGACACACACACACACACACACACTCTGAGCTGCCTGGCCATACATCACAGCACTCCTAGCATCTACGCCCACAATGACAAGCCTGTCGACTTGACTGAGGTGGTGCCATGGTCACCGGTTACATGACGAGAGAGAAGCATATGGCATGGTATAAATAAAGGTGCTTTCTGATAGCCCTTACCTCCATTAGTTTGGGGAGCTCAGATGTCAAGAGTTAAACTATGAAATGAACTTGTGAAGTCAAAAGACAAGCATAAGTTAGACTGGAATTCAGAAATCCCTTTCAGAGTGATCTTAAGACAAAAGCAGTCGGCTGTTAAGGGCTGGTGTTCCCGAAGATCGACACCTACCTTGGTCAGTTTTCGTAGCTGGCTTCCAGTTCTCCGCACTGATGACAGGCAGGCATACTTGGCCCTTCTCATCAATGTTGGGGTGATAGATCTTTGTTTTGAATGTGATCTTAGGGGGCTTAAATGGATACTCGGCGGGAAAAATGATTTCAATTCTGAACGCTCCTTTGTCATAGGGGGGATTGTCCTTAAAAAATAAAATAAAATACATGTATTTTAGCTGAGCTGGCAAACAAATGATTAAAGACTGTTCAGGACAGACGTGTCTAAATGTTCTAAAAGTATTTTTCCACAGCCTTCACCTGTTTAATCATGACAACAAACTATGCCCACAATAATAAAATATTATTATTATTATTAATAATAATAATAAAATACATTACAATAACAGCTCAGATCAGAAAATGCAACAAAGATGGCAAGTAGCATACAGCAGTTTTAAGAAATGATAGGGATTTTAAAATAACGATACGCCTGGAGTATGTGGAAGTCAACAGTCATTTCAGACAATTAATAAAATTAATATTCTGAGCTGAAATTTAAAAAAACCATAACCAGGGTTAAACACACTTAAAAATTCTACCAATTAACTGGAAAAAAACAGAAATGAACTCCATTAATCAGAAATATCGTGCATCAAACAAAATGACACAATTTAATTATGCAAAAATAAAACTGGTAAAATGTAAAAGCTGCACCTATTCCATAACCCTCTAAAGCAGCTAGACAGATACTCACAGGGACAATAAGGCCTTGCCAGGTTAAAATGTTCGATTCATCGACTTGGATGTTACGGAAGTTTTTCATTCCAGACTTGCGGATTTCTTCGAGTTCCTACAACACAGGAAAGGGTTTATGACATGGAAGAATCAACTCAGTACATAAGGAACCTAAACAGCCAAAGACAATATCACCTCTCTAATTGGCGGAAAATGGTTTTGTCCATTAACCTATTAGTTACACTAAGACCGGTTAATTATCGGCCCCAATTACCCAGTAACTACTACATTTCACTCAGATGGCCAATTAGTGTTATAAATAGAACATATCAACAACTCCTTATTGTCAGAAAATGAAATTCTTAGCCCCTCCCCAAAATATCAACTAAGCATTTCAAAATAATTACAAATCATTGCTCTACAAAACAAACTCAAAATATCTTGAGGAATGAAAGATACAAAACAAGACAAAAAATGAAACACTCACAAAAAACAAATCAAAGATAACAAACAAAACTACAATATTGTTGAATAAAACCAGATTTGAAAGTTCCATTACATATAAATAATATATAAAAAAATAAGTATTCTGGAATTATAGAAAATGAAACCATCCCACGAGCGTTAACTACATTTTAGTTAACACAATATAAACTATTGTTTAAACCCTTTTTTCCCTCCCTGTACCGCAATTCAGCACCGTAAACATCCATCCACACAGGGGGAAACTGAGCGACAGCTTGTGTTTCTGTGTTGTTCTCCTAGCCAGCAACATCGCTGGCACAGCCCTCAACTAACGATACTTTCAGTTTTGATTAACGTTGGCATGATCCCCCCGCAACAGCTTCAGCTCAAGCAGTCAAAGAAGGAAGTAATAAAATGACATGGAGGCATGTTAAGCCTCCTGACCGCCTAAATGTCGGGGGAGCGGCCGATTGACACCGAAACGACCCACTACCATGACACGGACAGACAGCTAGTCAGCGCCATGACCGCACGCCAATCGCAAACTAACTACCCATCGGTGCGCTGCGCTGGGACTGTGTGACATCCTGCCACACAACCGGTTTTGCACAACCATTCAGCCGCACCGTTTACAACCGACAGCGTATTAGTCATGATCCAAACAGAGTAGGTATTAAAAGCGCCTGAATCCCAAGAAACCCGTCTCTCGGTATAAATGTATACACACACACGACAGTCTTTTTTATACTATTACTACTACTACTACTTCCACTTCCAGATCTGAATCTCTTTTGGTTTCATTTCTAAGAAGGGCGCGCCGAAACTAAACTCCTTGAGTAACTAAGTGTTTAAACGCGCGTATAAGCAGTTGCCTTTCCAGCTTGCGTGTTAACAGCTGATCGCTGAGCTGCTCCCATACTTGTCTCACGCTCGGTAAGGACAGGCTTCCTGTGCTCTCACCCAGCTGCCCTGGCACGGGATCTCAGTACCCTATGAAATAATAGGTGGCCAACCATCTCTGTTAATCTCAAACACAATAACACTGTGAACTACACGCGATCGAGGCTATAAAAATTCCCCACAGGAATGTTATTTTGATCAGGAGCCATATCCCACTATTCACGGGGAAAACACCCCCCATGAAAGCCGGTTTCTTCATCTCCGGCCTGCATTACCGGTGCTTCCCTTACTCACTCACTGTGCCAGACAATATATTTAGCTTTTTATCTTTCAGCAGACTCATAATCAGATTAAAGTGAGCACAAGCTGTTCTCGCAGACAGAAATCTATACTTTCACTTTCATAAGGGAGGCATATGATCGACCATGGGCACTTGATATACGGCTGTTTATTAGATTTTTTAGGAAAAGAAAATTGAGAGATGAGGAGTTCTACCTTGTGCAGCCTCCTGCTCGCCGCCATCTTGGATATACTGGCTGTTCCCAGAATGCATCTCGGTGGCGGCGGCGGGGCGACGGGGAACTTCACTTCCTATAAACTACAATTTAGCGACACAAGTATAGCTTCTAAAATGTTAACGTCATTTATATGATAATTATGTTTATATGATATATCAAAACGAATGTATTCACCATACCAAATATCGCAACTGCCAACTGACGAATTACTGATTGGCACGCAGGTATTTCATTACATTTCTTAAAGGAAAACAGCGCCCCCTAGGCAGTCATATAAGGCGCTTTGGTTACTTGGAGTTTCATGTGAAGCCAGTAAGCCAGTTACCTGAAGAGAGTAACCGGGATGTTCCAGAAAGTTCCAAAGGTTACTTTTACCTTCTAATGCAAACTCCAGTCCTGGAGGGCTGGAGCCCTACCCATTTTTGGGTTTCCCCGCATTTAACACACCTCATTCACTGAGTTGCACCACCTTGTGCTAATTACCACACAGCTCTTGAGCTGAATCATTTGTGGTGGAACAGGGAAAGAACTAAAGTAAACAGGGCTCCGGCCACCCAGGACTGGAGTTTGACACTCCTGATCTATAGTGATTTATTCAAGGAAATGGCCATTTATTTAGTTTCATTGCTGTGTAACTGCTTGTGTATCTTAGTAATTCATTCACTCATTAAAGCAGGTCTGTGGGGATTGCTATTATTGGGTACTAAAATCAGCAATCCATACATTAATTACAATTTTTATAGGCCCTGGGCTCTTTTGTCAAAGTTAAGAATAACAGGATTTTTAAGAATTATTTGGTAATACTTTACATAAAATAGCAGTGTCTAATCCTAGAAACAATCACTCCAATCATTACAGTGAAACCAAATGTGTATGCAAAAATACACAAAAAAATTCCAGCAGCATATATTACATTCTGGGACTTTGTTGTGGTTAATAACATCATTACCAAAAAAAGTAACAGGTTTAGCAATGGATGGAATGACATTTGAATAACTGATATTCGCAACAACAATATTTTATGTCATATCACAATCTTCATTTCTCTTTGCCCAATTTGACTTGCAGTGCATTGCCTTTTTGTTTTTCAAGAATATTTTGTATTCTATTTTTGTAGTACACTTTATAATGATTTTGCCTGTCCATTGTCAGTCTTAAATCATTTCCAGTCTGAAAGCTTCCCGATATTCTTTTCACTTCTCACTTCTCACTCTTGCTGTGATCTTGAGTGGGAATTTTAAATTGCTTTTATATTATTCAGACAGACACAATAGGTTGCAAGACAGACAGACAGATGTTTATTTTACTTGAAGTCATGTAAAAATCTGCCCAGTGAGGAAACTAAATCAAATGGTAATCAATATGAAAATAACTTGATAATTATAGATATTAGAAAATAATTATCTGAAAATAAATGTGGCTTGGACACAGGGCACTGTGATAAAGGTGATAATACAAGGCTTTGAACACACCCTTCCCAGCCCATAATTTTCATTCACTTTTCCATTACATCATATCATGGCTAATTGACCTGGCGTGGCAGCTTTATGAGGACTGCTGTGGCTCACACGTCCAGGGTTCAGGGTTTGTATCCTGCACTGCATGTACAGTATGTATGAGTTTGAACTTTCCCTACAATTTAAAGGCATGCAGTTTGCTTAATTTGCATCTCAGAATTGCCCTGCAGTCTATCTGTCTCAGGGTTTGAAGGGATGGATTGGCATCCCTTCTGGAATTCTTACAGCCCAATCCCTGAAAAAAGTAGTTAAATACTTACTGATGATTATAAATTTCATGTGTTACTTTCCATCCATCCATCTTCTGAACATTTATCCTGCTTAGAATCAGCTCTCCTGGAGAAGAGTGGGTAGGTGCTATCAGGTGAGGGGGGAGAGCCTGGCCTTAGTGAAGGACGTAAAGCTAGTCACAGCAAGATTTGGGGTCAGAGCACAAGGACAGCGACCATCTAGCGCCCCTGAAGCAATAGGGTGAGCGGCGAGCTGCCCATGGGGTTTATCTCCTGAGTCACACACCACCCCAAAGTATTGTGAATGAGTGTTGGTGAGAGGGAATATATGACGGACAGTTTGGTGACTGTTGTTTTGCCAGCACAGTTAGTCCATAATGGTAAAGTGGCGGTTAAGTCATAAGACAAGGCAGTTTACCTATAAATCTACATTCTTAATTTCAGCTAAGGCCCAAAAATCAAGGTCACAAGTAATGTAGTTTCTCCATTGGATTGCTGGACTCACTCTCTGTGACAGCATGAAGAGTTTGGAGATCAAGGGGAACTTTGAACTAAAGCCTTTGCTCCTTTAGGTCAAGACGATTAAACTGATGCTGTTTTGGGCATCTTATGATGATGCCACCTGGACAAATCCCAGGGGAGCTTTTCCGGGCATGTCTGACAGGACAGAAGCCCCGGGGAAGACCCTGGACATGGTGGGGGGATTATATCTCCCAGTGATCGTACATAACAGCCAGGAGTATCTGGCCGTAGAAAAAGGCACATGGTCAGACCTGGTTGGTATGCTGACACCACAACCCTCACCAGGATAAGTGATGGGAAGATGATGATGATAGTAGGACTGAAGAAAGAACAGCATGTTTGTAATTATAATCAGGAGACCAGTAAAGCAGCTGTGAAGGCTAGCTACCAATGAGCTAATGAAAGAGCAGCATCATAAGAACTGAACCCTAATGAAGAGTGTGTGAAGACATACACTGTATTGCTAAAAATAATGGGACACCTCCCTTTACACACACGAGCTTTAGTGATATCCCATTCTTAATACACAGGGTTTAATATGGAGATTGCGGCAATAACAGCTTCAGCTCTTCTTGGAAGCCTGTCCACAAGGTTTAGGAGTGTGTTTATGGGAATTTTTGATCATTCTTCCAGGAGCGCATTTGTGAGGTCAGGCAGAGATTTCGGACCTGGCTCAGTTTCTGTTCCAATTCATGCCAAAGGAGTTCAATCGAGTTGACCCTAGGGCTCTGTGCAGGCCAGTCAAGTTCCTCCACATCAGACTCACTCATCCATGTCCTCATGGAACCTGCTCTGTGCACTGGTGCATAGTCATGTTGGAACATGAAGGGACCATCCCCAAACTGTACCCTCAAAGCTGGGAGCATGAAATTGTCCAAAATGGCTTTGAATGCTGCAGTATTAAGAGTTCCTTTCACTGGAACTAAGGGGTCAAGTCTAACCCCTGAAAAACAATCCCACACCATAATCCCCCCTCCACCAAACTTTACACTTAGCGTAATGCAGTCAGACAAGTACTACAAGTACCATTCTCCTGACAACCACTAAACCCACACTTGTCCATCAGATTGCCAGACAGAGAAGTGTTATTCGTCACTCCAGACAAGACATCTCCACTGTTCTAGAGTCCAGTGGTTGTGTGCTTTGCATTGATGATATAAGGCTTGGATGCAGCTGCTCAGCCATGGAAACCCATTCCTTGAAGTTCTCGACACACTGTTCTTGAGCTAATTTGAAGGCCGCACAAAGTTTGAAGATCTGTAGCTACTGACTCTGCAGTTGGCGACTTCTGCACACTGTGTGCCTCAGCACGCATTATCTCCACTGATTGTAGGCCCACCACTTCATGGCTGATTTGCTGTTGCTCCCAATTGCTTCCACTTTGATATATTACCACTATCAGTTGGCTGTGGAAGATTTACTAACAAGGAAATTTCATGAAGACACAAGTGGCATCCTATCACAGTACCACACATGAATTCACTGAGCTCCTAAGACTAACCCATTCTTTCCCAAATGTTTGTAAAAGCAGTTCGTATGTTTAGGTGCTTGATTTTATACACCCGTGGCTACAGAAGACATTGGAACCCCTGAATTCAATGATTTGGAGGGGTGTCCCAATACTTTTTTGCAATATAGTGTACAAGTTCACAGCTGCAGAACCCGTGTACCTCAACAAGCCTGGGGCTTTTTCCATCATAAATCTTATAAGAAATGTATTTTTCATTTGTTTTCTTTAATCATCACTGTGATGCCATCGTTGAAGTTCAGCATTCTCTTCCAAAGTGTAAACCTGTCACGTCCCGATTGTACCGCTCCTCCTGTGTGTCACGCCCCTTATTAACCACGTGTGGAATCCCCATGTTACCAGCAGTTCCTAGTTCTATCTCTGTATTTAAATCAGGCCCGGAGTGGCTAATCGAGAGATTTCCCGGTGGGCTGCTTGACTTTTGGGCCGGTCAGAAATAAAATAATTCGATTTGACAGCCCTCGCATTAGTGAACCTGAAACAGCACCACATAAGATCCACATTTACAGCCGACATCGCAGCCTTTCTATAATGAAAGATTACATGGGTGCCTCCACCTGAGGGAGTTCTCCCCTTCCCAATCGCTCGAGTTGGTTACGCCCAACAGTCCGACTTTGAGCCTACAGATTGTTCAACTTTGTAAAATAGCAGTTAGTATAACAATATGGAAAGGAAGAGACCTGCAGGGGGGGCTGAAAAGGCCAGGTTAAGAAATAAGGATCGTTGGAAGAGGATGCGGCCAAATGTGCCAAAATCAGAGATTTTTTCAAAGGAACTGACAACAGGAATATGTGCAAAATATTAAGCCAATTCAAATATTAGCGTATTTCTATAGCTTATCATGACGGATCAATGTGTGCGCAAATGTAATAAAAAAAAACTAAAGCACGATCTAAGTATTCAGTAAAATTACCATTTAACCATTTTATAGTATCTGACCAGCAGTCCTCTGTAAGTCGGTGTTCTGCTAAGAATGAGGGACTAATGAGCAGTGAGGATGCCAGGACGAGTGGGGGCATTATTTATATATGAACTAATGTTACTTAATTTAAATCCACATACAGTGATCCCCTGCTATTTCGCATCACAGTTCTCTGCGTATCGCATACTTTGCTTGTGGTGTGATTGTTGTGAGCGAATTAACGTTTTGTGAACTTTTCATTTTGTTTTAAGACCTACGATTTAAGGCTTAAATTATAAAAACTGTTTATTTATATGGTATTTCTATATCGCAGATTTTCACCTATCGCTTTTAAAGTGTGTAGGAGGGGTATTTTAAGGCTTAAACTATATGAAGACTATTTTGAAATAATTTTTGTGTGTATGGTCTTTCCATATCGTGGATCTGGAATGTAACTTACGTGATAGGCGGGGATCACTGTATTCAGAAGTTGATGAGATTTACATTTTAGATCCAGAGGTAAACTACACAGATGTGTATTAGTGAAATTAAGATTATGTTCCTCTCCTGGAGCCGACACCTTATCGTGGTGGAGGGGTTTGCGTGTTCCAATGATCCCTGGAGCTAAGTTGCCCGGGGCTTTATGCCCCTGGTAGGGTCACCCAAGGCAAACAGGTCCTGGGTGAGGAACCAGACCAAGTGC
>JAODKE010000043.1:35005503-35016005 GCA_026779605.1 Mormyrus hasselquistii
TAGGCAGTGTTTTGCCCTGACAAAATTTCTCATTATAATGTTATACCTCATTAATACAAATCATGTATATTGTTACTGTATTACTTGATATGTATTTGTTTATTACAAGAAATATGTTTCATGGAGCCTTAGTGATATATACATGTATTTGTTATTGCAGCATATAGATTTGAATGACCGTAATTGAATTAGGCCTAGATTAGATTTGACTCTTAATTATGCTAATTACAGGAACAGACCCAATGAAATGCAATTAACATGTAACCATGTGCAAATAAAATATATATACAAACACAATGACTCAAATTATACATTTTGTGCAGAAATGCATGAGGTAAGTGCAGACAGAAAGTATAGAGAGAATGATTGTGCAAAGAAAAATGACTTAGAAGATTCTAACTGGTCATATTGTGCAGAATGGGCAGTTAGTGCAAACGAATGTGCAGAAAGTGCAAACAAAAACAGTGTTCAGTCAAGGTATCAATTTGTGTGTGAAGGGGGGCAGAGTGGAGAATCAATGCTGCAAGGCATTATTGTAAGTCACTATTAAGCACATTGACAGCTGTAAGGAAGAAGCTGTTCCTCAGCCTAACCCCTTAATTCCAGGTGAAACTTTATGTGGCTACTTGTCGGATATATAAGAATATTTTCAAGTTTTAATGAGAGACATATGTTGCCTTATTACAAAGATCGGAGTAAATATATTTACTACCATCAAATTTGCAGGCAACCTATGTGCGGATCATGTTATGTAAACAAGTTTCTCATCTGGGGTGTTTTCAGATAACAATCGATCTTTGTGAATAATGAACAAGATGACGAACGACATAGATAAAGAACAAGTGTGATTTGCGGGTGTTTCCCAAACATCTTTGTTATCCCACATTTAACAAACAAACTTAAAATAGTTCTTTGTTTTGTCGTCCATCGACTTCATCGTGAGAAAGGCACAGACTGGCAATAACAGGAGAGGGCTGCCCTCTTGCAAGCGCTGGTGAGGCTGAGGAGACCCGGAGGCTGCTGGTGGGTTTTGGCATTATAGATCCCTCCAGGTGCTGACCCTTTGTTTTATGTAGCTTGGTGGGAACTTGAGGCCCCTCCTGCACCTTGGATCGGGTTGCCTCACACAGCTGCTTCAGGTCCCAGCTCATGGTGCTCCCTAGTCAGCTGGGCCTCCACAGCGAGACGCAGCCCCTCGTGGTCAAGCGGCGCAGCCTCCATGGCCTCAGCTTCCTGCTCCCAGTGGCCGTGCTCGCACTCTCAGCAGGGCTCAAGGCTGTGCCCGCCCCTCCTCCATGGACCCGCGCAGCCGCTCCTTGTCCTCGTCCGGTTCACAGCGCTCCCGGGTCTGTTGTTTCTAGTGGCCGTGCTCATGCTCCCAGCTGGCCAGCTTGCCGTTCAGTTCAGCTCCAATTCGTGAAGCTCTTGCTCTGCGGATTCATACAGCTGCTCCCGCTGCTCGTCCAGCTCAGGGCACTCTAGAGTCAGTTGGGCCTCCCAGCTGCAGAATGCCTCCTCGTGGCCAAAAACAACAGCCTCAGCCGGCTGTGTCTGACATTACGCATGATGTTAAACTGTACCCAGCCCTGAAAGCATCCCTCTAACTTGCAGGGAAAAATTTTGGGGTTGGAGCGAGACTGGCACTCCAGCCATCATACAATCTTTACCCAGCCCTGAATCAGCAGACAGGACTCATTTCTGCTCTGCTATACACATTATGAAGGGGATGGTGGAAAGCCCCCAGGAGCCTCATTCCTAGACAAAGCAAAACCATATGGGAGCCACTGGGGTCAGGCTTGTCAGTATTGGAACTGGTGTGGTGCCAAGGTCTTGCCAGCTGCATGGCAACACTTGGATCCTAATCTGAGGCAGCTCATCCAAGTAGGTGCGAAACATCTTGGCTCTTCAGCATGATGACCATCTTCCCCTGCTATCTTCTGGAGCTTCATAAATTCTGCATTTCAGTGGCGGCACTCTGAGGTATAGAGACCGGGGAGTGGCTAGATAGCTGTAGGTATGTACACCTATTATCACTTTGATCACTCTGATGGCTGCCATACTTAGGGAGCTATTGTTGTGGTGGATCAGCTCCTTCCAAAGGTGTCTGATGTCACTCCTTGTGAGACGCAGATTAAGACACTCTCTGTTGTCTCAGTGTATGCTCCAACCACAGTGATATCTTAGTGAGGGAGACACTTCACTCGGTGGTTGATTCACTGCAACCACTGGCACTGGCAGGTAGTAGGGAAGGTCAAAGGGACCTGTGGTAACACTGTTGTCAGTGTCGGGTAAGGTCTTTGTTAGGGTCATCCTCAACAGGATCCTTGATCCCACCAACCAGTGACTGGAGCAGTTTGGTGTTACGCCTAAGAACTCTGCCATCAACCACATCCTGGCACTGAGGGTTCTCATTAAGTTCAAACATGAATATCAGCAGAGTTTCTTTGCAGCCTTTGTTGATTTTCGTAATGGTTTCGACTCAGCTCTTCGGGCTGCCTGTGGGTCATCCTGAGGCTTTACTGGATCGCCCTGAAGTCATAATGGCCGGCCTGTAGACTAGTGCTGTGAGTGTTGCAGACCGGAGGGTAAACCTCCGCGTTCTTCTCAGTGGATGCTGGTGTTTGCCAAGAGTGTGTTCTTGCTCCTACTCTGTTCAATACTTGCCTGGACTGGGTTCTGGGCAGGGTTGTGGGATTCAGTGGAACCTCTGTTGTTGAGGTTTACCGATGTTGAATTTGCTGACAATGCTGCAATCTTCACAGAGTCAATGGAAGCTCTCATCAGGGGTCTAAAGAGACTAAGCGAGGAGTCTGAGTGTCTGGGCTTCAGAGTTTCCTCGATCAAAACCAAAATCCAGGCCTTTAATGACCCTTGAGAATGTTGACCTCATTGAGAGGTTTACTTTGGCCAACATTCATGTCTCTGGTGACTCTTCCTATGAAGTCAACGACGAGAGCATAGGGGGGTCATGAGGTTGCTGGAATGGGGTGTGTGTTGCTCCCAGCATCTTAGTAAGAGGACAAAGGTTCAAATCTTTAGAGTCCTGGTGCTCCCTGTCTTGCTGTATGGCTGCAGTGACCTGAGACGAAGACTGAACTCTGTGTGTCTTCTGAAAATTCTTGGGTTAGTCCTGGTTTGACTTTGTCTTGAATGAGCAGTTGCATCCCAGATGAAGCACATTACCTGCATATTGGTCACTTTAGTGATATTATTGGCATATTAGACATATGCAAATGTAAAAAATAAACTTTATAAATTAATAAAAACATGCAAAAGCACTCAAAGACCAAATAACCTGTTTGTGAAAAATACATGAATGGGCTCAAGGTGATCTTGCTACCCTTTAAAATAGAACAATGGCAAACAGCAATAGGAATAGGAAACGCTTCTCAAAAGTAAATCAACTTATTGCGGGGGTAGTCAAAACTAAATTTTAATAATTACTGCAGGGCCGTGCAGCATAGCACGCAACAATATCAACCCAGCAGTTTTCCAGGAAAAATGTTACACCTCCTGAGGACTTAATTAGTCACCAAAAACTTCTCTGTCTTCCACATGCCTAAAGTTGTGCTCTATAACAGTGTGTGTGATCTTTGGTGTGTCACACCTCTCCTTAGCCACAGTTTGCGGATTCTACACTGGAGTCAGCACGTATTTGCAAAGAGGGTACTTGCTGTCTTCCAGTAACCAGCCAGAAGCAGACGCACCATCCTTTGCCATCTGACACACTCCAAAACTGCAGCAGATATAAGCATCATGTGTGTCCTAAGCCACTTGGCTGCAATGTCTGTAAATTGAGGATTGAATATATCATAGACATTTGGGGAAGGGGGTTGCATCCCCTCCAATAATCAAACCGCCCAGTACAACCCCTGGAACCCCCCAAATGGGTGGAAGCCTCAACCTTCTCAGTGTTCAACCCAGAGTTACGCCCTTGATTTAGACCCAGTGCTGAGAACCCTGTTCACCAGATGCAGGTGGGATTTATGAAGGTGGGAGTAAGAGTAAGGTAAAGCATTCCATCCACTGCACCTGAAGTGCCAGGTATATCTGCAATGGCAACGTGATTTTCCACTGCACCAGAACTCAAGTTGGGTATTTTGTACCGAATTTAAAAATTCAGTTCAGCAAAAGTATTTTTGCTCTGTTACTCTGTCATAGGAAAAAAAAACTTAAACTTTGCAATTTTAATAATCATTCCTTTCATAGATTATCAAATATATGTTTAAAAATCAGTTTAAAGTTTACCTTCACTGCTTTTGCATGAGTTCTGCATGCGTTCATAATTATTTTCATTCTTGCTGTTTAAATGATTCATAGACAGGTTTGTGAGGAATTTATGAACTCTTTTTGTTTCATAAATACCCCTGATTATTACAACAAAATCACATTGCTAGGATCCTAGTATATTAAACAAAATACTATTTTAATTTCTTGTCACGCCATCCTGATCTTTCTTTTGTATCTGTTCTTCCGACCAGATCACAATTTATTTTTAACTTTGTTTATCGTTTTCTGAGTCCGTAACTCTTTTGTCAGTCAGTGTTTGTTGTGTTTCAGAGGCAGAGTATTTGCAAATGACTTCTTGAAGGGACAACAAGCAATAGGCATGGCTCATCAAGGCCACGTGAGGAAGGAGACAGAACGGTCAGGCAGGCAGAACGTTGTAATGAGATTTCATATTTTTTACTTAAAACTTATCTCAAAATTCTTACCTAATTTTAACAAGAAACTAGGCAAATTTTATTTTGTCATGGGAGCAGCAATATGCTGATGTAATATTTAACTGGTGTTACATCAAATTGAGGGAATAGCTTCGCATATGTTCTTAGCTTTTTAATGAGTTAATTTAACCTTTTGTAAATTAATAATAAATAAAAATAACTCGAAACTTTACAGACAACAATGAAGCAAACTGTCGTTTGTAACGACCGAGTGCAGTAACCCGAAGTGCAATCGCGTTTGTTCCTGAGAGCTGGAACAGCAGGTAACCTGTTACGTTTTAAGAAAAGTTCGCTAGATGGCGCTCACAGCATTGTTCGTTCCAAATGCAGACCGTAAATGAGCAACAATTTATTTTTATCGAGTTACATTACTACAGTATTTAAGGTATCCCTATTAATATTATCCAGTTTCCTGGAATTAAACTGTCAGGGTCAGTGCCCCTCTGACTCTGTCCTTTGTGTCTTTTCCTTGTGTGCCCAGCAGCCATTGCTGACCATCCTCTTGTCTCATTGTCTTTAGCCCTAGTGTATCATTTCTGTTCTTGCCACATGGCTTGATGGGGTCTGTTTATGGCAGAGCGGCTGGAATCCTTCAGTCATGGGTCCAAGGATGGCCAGGAACCAGCCTCACCTGTTTTTTTTAATGATTGGTTTTTCAGTTCTTCCTAGTGTTTATTAGTTCTGTGTTCTCCTCGTGAAGCTTCTGCCTTGTTTTGTATTATGTTCCATGTGTTCCTGTATTTCCATGTGTTTAGTGTTGAATTCTTAGTGTGTGATTAGTGTTTCTTACTTGCAGTGTCCGTTGGAGTTTCCCTAGTCTTGTGTTCATTAGTATAAGTTATTGCTTGTAATCATAAGGGTGCTGGTTCAAACCCAGCCTCAGCATGTCTGCGGGTCCTTGAGCAAGACCCTTAACGCCCAGCTGCCCGGGTGGTTGCCCACGGGTGGCTGCCCTTCACAAACAGTTTGCTTACAAAGAGCAAGTTCAGGGAGGTGTAAAAAGACAATTTCGTAATTTAGTGATTATTATTATTATGAAATGGAAGATATGACATTTAGTATTGCGAAAAATGCGGGCATAAAAACGCGGCTCGTTTTACTTATTATTACTGCAAGTGTCAGGAAGTTACCGAAACACTTATTGCACAAGTTGCCACCCATCCATCTGCCATAACCATCCATCCATTTCTGGTTGGAGATTTTGTGTAACACAGTGTAGACCAATGCTGTTTATATACCTAGGGGAATTTTATGGACACCAATTCACTAAACCTACAAATTAGGCCTACCTGTCAAAAACAAGTACAGACAGCAAATCTGTGCAGATGTGCCCATGCAGGCACAAAAAAACAATAATCGAACCCGAGACACTAGAGGTGTGAGACCGCACGACTACGTGCCTGTTCATCCGCAGCCATTAATTATATTTGATGACTTCTGAGTATTAAACTCCTCCCGTCCGGCATCTTCAGAGACTTCGGTCCCATACCATTTCTTTAAAATGTGGCTCTAATCTTCAGATCGGCCACATCACTGTATAGCACACTTTAGGTTAATGTCGATTTTGGATGGCATGAACGGTTCTTCCACACTATCACAAAGGGAAATTTCAACGGTTCTACCTCTAGATAGCTTCGGAAATGTGCTGCTGTTCCTTTTCAGCATAATTCTGGCGTCAGCGATAATACTTCTTAATTTTTCGGTACTAATTTCAGTAATGCTGAATAAATCACTCCGCAGCGAAAATCGCTTCATGTATATGTCGAGTACTTGTGTCAGCGATATCTGTACTGGAGTTTCCTATTATTATGTTGGGGTCCTGAACGTCAGAGACAGCTATGACTCACCAACGCGAACCTTTTATATTGCTCCAACATTTTTAGGCCTTTCTTATATGGCCATTTTAGCTGCACAGGCTGACAGGTATCATGCCGTTGCTTCACCTTTTAAGTATTCCCAGAGAATGACACGCAATCGTACACTTTTGGTCATTTTGGCTTATTGGGTTTACGCCTTTATAATCGTTGCGGTGAACAACCTGGTAACGGTGGGAGTCGCCAAAAGAGTTACTGGAATCGGCACGTTTGTGGGTAACATCTTCACTGTAATAATCATGATAGGCCTAAACATACGATTATTTTTCATTGCAAAGTATCAGTTGGAGAGGGAGCCCCCATCAATAGAAAGAGAACAAAAGCGGTCATCCGTGTATCTTATAATCATGGTAGCCGTGTTTTTCCTGTGTGCATGGTTACCCATTTTCCTTCATATTATGATATGTAACTTTGCCGGATCCACTTGTTACGCATTTCAAAACGAGGGGACGGACCCTCTGCGCATTTTGCCGAGAGTAAATGCGGTCCTCACCCCGTTGTTGTACATTAGAGGTTGTCAGCCTTTGAGGAAAACGCTGTTTACCAAAGTTTGGAGACCGTTATGCAATGACAGAGGGTAAGTAAGAGTGTTTGGAAAGAAGCATGTTTGTCTATCACCCTTTTATACGGTTACTTCACGAAGTACATTATGGTGTGCTACTGCTATATTCACCATTAAATAATTATCTACCCTTATGAGGACAGTTCCTGAATACTGAATACACTAAATCGCCTAAATGTGATGTTTTATGTCCCAGTCTTCATTGCTTATCATCTTTGTGCCACATTTCTGATTTCTGTGAAATCAATAAGATAAATGCCACCATTTTTTATTGGCCGCGGACAGGTGATTCTGTATTATAAATGCCTCTTGAAAAAAATAATTAGAATGTACAAAATTTCCTCTGAAGGTCTGCATGTATGTATGGGATTAATGTGTATAAACAGTATAAATGCACATAATATACATGTCATCTGTTCCGTTTTAGGGTGAGTGCGGAATAAAAACCGTGGATCCGCTGGACATTCGACCAACTTGCTGCACAAAGTATAACAAGCATAACTATTTGATTCATTTAAATATTTCTGTTCCAACACTAAAATATATCAACGAGCACACAGTTTATGAAGTACCTCTAAGTACTAATTTGAAACTTGGTTTGCCGTCCGAAGAAAACGATTGCTTTAAATGCTGTTGAGTGCATACTTCTTTATCCTATACTGTAAAATATGCCCTATAATAACATCAATAACTTTTTATTCCTCATTAAAACCTGTTCAAGAGTGATGAGCTTAAAAAATGGCTATCTTGGGTTCGTATTGGAGAACGCACATCATTTTAATGTTTTTTAATTTGTTTTTTTTTTTTTTTGCTGATATTTAGCTATAAAAAAAATATATCAAACAACGCAATTTACATATTGTTTGTATTGGGTATAGCGCTGTTGCCTTAAACCCCCAGGGCTGGGTGTGTGAATGGCGCCTGTTTGTGTGTGTGTGTGTGGGTCGGCAATGACTTTAGAAACCTGTCATTTTGACGTTGTGTCCTCCGACAAGGGGAGACTCAATTTTATAGAAATCTGTGAATGTAATTTAAAAACTAGAAATATCAAACGTCTTGTATTTTGTTTGGTTACTTGTGCATGGTTCAGTGGTTAAGGGTAGGAACGGGATAAGGCTGTCATTGTTGGGATTATGGTTTTAGAATTTCTCCGTAGACATAAATGGACGGTCCCCACAGAGATATGAATACAAACGTGTGTGTATGTGCGCACTCGCGTGTGTGGAGTTTGCATGCAACAAAGATTTGGCATGAGCGGGTATTCCGCATTTACTCCGAGAGTCCAAAGACTTGCAGCTCGGTTAATTGCTATCTCTAAATTGACCATATGTGTAATGTACTCCGCGGCAGACTGGTATCCTTTACAGGGAGAGTGCAGCCGTGTGCCCAGTCTTGCCTGCGATTGGCTCCCACCTTGCGACCCTGACCGCAATAGCCAGTTAGGAAATATGACAAGACAATGCTTTGTAGGAACTATATAGTCTATATAGACGTGAGAAATGTGGTGTCAGAAAATACAGCTAATACGTTTTTTCCACAACGCATGTGAAAAAGTTTATCTGATATAGTTTGAATTGTTGTAGGTCTACGTATGTGACTATACTATATGTGAATATATATGTGACTACATATGTGATTATACTACATGTAACTATATTTGTGACTATACTACATTGCACTATAAACGGCTTTATTACTTGAACAGTGTGTAAATGTTCTGATATATGCCATATCATATTACAAATCTTAAGATATTTTGTTTTCTTTTATTCTGGACATTTAACTATCTACAACTACACAGAGAGATAGTAAATAAAATATGTTTTTAAATATATAAAGAAAAAAGCAGAAGAAAGGTTAAGCATCTCAGTCATTAGCAAAATGTTTGTGTTTCCGTTACAGTTTTTGTATTTAACAACATGTTTCCCTGTATTCATGTATTGTTTTCATGGCGTATCAAATAAAATGTAACACCGGCTACTGTAATTTTCAGTTTCTGTTCGTGGAATTACAAAATTGTTTCAAATACTTTTTATTAATATTCAAAAATGGAAGCGAAAATTCTTCGACGTCGCCCGAGACGAAAAGTATTGCTTATCAATTATCCCAGTTCATTAGAGCATAGAATCAGACAGTCGCGATGGCAATACTTTTTGCACCGTTTTTTATCCTGTTTAATGTACTTTTCGTTGACAAGACCAATTGTTCGCAGTAGCGAGGCTGAAAATGCAGATATGCTGCATTATTTCTATAACTATAGGCCTAATATGGAAATTTATGATGGAATTGTGACGATAGACAAAAACACGTGCAGCAACGGTGTTCCATTTCCAACAGTAATTGTGTTACAGATAATCCTGTTATATCTCACTATTTATAAATGTCTATTATATATGGTTCACATGGTAACTTAGAGAGAAAACACAATCTGCTTAATAACATTAAACTATTGCATCAAATGAAATACAATGAGCAGTACAAAATAGCTTCATCATCGCTTCCTCATAGCAGTTATTGATGGGTATAGACATCGTTCTAATTAATGTTAATATTAGAGTTGAAGGATAAATAACTGACTACGAAATAATTACGTGAATCTGTGCACTATGAAAGTGCGGTCGGGAAAGCGGGCATCTGCGAGTGAGACGCACAGCCTACACGTTAAATGTAGCCTATGTACGTAAGATAAGTGAAAATATGACAATATATGCATAACTAAACGGTATTTTAATGTAGGTATATGTAAAAGGCATATATTTGTAAATTTAAAATATGAGATATACTATGTCAATTTAGTGTGTTTCCTTCAACGTTGATGAATTTCCATTTCAGCTCGTGTAGGCCTAACTGTCGTTTTTACGCATTGATATGTGGTCTGAAATGAATGCATAGCAAGCTAGGGCATGCCGATTCTAGCGGTGGGAGTCCTCAAAGCGGAAATTTTATATCGCAAACCAGTTGAATTGCGTCACCCTTCTGTGTATAGAGACTATACATTTTGCGCCATACTGTATTTCCTGACCAGTTTCAGGGTGTAGTTTGCATGGTAACCACGGGGTGTCAGGGGAACCCTTTAGTAGTCTACGTCTATAATGCCGCAATGTTCGCGTTTTGTCGGTGGCATGTATTTTTTTCTGGGAATAAAAACTGAAATAGCTTGTGACTTCCTGAGATACAAACATAAATAAAATTACTGACATTTAAACAAATGGTTATAATTATGGTTACACATAGGACACAGTATCCAAACAATGCAAGTACTGGTTTGACACGTAGGCCTAATTAAAGGGAGAGCTGGGATGGCGTTCACGTGCTCTCTCTCTCTCTCTCTCTCTCTCTATA
>JAODKE010000043.1:35022898-35034878 GCA_026779605.1 Mormyrus hasselquistii
AGCAGAGCCACATGTGCGCTCTCACGTTGTGTGCTCTGTGTTTCTGTAGAGCTGTCGCGATTACGTGATTAAACTCGAGTTTAAAAAAGCATCGATTTTGGACATGATGAAAGCGTCAGTTGATTCAACTGGAGATGTTAGAAATATCAAAACCAGATTTTAAAAACTTGCATTCTCGATTACTCGGCAATATGGAGGAATGAAGCTGGAAAATAGCGGATGAGGGTCCAAAAACAGCATTAAAGCTAAATGAAAAGACAAAGTCCGTGCAGCAAAGCCGGAATATCACGAAAGCACGATTGCGATGCGATACCATCTTAAAAGAAGACCTCCACAGATTAACTAAAGTATGAGAGGTTAGCCATAGATAGCTATAAACCATTTCCCCTTTAGTCTCTTGGAGTAACTTTGTCTGTCTTCATTTTGACTTAAATAAATTAAGCTAAATTTTGTTCTACGATTCCTGTATCAAGATAATTGCCCCATTGCTCAGCCTCATAGTCTTGCATAATATGGTTCACAATAAGCATCTAATATTTATTAATTAACCATTCTATATATAATTTGTTGCCAAATGGAACTTATCTACAAATGCATCTTGCCCCAAGACAAATGTCTTTTTTTGTGACCAGTTCTTGTTTGCTTTTCTCTCCACTCAGGGTTTTTTTTTTATTTTTTTTTTACACAAACTAGCCTCACTGTCTGTGAGAGTCCAACAGAAATAACAAAAATGATTACTGGGTTGATGATGGCTTGGGGAGCATTCAGAGCTCATGCAAACGCAGCTGCAGTAAAACTTTAGACTAGGTTAAAAAAAAATAAAGTTAATCTTGGAAATCTTGAAACCAACATTAAAATTGCAAAGATTGTGGGTTCCTGACAGTGAAAATGTGCATTTCTTGTCTTAAAAATGAACTGAATTAACCCAACTGACTGCCACAGCCCTTGCAATGTGATCATTGCATGTGTGTAACATGCAGTGTTGACATCACACAGGGTGCAGACTTAGTACTGAGTTCGGCACAGTGGTGCGCCAGGTAGCGCTGTATATAGAACAGTTTAAATTGGATACCCAGCACTGGTTCCTGAGGGCAGCAGTGGTATATTGGTTTTGTTCCTGTGCCACAGCTGTTAATTGTTTAATCTTGCAATGGAAAGTTGCCTTATCCAGTGATTAGAGTGATGTGGCTTCCCAGACCTTCAGGCTCCTTCGGAGCTTGGTGGCCTCCCTGAACCCATGAATATTAAGAGGTCTTGGCCAAAACCTGCTCTGCCATCGCGTCCTACAGTTTTAACATGCTTAGCCCTTTTAACATTCATGGAGCAGTTTCTGTAGAATTAAGTACGGACGCTCCTCTACTTGCGAACTTTCAACTTACGAACCTTCACACATACGAATGAAGAGGACTGTAAGCACAAATTGTGTTCATTGGGCTCTCATTTTCTGTCCGCAACATCATTTGTTTTTTTTCTGTACGCCAATTCCACCTGGTACAACTTCGGGCCGCTAGTGCCTCTGCAGCAGCGTAGCGTGTGTACTCTTAGCATCCTAGTTCTTTGTACTTGCGTATACAATTAAAATGGAGTCGAATAACGACTTACGAACATTTCAAGTTACGAACAGCCGTTCAGAAATTATTTCATTCGTAAGTAGAGGAGCGTCTGTATGTCCCAATAGTGTATTTTAAAATAATGGATGTGAATCATTGGCCCCAAGGTGATTTGATTTGATTCATCAGGTGTTTAATTGTTGCTGGGATTCGATTAATGGATTATTTTGATCAAAACTTTTTTTAACTTCACAAACAAAATAGACCTCACAAATACAAAATTGTGACCTATACTGGTATATTTTGTTTAATATCGCTGATACTGAGTAGTTTCTTTAGATCTGGTGCTGCTAACTTAAAATATTGGTAAAGTTAAAATATCAGCCAAAGATTATCATGGCATGAGAGAAAGCATTCTGTGCTACATAAGTGCAAGTTTCAGAAAAGCATCTTGGCACAAAGATTATCATGCTACTTTACACGTCTTCCTGCAGCATGTCGGCGTCCCAGAAATATCCTTTAGGAGAATTTTGCCACCAAAAGTTGATTACAATGAATTTTGATGTTACAGATCGATGCAGCTGAATTGTCACCTATCAATTCATCATTATTTACTTGTGCTTAAAATCATAAGACAGAATTTGTTTCCCTACTATTTACAGGACAAATAACTATTAAGTTATTTGTATATTTTTTTTCAATCCCCACTCCTTACTTATTTCTCTATATAAATAACACAAAGTTTATCAAAAACAACATCAGCGTATTGTAGTAATGAAATATTCCTTTGATAAACATTTTATATCTCTAGCATAATTTTTGGACATGATGAAAGCGTCAGTTGATTCAACTGGAGATGTTAGAAATATCAAAAGCAGATTTTATTGCTTAGGAAAAAAATGGAATAATCATTGATCCTCTGGACTGCAAATACTGACATTTTTGTTTTTAAACTATTTTTTTCCTCTGTATTGGTAAATTTATTTCTGGTCTTATTGCAATCTATAATGTCAACACATTTCACACAGGAAAAAAAGAAATCTAATGCATCTTTTTCATTTATAAGCTAAGTCTAATCTGGTTATATAATTGGTCAATTTTGTGTTTTTATCTTATTTTTCTTACCCTTTCCATGCAGAGTCCATATTTCCTTGTTTAAGCTAGAAACTTCTTATATAAAAAAGAATACTGTGGTTTTCATTCTGTTGACATTTCTATGGATTTCAGCTGGGTTGTGATGCTGTTTTACTCCTAATGTCATCCAGCTCATTTAAACGGGTAACTCTGAATGCCCTGCACCGTGTGACGGTGTGTTTATGTGGGAACTCCCTGTTTACTGCTAATATGTAAGCCGTACACCTGTCTCAGGCCGGTGCTTTCAGTCAGGAGCCTGTTTGGTTAAGCATGGCTGGAGCATAGGCAGGTACAAGCTCACCATACATCAGTGTCGTCATATCGGTTCCAGGAAGCATCGTGGCTTTTCACCGTACTGCTCCGTTGGTCTGTTTATGCGTTAGCATGTGTCTGTGTGCTTGTGACCTGTTATAGGCATAAGTGGTTGCTCTGTACATTGTATCATTTGATATAAATTTCATTAGAATGACCTTGCCGTCAGTGTAGGGGTTTTGCACTGAATTCTGAAAAGAATCGCTAGGTTAAATGGCGCTGGATGATCTGACTGCTCACATGTTTCTGTATTGTGACGCGGTGCTGGTCATAGCTCAGTAATGACCTGGTCATGCTAAGAGTCTGTGCCTTTCCCCTCACTCCTGGCTTTTTACTACGTTCACCCTTCCCCTGTGATGCTGCTCTGAATGAGCGATCGACCGGCTTGGGCTCCTTTTGGATTTCGTCTGCTCGGGCACACCTTTCCCGGGATGGAAAAGCGTATTCCGAAGGACGGTTAGCTCATGATGACCTTCAACAGCGTATATTGCCAAGAGTCCTATTCAGACCTTTCCATCTGGGCCGGATCCAGTAAGCCTACTTTAAAATGCATGTGCTAAATAATGGAGAACCTACATATGACTTACATATTTTAGTCAGACTTGGGCATTATAAGAGGTTTGCAATTCCAGAAGGTTTGGCAATTATGAAGCATTGATTAGCCTGGGAGACAGTACAGGGTACAGTGTGGGATGCTTATCTTGTGCCAGTATTGCTTGAATATCCCTTGTGTGTGTTAGCATGCATGCTTTGTTGATAGTGTTTTAAAAGGCAAGTACACCCGAGGTATGCTAGCAAGCTAGTCTCGGGTGTCTGCCTGAACATTCTTCTGAGCATCGGAGGAACTGGCAAGCTGTCCATTCTCATATCCTAATGGCTGGGAATGTCAGCCATGCTGTGTTGTCTGCTAGTTATCAAACTATGCTGCAGTTCTACTAACGTCTGGATTCTCCATTTTGATTTGGCTGCGCTAGCTGTAGAGAGCGAGCGGATCAGCTGCTGCGACTTGCTAAAAACTGGAATACTTCCTTTCAGTGCAGATTCAAGTATTTTTTGATTTACATGAATTTGATTTCTGGTCTGCCAGCTGTCTAACACAAGCAACTTTATGTATAATTTTACTAAGTTAAACATAGCCATAACTAAAAATCATCTGTCGGTATTCTGACACACATCTGTAGTCCAATCAAGAGCAAAACGTAATCTTGTTAATATTAAAAGCAAACAAGGTGTAGCTATTTAAAGACAGCCATTTATGAACCGCCTTATGTGAGATTTGCCATACTTACTGCTGATGTTGTCATTGATAGGTTTGGAATAAGTGCTGTATTACCACCAGTTGGGTATTTATAGACACTCACAAGACTGCGCCCCGCTTGGGTAACAGCAGTGCAGTCAAAAGAAGGTCTTGTCTGAAAATCAGAAGGCTGGATTCCAAGATAAGGGCTCAATGAGACTCTCTCCCTACAGGACGATTCCCTTTGATAGGAGCCAGAGGTCAGGTAGGGCAGTGCGGCTCCCGGGGTGTGCTGGGCCTCAGCTTTTGGCATTCCGCATTTCCGGGGGCAAGTGGAGGAATCGTAGTGCAGAACTGGGTTCTGGCAAAGGACGTATGACAGGCCGGTTGGTGTTAATCTGCATGCAAACCTGCTGCTGGTTTTAATGTGTAAATTTAATTCTCTATTCACATGGTGACTTATTATTCAGGTTTGCATTTCATTCTTCTATGGATTTTTAACGTTTACATTTTATATGGAATTACTGTGTTTTTCCTTTTATTATGGGGGACCCTCTGAATACCGTGTCTTTTTGGCTGTAGGAATGATTGAACATTCTTATGCGCTGTTATGACCCTTCCTTTCAGTTCGCACCCCAACCCTAGACTGAGGATCGCAACTACACACATACTCTTCCTGTATTGAAATTATTTATAAAGCTTGTGATTGATTTTTATGTATTTATACATATGGTTGAATTAGGTGAAGTTCATAATAACTTGCAGGAGTTTTGAGCTGGTAAAATATTGCATGACGCCGCCATGAGTTTCTGGGCAGAGTCATGCTCTAAGTGGTAGAGTGAGATGAAAGAAACTAGTGAAATTTTGAGTTACTTTTTATCTGGACTATCTTTAGTTAGACAACATGTCCTTTGTACTTTTGTGGCTTAGCTAAACCCCCACCTCACATGTGTCCATTTCTAGATAGCTG
Source organism: Mormyrus hasselquistii (assembly GCA_026779605.1). NCBI lineage: Eukaryota > Metazoa > Chordata > Actinopteri > Osteoglossiformes > Mormyridae > Mormyrus > Mormyrus hasselquistii. The sequence continues at coordinate 35,028,102 of JAODKE010000043.1, forward strand.
TACGTCATGATAGTGTTGTCCTTTTCAATATATCATGCATATAAAGTTAGTGAGGACTTTCTCTCTGGCAGGTGTGCTCATCTGAATGAGCCTAAACATCTGAGCTGAGAGATTGGGTTTTCCGGGGGCGGGATCCAGGTGATGTCGCGGAAACCCTGGGTTAATGTGGCCCTCGGGCCTTGGTCGTCTTCTGATCTATGAGGTTATCTCATGTTGCCTGGTGCCAAACCATCCCCCTTTGCAAGTCGCTCTGAAAACAAAGAGCTTAATGGGAATTAAGGTGCAGGTTGGGTGGGTGGGGGTGTTTGTCACCCCCCCCCCTTCCCTCTTTGAGGTGGACTAGACTGTCATCCCCAAGCACAGTGCCAAGGACGTGTTTTGCCAAATGCAAATGGTGCAGCAAGCCATGGCCTGCCGGGGCGGTAGTCAGAATGGGATCAGGTGGTACTTTAGTGCTGGGGGCCACACCCATCCCTGCCCCGTGCACCGCTTTCCCAGATCAGGTTGCCACTAATCCCTCACACGGCCTTTTAGCAGTCTCCATCCCCCACAGGCGAACAATGGGGCCCGCCCGGCCCTTTGACATGAGCAGGGCATAATGAATGGCTGGGGAGCATTCCTGGAGCACCCCGAATAACGATAGATGTGCTCCTGCGTGGGACATGGCAGGGGAAGAGATGAAACAAGTAACATTTAGCAAAGTGCCCTTTCCCTCCTTAAGGGGTGGAGACGCGTGTCAGGCGCAGCTCAGAATGTGTGTGATCACGCAGTTCGAGGGGGTGGTGGAAGGCCTGAACTTTAAAAGCTGCCTTAGGTGTTGCGTCTGGTTATCTGCCATACCAGTATCTCTTGGCTCTGTGAAGAATTATTGGCTCTTGATAGTCTGGCCCCCTGCCCAGGGTGTTCCAATGCCTGGTGCCTTGAGGTTCCTGGCATGTGACCCTGTACTGAATAAGCAGTTGGAAGGTGGATGAGTGATAACTAGATATCTGCATATCTCGATTGTCTGAACTGGCTGTGGACCGGTAGTCACAGTAACTGGCTTCCTATGGCACTTTATCCTCCACTATGCATGTTTTCAGCGACTCGTTTAAATGGAATGGCCTGGATAAGGACAATTGATCTGAACGTTTTTTTTAAAACCGATTCTTTTCTCTAAGCTGTTGTCACTAGAAATTCTTCTGGTCAGGACCAGACAATCCTATCGATGGGTGCCAACTTGCCAACCAGGTTCACTTTGCTTGGGACAGGGGGCACCAGCGGTAGGATCAGCCCTGCATTTGGTGGCTGCTGGCAGTGGTGTGCTGGTTAGCAAGTGTATGATTCTCCTTTCATATATACCTGTACTCTCAATTTGGTATAAATGAAAATGCATAGATTATTTTAGTAATAAGGTTTTGAAGTCATTTTTGATTTGTATGAAGTAGTTTTTGGCCTGATTCAACTTTAATTTTCATTTAAAGTGACTTTTCTGGTTTACTCGTTGCTCTTCAGCTCTGACCCTAGCCTATCTTTCTGCTCTAGGTTGTGTGGATGTAGGAAGACAAGGTTGAAATGGAACTGCCAAATCATGCCAAACAATTGCTGCTGCAGCTAAATCAACAGCGAGCCAAAGGCTTCCTGTGCGATGTGATTATCGTTGTGGAAAACGCCCTCTTCCGGGCACACAAGAACATCCTGGCTGCCAGCAGCATTTACTTCAAGTCGCTCGTGCTCCATGACAACCTGATCAACCTGGACACGGAGATGGTCAACCCATCTGTGTTCCGGCAGATACTGGACTTCATCTATACAGGGAAGCTTCTGTCCTCGGACCAGGCCAACGAGCAGAACTTCAATGCCCTCTTGACGGCGGCAAGCTACCTCCAGCTCCATGACCTGGCGGCCTTGTGTAGAAAGAAGCTCAAGCGCAACGGGAAAGCCCTGCCCGGCAAGCCCGCTACACCCTGTGTTGGGCGGCCCCTCCGGAACCAGCGACTAGCCTCCACACCTGTCACCCAAAACCGGTTCCCAGGCACAACGGAGTGTGAGAAGAAGCCGTCGGACGAGCTGCTGAAGGACAAGCTGTCTGATGATGAGCTGTTTATCAGTGGCCCCCTGCACCAGGCTTCCATCAACTCCCTTCATTGCTCAGTTGGCAAGAATGGAAGCAACGGCAGCAACGGCAACATCAGCAGTGCTAGTGGCGGAGACCAGGAGCTCGGCCTGGACTTGTCCAAAAAGAGTCCATCAGCGGGCACTGCCACTGAGGAGGTGAGTCCCAACAGCCACTCCCAGGAATCCCCAGAATCTGCCTCAGTATCCACAACCAACAGTGCCTCATTCGAAGACTCAGCCACCAACCCCCAAAGCCTGGACAGTGCGGAGCCCATGGACGTAGGTGGCGTTGGCGGCTGTGAGGAAAGCAAGCCTGTCCCGGAGCCTGTCCATACCCGCAAGAGCTCCCGACAGGTTGCACGCAAGAAGGAATGGCCCAAGAGAGAGGCGGGGGGCAAGGGCGAGGAGCGGGCAGTGCCCAACGGTGTCATTGTCGGGCCTGCGGCTGGGGAGCATCGCTCGGGTAGTAGCGGCAGTGGTGGTGCCGGTAGTGGCAGTAGCTTCGCTTCAGACCATTCCTTCCCATGTAAAGAGGAGGAGGAGGAAGTGGAAAACGGGCAGGAGCACAGCGAGGACAGCGGCCAGAGCGACGGCGAAGGCAGTCATCCCAGCGCCAACTACGTATACCGGCAGGAAGGCTTCGAACCAGCCTTTGGGGACAACTTGTATGTCTGCATCCCATGCGGCAAAGGCTTTCCCAGTTCGGAGCAGCTCAACGCCCATGTGGAGACACACACAGAGGAGGAGCTCTACATCAAGGAGGAGGCTGCTTATGTCAAAGAGGAGGAGGCTGAGGAGGAGGCAGAGGACCTGTCTGCACCCACAGCACCCACTGGCTTTGGGGCCGAACCTCGGCCATTTAAGTGCTCTGTGTGCAGCAAGAGCTACAAAGACCCAGCCACATTGCGGCAGCATGAGAAGACGCACTGGCTGACCAGGCCCTTCCCCTGCAACATCTGCGGCAAGATGTTCACGCAGCGTGGCACCATGACGCGCCACATGCGCAGCCACCTGGGCTTGAAGCCGTTCGCCTGCGAGGAATGTGGCATGCGCTTCACGCGCCAGTACCGCCTGACGGAGCACATGCGTGTGCACTCGGGTGAGAAGCCCTACGAGTGCCAGCTGTGTGGCGGCAAGTTCACCCAGCAGCGCAACCTCATCAGCCACCTGCGCATGCACACCTCGCCCACGTAGAAGCCAAAGACGCCGCTGTCGCCACTCGACGGCCGCGCTCCCCTCCCGAATTTATGTGCACGCATTCGGATGGCGGAGATGCACACGGACCGTCCAGTGAAGAGCTCTCAGCAAGGGCCATCAGCATCGAAGCGACACCAACAGGAGCTGTTTCTGAAGTTACCCCTGAGTGTGATTCGATGCAGATGTTTGTTTTATTTTATTTTTTAATTACTTGCTGTGATTGTGACTGGGATCCTGCAATCGCATCGCGACCACCCGAACCTCCCAACCACCAAACCTTCCACAAGCTTCACCTACATTCTTCTGTGTCAGCACCGTGATATTTGTTGGCTGTAGAGGTCACTCACCGTCGATACATATATATGTCAGTCCTCCAACCGAGCAAGTTGGTAAATATTGGCAAATGGATTCTACCGTACATGTAGGCAATAATTTCATTATGATTACGCTCCCTCAAAGCATTGTGTTACAATTGACGCATAAGAGTCAACAGTGTGGGCCGGGCCCAGGCTATCGCATTAGGAGCTTGGTGTGGTCTTCTTAACTGTGGTCAGATTATTTTAGTATTCCAAACATGCACATCCTGCTCACAGTTGTTTTTGATAGTGCTTTTAAAAGTAAGGGGTGGAGTTGTCTTTGATATGTTTTTGTTGTGATGCGCTCATTTTCTTCTTTTTTGAAAGCAAATAGTAGAGGTACTGGATCTTATTGGAAAAAGAGATGTGATGTTTTCTGTGAACGTCTCTAAACTGGAAGAATTTTGGGTTATTTGTGGGATTTGAGGTGGGGTGGGGGTTGCTTTTGTTGGTGTAGGCTAGACTTCCAGTTCTATAGGTACATTTTGTTTTTATTTTTGTGTCTGTATAGCTTTCCTCCCCCCACTGGAAAAAAAAGAAAAAAAAAAACAAGTCAGTTTAAACAGACTTGTTATCTTGCTACCTCTTAATTATTCTTAAGAACAATACATTGATTAGTGGAAGTTCCTTAATGTAATTAATTGTATAAAGTGTGTAGAATATAGTAACTTTTAACCTAACGCTTTAACCTGCCCATCTCTCAACAAAGGTTTTTAATGCTAGATTTTATGCGGTTCGTTTTTAAAGGAGGGATTTCCTGTCAGAAGAGCTTTTTTCAGAGGGGGTTCCTGTGAACTCGTATCGCCCCTCTTTGACGTACTGTACGTTCCTCGCCTTGCCTTGCCTGGCGCAAACGGTTGATCGTAGGTCAGATGTGCATAATTGTGTTCCAAAGAGCTAATGAATGTCAAGGAGGAATGAGTTAAACTAACTTGCTTTGCTAGAGAAGTTCATAACCAAAGTTGAAAAAGAGATGTGCTTAAATATATAGCAGACTAAATTATTTCGCTTTTAATTTTTCTTTTACTTGTACAAAACAGATTGTGATTTTTATTCTAGGTTTAGAAGAAAAAAAGAACTCTACAATTATTAAGTGGTATAGGAATTTTGACCAATGACTATTTATGACCAAGGACTTTTTTTTTTTTTGTGGTTTGCTAGTAAAACTTCTGCTGATTGGTGGGCTGGTAATACTGTAAACTTTCAGATCTAGAAGTTTACAGTGTTTCCTTATGTTCCCTTTTAATGTTACAAGGGCCTCATCACTTTATTTACCTGTCTTTATCAGGATTTTATAGCATTTCTGTTTTCACCTCAGACCAAAAAAAAAAAGAATTATAATCATTTTTAATGTGAAGTTCCTTTGTTAGTTTTGGGGCAGGCTTGTTATGGTTGTTTTGAAAGATGGGTTTACAGACACATTGGGCTGCTTCTCACCCATTCAATCAATATGCTTTTCACCAGATTGACTAATTTGAATTCCATCGCCGTCGATTACACCTAATAACGGCAATTGGGAAACCCGCGTAAAGGAAGACCGCTTGTTCCTGTAAAATGGTTCTCGAGTCGTCAGCAGTTACTGCAAAGCAAGTCTTTATGGAAAATGTGTACTTGTCAGGCAGAAGGTGTCCAATGTGTCATTTGCCCTGTAAAAATCTGCGGAGGGACCCTCAGTGCGAGTGTTTGGTTTAGGCATTCCTCTTATGTTTGATTTCTCCTCGTTTGTCCTTGGGCTTTTCCACACCCCTCCGTCTCATGTTCCGCAGAATGTCTTGTCTTTGGGATGTAGCTGTGGTCAGACTTGTGTACTATTTGAAGGCATCTGCATTCCTGGATTTTTTTATTTTTTTCTTCTTTCCCGTTACTCCTTCACATCCTCATAACTACCTCCAGTCAAAAAATGTCCTTGAATTAAGTGCACAAAACCGATCTCCTATCAGTCCGTGTCCTTTTCCTTGTTGAAGGCACGTGTGCTGTCCCACTCTGCTAGCCATTGCACGTCGGTTGCTCCCACCCCCCCATCTCCAATTTGTGTAGCATAGTCCTTTGGGCCCCAGAAATTTTCCAGGCATTTCCAAAAAAACAATCCTCATTTTCAAATGAAATCCCATGCAGCTTCATTGGAGAGCGAGTCCTGCTTAGGTTCTCCTTGTGGCTCCTCCCACCCCTGACATGTAGATAACCAGGTTGTGTTGCCTTCAAACGGTTGTATACCTGTCAGCACTTATGCAGTACAGGGCGAAGTCTGAGGCTCATCGGAATAACATCTAGCTCTCCACAAAGATGTTGGGCGCAGTCGAATGATGGTTTTTAATTTTTTTTAAGTTTTATTTTTTATTTTTTTAAAAGATGAACTCCAAACTGTGACAATACTACTCAAAAACTTCAGGGATGGTTCTGCACCTTTGAGTGCTGGACTTTCAGCTACATTTGTAAGACATAGTATTGTATCGATTTTCTGTATTTTAATTATGGGAAAACAAAACACTAGTTTCATATGTAAGATTTTAAGATGGGTTGGGGTCTACTTTTTTCACTTAAACAGAAGTCCTTGATAAAAGGCAGGGCAGCTCAGAACAAGCCTACTTTTAGTCATTTAGTTCCAGAATGTTTTCAGATAGTCACAAATTGTATTAAAAAAGAAAAAAAATTAAGAAAAAGCTCATACCCAAATCCACAAACCTATTTTTTAAACCAAAGCACATTTGAATGATTATGGAACCTTGTGTGGCTCAAAAAAAGATGTATGTATTTATCTCATTGTTTACATAAACTTTTACAGTTTCAGACCTCATTTGAAGTGAGACCAGTCAGGGTTGTGTATGCTTTTCCGTAGTCTGCTGCCAAAACAATAGCGATGAGTGCCGGCCCTGTCGAGAGCCGCTGCCGCGCATTAAGGACGCAGAGGCCGTTTCCCGGGGCCTCGGCCAGCTGCCTGGGCTGTCCTTTCACATGCCTCTTTTGTGACCGGCCAATATGGCCCTCAGCTTCATTGAGGCACATGGTTGCTGGTTGGGGGAGGGTGCCTGGTGTATCTTTGTCCCCCCCCCCCCCCCCCCCCCCCCAACAGAGTTTTTTTGTGTTGTGTTTGTTTTGTCACGTTTGCTTCTACTCTTTAGTTTTTTGG
>JAODKE010000043.1:35068095-35086125 GCA_026779605.1 Mormyrus hasselquistii
GGACAGAGACAGCAGCAGCTGCCCAGTGAGTCTTAATGAGATGCACTGTGTCAATGGGCTGCTCTTTGTGAAGAGGCAGGGAGAAAAGGGATACTCTCTGCCCTGATAAACGCAAGCTGTCAAGTGCCCCCCCCCAGCCGGGCAACTGCCATTTATTCCCGTAGGAATTATTTTACCCAGCTGCCCCTCTCTGCCACTTTGTTGGGACAGTACAAACTGACCAGGACTGTCTAAACCTGGGTGAGGACAGCCACCCTCTGCAATGGGGGATTGTGTCGCTCACACACAGAAACCGAATGAGAAACAGCCTCCAGTGTGTCATTATTCTGTATCTACACACACGGAGCTTGTGATGATGCAGGCAGGCAACAGGAGGAGCCGATTGCCTGAGAGCGGCGTGATTTGCCAGTATTACAGTATAATGATCGTCCCAGACTCATCCTCTGGGGTCACTTCATATCTCTGAATCGCTCCTTATACTCCCCGTCTTAAGTGTGCAGTGATCCTGGAAGATGAACAACTGGCATCAAACTGCCTAATTGCTCTCCGCTTTCTAAAAATGTAACAGGAAACCTTTTTTGTGTGTTTTCTTTCTGATTTTCAGATCTTTCTTGCCTTTATCCGGGAGACATACAAGGCTAAACTTGAAACATTTCAATACGGCACTTTGAAGACTGATGGTGCCACATTGTAAAGCTGACATTTAAACACACCGCTTTGCACGAGGCATTTTTCTGGCCGAGAGAAATTCCCACGCAAAACTACAATTAGATGTGCACTGCTTCTAAAACATCGAAATTCAGCACCTCCAGTCTGCTTTACATATTTCGGAAGCCAACTCGTGCCTCCAGAAAAGGGAACAGAGCTCGTTGTGTAAAGAGCAAATCACGAGGTGGGCTGCAATAAACAAAGAGGATTCACTTGTAGATTTAACACTGAGATGATTGTAAATCTCAAGTAATCCTTTTAAAAACAAGCCGGTGCCCAGGCAGAAATCCAGCTACTGTGCAGAGAGAATGTGCAAAGCCCACTGCTGGAGGCAGGTGGTACTGCAAGAGCTCTTGATGATTCTCCCTAAAGCAGCATATGTGATAATACATTAATATTTATATACTCACATTCAAAATTGTATTGAATAAGCAGATGAATGCACGGATGGATGGATGGATGGATGGATGGATGGATGGATGGATGGATGGATGGATGGAGGGATATTTAATATACACAAAGAGTTTCATAAAGCAAATTTTGAGGGGGGTCCGTGTGGTATCCTGTTGTGGAGCATCTCCAGCTTCCTCTCTGCTAGACGTCCTGCTGCTTCTGGTATTTGCCCCTGATTTGCTGCTTATCGGCTGTCACCATGAAGAACATGGGCCATCTGAAGGCACGTCTGAGATCATTCCTGCTGTAACTTCTGAATGTTCATCCCAAAATCCATCATCCTTTATCATGTGCAAAGTTTGCTCCCAAACTGAGATAACAGGACCCTTAAAACATTACTTGTGAAGGAATAGCAGTCAAAGGGTGGCAATAAACATTTTCCTCTGGGATAATGAAAGTGTTCTGATCAGATTATGATATCATCATATGATTATGATATGACTGGACCGCACTACACCTTTGCATTTCCCACTTTTTTGTGTGTTATGTCATCTTCAGTTGCAGCTCTCTCTTTGTGTCCTGTTGGCCTGCACAGTTTTTCTCAGGTGGACCTTTTGGGGTCCTTCTTGACGTTTCTGGATCTTTCCGGATCCATTAATGACACTCGAGCCATTTCTGCTTCACTTTACCTTTGATTTGAAATCACACCAGATTTTGGCTGAATCAGGACGGCTCAGAATTTCATTCTGGGGCATTTCAGGAGGTGAACTGGGTCTTACAGGCTAATTGGTTGAGTTTTGGAGGATGGATTGGACTTCATCTTTAGGTCCTAAGTCAATGATCGGAAACATGGTCTTCAGGGAAACTCTGTCTGAGCAGCTGCACTAGATCTACCAGCAAAAGGACAGTGAAAACACAACAGTTGAGTTGAGTTGAGTTGATGCTTTTCCAATTTATATATTGGATACTTTACAGGAGCAGTTAAGTTCTACCGAAAGACCCGTCGTGAGAGCTGGCAGCAAATTAATAAATGTATGTGTGGTTGACTTCATTCCACATACTGCTGATTAAATAAACTCAGCAGTTACGGTCCCTCCTTTTATTGTGATGATTCATGTACTTCCTCCATATGTTCTGTGGTTACACGCTTTACCTGCAGTGTCACATCAAGCTGGCTGTAAACTTCAGATGGAATCTACACAATCACAATATGACATCGCATGATGCGTATTCTCTGTTTCGTCGCACTGCCTGTATCGTATCCCCGTGAGATAAACGTGACGCCACAGGGTCGGTCAGCAGGACTAATTATGCAGTTACCAGGATGCTCTGCATCGCACTGCACTTTCAATAGTGTAAATTGATATGTGCTTTTGTGTATTTCTGTTAACCGTACTAGTTGTAAGTGGAATCTGTGTTTTTCGTTTGTCGTGTAAATCGTCAGCTTCCCTGTCTGTGTCGCTGCTCGTATTAATGAAGAGCCCAACTTCCATTTTAGCTGTCATCTCCTTTATTAAAATGAGTGATGTACTCACCACAAAATGTTTATTTGCGCTTGGATGTGGGTCTGGGTCCTGCTGCACCGAGAACATTCTGAACCCTCCAGGTTTGTGGTGTGACGCAGAGTGAACAAGGCGGCAGTGTCGTTTTAAGTATGCGGCAAATCGTTCTTGTCGCCGTGTTTGATTTCATTTTGTCTGGATGTCATTTGAAGTATATGGTCACCTTACAGGGATTATGGTTCTGTCAGCAGCAGAATGACAAAGGGGGGATCCTAGTGGGGATTTCTAAACGCTAAATCTCGTATTTTTTGTGTGTTCTGATTATCGCGAGCCGGTCTAAACTTGTTTTCACAAGAGCCGTGTTTGTGTGTTTGTTTGATTGAGTAAATCCGTCAAGGCCTGTCACATTTTAAAAACTGGCATTTCTGGAATTTCCTTGCATTTCTCTATCTCCTATATTCATTCTTTCTCTTCCAAAAATCCCAAAATTACTTCCAAATAATTCAGTCTCAACCAAACCCGAAGCCGACAGCATTTTGCCCATCCCAGACACGAGCTGCGAGCTAATTTTAAAGTCAGAACTTGATCTGACATGATTTTAATAAACGAATTACATAGATGATTACACGTATATGTTAATCATTCTCTCATTATGGTCTCAAGTCAGCATTCAGGCTCACTAAACCTCAAAGACGGCTCTATTATTCATTCTTACAGTAGCCTTGTCCTTAACCAAACACACTTTCTGTACAAAAGCAGAACAGACTTGTAATGCTGTTAACTCTTTACATCAGTGAAGAAAGAGTCTTATAAAGACATTAGACATCCAACTTAGAAGGAAACAAAGAATGATCGCAGGAGGCCTCGACTAGTTCTTGGTGACTTCATGCAGTACTGGCTGGATTGCTATAAGGCATCTTCAATCCACCGTATATGGCCCAGATAAGGGCCTGTGGGGGTGTCATCCTCTGCTGGCCTTTTCAGACAGAATCACAGAGCTGGTCAACAGTGAGCCCAGTCAGCAGAAAACGTGATAACAAAACCAGCTAAACCTGACCTGCTGGGTGAGCTTCTGTTAATATTGCACATTACTTAGATAAGTGACCTTATCACTGGCAGCCTAACAGTCACAATTCATGCTTGTGGGGTGCTGACAATTGAAATTGACAAAGTATTTAAAAATACTTAATGCTTTAACTCTGAGTGTGCTGTTGAAAGTCTCAAAGACAAGTTTTAAAGTGAGTTTTGCCTCGGTGCTGACATAGGCACTGTTTGTTTGCTTATTGACACCACTGAACAAACCTTACAGAACATCAGACATCGTTCATCTGAAAACACCACCGTTTGCTGCTGCTTGTGACACTTCATAGAAAGAGGTCTGCAATGTGTGACCTAAGAGTTTATGGCTAAATTTGCAGCTATCGTTCATTTTAGAGAGAAAGCATGGCTGGTAATTGGCAGATGGCAGTGGTAAAAGCACTAAACAAAGTGCCGGTGGACTTTGCGGCGAGCACGGCTCTGCCCCTGTGTCCTCTGTGTGAGCCCCCATTAACTCCCTGGAGCGGCTGCAGGGGACCTCTGATTCTCAAAGATCTGGACTGTAGGCACCGTCCACACACTGCGGCCCTGTCTCATAAAGGGGGCTCTTCAGCAGAGAATTCATTACAGCATGCCGCACGTTGGCAGGCCCTCTGCCATCCAGCTGAGTGCCCGACAAAGCTACCGCTGATCTCCACAAAAGCGTTTTGTGTTTCCCCGATGGCTCCTGGAATCAGTGACATGTGGATAATTCACTAATATACTCTGTTAATCTGTAAACAACGTATAACAATAAATAGTCCTGGATAGAACCATTCATGCTGGCTTAATTGCCAGCCTTGTATGACCTTAATTGTGTCTCAGGGAGTTTTCAGATAAAGATTACAGTCATTTGTAATTAACAGTTAATAGCAATTAATGTCTTTGAGTAGTGACATGTACAGGTATACGCATTTTAGACCGTGGTAGGGTTAAAATGAAGCACAGAAACAAATAGATTTGACACAATCAACCGTAGGCTGTAATTTTAAAACATCTCTAATATAACAACACGCATTTTTAAATTCACCTTAAAGTCACCACTATCGATTAACTTAAACAAGCTATTTTAATAAGAAGGAGCTTATTTTGAGTCTCAGCTGTGTAGCTTATGTTTACTTTCAATATACAAACTCACTTACGCACTTTAACAGAACAATCCTGGAAATCTAACCGAAAAAAGTGGTGAGTATTAGTGCAGAGACCGAATAAAAGGTGTGGACTTATTGGGAAGGATTCATCCCACGGAGTCTGTGGGGAAACGGCTCCCACGGCCGGGCAGAATCCACACCGGGGGGTGAACACGCACGCGATACATGTGTACCGCCCGATCAAATATACATCAAAAAGCATCCCTGTGCTGCTGTACCTATGAAATATTAACTAAACATTGTAGCTTTGAAATGCAACCATGAATAATCAAGGTCGCCGTTTTTTAAAAATACACCGAATCAGGCAGAGAGGCAGCCTGGCCCTGGTAGCCGGAAGGAGGAACGTGGACCAGGTGGACATCGGCCCTGGAGTCCTGGGGCGCACTTCCAGTGTCAATCACGGTGTGGGGGCCCAGGGGGATGGGGCAGGAGAGGGGAGCAGGGTGCTGGCTGAGCCCCCTCCCCTGCGAGGCCTAGCCGGCCGGCCTTTCTGGGATGCGGCTTTTGCCCGGGGAGGATGTGCAGACCTGCAGCTCTCTTTCGTGCTCCGAGTCCTCCTGCCCCCTCTGAAGTCACTAGTGAATTATTCATCTGCGGGCTGCAACAGAGGCCCAGGCAGTGCATATCAAGTACGCCCCCCCCACTCTCAAAACAGAGGCCGGGCAGGCCATAATGAAATGCAGGGGGGGAGGGGGAGGGGGGCGGAGACTGGTGAGCTGGGCTCCATAAGCAAGGAGGTGGGGGAGAAGGGGAGGGGGTGACTTGGAAATGAAGCAACATTAGAAAAAAAAGAATGACAGCGTTCTCATCTAAAAGAATTATGAACAAACACCCAGCTGAAGACAAGGCACCGCTTAGCGTCCCGGAGAACATCAAAGGACGAGTCATGAAACCGGCGGGGATCATCTGCCTTATGAACTTATGAACATGCCTCAGTTCCTGAATCATCCTCTAGTTATGGCATCGCCGTTTGTTAAACAAGCCACAGATTACCAGCCTGCTTCAGGTTGCCTGCGTGTGGCCCTCTGCACACAACAAAAAAACCTAATTAGGTTTAATCTGATTAGAGGATGCTTTTCTTTTAAGTGCAGCGATTTGGCTTCTCGTGCCTGCAAAAGGAGCACTTGCCAAATGATGGGGGCATCAAAGGGGGTCTTAATTATCAAAAACAAAATGTCTGATTCATATGGGCAAAGCGTCTGTCACTAAGCATGGCCCGGTTCAGCAATGGACAAACCGGCATCGTTCTGTACAAAGGCACAGCTATGGTTATTTACACACATGCAACTTACTAATCTTACTCGAACTCGAGCTCTTTGATGCGCTTACACTCATCAAAGGGGACGAATATGTGTAATTAAAGCTGAACGCTTCATAAACACAAGTTAGATATGGAGATGTAGGTATGACATCCATTCCTGCTGCTCCTCTGCTCTGTCATGCAGTGAAACAAAGTAGTGTCTACCCAAGAGACAGCTTTACACACAGCACAGAAATAAAGAAAAACGTTGCGCATAAATAAAAGTGACCCTGTGTCACATATAGCTAAATATACTAACACTCCTTTGAGTTATATTAAAGATGTATGAAGAAAATTCTGAGGACAAAATAAAACCCGCCAACCCAATCAATTCAATTTAATTCAATTTTATTTATATGCTTTTAACAACAGTCATTGTCACAAAGCACTTTACATTCAACCAGCCAAATCCTCTACCGTGCTACTTTTGAACAATAAACTTAACCAGCTGCAAAAAGCCAAACATTTGGTATATATAATGATGCGATATGCTCTCCTGGGTCCCATCTGTATATCTGACATATACAGAATCTTTGCAAGCATCACTAGCCTAAACCCACTAAAACACAAGTTATGTGTTTCTCAATTCATTGCGAGCATAGCATGTGTAAATTTTCATTAAGATATGAAACTATTTGTAGTATTTCAAAATTTAAACTCAAACATTTGTGGAAAATCAGGAAAAAATGGTGATGCTGCTTCTTAGAGCATCTTGCAACATGTCACATGTCCATGAACGGCCATGCTGATAGGACGACAGCAACCAGGCATCATCAAACGATTGTGGTTTCTTTTTGCCATCTATCCTTTAAAATTTCTGTGCGCAACCATAGAAATGCAGACATCTTTTTGCAGGGTCCGAAAAAATATTCTGAAGTGATTTATATTAACATAAGGCAATATACCACCAGAATAAGTAACAGGATAGTAAAGCATTTAAGGTGGTTTTCAGTCAAGGAGCTGGAATACTTTGAGAGACTGAGTGATCCATAAAGACTGTAAATTCGTAAATCCCCAAAGGTGTTTAATCCCATCAAAATACCAAACTGCCTAACCTACTGATCTTTTACATTTATATGAACTACAGGTTACTGAACGCGATTAATGTTTACCACACTTTGAAGAACTTCAAATCAGGTTTTACTTAGAAAACAGGTAGCAGGTATGTAATATATAGAATATAATAGAAAATGTGAACTAGTTTAACTTCATTGTACTAATTTGCACTTTTCATTGGAAATTATCGTACGTACATTAATGACTGATAGATTGTTTCCCATAATCCAAGTCTTTATACGCAAATGATAAGCTTGATAATATTTCAAATGCATCAGCTACCAGACTGAAGAGAGAACTGGGAACTACAGGCCCTTCAAGAGTGAAGGGATTATACAACCACCCGAGAAACCATCAATTTTAATCTTGCAGTTTAATAACTTCAGACAGTCACAATATGACTATTTTTTTTTAAAGTACCACTACGTATTGCTATAGTAAAATATTAAAGTTTTCATGGGATTTAAACATGTTCAAACTCGTCATTTATTGATCAATGTCAGAAACATTAAGTGCGAACTAGTCTTATCCGTCAGCGTTTGAGAAATATTTTTAAATGTCAAACTGCCACCTGCTGGTTATATGTTGTAACCGCAGCTTGCCTGAACAGTGTTGTAGGATATGTTAGCAATACAGTTAATGGAGAGCTGCAAAGATACCATATCCTAGATTTTACACCAAAATCCATCCATCCATTTTCTGAAACTGCTTAATCTCAACTGGGGTCGCGCGCGCGGGGGGGGGCGGAGCCTATCCTGGTAACAATGGGTTACCAGGCAGGAACCAACCCTGGGAAGTCGCCAACACTTTACACCAAAATGACATGTTAAAAATGATAAAAGAGATCATCCACGTTTTTTTTTTTTTTTTACACATTTTATTTAACACACATACATTATATTTAATATATGTTATTATACCTTCCCCCAAAACAAAGGAAAATAGAAAACTAGGAAATTTATTTTTTCAATCTCTTACATAATGCCACTGCACACAAGCATACAGAAAACAAAGCATTATGATTATTATTATTATTTTTAATTATTATTTTTTTTTGTTTTGTTTTTTTTTTTTTACACAGGATCACCTGAAGTTAGTCAAAGGTGGTTAAAAACTGTAGGACTTCCAATTGTTTCAAGATTAATACAACAGTACAGTACGTCAGCCGTCATAGAAAAGGATCCTCAGTTAAGGTCACGAGACAACAAACTTTAATTTAAAATTTAAATTGTATACATAAATTAACATTGCAGAACGCACACATTGACAAAAAACGTCGGCAAGTCATCTTCAGAAATGCATCGTCACAAGACATGCAAACCAGCGTAAACAATTTAGCATCATAAAATGCACGTGACGGCTAGTGCAAACAGTAACGGGAGCAGTCAGTAAAAAGTGGGCGGGAAACACAGGCACCAGCATCCAGCACTCAGTATGGTATCTGGTTCTGGTAGTACTGGATCATGTCATATGTCTTACTCCTGAAAGTGAAACAAAACAAACATCAATTACTCATCCAGCAACAGTGTCTATGTTTAATTGCAGCACTATCTGGACTGAGCAGTGGGCAATAATATATTAACTGATTATAAGCAATTCAGTTACAATCACAGGAAGTGATTTTAGCAATTGATCATAAATTACATGCTTCAGGTATGAAGGGTTTACAGCAGTAACATCGGGACAGCATCACATTAGATGTGATAGATTGTACCAGCCTAACTCTCCATGGCTTTAACTCCACAGTGAATCGGGAGTGGAAATATTCAGCAGAGGGGATGCAAATATCCATCCTGAGCCCAGCCAGCCGCCCTTCAGCCACTGCTGTGTGTTTGTGTGTCGGCATGAATGCAACCACTGGGGAAGCGGGAGCAGAGTGACAGACCCTATGCTTGCATGCAGAAATGATGATGCGCCAAAACAGCGGATTTACCAGAAACACACTCCACACAGCCTCTGTATGTTAGACCAATAACACCGTAACCGGCCATGTGAAGCAGGAACACGGATGTTTACGTCAGGCCTGTTTGTGACATAGCAACTGTGAGGCTTGTGTCGCATCTACATAAGCATGCAGGGGAGCACTGCGTACTGCGTAAGGCTGCAGAAACGCAGCAGAGTGCAGATGAGAGCAGAGCGTGGGGTCACTGACCTGCTGCTGAGGAAACAGCTCTGGATCACCTTGATGATGAAGGTGGATGCCTCCTTCTCACTCATATTGGGGTTGAACCTCTGCCTGCAAACGCATGACAGCCAAAGGGATTTTAGGTGCCTTTTAACATATCGGGCCTGCTGACAGATGCTCATCTGATTCACTCCAAAAGCCATCCACACCCCTGGCAGGTTCACTGCAGGGAGGAGGTCCTGGACACTGGATGACATCACCATAAAGACGCACATCACTTACTTCAGTAGCTTAATTGTCTGTCCTCGAAAACATGGCAATCCTGTGTCCAGCATCAGTGTCACCAAGGAGACGACAGCGTCCATGTACGGTCTGTATGCCAAAAGAGAACCACGACAAAACAATAGCGCAAGGAAGGCAAGAAGGGGTGGTACATTTGCAAGATTTCCCTAATGTACCAACCGGATATAATATCAAAGTGGCTCAAGGGTCTGTGCCCACATCATATGGGTTCAAATCCCACGGCTGGGAAAGTAACCGTATCACCACTGAGCCTTGAGCAAGACCTAATAAATGAACAGAAGAAGTGGAGATGCCGCTCACCGGACAGCCAGGTATCCCCGCACACACATCTCCATGAACCACTTGAAGGGCGTGGCCTCCATCTTTCCCCCCATGATCATCACCATCTCGTCAGTAAGCTTGATGTCTGGCTCCCAGCCCAGGTTTCCGCCAGGAGAGCTCTCAAACATGAAGCCAAAGTCTGGAAGAAATGCGCAGATGCACTCGGGACAATGTCCACTAAGCAAAATAAACCAGCAGGTTAAAAAGTTAACAGCTGGCATGAAGACAGACAAAACACAACCTGCTTAGGCTGCTTGTTCTTTCCAAAACCACCTCCTTTGGTGTAAAGCGGCTAGCAGAGAGTCTGTGACCGAGTGTCTGGGCGTTATCACATCACACATCTGACATGCCGGCGACTGGGCGGGGGGTGCCGCAGGGGCCGGACTGACCAATGTGGATGAGGTGGCCCTTGCTGTCCAGCATGATGTTGCCATTGTGTCGATCCTTGATCTGCAGCAGGAACAGCAGCAGACTGTAGGCTGCCATGCTGCGGATGAAGTTGTACCGAGCCTGATAAGGAGAGAAGCAGCCATCAACCACCAGGCAGCAGGCAGAGGCTCAAGACTTGAACATGAGAAGTTAATCCACCATCAGAACCACCACAGCAAGGTCTAGTGCAGAGAATCACACCTTCACAACTGCCTTAGCTTCAGACCTTCTCTGGCAGTAGTGTTAGAGACCCAGTCTACAGATTTTCTGCCATCACGTAAATGGATCTGCAGCTGCCTTTTCCAGGGTTACCTTCTGGAAAGCCAACGTGGACTCATCTCCGTACTGGTTCCGGAAGTAGTCGTACATCCCAAAGTCTGTCTGACGGCCCAACTGGTCACGGGACTTGCAGTCTGGAATGCACTCGATGACGCCACACTAAGGAGAGAGAGAGAGAAATCTTTCACAGGTGGCATGAGGGATCACATGATGGACACTGAAAGGTGAAAGGGGGGTTTGGTGTCGTCATCCTGCCACTCTTGCCGATCACTCAAGTTGTTGGTGGTAGTTTGGCTGGATGCCCTCATGTCTCTCCTTCCTACCAGGTCTCTCTTTTAGCCAGGCTGCTATAGTTACTTTAGTACTGCCGGAGGTTAGGTTAGGTGTAGGGTAATAACTCCTCCTATCTTCTCTTTTCCGAGCTGTTCCGGAGTCGCACCTACACCACTTGAATCATCAAGTGGACTCCCTGGAGAAAACTACATGAAACCAACTGGAACGTATAAAACTATATGGACTCAAATTAATGTGAAAGGCTTGCTTGGTGGGGTTCTGACCGGGTTAATGTAAAGCGCTTTGTGACAATGACTGTTGTTAAAAGCGCTATATGAATTGAATTGAGTTGAAATGAAATGACACCGCAGGGACCCGGGTTCGAGTCTCCGGCTGGGTTACATGTGTGTGGAGTTTGCATGTTCTCCTTGTGTCGTCGTGGGGTTTCCTCCGGTTACTCCGGTTTCCCCCCACAGTGCAAAGACATGCTGAGACTAATTGGAGTTATTAAGTTGCCCGTAGGTGTGAATGTGTGAGTGAATGGTAACAGTGTGTGAGTGTGCCCTGCGATGGGCTGGCCTCCTGTCCAGGGTTGTTCCCTGCCTCGTGCCCATTGCTTCCGGGATAAGCTCCAGACCTCCCGCGACCCAATAGGATAAAGTGGGTTGGAAAATGAATGAATGAATTGAATTGAATAGAACTGAGGGTCTGAGTGTGTGTGAGGGTTCAGCTGGGCCTAGTGACTAAGCATGGGCCCCTTACCCCAGGCGCGGTGGCCACCACCCTGTAAGGGAACACAAACAGGTCCAGTCCCACCAGCTGGAAGATGTTCTTGAACAGGCCGATGATCTGCAGAGCCAGCATGTCCTGGGCGGAGGGAACACAGCAGCTCAGCATGCAGGTAGAGTCGCTCACCTCAGTCTTACGTGGTCTTTGCAAAACAATCCCCTTAACTTACTCTGGTCATGGGTCAGACATTTAACGTAAACTTAATAGCATCTTTTAACACATGCACACTGATTAATAAGTAAATACAGGGGTCTTATTTAAGTTGCTGGGGTTCCATGTGATTTTATAAGGGTAACCACATGTGTTTAGGGGTGGAGCCCTATGGCATTTAAAGACAACGCTTCATATTTGTATATGAAATGTTTGAGAGCTATGAAGCTCCTATGGAAGTGGTGTCCACACACCTGCCTGCAGTCATCCCCAACTTTAAAGATGGCTGCCTGCCAGCAGACCCTGCGAGCTCCATCTGAGCCGTCCTCTTCGTCCAGGGAGTTGGAGCGACATCGCAAGCCTGAGGGTAAGACGTGGTCAGAGAACCGAAACGGCATCTCGCGGGCCACATGTCCTGCCATCCCTGTCGGCAGAATCTGCAGATCACTTCACCCGGGCAGGAAAATGGCTTCTCCTAACGCCAGCTAAATCCACCCACCTTCTTTCTCCAGCTCACTCACGCCACAGCGCTTGACTTTGAACTTCGCCAGATAAGGAGCTTTAGCGGCACTGGAAAAAACACACGAAACATTGCGCAATTACAAGAATGAATCCGCTTTCCTATACACAAGTTTAACATTCTGTTTTATCCATGGCACTTAAATAAAGCTGTACCTCTGCATCGGAGTCCCAGACTTATAATCAATGTCCAGCACAATGGCCTCTGGGTTACTGGGCAAATAACATCCTGGAAGCACAAAGTACATCACTCGAGTGCAATGAAACATCTTTACAGCCCAGAAAGGCCAAATGGTACCAGTCCATTTGGCATTTTGAGGTAGGTTCAGGGAGCAGCATTATAATTAGCAAAGAATTAATCTGAAGGCAAACAGAGGTAATCAGGCAAACATGGGTCGTTGCTGAAAGTTGCACATAAACATATAGTTAGAAGCTGGAAGGTGTGTTTGTATTACTAGCAAACTCACCAGGTTGTACTTTGATGTCAGACAGAGCTTTCAAACAGGCCCTTTTCCTTTCATCACCTTTAGGGACAGGCCTGCAGACAGAAGCACAACCCAGTTACACAGTACTAGTTGTGAAAGAGCCTGAAAGGTCACAGAAGGCGACCAGCATACATAAACGCGACGGCAAACACAGAGAGCCGAGCGCTCCAAACTCTTGTGCTTCTGGGTGTCATTCAAGCAAACAACATTGCAGAGGCACGATAACAGAGAAATATTAGAAATTATCCACGACACCTTTCACTGGGCCAAAATGGCCACCAGTGTTTTGTGTATAATCATCTCCAGGGTGTTTTGGGTACTTTTCCATCCTAATGCCCATAACCATCCATAATTACCAGTCTAATGAGGCAAGCGAACCGCTAATTACACCCAGCGGCCCGTGATCGGGGGCCAGGTGACTTTGAGGTTAATGCTCAGCCATGTCTTTCGTTGCGCTAACGGGCCCTGTCACGACTGCGCTCGTCACCCGCAGATGATTTAACTGCCCCCCTCATGGCCCCCTGACACCTAATGTCACCGTTGGCATGTTACATCATGGCAGCTTGGATGAGGAGGCGGCAGCCACCTGTCACGTCATGCAGGGACCCTGGGTAAACTGAGGAACTTATCATGAAGAAATCGCTATTTGTATTTCCATCATTAGCACTCGTACTACGGATGTACTACGTACTACGGATGTTTAACAGCAATGCTCCCATCTTTCTGGCTGGAAAATTCTAGAAACTTCATTTGACACCTCAGGGCCACTTCACACCTCAGACAGGCATACAGAGCATCACAGCTGCTATGTAGGAGGTGTCTAAACACCTGAAACACTGAGTAAAGTAGCCAGAGTATTTGGTTTATGACACCAATGTGCCAGACTGGGCAGAACACAGGGGCCCAGTGCGGAAAGTACCGGAAAGAGGTTTTCATAATCATTCTGCGTACTTGATGATGGCCGAGACGTTGGTGATCTTGTTGAAGAAATCAAACTCGCGCTGGTAGAAGTCCTTGGCTGGTCCTGATAAAGAGCCCGTGATCTCCTCCACCATCTGCTCCAACAGCTCCCCTATGTCAGCTGGGACAAGGAGAACACAGTCACTCCAGCTAACAGCTGAAGGGTCTCATCCATGCATTTCAAAACCTTACAAAGTTCATTTTGCTCAGTCTCTGATTCTAATTGCTATATGGAACAAACACTTAGCCTGGTGTTGTAGGTGTCCGTCAGGTGCTAATTATCATTGCCTAGAACCTGCAGAACTTCTGAGAAGTACAGCTGAGTTCTAAATGGGTAAACCCGGCAGGAAACAGAGCAGGTTGACCTAGACTTACGGTCTTTCTGGTGACCTTCCTCGTCCATGTAGATGTTGGTCTTCATATTCCAGATGAACTGGTGGGCCAGGAGTTGGGACTTCTGAGCAGCCCACAAAATATACTCCCGCACATAGCCCATCTGGAGAAGGTCACAGGTGAAAGGATTAATTCACTCTGGGCAAACACTGTATGTTTCTGAGTTAGGCTCAAGGCCCGGACCGCTGCTAAGAAAGTATAACGTGATACACACAACCTAACCAAAAGTATGTGGACACCCCTTTCAATTATTGAGCTCAGGTGTTTCAGCCACACACATTGGTAACAGGTGAATAACATCAAGCACACAGCCCTACAATCTCCATAGACAGACACTGGCAATAGAATCGGTCATACGGAAGAGCAGCCACTCAAAAGGTGGCACCTTCAAAGGACGCCACCATTGACATGAATCATTTTCTCAAATTTTCTGCCCCATTAGACCTGCCCCAGGCAACTGTTAGTTCTCTTACTGTGAAGCGGAAGCACTGGACTGCAAAGCAGCTGTAGTGATGAGTAAAGTCTGGTTCACACTCCTCCACTCGTGTTCACATGGACTTTTTCTGACCTGCTTTATATCACTGCACGCCTCTGCAGATGAACGTGCACTGCACTCCAAATTTGTGTCCACATGTCAGTGTACGAGCAGCTCTGGACACACTGCACATGTGAAGGCTCTTTCTCCTTGATATCTATATTGGATTGGCGCAACAAGTACGCCAAGCACATTTGCAAAGTGCGCGGCTTGACTGGAGACGTATGAGCGTTCCCGGGTCCGTATACGCAGTGCGGATGCCAGTGTCACACGCGCGTGGAGAAGTGTGAAAGAGCCTTATGATTCACTATCTGCTAATCTGATGGATGAACTTGGGTTTGCCAGATGCCGGGAGAACACAACCTGCCCGAGTGCCACCTGTAATGTTTGGTGGGAGGGGCATAATGGCTTAGGGCTGCTTTTCAGGGTTTGGCCAAGGGCCCTTAGCTCCAGGGAAGGGTAATCATAATTCATCAGCAAACAAAGACAATACAGTGCTTCCCACTTTGTGGAAACAGTTTATTGAAGGTATGACTGTTCTCCAGTGGACAAAGCAAGGTCCAAAAATCCATATTTTGGCAAGGCTGGTGTGGAAGGGCTTGACTGAGCCGCACAGAGTTCTGATCTCAATCCCACTGAACCCCTTTGGGATGAACTGGAATGCCGACAGTGCCAGGCCTCTTCTCACCCAACCTCCCTAATGCTCATGTGGCTGAATGGGCTCAAAATCCAGTGAAAAGCTTTTCCAGGAGGGTGGGGCACGTTACAGTGCGATGGGGGAACCAGCTCCATATCACTGGCCATAGCTTTGGAGTCGGATGATCGATAAGCACATACAGGTGTGATGGTTTGGTGTCCAAATACTTCCAACTAGGTAATGCTATTATTATTAAATTTCATCACAGCCTGCATCAAATCTGCTCCAGTATTGAGTTGAACTTAATCCTCAACCTAAAGCAGTGGATGCTCTATATGTTCCCAAACCTCCAATCCAAAGCAGCTTGGAACTTGGTGAGTGCCACCATTATCTCTGGGCTCTTCTCACATCTACAGCGACAGTCCTTGTAAACATTTAAAATCACTAACCTTTACCTGAGCCTAAAATAGTTACATGTTTTTAGGCATCTCAGTGAAGGTCCTAAAATATGGGCTGTTTTACGGATTTACTGTTTCTGCTGCATTTTTTTTCCTTCTAGAGCTTCAAAGTCCTTTTCTTTAGAGAAATTGCCAAAATTGGACATTTTTAAAAAAATAAGAAACACAAAAATAATATATGGTGTTTCACAAGTCTTAGAAAAGGTTCTGAGAATGAAAGGAGTCTTACCTTGTCATATCGAAGTGCCTGAACAATTTGAGGTATGTAGAATAAAATGGCATCCTGACAGAAATGGCAAGAATACAAGCGTTAGCAGAGGAAGGAAATTCAATGTTTATCAAAAAGACAAAAACTACGGCTGTAAAGGCCGCGTATGTCTACTGGGTAAAGCCAAGCGTTCAAGCCTAAATTGGGCCATTAGGAAGAGCAGACACTAAGCTCATCTTTCCAAGTATTTTATACTGAAAAGGTGTTTATGATTAATATAACACCAGAATAGCTCCACATACAGCATTCAGGAACAATATAAGGTTACATAAGAATAAAACAAAAGAAAAAACAGAAGAGCTGCTGCTGTTTCTTAGGGAGAGAGTCTTACAGGGGGGAAGGACCGGAGCACTTTGACGCCGTACTGTGCCGTGAGCGGATGTGGGGGGTACATGCTGGAGAAGTAGGAGAGCCCTGTGGGGGGGTCGGCCGGTGCCCAGCACAGGATGTGGCTGAGTTCAGGGGAGTCGGCGTCGATGGTGTGCCACGTTACCAGGAACTGTACACAGACACAGGTGACACATGGTTTCTGGACATAACACAGCTGGGGCACCACTGTCAAAGCATCAAAGACCTCATATTACACCTCCCGTTAAAGAGCACAAAACAATACTGATGGTCAATACTGTGAACATGGCCTTCGGGAAGCAGAAAGCTGCAGCAGTCCCAGACGACAGGGTTCTGACGCACCGCACATCAGACAGACATCCGACCAAAACAGAGCTTGCATGCAATGAGACCCACTCTAGAGCTCCATCGGGAGGCGCTGCGGCTCCTCTGCGTCTACGACCTGACACAAACAGCTGGGCCAACAGCAAACTAACGTCCCTCAGACGGCAACGAGAGACAGGCGGGGACTCATTAGTGAGCACAAGCCAGGCAGAAGTAAGAGCAAAAGACTGAATGCCAGTCGGGACTAGAGAGACAAATAGTGCTAAGCCTGGCAAAATAGCTGCCGAGAGACAAAAACATCCCTGACTACTGCCAACTACTTCAAGGGTGTTACCATCCAAATACTTGAGGGGCCCCTGTTCTGCAGGTTCACGTAAGCGATTACTGATCCAGCGATTAAGCTAAACATACCAATTTATTCAGTCTTGATAACGGATCTCACCTTGACTGCTTCTGGCACATCACTGACTGCACCGGGGTCCAAGCGCACCAGACGGGTAACTTCTGCAACGATGGCTTCTGTGTTTTTAAACCTACAAAAGGAAGGCAGAGGAGGATGCCACTACTGTGGTCGTGTGCAAAGAGGTGTTTTGGTAACCGGCAACATTCAGAGTGGAAAACACATGACCACACACTCTAGCAGTATTAATAAGATAGTTAACACTTTACTTGACAGGGCACAAATAATGTGTTATTACGCAAATACTTATGTATTAACAACAAACCAAGTTTAAGTTACATATTGATCTCATATTCGTTCATCATTAATGAATCGTGATACATCTAACAAGCCCTTGATCTCCTCCACCATCTGCTCCAACAGCTGCCCTATGTCAGCTGGGACAAAGCGACCACAGTCACTCCAGCTAACACACCAAAGGGCCTCATCCATACATTTCAAAACATCACAAAGTTCATTTTGCTCAATCTCAGATCCTGTTGAGAACTGAAGCTGAGCTCCAACTGGGTAAACACAGCAGGAATCACAGCAGGTTCACCTAGACAAACTAAGCTTAACCAACGTACTGTACTAATCTCATATTCATTCATCATTCTAGACGCATTATTTACCTCAGGCAATTACTATATTTGTTACTATATCTGTTAATTCTGTAAACCTTTGTGAACTACTGAAGGCACTACCACAAGAGGCTCCTACTTAAACTCAAAGCAACAGGTATTTTAGAAACTGTAGCGACCTGGATTGATAACTGGTTAACAGATAGGAAGCAGCGAGTAGTTATAAG
>JAODKE010000043.1:35091999-35113234 GCA_026779605.1 Mormyrus hasselquistii
GACGCACAGCCAACCACCACGCGCTGCCCTCAGGCGGGGGGCGCGGCGCTTCTGGTCTTTGGGGGCGCGCGGGGCGGAGGCAGGAGGGGAGAGGGGGGGGGGGGGGGGGGGGAGAAAGGGGACAGCAAATAAACATGCAGTAAAGGACCCCCCCTGTGCTGGATGAGCCCAGAGTCGGCTGCTCTCTCAGTACGTTTACTTGAACAGCTAAATGGCGCTACGGTTACAGCTCAGCTACGCCATTTAATCGGGCTACTGTCCATGTCCCAGTATACAGGCACAGGAAGGGAATCGATTTATTATTTATTTATTATTAACAGAGGTATGTGCGACTCCGCAACTATAGGTGGCGATTGGCTCCGTCAAGCTTATGGCTCCAGTGATCTGGATGGAAGAAGATACAAGATCAGGATAGCATAGCAAAATATGAAGTATTCGATTTAGTGCGATTTCAGTCTGGCTAACAACTATAAACTAAGAATTTTCTTAGTTTGCATGTAAATGTACTGACTGACTAAACCTGGGTGATATGGGCTTCCATCCCTAAGCAGGACCCACACCACCAATGGAGTGGAAGCAGAGTGGGCTGAGTGCTTTGAGAACAGCAAACCAGCTGTCCTTGGAGCTGGCAAGGAGCACCGCGCACTAAACGTCAAGAGAAGCCAAGACGAGGAGAGGAGTGGAGATGAGCTCCATCGACACGGGAGGTGAGAAGAGACTCACCTCGATCCAGATGGAATGCGGAATGACCTCGGGGGGGCACGGCATGGGCTGGCTCTCCTCGGACGCGGCCAGGGGGTCGGCCTCCAGCCGGGCCTCGGAGAAGAGCCCCATCTTCAGTTCCACCGTCATGTGCCAGGCTCCAGCCATCTCGCGCATGAACTGCAGCGACGGTGCCATGATAAGCCAACACGTGCTAAGCCGGCTAGCATGACTGAAGCCCCTCGATACTTTGCAGAGCCACTCAGTACAATTAACCAGGTTCATTTATGATGGGTGTACCTGTTACATCATCTGCCAGGGCCAAAGACCAGATCCAATACTAAAAACAGGAGTATGGAGGACGGTAAAAATCCCTGGATGTTGGTCTTGCCCTATCCCAGATATCAAGGATACATTGGTTGCACCCTTGGCAAATGACAAGTTCATTCTTTGGAGGTAAGTAGCAAGGTCGCTACTGCCAAGACCACAAGCATGATCAATGCGTTCTTCGCATTGAGAAACACTCAGTGTGTAATGACACACCAAGACACACCAAGGGTTAAAGGTTAAAATAAGGCCTCTGTCCTCTTTGAACTGAAAAGATGAATTTTGGAATGGCTATTTTATCATGATGGGAAGCATTTCTAACATTACTACGAATTGCAGAGCATAACCTGAACTACACTCAGTGTCCAAATCGTGTATGTCAGCGTGGCGTGTTATTTTGCATGCGGTGACGTCGCCGCAGGTTACGCACCGGCACTTCAACACCGTTCTTGGCCGCCAGCAGCCACTCCCAGCAGGCGATGGCGGCCTCCATGCCGTGCTCAGTGAACATCTTGAGGGGCGCCCAGCATAGGTGGTGCAGGAGCTGGGGGTCGCAGTCTGCTGGAAAAGGGATATAGGCAGGGTGTCTATGCACACGCAAACACACGCAAACACACGCAAACACACGCAAACACACGCAAACACACGCACGCACGTAATCATATCTGTGTGAGGACCACTCATTTATTTCTATGGGGAAAAATGCTAATGCTAATTATGACAACCTTAACCCCCACCCAGCTCTAACCATAAGCAACCAAACAAAATTGCATTGTTAGTTTTTTGATTGTGGTCACAGATTTCCCTTTTCTGGTCCCCACAAGGTAAAAAAACAGGTACTCTTCATTTGGTCCCCACAAGGTAAGGTGGATCTCTCACACACACACTCTCTCTCTCACACACACACACAGTCAATGCGACCTTAGCCTTTTAACGCCTTGCCTTTGGAGCTGATGAGCAGGGCTGTGAGCTTGAACATGGCCTGAGCAAATCCCTCGGGCATCCTAGCTTCCAGCGCCTCCTCCATCTGACCAATCATCAGCTTGTTGAGGTCGGCGATGCTGCTCTGTGTGGCCTCAGAGAATTGCAGCATACCTGCCACCTGTTAAGCAGACACACGGCCCTTCAGCGCAGATCTCATGTGAGCAAGACATAACTCAAAGTCATCTAGATATACATTCACACACACACACACACAGCTTCCATACCTCTCCAGTGTAGCGATTGCGCAGGTTGAGGGAGGCCATGAAGTTGGAATAGTCCTTCTTGACGCAGGCAGGCCTCTCTGTCAGCTGCGTGGTCTGAAAAGCAAGCACCAGGGTCATTCCAGCAGGATCGGCACCAAGCCCATGAGTCAGGAGGCTCAACTCACAGCACACCACACGCCTGCCATGACTCTGCAAGCCTCGTAACTTCATTTTCCAAGGAGAAGGTGGAGAAAATCCAACGCAAAATACTTTTACCAAAACAGCATAGTAACAGCTTTTGTGCTTATTTGAGGCAGTGACAAATCCACACTGATTAAAGGATAATTCCACCTCTGAAACTATTTCACACTTGTACCTACTTACGTTAAAAATGAGAAACAATCTCCAGCGGGCATGTTTATTCCATAAATAACAAGACAGACACTGACATTGTTTCCTTGGGGTGATTCTCAGCAGAACGCAGGCAGTCTGGCTGTACACTGCACAGTGCACTGTCGCAGTTTACAGTGGAACAGGCTGCTTATCTGCTTTTCACACACTCAAGGGAAACAGCAGTGAAGGCATCCAGAGAATCACCCTATTTTAACAAAATGTTACACCCAAAACAAACAGCATGTTTGATCCTTAGATCAGGAACAACAGTGAACGGAAAGAAGAATGAAACAGGCCTCTTTGGCTCTGAATGTCGCATGAATATATAGAGCACCCTCTAGAGGAAATCAACTCATTTGCAGGTGGAATTTTCCTTTAAATACAACATTAAGCTACCTTACAGTTAAGCAGCATAACATCCAGCACTGTGCTTTGCGGCTCAAGACTCCATATCTCCATATCTGAGTGCTGGTGAAGTGATGAGACGTGTTACAGGCCCCCCACCTCCAGTTCCCCAGCCCTCGCCATCACACGTGTGGGAGTGACAGTGACTGGTGACATGTGACAGTGATGTGTACACAGAGCCCTGACAGACAGATCCGGACACTGGCAGAACCGGGACAGGTCTCCACAGAGGCCAGAGACGGACGGACACATGCACTTAAGAAACCAGTGGGGGGCGCCGCAGTAGACCAACCTGAGGGAAGGCGGCCTACCATGGGGGGAAGCGAAGGGGAGAGAGGCGCAGCATGGAGGCGACAGGAGCACGGAAACAATGTG
Organism: Mormyrus hasselquistii; assembly: GCA_026779605.1. Taxonomy (NCBI): domain Eukaryota; kingdom Metazoa; phylum Chordata; class Actinopteri; order Osteoglossiformes; family Mormyridae; genus Mormyrus; species Mormyrus hasselquistii. The sequence continues at coordinate 35,095,389 of JAODKE010000043.1, forward strand.
AGGTGGGGGGGGGGTCATGAGACATAAAACAGGATGCAACGGTCAGAGCAATAACCACACATGGCATGCAGACACACAGAGATACAATCCAACAGAGAGACGCACACGAGGCGCGAGACACCCGGAGGCCCCCGAAAGCTGACAGCCGTTAAAAAGAAGAAAGAAAAAAAAAAACGAATCTCACCCTGTATATATCGACTTTCTGCGGTGCAGCGAAATATTTTCAAACGAGATACAGGACAATACCATTTATATCGATATACTTTCCTGCATGCTAAAATCAGGGTGGTTAATGTAATAATGAATTCTTATTATTTCTCTGATTGGGTTAATGAGATTTTGATACTCTGATGGAAGCAAAGAGCAAAAATATAAATAAATAAATAAATAAATAAAAAAACATTCCATTCGCATCTCACGGGTGTCTCACGGTGAGGAAATATTGCCACATTGTTCATTTTGTTGTTAAAAATTGACAGACGGCTCAGAGGATAAAAATATCAGAATTTGCGATTTGTTTTATTTTATTGAAGGCTGATATGATAAAATGAATATTTGTCCTGTTATAAAGTGCACTTTCAATGGTTGCCCGGCTTCTGATTTTAGAGCCATTTGCCAAATAGATTTTAGATTTATATAGTTTTCTTGTTCCTAAACATTCACCTTATGCTTTGAGAACAATTTCTTAAACTGAGGGAAAAAGAGAGTCTGTTGGTGGACATAGTGCAGTGAAACGTTTTTATGTCGTAGCTGCTTTATTTCACCAAACACTGCAGCACTGATATAGGCATAATTTATTTTTGCCTTTGAGACTTCTAGTATAGACTTCTGTCTATAGTGAATAGATATACAATTTGCAAACAAGGAAGTGAAACCGTATTTCCACTTCATTTTGACCATACTCTGCTTTAATAACTGACTTACAACTGAACATGAAGCCCCCACCTCATAGAAAGTACCAAGATACATACAGTAAGATACAGCTCTTGGTCCCTATACTACTCCCCGGTTCCAAAGTTAGGGAGCACAAGTAAAAAAAAAAGTCCTTCCTCAAACATAAACCACACCACCATTTTCTGGAAGAATCTATTATGACTCACAACTAATGATTCTGTTAACACGGGAACTCAAATATCTTAGATTTAATATTCTTTACTAAAGCCATGCAGTTTTTTCACAGGCTATGCACAACCCAAAAGTTGCACGAATTTCACTATTGTTATTTCAGTAATGATTCAAAACTGATTTTGGTTTCCTTGTTAGTCTGGGATAATTGGCATCATTGCCAACACTGTAACCACCTAAAGGGATCTGGAAGAGCATTTTCTGTATCTAATTCTATTCGCTTACCTTAATCTGCTGTCCAACAGCTTCAGCCATCTACCATCAAAAGGAAACCATCAACACACTGCAGAAAATCATCCTGACGGCCCCGTGAGTTTTCAGTACTTACCCAACTGTGAATCATCATCCAGGAGATGATAGATAACGGGTCACTTTACAGTGACTTAGAGACAAAGAGGGGCTGGAGAAAGCATCTTTAATTTTTAAAAAATATCTTGATTTCTTTCTCAACAACCAACTTTACTCGTCTACCTTATATTAAAAAAATGATCAAATCATCAATCACACGAAACAGAATGTTTAGAATAAGGCAATATTTGAAAAGGAATACTTAATGACCATTTGCTCACCAAGAAGTACCAAAAACATCTATGGGATATCTACCTCAAATATTATCAATATATAAAATTGATTATACAGTACCAGTGTGATAACAGTGATACTGGTTTTAATTCTGATATGAAAGGTAAGTGAAGAGAATCAGGAATTGAAATGAAAAGATGCGACTGTCCAACTGGGAATGTTTCTCTGCATGGAACTGCAGGATTTTAGCATTATAACAATGTGCTGTGATGTTCAGAAGCATCCACAGAAGACCACTGTTTACAATAAAACTACTGAGGTTTTCACTGGCATTAAAACGTCACTGCATTCATTTCAACATTATTAATGGTAAATTATTGTACCACTCTATATGGAAACTACAAAACCAGTTTCAAAAACTGCATAGACTACACAATAGTATTTTATTTATCCCCAAGCAGGGCTGGACTGGGATTTCCAGCTGGATTTTGGGATACTCCAGGATATATATTTTTTTTATTTGGGGTGGGGGACTGTCCCTGTGGGTGGACTTCACACATCCCACCATGGTCTTCATGAGACACACAGACATCAATGCAGGTGAGAGAGCATGTTTTGGAGTCACAGGGCAAGGTCAGCCTGCATACACACAGAGCACAGGGGGTTAAGAGACTTGCCCAGGGGGCTTGAACAGAACTGGTGACCTTCTGAAGAAAGACGCCAAGGCGTAACCCACACAGCGATACCCAGCCCATGCTGCGATTCACAATGAATGTTTATGTTATAAATAACTGAGCCACTGAGATGTCAGCCCAGTGAAATCAGATCGATATTCGGTCTCCTACCACGGCGGCGCTGCCATGAACACCACCCTCAGCCTTCCAGAAACATCCATCTTCTAAAATGCCCTGCATCTTTCACTCAACACAACAGACCTAATGAGACTCCTGCATCCCCTTTCAATCGGCATCACAGAATTCGCCCTGAGCACAGCAGGTTCACAGCCAGCTGAGCGCTTTGCTGCTCTGGGCCCCGATCAAAGTGTCAGCTGGAGCAGTTCATGCCCATTTTAATCTACAACAGGACTTTGAATCATAACCACCCTCTTCAACTGTACAAAGGGAGACATGGAACGACACTAAACCCCCAGCATGACGCAGCAGTGTGACTTACATGTTGTGTATGTAACTATCAGCAGGAGGACATGCAGCGACACTGCATTGCCAATGTGACATACCAGAGCAGGCCATCGCCCCGCCCCCATCCCCCCCAGCCCAGCCGGCACTCACCCCTAGCGTGGTGCTCTGCCTGTTGTAGCCAGCAAAATGCAGGATGCTCTCGGTGGCCATGGCCAGACCTGTGTGCTGGGACAGGCCTGAAACCCAGTTCTGGTGCTTGTTCAGGTACTCCTACAAGATGCAGCAGCTTGTTGTGACATTTAAAAAAGATGAATAACACTCCCAACCACCCATACGGGCATCTTATAAGTGCTTAGCAGCACACAGACCGTCAAAGGAGGAGGAATGTAAAGCACAGGAGGCGAGTACACTGACTGTAGCAAAGTGGGGCGAAATAAAACACTCAAAGATTCAGATTCACCTTCTTTCTCTGTCCATGAAATATCTGCTATTTTCATTTAAAAAAAAAAAAAAAAATGTATCTGACATTTCAAACTACACCTTGCAGTTTTCCATTCGAAACCAACGATGCAGTTATCTACTAAAATGCGAATGACTATAAAAGGTGCATTCTTCAGGTAAAACATTGCTCAATTTCACCCTCATCTTTCTCACAGAAGCCTGCAAAAATTCACTAAAACTACCCATCAAATTATGCTTGAAAAAAAAAAAAAAAAAAATGCTTCAAATGATCAAAATCCCACAATCAACAGAGGAAATCACAACCACCGCCATAGCAATTAAAGAGTCTCTACTCATCGGGTCAGGGTATACCCCAACAGCCATCCCTCAAAACCCGTACAAAATAATAATTAATAATAGAAATAAAATAATAAGAGCAATAATTACTCTTTCTTTGGGATCAAAATAAAACATGCTGATTTTTTTAAAATGTAACCTGGAGCAATTTGCTGGTACCTACCCACAGGAAATTTTAAAACAAGACATTAAGTTTAAGCTCTGGTTACTCCTTCAGGAGACACAGACACAGTCCTATGATCCTATAGTGCTTTACCACTGAACCAGAAATAATGGGATGAACTATGAAACCACTTGTGTGTAAAAGGTAATCTTTCTAATTACATTCATTTCTTTTTCTAAGAAAAAAACACAAACTGGCAGGCTTGCTGATGCAAGGTTGAACAGAACATGCCTGCTGCCTTAAGATCTGAGTGGAGTGTGGACCTACCTGGAGGTGGGATTTGGTGACAGAGGAGGCCCACTTCATGGCCTCTTTCAGGATCTCACCGCAGCGGGCGGCAAAGTCCTTCACGATGCTCTAGAGGGGGAGCCACAGACACCGTCAGAGTTCTAGGTGCAGCCATAGGTCCTCAAATGCGAATCCAGGCTGCAGTACTGCTCCCTGAAGTGTCTGATAGGAAGCAACTCAATCGGATGATTAAAAACCAAAATGCACGGTCACAAGCAATCCAAACAGTTACAGCGGGAGGTAGTTAAAAAAAAAAAAAAAAAGACGACATGTAGCCAGTTCAAATCCCAGAAAAGATCCGGCTGTTACCCACCAGCCTCAGGAAGAGGCAGACAGTAAGTGGCAGAATCGGAACCGGCCTGCAGCAGGCATTACCTCCCTCGCTTCATACGTGTCTGGCACCGTGATCCGGTAGGGGGTGTCCGGGATGTCGTAGTAAGGCTGGTCCTTGTGGATATCCTGGTCATGGGGAGGGAAAAAAGCAGGAACTCCTGCTTATGGCTGGCATATATAGTAGGGGACCTCTTTAAAGCTAAAGTACAATTAAGATCTAGTGCAAGTCAGTTAAGTAGCTAATCAACTTCATAAACTGATAAAACCAACTAATGCCTATGCAAAGATCTGGATGTACATTAATTGTTCAGCATAGTCTGATGAGCAAGGGTAACTGGTTATTTTATAAGGAACAATTATCGGTATACATTACAATTAAAAGTGTAAACTGCCTATGTCACATTTATTTAAAGTATGTAGAAGATCGCAGGGAAAGAATTTTAATCCTATATATATATATATATAGCAATATATCAGCACAAGCAGTTAGTGAAAACGGATGGATGGATTAAAATCCAGCAAAATTTTGGAACTCAAATGTCTCTTGACCAACTCGGACAATGAAATAGTCTGTCAGTTTTTTTCCCGACTTCTTGGAACTTCTAAAACTTGTATGAGTTCAACTATCAATTCGGGCCACGAAAGGGTTGGTCAAAAAAAAATTTAAAAAAATTAAACCACAACTTGACTGAAAACTCGGAATACAACAAAACAGACCTGCTAAAACTGATACAGATGGAGACACGTCCCTGATGGGCTTACACAAAGACCAGTGCACCTACTGGGATGCTGATGCCTATGAATCTTGGTCTCATGGTCTGACGTGCAAATGCTGTGAGCAGTGAACAGCAACCCAGAGAGGAAAGTGGTGAGAGTAACTGTAGAACTTAAAATGGAAAATATACGGAGACCTGAAGGTGGTGAATGTGTGTCAGCTCCCGCTTTGGAGTGTGGGACTGTCAGTTATTTAATGTTTATTGCTTTTGCAAGTGTGATTTTTCATGTGTGTATTAGTTAAATAATGGTTGCTATTTTATCGTTAGTTAGGCAGATAGAGAAATAGGCAATGATTTGGGGGTCTGGAATGTATTAAATTCATTTACATTATTCCTTATGAGGAAATTCTTGGAGCTCAACCAAATCACAACCCAACCAGCCTTCTGGAACAAGTTAAGTTCTTGTTTCAAGGTACCACCATATATGCATTAAGAGTAATACTTATAATAAATTGACAAAATGACAATGAAACATTAGGATGATTTCAGGGAGTTAGAACATGAGCCCTCGGGACGTCACACGGCACGTACAGCGCTGAGGGACAGCGACAGGGTCTGTAGGATGTCCAGCATGGTCCTCAATACTCGGCCGCTCCACAGCAGATGAGGGAATCTGGGAAGGGGGCAGCAACCTTTACTCACATACAAACACAGCAGCGCCGGTACTCGCAACTCCACGGCCCGGCTCACACCGAACACAAAATTGTGAGGCGCGCGGGTTCACACATTCAAAGGAGCACGCTTACGTCTCAGCCAGGCCAGACAGGTACTTGTCAGCCACCCTACGGATTCTCTTGTGGGTGTGGTTGAAGTTAACCAGCAGGAACTGGGCATGGCGCTCCAGCTCCTCTTCGTGCTCTTTGGTCTTTTGCTGCGGGACAGAAGTGAAGGACAAAGACGGTCACAAAGGGAGGAAGGTCAATCACATTCTCTTACGGTCACCGTCTGGGCAATCTGAGTCTACCTTGTCCGCCATCATTTGAAGAAAGACTTCGAAGACCTTGTCCCCCACAGCTATGACACACTGCATCATTCCTGGGGACCAAAAACAGCCGTAGGTACGGACACTGGGCTTACGGCATTTCGACATACGGCTCTCTACGTTTCAAGCATATTTAGTATCTATTTTACCAAGCATTTATAATCGTGATTAACTTATAAGGCGGACTGGGGTGAGCAGAAGACCTGAAAGGCAAAGAGCCCCGTTGGCGAGGAGCTCCTCTAAAGGCTTAACATTTAGTTTGCATGCAGCTCCAGGCTGCGCTGGGCCCTACCTGACTTGTCCTTCTGGATGGCTTTATCCTCAAAGTAGCGGAACATCACCTGGAAGCGATCGTGATCCATGGAGCGCAGCACCCTGGCAACAGCCAATGAGAAACCAGCAATGCACTGATACACAAGAACTCACAACCTGGCAGGCAGTACCTTTAATACAAAGAATGGATTGAGCATCAAGTTACAATATATGCTATGATTTGTTTGAATTAGTATTTTTTAAATGATTTAAATCACCCGAATCCTGATAGTTTCCTTAAATACACACTATCACACACAATGTGCATTTTTAGAGATACAGATTCACCTGAACTGCATGCTTTTGTACTGAAGGAATGAACAGGAAGACGTGCGGGAAACATGCCCAGACCACGATCAGACTGCAGTAACCCGGTCACACACAGAGTGTGGGGCGGGGCAAGAATTATAGTCATGACCCAAGCGGTGTGAGGACATGGTGCAACCCGCCGGGCCACTGCACTAGCAATAGGGGATTGTGAAAAAGCGAAAGCACTCGGCCGCAGGGTCCTGAGCAGACCCATACCTCATGTACTCCAGCCGGTAGACCGACAGCAGGTAAGTGGACATGGCAAAGTCCAGCTTGTTGATAAGTGCGCCCACCTCGGGCGGCGGGTCTAGCAAGTTGATGATGGTGCTCCGAAGCTCGTTCAGCTCCCCCTGAAGGAGACACACACTAAAACCAACGCACATCCCTAAGCTGGGATGTGACAGGCCTCCACTGCAAGGCAACCATCTTGCTTCGGCATCACATCACGCATCAATGAACAGTGATAACTACTGACATACACAAGAAATTTACAGACGAGGGGAGGCCATTCAACCAATCAAGCTCGTTTGTGGAGAACTTAACTAAAAGCTCAGAGTTGTTAAAATCTTATCTAGCTTTGATTTAAAGGAACCCAGGGTTTTAGCTTCCGCTACACTAACAGGAAGACTGTTCCATTCTCTAACTACACGCTGTGTAAGGAAGTGCTTCCTCAAATTTGTTTTAAAATGTCCTCCCACTAATTTAAACCTATGGCCACGAGTTCTGGTATTTAAACTAATATTGAAATAACTATTTGACTGAACAGCATCCAGACTTGTTAGAATCTTATATACCTGGATCATGTCCCCCCTTAGTCTCCTTTGCTCGAGGCTAAACAGATTCAGTTCAGCAAACCTCTCCTCATCAGACATTCCTCTAAGTCCAGGAATCATTCTCGTAGCCCTCCGTTGCACCTTTTCTAAGGCTGGAGTGATTTCTGAATATGAAATGTTTCCCCTGTGCATTCTGAGGATGAGCTTTGGCCGGCGACGGGGTATTACCGCGGTGACGGTGTCGTTCTTGAGCGCCGAGTTGTACTGCAGCTCAGAGCGTAGTGGCTCTCCACTGGGGAAGGTCAACAGGGGGGACTTGGTGGCGATCTCGCAGACGCCCTCGTGCCACTCCTCAGGCCACAGCCCTGCAGACAGACACGGGGATCCCTCATAGAGAAGCACGTCTGCGACTCACCCCGACGACGAGCCAGTGGCGCACGGCCTACCTGAGCCCTCCACAGCAAAGCCCATCACCACGGAGTACAGCCAAAAGTCCCGGAAGAGCTTCTGCAGCCGGGGCCGGGCTTCTTTGATGGGCGGCAGGCGCCGGGTCAGCTGACGGGGTGACAGCCAATAATACAGCACAGAGTAAGACTCCAAGGGATCCAATAAGGGCTAGTTTAGCTAATGTGTAAAAGTACAACGCAGATTTACCTGTTCTAATTTAATGTTCACTTCACTTTATTATTCAGAGAAAAGCAAAACAATTGCAAGGATGATTACAGGTATAAAATGATTAGCGATCGATTGACATGTTCTAAGCACTAAGAGTCATGGGATCAAAGGTTGAAATGTGAAGCTGTTCTATACTGTACTCTAATCCCTGCTGCCATTTACTCCTGTAGAATTATCAGTTCACATTCCCACTGCTCATTCCACTGCACATATTGATTTGACATGTTTATTTCAACTCCACAACAAATGCAAATAAAACAGCAGCAGGAGCAAAGGGTCAGAGAGCAAAGGGTGGGGGTTTTAAGGCATGCAGAGCAGGGGCCAAGGAACAGGCAGAGCTGCACATCCAAACATCTGCTGCTCCCGGCGATTAAGACGCCGCTATTAAACCATCAGCTGTGAGCATGAAGCAGACAGGGCCGCTGAGGCCACAGTCTTCCAGCGCCGAGTCTATTTTGCGTTTCCTGTCAGCTTCAGGCGGGCAGGAATGTGATCAGTCTCAGCCAGGGGGCCAGGCAGAATAGGAACAAAATACCGAGAGGAAGCACAGTAATTACAGTACAGCACAAGACAGATCTCTTTACTAGAAGACAGGCTGACAACAGACAAGGTAAAACTATCTAGAAATTGAATAACCACTTTTTAAATAAAGCTCACTCAAAACTGCAGTGTCTGCCGTGGGATTTGGTGAATTTGAGACAGATAATGTGGGGTGTGCAGGAGAATCAGGCTTCCAGTAAGTCGAGGTAATGGTTAAAGGTTTCCAACTGACACAGCACTTCGAAGTATTTGAACTGGATGGGTGTTTGCATTGGGAAATGCATCAAAGTTCACTCTACGCTGCTGGATTTTGCCTTGGGGTGGAAAACAGACACAGCACAACAGCTGTCATCAGTGCAGAGGTAAGCCTCGATGCAGCTTCGAACATCTCCCACACTGGTTTCCAGAGGTACAGGCTAACAGACGGAGCCGACTTTTTCCCATACGTGCAAGGTAGAGAACTAACAAAGTAAAATGGATGCAAAAGGGAAAATTTATACTGACCTCCATTATTCCAATAACAATTTGAGGGTAATCAGCAAAAATCGAACTGGCTTTTGCACTAAAACAAATTGCTGTTGTCAAGTAAAAATTATTGCATTGAGTACTATTGTATATTTTATACTAAATGTAATTTGTTTAATATTTAATATTTAAAATGATAAAAGCCACCTATGCTGAAAACGAATTTGCCATATGGGAGCAACATCAGCAGGTATTTCTGATGGTACAGCTGGATGTTCGTATATGTCAAACTCAACCCCACTATGTGAAATGTCTTCATCAGTGGTCCCAGGATGTGGTTTCTCACGGTTGTGGCAGCATCATGCCTCCTGCTGTCCCCAAGTTACGCGGGGATCAAGGACATCAAGCTGCACTTTGACTTCATGGAGCAGAACCAGTCGCAGCCTGTGGATCCTCGGGGTCTCACTGAGGGCAAGGTGCTGGATGCAGAAGCCATCCAGCTGGATTATCATAAGGAGAACACCGTCACGAATGACCTAGCATTTGATGGGTTTGAGGATGAGGACTACTTAGACTTTGACAAAATCCTGGCAGAAGATGACTACAGCGAGGGTGACGAAATCGATGAGATCACCATCCCAGACACAGAGATCTCCAATGAGCCTTCTGACCCCAAGGTCCGTCGGGCCCGACTTTTGCATCTCTTTAACGGGAGGTCTCGCATTGAGCGGCTCAACATCGTAAACGCCCGCTTTGGCTTTAGCCTCTACCGGAGCTTGCGTAACCACGTCAACCAGACAGACAACATCCTGCTGGCCCCAGTGGGCATTTCCATAGCTATGGGCATGATGGACCTTGGCACAGGGCCTAACACCCATGAGCAACTCTCCAACACCCTCGGTTTTGCCGACTTTGTCAACGCCAGCGTGCACTATGAGGACATCACAGTCCACAAGCTCTTCCTTAAGCTCACCCATCGTCTCTTCCGGCGCAATTTCGGCTATGTGTTACGTTCTGTCAACGATCTCTATATCAAGAGGGATATAACCTTGGAAGAACCGTTCAGGAAGGATATGAAGACATATTATTTCGCTGAGCCACAAACGGTAGACTTCAAAGATCCAGCCTTCCTGGGAATGGCTAACCGGCGTATCCAGAAGCTGACCAAGGGCTTGATCAACATGCCCCTTAAGAGCGTGGATCCCAACATGGTGATGATGCTCCTGAACTACATCTATTTCAAAGGTATAAAACTCCCGATAACAGTCCACTCACCCAATAATGAGTAGCTTGTCGACTGAGCACAAGCAGCTAAGTAGCATGTGTTCTGCTAAAAAACCAAATCATTTTAAGCTATAGTTAACTTCTAAAGGTCAAAATTAAATAACATTCTATGGGTCACTTGCTGAACTGTAATGAATGAAATCACTTAAAATGACACATTTTCTGACAGGCAACTGGGAACAAAAATTCTCAAAGGATGCGACATACTACCGGAACTTCCACATCAACGAGAAGAAGTATGTGAGGGTCCCCATGATGCAGAACCGGGGCAACTACCAGGCAGCTGCTGATCACGAGCTGCAGTGTGATGTCCTGCAGATGCCGTACATTGGCAACATCAGCATGCTGGTAGCTCTACCACGCAAGATCAGTGGCATGCGCAATTTGGAGAAGGAAATCTCGCCATCCGTGATTAAAAGGTGGATGAGCAACATGACCAACCGGTACGTTGTTCAGCAGGCCACCTTCTCCATAAAGGTTCAAAGTACCACCTAAGATGTATAAACGCAGGCAGAGCCTTCCTTGTGTTTAACCCCTATTGCATAACTTTCTTCTCACCAGAACACGGGAAATTGTTTTTCCTAAATTTACTCTGGAGCAAAATTATGACCTGATTGAAAATCTCAGAGAGATGGGAGTCAAGGACCTATTTGGAGAGACAGGAGATTTTTCAAAGATGACATCTGAGAAAATTATGATCAACTGGGTAATAACTTTAAAACTTCCCAAGTGTGTTTTGTAAACAGCTCTAGTAATTTACATTTTATGTTTGCTGTATGAGAAAACTATTTTTCTTTGGAAGCTGACTTGTTTCAGCGAAATATTAACTTGCTCTATGAAAAGTTTCCAATGTAGCAGCTGATTAAAAGATTCCTTCCATCTCTGCAGTTCAAACACCAGGGAACAATCACCGTGAATGAAGAAGGCACACAAGCAGCATCAGTGACACACGTCGGCTTCATGCCTCTGTCCTCCCAAATCCGCTTTGTGGTGGACCGCCCATTCCTCTTCCTCATCTATGAGCATCGCACCAACTGCCTGCTCTTCATTGGTCGGGTGGTGGACCCCTCCAAGAACTAGCTGCAGAAATCTTCCTTCCAACCTCACCCTCCAGCCCCCTTAAGCACCATCACAGCCTGCTGGCAATCTTGCCTGAGAGTAAGGTGACAAGTTCCTCAATTCTCAAAGCTCCTCATTCTAGTAGCTAATAAAAGAGCCACAGTGCAAAATACTCTGGGAGCAGGAGTTCAACAATGACCTTGTCAATGTCATACAATTTTTACCAATGTAGAAAAAAGAAAGTATCGTGCAGGACAAATGTGTTAATTCAGTTACTTTATGTCTATAAATAGCTGCATTTGTTCTGCATGTTGTATAAGCAGATTTAAGGTTTTTAATATTAACTGTATATATAAAATAGAATTATAAATCTTTAAAACTAAATGTTTTGTGAAATGCATATATATATCCCAGCAATAAACAATAGCCATTACAGGAATTCTCTCATCTTTAGAAACATTAACAAGAGCTGCCTGAAAAGTTGACACTAGCATGGCATTATTGACTAACTTCTATATTGACTGTCCAGACAGTCCACATCGTATGAAGGCTGAGTAAATATTTGTTACAACAGTTAAAAAGTAACCAATAGCACAAAGTTAACTGATTTTAAAAGCTTCATAAACTTTATAAAGAGACTGATGGAGGTTTTTTTTGGTTATACACTGGACTTAAATTCATATTTCAATAGTACTTTTCTTAACACTTTGTCTAATATTCACACAACCCAACATTATGACCAATATTAATAGCATGCGATGAAAAAAACTCACAAATGCTCACAAATCTTGCATTAAATTACAACCTTAAATAAAAATGCAATGTTATACTGAAATTAGAGGCTCCATGTAAGCAGCAGATCAGACCATAGCTCACAGACTCGTCTAATAAAGGGCAGCACAGGCCTCAGCTAGGAGTCTCACAGAAGCATTGGGTGAGCCAGAGCCGTAAGCAGCACTGCTATCAGCCAGAAACACAGCAACACGGTGGTCTTACCACAGCTATTACAGGAATGAGCACACCCAGATTCCCAGCACTGCTGGACGCCTGGAAGAAAAGCAGTGAAAGGACCAGTAAGATTCATGTAATTAGCCTACATTGCCCAATAAGGATGGACCAAAATAGTAACTATTCAACGATTTGCATGTATACAGGTTGGCAGAATTCTTACAGGGCTTTAATGAAGACAAGAAACAAATCATGTTATCCATCACAGCCTTTCAACATCAAAGGCTGATAAAGATTAAACACACATACAAACCAATGCTTGGTTAATATTACATAATTTTACTTAAAGGGGATGGGATTAAAGACATCCCAGTAAGTCTCAAGCTTTTATTCATTAAACTGCCATTCATTGGAGAAAACTGGTACAGTATCATGTCAATATTCTGTGCCCACATCACACACCATGTGAGTAATGTCACGGCACCTGACTGGGGGCCCACCTTGAGCGCGGGGCCCTTGTCGCTGGCCCGCTCGCTGGCCCTCTTGCCCTCGAGGCCTAACTGCACAAACAGCTCCAGCAGGTTTACCAGGAGCTCGTCCACCATCTGCTCCCCTTGAAGGTTGGCAGCGATGTTGGCCAGGGCGTTGATCACGGCCAGAGAGCAGTGCCTGCTCAGACATCAACACAAAAAGCAAAAAGCACACGCAGGGTCCCTTAACAGAAGCTGCATTGCTGACTGGTCAAACTCACACTCTTCTGCTCCAGCACATTGTCAAGGTCAGGATATCTTTATTGTCATTTTCAGCTATATGCTGCATGGGTCATACGTAGTGATACAATTTTCATCTCATTGCTTGTAGCACAAAGAAACAATAAATAAGATAAATACGCAAGACATTTAAACATGAGAAAAATTCACTGTTTTAGGTCCGAACATATGAAACCAAAGCATTAAACACAATCAGATTCATTACTTTTATGAATTTATTTTAAAACATCGTGTGAACCATAATAAAACCGACAATATTTCATGATGCTGCTGTTCTAAAGTCAAAACGTCAAAGTCCTAAAGGGTGGTTGTGAAGCATTACCTGTATCCGTGGTCCTTATAGTCCTTGGTGGCAGAGTAGACCACGGAGCTGGCCTTCACACTTATCTGCTGGAACAGATTCCACACCTCTTGGTAGATGTATTGCTGAGGGGATTAAAATGAACAACTAATAAATATCAGTTTACCCGAGTTTCCCCATAAGGTTTACATAGTATTTAAATTTTCAAAAATGTTTTCAAGAACAAAGAGCAGAAAATGTAAGGTCATTTCGCCACAATTATAAGCAGACGTTAAATCTAGATGCTAAATTTGATAAAATGAGCATTTGCATGACGATCCAGTAGGGGGCAGTATATATCAGACAGACTGTAGGCCTCCAGTGAGCATGTCGATGTATATAAATGTACATGGGGAATGAACCCACATTGCCGGTGATGACCATGCAGCCCAACTGATCCACTATAAGCACATCCAGCTGTGATGGAGGCTGGCAGAACTTCTGCTGCAGGATCTGCAGGATGGGCTCCATCACACGAGGCGTTTCCCGTAGCGCCACGGCAATGTGGCCCAGAGCCCGGATAGTGTGGTCCGGGATCAGGTGGGCCTCCCTGCGAACGATCATCATCAGGATCACCATTAACATCTGAACCAGAAGCTGATAGATGGACGGGGTTGTGGGTCACGCTCACTTGTCATTCTCCTGGGATATGTAGAGGCGATTGGACAGGCCCGCCAAGAAGGCCTCCACCGTGACCGGGTCTGCGGTAAGCCCCGCCTTCAGACCCCTGGGGAAGGAAACGGTAACTTCAACAAGAGAAAGACCAACGCAGAAGCAGCATAACAGAGCAGACAGGCCTAAGTGACGTCTCCTCTCCTTGAAGAATCAGGCTGCTATACAAGAGAGAAGCTTCAACAGAGCCAAGTGAGTTCACTTCAGAAGAATCAGAGAGGCTACCTGCAGATGTTGTCAATGGAGATGTCCCTCAGCTGCTCGTACATGGAGGGCTGGCCCTTCTTGTTGGAAAGCAGGTTCAAGGTGGACTGGGAATTCTCATTGGTGATGCTTATCTTTATGTCCCCAGTGCCTGGAGAAAGATTCAGCCAAATAAGAGTCTGAGGTTCAGTTCCACTTGAAAGCATATAAATCAAGTTCCAAATAATAATAAACTCAGTAATTGACACCAAAACCACAGACAGATGAACAGCTACCATGCGTCTGACAGCCATTTTCCCGGAATGCACCTCACCTGTGCTATACTGGCTGTGGTACTTGTAGAGCTTCACTAGCACAGGAGAGGGTACCACCAGAAAGTCACGCAGGCACATGGTGACGGAGTGTGCCACCACGGGGAAGCACTCACACAGCCGGCCCAGGCCCTGAACATCACCACCATCATCATCAACATCATCATCATCATCTTACCACATAAGTGCTTAATTTCTTATCCAACACAACGACAATTACCAAAATTGTTGTGAGAAAAGAATTGCCAGTAAACTCCTCTCCAGTTAAGATTCTCTCTCTACAGCCAAATTACACCCAATGTAGACATTTCATATCATAGATATTTGTTGAGACCTGCCAAATTATGACAAGCATTAATGTCAACTATAACAAGCTACAACTCTGAAACACGGCCCTGGTTCAAAAGGTTAACCATCTGTGACGGTTACAAAATTAATTGTTGCAGTCAATCTTTTTCCCCCCACATACACACAAAGCGTGAGAAAATATCAAGTGAGGAAATGAGCCACTCAAAAGCTTAAGACTGCGTTCTCACTGCAGGCACACAGGGTAATACAAGCACACTTTCATTCTCCTTATCCCCATGGCAACCATCTTCAGACAGGCAGGGAGCAGCACCTGTAAGCAGCAAATGAGCAGAGGCATGTGAGCGATGATGACTTTGCTGGACGTCTTGGACTGGAGCTTCTCAGATAGCTTGGTGCACAGGTTCTCAGCACCTAGGAAGTGGTTAAACGGTGACACTGAAGTCATGGCAGTGGAGGTGTGTCAGAAAGAGGCAGACAGAGGGAATAATACTACGTCTCTCGTATTGCACGTCACACCAACAAATAACCTTTAACGCTTTACATAGGGAATTCAGTGCACTGTATTTCATTCATACTCTGTCCCTCAGAGTAAGGTGACAGAAAACCACAAGAAACACTGAGCACTTCATCATCATATGACCAATAATGAGATTCCTCGCTAGAAGAGTGTGATCTGGCCTTATGGGCCAGAGATAGATGGCAGACAGGGGTGAACCCCAAGGCACAGATGCTGAGGGGGAATAGAGAGATACCCTGCTCTTCCTTGACTGCCCACACCATGAGGTCCACGCAGGCGGCGTTGGCCTGGCAACGCAGCTTCAGCGGACTCAGCTCAGTGTTCACGCGCTCCACGTCGTGCAGAATCTTCTGCAGCTCCGACTGGCTGCTGCTGAACTGCTCCAGCACGAAATCATGGACCTCCTTCACGAAGGAGGTGGGCAAATCTGTCAAGAAGAGAGCGGGGAAGACGGAGGCTCAGCGAGCTAAGCCGGGAAGCAGAACCTACAACGCAGGACGACCCTCCGAGGTTGTGGACTTCCATCAATCACTCCACCAAACCACAAAAAACCTGTAAAGCTACTCTACCCTGCTCTGAGATTATCTGGAAGTAACACAATGTTATACTTCACATTCAAAATTAAACAATGATCTGCTCTATAAACGAAAAAACGCAGTGGCTTATGGAAATGAGCACTGAATGGCCGTGCCCTTTAATATTTTATTACATCACATTTATTTATTTTGCAGTTTTGTGCAACGCAACATACAAGTGAGAGAAGCTTTGAGTCAGAACACTGAATCGGCCAGCAGCCAGCAGCCCTGGGGTATTTGGGGTTAAGGCCCTTGCAGTGATAGAATTACTCAAGCCACAGGACTTGAACTCATGACCTCCTGGCCACTGACACAAATTTGTAACCCATTGAGCTAAACACTGCCTCCAATAATCATTGTATTACATTTCATAATATTATATTATATTGGAGGATGTTTTTGTGGAGGAACTGAAGAAGGTGTACACTGATTCCTGTTAGATAGCTAACATTTAAAAGTGGCAAAAAGGCAATGCATTCACTCATCATAAAAAGAACATATTGAAAAGAAAATGCAGGTTTTGTAAATCTCAAAACGTTGACTTTGATGCACTGCTTAAGCGAAAAGCCGTTACATATTTAACAGAGCCAAAGGGCAGTTGTTGGTCAGGCAAGGATAAAGACATTGATTTAACGCTGACGTCACCCTAAGACTGCTATTTAAAAATCAGGTGGGTACCAGCTGCAGAACAAATTGCAAGATGAATTTCTGCTGTAAAACTCCCCGCTGAACAAAGCTGATTGAAAAAAGCATCATATAACCAGCTAAAAATATACAGACATAAAATAACCACAAATAAATTACAGACGTTTTATCCATTAAAAAACAAGCATAAATAAAAAAAATTACAAATCAAAGTAAAAAGGAGGTGAGTTTAGCTCAGTATCTCTTACCTTTCATACAGTACAGGGTGTCCCGCAACATTTTAAACATGTCCACGTAGAGGGGGTCAGTGAAGCTTTTGTAATGCAAATCAATCCCGGGATTTTCCTACCCGCAGAGAACATGCTAAATATTAATATTTCATTTTAAAATGTTTTTTTGCATTTGTGATAGAAACAAAAATGACACACCTCCATGACATCGGCCATCATGGAGTCCAGACTCTTCAGAAAAGACTCAGAAACAAACCGCTTCACCTGCAACAGAAAAAAAAAAAAAATCCATTTCTGTACCTTAAAAGTAGCTACAGCTAGGGTGCAGTTTGCAGACGCTTGAGGGTACAGCACCAGTGACAAGTCATTATACCCTCAAAAGGTACAAATTGGTGCTTTTCCCCCCTGACAGCGTATGAGTGTTACTATCTGCCTGAGATCAGGTTCAGGTTCGTCAGGGACCAGGCAGGATGGAAAAGCTGCTGGATTCCAGCCTCCAGAATAGGGGTTACCTGCGTCTGCTGTAAACGTTTGTCCCAACAGAAGTAATCTTAAACAAGAGATGAACAGCTGCTGCTTTTCACTCAAAATCTCCATCATTATTTAAATAACTGTGTTCAATTCAAGTATTAAATAATGTTTTAAAATTCTATTAAAATGATAGCTGAATTGTCCCCCCCCCCCCCCCCCCACCCGCCCCACAAACAAGGCCCCCCCCCCTCTACAGCCAACTGCCCATTATTAACATTCTTCTTCATTACTAAAAAAAATAAATTAAATAC
>JAODKE010000043.1:35125742-35150711 GCA_026779605.1 Mormyrus hasselquistii
TGTGGAGTTTGCATGTTCTCCCCCTGTTTGTGTGGGTTTGATTCCCATCCCTGGCTCTGTGTGTGGAGTTTGCATGTTCTCCCCCTGTTTGTGTGGGTTTCCTCCAGAGCTGAGTACTACAAAGTGGGTTTACTGGTTTTACTTCTTCAGGCTTTTTACTGAGTTTTCCACACTCACTTCTAATTTAATTTCTTAATTAACACGGCACACCTGCCCTATACCAAGCAGGTATAAGTGCTTTTATATAAAAATGCCAAAAAATGTAAACACAAACTGCCATTTTACAAAAAAAAGGTTGCCTACATAACCGACATTCACCAATTTTGACTAAATAGTTGGGATGGACAGTACCACTGATTTCATTTCATTCTATTATAAATGAAATTAAATTTAATGTTTCTACCTATCAAAAGGTGCACCTTAGTTTGAGTAATCAGTTCTGAGTGTAGATACCTCCCCATTTACGCAAACAGACAGACAAACTCCAAGGCAACTTACTGAGTTGATAACCATCATCATAGTATGGTTCAACCCTGCTTGCAGCAGTCATTGTAAAGTAATTCATCTCCATCTAGTTAACTCTGTGTATGTAAAACTCATTTATTAAGTACATCCCACAGTAGTCCAAAGTTATGTGCACAGTAAGTGATGCAGAGACCAAGAGTAACAAAATAATAGTTAATATTAAATGGGTGGCTGGCTGTTGCTGAAGCTGAACGGTTCAGCAGTGGGGCCTGGTTACCAGTGTGATAATGAACTAAAAGTTTTTACAGATGATGATGTTTTTCTCACCATCACGTTTGCTGTAAATGTTTAAACCTAGAAGAAATCACAGATCAAACATCTGAGCACTGCTAGCAGGTATGGTGAGTTAAAGGCACTTTGGTTGCAGTCAGGCTGTTCATTTGTTGATCCATGCCTTGCCCTCGCAGACGACATGAGCTTGGGTCTTAGTCGATTGAAGAACCTGGGACTAGGACTGCAGACAGAGATCGAGGAGCAGGATGTCACACTGGACAGCCTGATGAGCAAAGTGGACAGAACTGACAGCAAGATCAGAGCCACAAACCAGCAGATCAAAAATCTTAAATAAATACGCCTCCCATCTGGAATGATATTCACTTCTGCACTGGGAAGTAATAAGGATTTACTTTGTCTTTTGTTTTTTTGTTTTTTTAAAAAAACAGGACCGTTTTAAACCACATCCTGTATTTCAAATGTATATTATTTTATAAGCAGGAATTGCCTGACTTGTTCCACAGCCAGTGGAATTTCAAGTGGACTGGCTGTTGTCGACTTTGCTTCCAGAGGTCCAAAGTGTGTGAAAGATGACTAAAATCTTTTATCCAATACCCATGATTTTACCTCTGTATAAAACGCTCAAGAGAAATTCAATGTGAAACAGAAAGAACCACTTGTTTGGAGTTTTGTAAAATATTGTATAGCACAATGCCTTAGCACTGGTTCATCATTCACATGCTTTCCAGTAGCATTATAATTGTAAGTATCACTATAAACACTTTAGTAAGGAATTACTATTTCTTATTCAGAAAGCTGAATATTTATGCCTTACATTAACTAAAGACTGCCATTGCTTTATCTCCCCATACATTACGGTCACCCGATAAAAGAAGTTGAAAATGGAAACCATTATGTCAGTTTTGACTGGAATTAAAATAAGATCAATAAAAATGTTAAGATATACTGATTTTGATTAAGCAGTAATGAGTTTGATTTGAGTACAATGTAGTACCCCTAGTTGGTGTTCGTGTAAAAATTGACACTGGTAAGTTAACTGCTGTTGGGACATCCCTATTGTGACTGATTTTAAAGCAAATGTAAAACGCAATAAACAATGTGACAACATAAAGGATGAGTTGTCAGTAAAGAGATAAGTTGTCAATTTTCCCAGAATATCTGCTTGTATTTTTAACTTTATTATTAGTATTATTATTGCATGAAAATTCTCGTTGACAGTAATTCTATAGTCATCCATCCTGTTGTCACCAAAAATGAATACTGCACTCGCTTGGTAGGAAATGCATAGAGCAAGAACATGATTCAAGAGAACTGCAAATGCTATTCCACACAAAACTGGAAGTTGGAGATTTGTAGGCCTATTTCATGGGTATTCAGCTCATAAAGAATGCAGTATAAAATGGGTGTGAGTGGATTACTACTTGAACGCTGTCCCAAGGCGTGCATACGTCCATTGTGCACACCAGTAGCCCAGAATCTAGCCCATTCCGAGCCTCTTAAATCAACTCACACAGAACACCGGGAGAATAATCACTTTAAATCTGCAGGGGCACCCAGACAAGTCTGTTCCATGCCCCTGTGGTGTGAAGTGTACAGTATCATCATGGTCATTCTTTAGTTCGGTTGTTCATTTTCACTCCTCTATTATTTTATAGCTGGTTTTGTAAGAGGAGGGAAAGATCCCAGAGACTTTGAGGGGTGGAGTTCCCCAAGTCACCATCGGAAGTGGCCTTGCTGGCCTACGGGATCCCATACAGCACAGCTCTGTGTAACTGTCTTCATGTGAGCAAACAGCAGTCAGGCTGGAATTTGCTGCCTTTCAGGTTCAGTAATCCCAGAAATGACTGCCGTCTGGGTTCATCAGGCACTGGGCCAGCAGCAGCCCTTCCTGCCCTTTTGAAACATGAGTCCTGGCTCTAGCAGTGAGTAAGTCATGCTCAGAAGCAATAGCTGACATAAGCCCACTGTCGCCAGTGCAGGTCCTGAAATAAAGAGCTGCGCTGACTTGGAAGAGAAGCAAAATGGGGGTAGGGAGGCGTAACTGTGCATACAGTGATGCCAGTACTGTTGTGACCCGAAACGTGACCAGATTTTTACAAAAGTCCTAAAACTACATAAAGGAAGCCCAGTTCAGCAAATCCATGCCACATCCATGCTACATCTCCTTTATCTTTTGAGAAAATGATCCAATTTTAAATATTATTATTAGGGACACTATGAGCTACTTCAAGTTTTACAAACTACTTTGAAACTGAAAGGCCCCTTTGTTTGGCTAATTAGTTCAGTTCTTTGTACTTTTACTGGTTTGTTTCCTTGACCTAAAGACTCATCCAGCTGTTTCACATTAACATTAGTGACACATGCATGATTATTGGAGACTGACCAATCAGCACACAGCAAGACATCAGCGCTTAGGTGAAATCTGGGTCCTTTTAATTGAAATGGTTGATATAGTAGTTTATAAACCCTGTCATAGCTCATAATGTCCCTCCTGACATGGACTAGGTGGTCACCCTAGTTTCAGCCAATGGGAGGACAGTCAGGGGTGGGTGTGGGACGCCTGCTCAGAATAACATAAACCTGGATCTTCACCTTACGGGTTAGTGAGATGTGTGCTGCACATGGATTGAAAGAGATTTTGTGGTATTTGTTTAATTGGGTTTTCATTATCTGGTTTAAGGATTTGCATAAAGATCTGATGACATTTTAGGGTCTAGTTTAGGTTTATAAGCTTTATAGCACCTCTGTAGATTGGGTGGGAATCACTTCTGACTCGTGTCAGAATCATTTTCATGCCAGCAGTCAGTCATATTCTGCTTTAAAACATTATTGGCAATGCACCCTTTTAAACAGACTAGTGTATGTTTTTTGACATTAACATGAGTTATTGAAATATATTGTAATTGATCAATAGCAATAGGTATATATATATATTTTCAATTAAAAAATGTACCAATTAGAAGGTAACACATTCATATTGATTCATTAATTTTGAAACTGACAGAAATCAAGCAGAAAGCAGGGAGTTTGCATTTCTGAATATAGGCCCTTCTATCAAGTCTCCCTCTGATAATAGTTGATTTTTTTCATTTAGAGTGCCAGCAGTTTTTCATTCTGCCATTTTGTAGCTTTTTTGTCATTCAAATGAACCTATTCGAAACATTTTTATAGCACATACGTGACACTGCATGCTGGAATAGTGACTAAACTTTTTGCAAATGAAATCAGAACTCAGGTCCAACATCTTCATCTGCTTACTGATGCTTTGCATTTGCTTTCCAAATAAGCACAACCTAATTCTAAGAAAAGTTTCATTAAAAGCCATAAAATTACAACACTTTTTATGCCGGGGCAGTGCAATAAAGTGTGTCTCAGAAATGTTCATTTCACGCAAGATAGCCAGCAAGCTGCGACGCCGCAAAGAATGCAGCCAAAAGTGTACTGATCGATGTCTGTCTGTGTATAGGAGGCCCCTGCGTTTACGCTGTAATTACTGCAACAGAAGGCTTTGCTTCTGTGGTATTTATTGACATGCCATGAAAAAACTGCTCCACTACAATAAACATACACAAGCATGAGTGCACACCGATACATATGCAAAAACACTGCATTTAGACTAAATCAGATACATTCTGTATACGTGATTATTATAGTAAAATATTAAAATATATATAGAAAATATTACTTTCAATTTCACTTTCATTTAGAAAAAAAAGTGTTTATCATTGAAATGCCATCAAACACATAGATTTTCAGCTGCATGTGAGTATAGTTAGAAAAAAATCAATTATAGACTAAAAACTAGCTGTGATGGACTAGACGGTTCCAGTTGGTGAACACCAGGTGTCTTCACCAATGATGAATTTCTACCAATAAATGAAGCAGTTTATTTTGAGTACCGGTAAATCAAGAAATTAACATGGATTAAAAAAACCTTGAATGAACAGAAGAAAGAATGTCGTATTGCAAAACTGATGGGAAGAATGTAATTTGCACTAAAGAACCATGCTATTTATTTGTGAATGAGGATCTCTTTCAAAGCAAATATAGTAGCACATTTACCTTCAATAGTCAAAAGACATGTAAATCATGTGGACTGATGACATTTAAATTTCTGTTCATGTTTTGTTCATCTTGATCATAGCTAGATAAGCGGTTATAAGGATGAATTTTTCAGTCAATTTAAGAACATAATTTTTTTAATGGAATGTTGTAAGATATAAACCTTGAAATCAATGGAAATTTAACTCAAAGTACAGAACATTAACCAATAGTTTGTTAGAGAACAAACCTGGATAAATGCCTTGAGCCATACACTTTCCACTATTACCACAGTGTTCACATACATTCAGTACATTTGGTAATTCATTTATGAATATATAAATATCTGCGGAATAAAGTCTGGAATGATCAAACATTTTAAACAGAATGAACAATGGTCACCATAGCAACATATTTCATTTATCTGACCAGTTTTTAACTGCAAGGAAAATATTAGTCATACAATAGAATGATAATCAAAAACCAGTGAAGACAGTGGCGCAAGAGAGGTGAACACCATTAAAACAACACATCCATAGTGGTAATAACACTTATGAAAATATAACAAAAACGCTAACAGAATGGTTAATGGTAATCAGAACCGAATTCATGGGCAACGGTTACTTGGCAGGCTAAAGATCATGTTTTTGAATCATTAATAGATCGAATAGATGTCCCACAATGTCAACAATTCCATGATGAAACAGCCTGGATCTGCAGCATCTGGATCCCGTTCGAAACCTAGGCAACAGAATTCCGAGGAGAAAAAAGACGGGTTCACCACTAGGAGTGTCAGGAAGGATGGGAAGATGCAGCCTGCCCTTCATGCAGGAAAAGGCTGGGAAGGGACCTCAGAAATGAGAGACATTAAATCTGGCCAGTGCTGGCTGCAGAACAATATCACTAAAGATGCATGTGAAATGAGTGGGGGGAGGCACGTTACCACAGCCGTCTCGCAGTAGTGCACTGATTGCCCCCCCCACCGAAGGCACATTATTAGCTTGAGGGCGTGGTGCATTCTCAGGCAGCTCTGTAAACCCAGGTCTGACTCCCACTCACTAGACCTCAGAAAAAAACTGCAATGAGTCACATTTACAAGGGTCAAGCACAACGGTATGACATGTGAGTTTCCCATGGAATATGATGCAATGCACCGTCACTGTCTTGCTGTCAACAGAGATATTTGATTATATTTGGGTGACTTGTGCTATGTAAGTGATTGGCCTTACACCTAGTTTTCCATTCACACTCTCCCAGGAAGCATATAGGTGTCCAAGGATTTATGACCAGTGACAGGATTCTGTAACATATTTCAATCATCGCCCACACTGGTCATAATTTTATTCTTCTGACATACGTATGAAGTCCATACATACAATTTAAATTCTCCAAGTAGCTTGGATTGCCTCAGCATACCTGAATCTGTCAAGGGAATCTGTCGCAACACGTGAACTGCTAAAACTGGCAGAAAACATGGCTTCATTCTTACAGGTATACCTAGAAATCTCAAACAGGTATAGAGGAACGATACAAGAACATCTGCAAAACTGAAACTGCTCTGTACCTGGCGCTGGATGTGACAGAAATTTAAGTAATAACAATCGCACCAAGGTCCATTATTTTACTGTATGACGAACTAACCTCAGAGATTTTTTGCAGTGATGCACATAAATATTTATCTATGAGAAGGACTTTAAACACTCTTTGGCAGCTTCCGAAAAACACTTTTCTTAGAGGCAGAAAAAGGGATTTTACAACATTAGAGCTCAGGAGGTCTGCATGGTCCCATCTGTGCAGTGTTCATGTTTACAGAGAGAGTGGTGAGGACACTGAAATGACGTGTTTGGTAAAAACAGAAGAGAAAGAAGATCGATACAAAGTTGCACTCTGGTTCCTCAGACCCTCTGATTACAGGTCTATCCTAATGGTGGGTTTGTCCTTTATCCTGCAAACCTCCTGATTATCATGCCTGAGCATCAGTCAGACAAGAAAACAGGTACTTAGTGAATTACGACTGAATGTGCCACTTTGCATACAAAGTTAGGCAAAGCATCTGGAAAGACAGATGATTCAACACTGGAGTATTCTTACAAATATGAAGATGAAAAAGGAAAATATATAAAGCAAAATATATTTATACATACATGCATATTTAAATACAGCTGCATTTATGGAGGTAGATAGCAAGATTTCAGAGGTAAAAAGGCAGCTATACAATTTTGTGCTTAGGAAAGATGCAGGTTACATAATGTTTGTGGCAGTATATACAGCACCAGTCAAAAGTTTGGACATACCTACTGTCATTTGTTTGTCAATAGGACAATGACCCCAAACACCCCTCCAGGCTTGTGTTAGAGCTGTTTGGCAAAGCAGGATACAAAACCCAACAGAGCTGGTTTGAGATGAGCTGGGCCAGAGAGAGAAGGAAAAGAATCCAACAAGTGCTCAGCATATGTGAGAATTCCTTCAGGGCTGTTGGAAGAACATCCCAGGTGGTCACCTCATGAAACCAGCCGAGACATCACCAAGGGCGTGCAAGGCTGCTGTCATGGCAACTGGGGGCTGCTTTGAAGAATCTAGAACATAAGACTTTAGTTTGACTCGCTTAACACTTTTTGTTCACTGGATAATTCCATACATGTAATTTCATAGTTTTGATGACTTCTAAAAACACTAAAATGTTACAGGTAAAGAAAAGTCCTCCTAAGAGTAGGTTTGTCCAGCCCTGACTGTAAGGCACGCTTTTCTGATACAGCATTTTTTCGGTAGGCCTACAGGAAGCACAGCGCTTGGCCGCGTCTTGCTGCAGTGCCCGTGCTAGAGGCTGGCAGGATTCGCTTTCCGCCGACTCCCTTCTCCGGCGTCACACGAAGAGCATGGAGTGCTGAGGGCAGGGGCAGCCCCACGGGGAGGCCACTCGCACCCAGGAGCCACGGCAGCCTGGAACGGTCAGCGCCATCCAGAAGGTTCTGCAAGGTGCCGCATTCACATTCAGAGCTTGTCTGATATTAGCCACTTATGTCGGATACTATCGCATCCTTCAGAATAAAACATTTTATAAGATTGTTGCCTTATCAGTACAAATTTATTTCCTATCTAGGTGCTTTCAATGTACAAAAAGTGCAAAGAGCGAAATCCGGAAGCTTCTTGGCTCCGACCTCTGTACCGAGTTCCTTCCTGTCCATCTCTACTTACCAAGCAATTCTACAGTTACGATCAAAATTAAGATGTACAGTGAAGGAAAGAATCAGAATTAAAATTTGAATTTAGAGATAAGTGGTCATTAAAGTCACACTTTGTTAAGTAGGAGATGTATATAGAACAAATAGGAATGCTATAACATTCATATTATGTTTATCCTGTATGGCAGTTCCTCTGTAGCTCTGTCACTGAGGCAGACGTTTCACCTTGTGGCCTCCAGACCGTCGCCCACACAGCGGCCCGTGGCATCCATGGCGTCGCTCTGGCACTCGGCGCAGACGGAGCGCTCCGTCACCAGCTGGGCGGCCCAGGAGACGCGGCGGCAGGCGGCACTGGCCTGACTGATACGCAGCCACACGCAGTAGCTGCAGGGCATAGGGCAGCAGGGGGATTGTCACAGGCAAGGCTCTGGTGTCAAGCTGTCACTCAAAGTAGGAGAAGACTCTTGGGTTTGGGAGAATTTTGGAGATTGTGGATACAGGACAATGCTATTAAAGGAGTTAAACTTTGCTTTCCACACACCAGACAGTTCTGGTTAAATAGCTATCTTGACAGTACTGAAAACGAGCATATTAAAATATCAAAGTAAAATTCTGATACATTGTGATACATAGATTGGGGAAAAGAATGAACATGACATCAGCATTTAAATCACACCGACTGAGACCTGAAAAGTCACCACAACAGACTCAAAAAAAGGTGAAGTGTAATACATTCCATGCAGTTTTCTTGCAGGACTGCGGCAGACATCACTCATTTCTGTTTTTGTTTCGTTTGACTTTTGCCTTCAGACCATCCAGATGAAGTAGATGTTGTCTGTACACTTGGAGTTGGAGATGCAGATAAACAAACATGTTAAACTATACAAAAGCTCATCACCCAGACAATTCACCCACTGCATGTTTCTCCTAAAGGGTAAAAGGACTACAGACATGTACGTTTATATTATTTCAACACGGAAAAGCTTTTCTTATACACCACAAATTAACAGTACGATGGTCACGCTTAAGTTTTCGTGAAATATCTAAGGTTGTCCTAAGCAATCGACTATTTCACGCTTTTCTGCAGCACAGAGATCGTTTTTCTTTCCCATATTGCTTAAAAATTATGGTCTGCTTAATAATGTGGAACGTCCTTCTTTAGTAGCTTTTCCTTTAATTGTGCTCACCTGGCAAACTAATTATCACAGGTGTCCAAGATTGATTTGAGTGATCCAAAGAGCCCTGAGACACAATACCATCCATGAGTTTCATTGAAAAACAAAATACTTCATCTTTTTGACACTTAAATATGATTTGCATAATAATTTGGAACATGGTGTATTAAAGTGGCGGCTTTTGGATAGCACGGAAATAAGAATATGAATTAAAAAGAAGCATATTTAGCTATACTTGAAAGACCTGAATAAGGTCACTGGTGAGATCAATGTTTTTATTGTTCCTGCGCCGGAGCCAAACCAATGAGACGTGCTCTCTGTGCACAAGATCATATGGCAGATTTTTTAAGCACAGAGAAATTAACTACAATATGAGAACACATTTAGATTTTGGCAGAATGGTTCAGTGGGTTCACCCAAATTCCATTAAGTAAAGTGCACACATTCACACACTTTAGTACACTGGGACTAATGTGAAACCTCCACATACACACTCCATCTAAAATCGAGTTATAATGTGACTTCCTGTCTGCATAAGCATACAGAGGTCAGTAAGGGACTGGTGTCTGGTCTCTTAGAGCCAGGATGCTGGGTAAGCATAAAAGGAACAGCCCACTGAATTATTTAGTGAACCATGGAAACAACGTAAACAGGAGAACAAGAGAATTACTAGGATGAAATTAACCGTGGTTTTTCAAGATGGGCACAGGTTTCATCTGTAACTGAGACTGGCCTCCCATTCAGAAAATTCCCAGCCAATGTCCCCAAAGCCTGTCATGAATCAGCAGCCGCAAGGAGGAAAGGCTTGGCTTTGACCCCAGAGGTCTGTCACCTGTGTTAGCTGTTGATGTGACCATTGGGTTCCCCCTAAAATAAGCGCTGTCTTGCGACACGGGGGGGATCGCGGCCAACGGGCAAATAGAAGAAAGTCATATTTATGTATATATCATATATGTAATCTGAAAGCTATAGACATCAGCCTTAGGTAAATTTATGGTGTAGTTAGTTTTTCCCAAATGTGTGAAAATCCGAAAGCTAATCACAAATCCTTCTGTTGAACAATAAAAACCTTTTTGTTCTGGTTTAAATAAATGTGAATGAATGGAATAGGATTCCTCTTTGTGTGTTTGGGAATGCAGAGACGGCGACTACAAACGGAGACAGACTGTACCAGACAGACTGTACCAGACA
Organism: Mormyrus hasselquistii; assembly: GCA_026779605.1. NCBI lineage: Eukaryota > Metazoa > Chordata > Actinopteri > Osteoglossiformes > Mormyridae > Mormyrus > Mormyrus hasselquistii. The sequence continues at coordinate 35,136,091 of JAODKE010000043.1, forward strand.
GACTGTACCAAAGCTATAAGGTGAGGTAGGGTGTGCACATGAAGATGGGGAGGGTCTAACAGACATGCCCGTGGTGGGAGAGGCAGGGCTGAGGGGAGGCAGCTGTTAGACACAGCCTACTGCGGCCTGCAATGCGGGGCAGTGTGAAAACCCACAGCCTCCCTCTTTCAGGAACTCATTTCCGTTCCATAGGAAACAAAGCCATTTTTACAGCTGTGCCATTTCAGCTCAGATCACGTTTGTTTTTCCTGTTCGGGACAGCTTGTCAGCTGCAACTTTAATTAGAAACTTACCAGGTCAGACAGAAATGTCATTAAGTTGTCACAAACAAACCCCTTCCCCTTTCGTAACCCTACTCACAGGAGTAATGATATATTACTACTTTGGCAGGAAACATGTTCTAGGAATCACACATTATTCATCTTTAATCAGCTCGCTGCTTTTATTTGTCTGGGCCGAATTCATTCACATAGAAAACACACCTAAAAGACAGATTAAATGATTGACCATCCTTCAGCTTAAATGTAATACATGTCTTTCTGTTGCCAGTATAGTAAAGAGTGTCCTCTCTTTCCAAGGTCTCAGTGTCCATTAATTAGCATTATAAGCAAATACAGTGTTTGAGCATGAATATTTGTAAACCAGTCAACAAGACTCAGACAGTTAACTGTGAAACATAATAAACCACATGATTTTTGTCCATATTCACAAGGGTCTCAGATGCCTGTTTATTTATTACCATTACCACATGAAGCAGGCAAAATGAGCCAAAATCCATTAAATACAATGTAACAAACACAGAGTTCTGTTTTTAAACACCCACAGCAGGTCTCTAGCGCCACCGTAGAGGCATGACTTGTTTGTCCCCAGGCAGTACGTGCTGCCACGCTCAGGGAGACACTAACACACGCATGGAGAATTGGCCATTATTCAGGGCTTAATAGAGTACATTCATGTGTCATTCAGATGCAGCCGACTAACCCGCAGTGGGAAGCCAATAACACCCTGGGGACCATGATTATTCTATGGTCAGTCACTGCAAGAATATCAAATGTCACCCTGTACTGCTTTGGAGCGCTGCTCTGTGCATGATCCACACACAAGGGGATCAAAAGGGATCAGCATTAAGCCAGCTGGTGCAGATTAAAGAATGTCCCTTCTGGAGTTAATGGGATAAAATGGTGTCGTCATGGTAACAATTTAACACACGTATACATATATTCATATAAATCCATTCATTTTCTGTTCATAAGAAATAATGAAATTACTACTAATACAATTGGTTATTCCTGTTCTTTTGTGGAAGAAGATATAAATACACCGAACAGTAATAGATAAATATAATTAACCAAAGACAACATGTGAATTTTGTTCAGACAGCCGGCATGGGACCTACCTGTGCTTGACCTCTTTCATGAGCATGTGTGGCCGCCTCCATGGGTCCTTGAAGTTCCTTTTGAATGAATCAGGTAGAATTCTGGCCACCTCTGTGGGTGGGAGTGAGAAATTACTAGATGGCTCCAGACTAGGGAGGGCTGATTAATTACTTTTTAACGTCTTCCAGAGAGAGATTCTGGGAAAACATCCGAGATCTGGGGAGTCATCTTTGTGAAAGACATGGAAAATAATGAGGGCTGCACGTCTGAAGCGGGACACAACACTGCAAAGTACCGTAGTGTTTCACATTTGAGGTAACACAACTGGGCAGCACGACATTAAAGGGAAACAGATTCAGAAAGCGGAGCAGGGGAGAGGTGCTGAAACAAACAAGTGGATCTGAAACTTATTGCTCCCACTGAAAATGTGGGTGATCGTAAGGAGGTACAGAGCTGACCGTAAGCAGAGGGTTTGTACTGGGGCATCTTTGATTTCAGCCAGCAAATTCAGCCACAAGGCGTGAAACAGAGCAAAATACTTGAAAATAACAAATGCTCTAACAGAAAATAAACAGTGTCCTCTGAGACTTGGCACAGAGAAGAGAAAAGTTGAGCCACCAGATGTGGCCTGTGAGGATAGCAGCCGGGTTGAAACGGTCACACTGCTCCAGAGAGTGAAAACAGGGACTGCAAGGCCTCAGGAGAGCTATGCTGTTGTTGGGAAACGTACCCAGGGCTACAAAGATTTCCGTTAAAGATATGCTACTTTCAGTGCTCAGTCCCTGACAAGAAATTAAGCCTTTAATGTGAACAAAATATTTGGTTCCCTTGTGGAATTTTTGATTTGCACTCTGTAACTGAAAGACCTTTTCCAAACATCCACTAATTCCATCTGTCGATTTTCTGAAACCACTTGTCCTATTCATGGTTGGAGTGGGGGGGGGGAGGGGCAGAGCCTATCCAGGCTATAGGCACAAGGCAGGACAGCACCCCAACCCATCGCAGGACACGCTCACACACCATTCACTCACACACACACATCTATAGGTAATTTGGCAACTCCAATCAGCCTCAGCATGTTTTTCAACTGGGCGCTGAAACCAGAGCAGCCAGAGGAAACCCCACGACGACACAGGGAGAGCAAACAAAGGACACACACAGACTCCGGCAGAGACTCGAATGCAGCCCCCAGAGGTCAGAGGTGACACTGCACCATTGTGCCACCCCACATCCACTTATTTCATTCTTACATAATTTATAGTGAGGTTAGGAATTAACCCAATGAGGTCAGTAATTAAGGTTTCATTTTCTTGAACATCAGTCCCAGTGCTGCTGTACTAACAGGTAGCCAGAGTCAAGCGACGTGGACCTTTACTTATATCTAGTAAGTTGTGGGTTCAAATCCCCAGGCTGGCAAAATAGTCATGTCAGCAGTGGGCCCTTGAGCAAGGCCCTTAGCCCTAATGGCTCCTGGGATATCCGTGTAGCATTATTATTATTCATACAGTAATAACAGGGTGGAATGTTTCTTTGGTGGGCTGTATCGTCACACTACGGCCCCTACATGCGGCGGCACGTCGTGTGGGTCTCTTCCTGTGCACGTCTGGTCTGCAATGCTGGCTCACTGACGTCACCATTCACCATCACCAATTCATTGTTAATACAGATAACATGCCATGCAAGAAAAAATGTTTTTGTGTAATATGACTAATGAATTATTAAGGATCATTGATACAGCGCAAGTTTGATCAAAAGTGTACAGCTGTCAGAAGCTTACAAGCTGAATTCTTTGGGTCACAAAGTCATGATTCTAATAGAGCGAAGGGGATCATTATCAGTTAAGACCATTTATAAGTCAGTACGTATTAGAATCGCACAGCCTTTGATCACAGAATTAGGAAGGTCCATGATGTAACTGGTTCCAAGCTCTCCTACCTTCAGCGGAGCGGCACAGCTCACTCTTCCCAAAGCAGCCCCTCCTCTGTCTGAGGTCAGGACATGGTGTGCCCCCATTTTGGGGGGGCACGGTCACCTGGCGGGTCCTCTCCATGCTCCCTGTTCCACACAGCGCATTGCACTGTGTCCACTGCCCCCACGGGCCCAGCACACAGTCGATTGCTGGTGAGAGAAGGGGAAGAGCGTGTGGTCAGACTGGGAGACGGGGAACGGACTGTGGGCAGACTGGGAAACGGGGAACGGACTGTGGTCAGGCTGGGAGACGGGGAACGGACTGTGGTCAGGCTGGGAGACGGGGAACGGACTGTGGTCAGGCTGGGAGACGGGGAACGGACTGTGGGCAGGCTGGGAGACGGGGAACGGACTGTGGGCAGGCTGGGAGACTGCGAACGGACTGTGGGCAGGCTGGGAGACTGCGAACGGACTGTGGTCAGGCTGGGAGACGGGGAACGGGCTGTGGGCAGGCTGGGAAGGAGCTCTTCCTTCATAGAATCCAGTGCTGATATTTTTAAACACTTTCCGCAAGTTATGACTCAAGAGATAAGGCCAATGGCCAACTGGAATTGATTCATGTTCCAAAATTAGTAACAAATTCATAAACATGCATGTCAGGGAAGTCAAACTGCCAAATATTTTATGAAATGTATATCTAGAGTCTAAAAATGTGTGTCCCTTTTAGCTAACAGGAAGATGAAGCTAGCTTACAAGAAATTATAAAGCAGTGTTAAGCGTTAAGTATTCTAAGTGGCCCTGTTTCATGTTTTTTTCCTTTAACACACATATTATGGGATATAGAGCTGACACCGAAACATAGGTTGAGATGATTTGTTGTTTACTAATGACTTATGAGCGCAGCCCCTGTGTGTCAGCTCGGGACTCCCCAGCTCTACTGAGCCCTGACATGTGACCGGCTTCAGTGACCCTCACATCTATTGCATGTATGCTATCCACATTAGTCACTACTTTTAATGACTATATGGGGAATTGAAACTAGGATGTGCATTATTGACCTGCAGGGGGCACATATGCTTAGCTGTAAACCAGCTTAAAAAATGCTGTCCACACAAGTGGATAATAAATCCCTATGTTAGCTGGTCTGCTCTGAAAATATGTTATCTGAATGGATTATGAATTTAAATGGGTTATAAGCAGTCTGTTATAGTCTATTACACAAGCTAGGCCACAGGATTACAAGGACAAAAACCGTTTCTATTAAAAAGACTTAAGCAGTTCCACATTTCTTTCGTGCCTGTTTATCTTCAAAGCTGCTGTATTCTTATTGCGCTTGTAATTAGGTGTGGAGTGGGCTGACTGTAATAAACCCACTGGCCTCCCATACGCAGCCACAAGCATCAGGGAGCAAGATCGTTTGATTACACACAGGCCAGAGAAACAATATTTTGAAAGTGAGTTCAGCCCTCCCTAGTCTGGAGCCATCTAGTAATTTCTCATTACATTATTCACTTGGTTAATGAACATACTCCATGCCCAATTATTCATTATTATTATTATTATTATTATTATTATTATTATTATTATTATTTAGTCCTGTGATGGGCTTGCATCTCCTGCTGAGTACCTATGGTTAAGCAGATATAAGATGGAGGGACAGGGGGAGAGATGTAATATTGATAATACACATGAAGAACAACATTTGTTAGCCTGGCCGCCACTGGAGTTTGTCCCATAATTGGATGAGCTGCACTAATCGATGCATCATGATAATTTGAGTGCTACAGCCGTTCTGCGCTGCTCCTTCACAGCAGGGACTCAGGCCTGACTCACAGACACAGACTCTGCTGCTGGACGGCAAAGTCTCCAGTCCCTCCATGCAATGTTTGAAGTCAGGCTATCGGAAGATGGCAATCAGCAGCACGGGCAAGGAACCAAAGAAGAATCAAGCATCTCTGTGCCAGACCCGGGTTTCCCACAACACTGCCGTGCACATTCACAGGGATTCAGTTACCCCTTCGAGACTCCACACCGCCCAAGACATCTACCCGCCTGAATGGAAGGTGTGTATTTTTAAAGAGCCAGACAATATGCTTCACGACAAAGAAGAATAAATAATGCATTCTGGGATTCTTTAATCATTCTGGAAATCTGATTCTAGACTCTTCCATTTGCCCTGGCAAGTGGAGATAATGCTGTAATGTATCAAGGTCCAGAGCACCTTTTCATTCGCACATAAACACACACGTGTGTGTGGGCCCAGTCTGTGAGCACCAGGTGTCATCCACCTGTGCGAGTCAGTGACTCATGGCAAATAGTCCAGAGAAATGCCACGGGCATCTAGGCAGAGAATAACCCCAGAGAACAAAGGTTATTAAACTCTGTAGCATCAGTAGGGTTGTACAGCGCTCACCATTTCCACCACTCTGAAATGACTCTACCAGTGACTGTAAATACCGGTTCAGTAAATACTTAATTACTTTCCATTTATACTTTGCTATTTTTTGTTTCTAAAGGAATAAAATTGTCCTGAAATTAAGTTTCCTGCAAATTTCTGCGGAAATATTATTTTCACAATATTTAAAAGTTCTAATCGTTATGGACTCAAAATGAAAACTGGGTGTAGTCCCGCGCCATGATCATGCCAGTCGAACCACTCAGTGAGTCTCTATGCTTTTTTGTAACATGGTCAAAGCATACAGAACATAAACAATTGCCTAAAAGGTAACCCTTTGGATTGTTACCACATGCCTGAGACAGTAAATAGAAATCTTCTCAAAGTGAAATATCAAACCCTATAAAAGATGAAAATTCCAGGAAGTGTAGTTCCTGAAAGGTCCATCGTCTAGCAGCAATATGCAATACATGAAGAGGAAACGGTGCTTCACTTGACTTCACTTCCTGTCTGAATGGGCACAATAGAATCTTTAGGATATCTCCTCCCCTGTTAGTCAAAAGCGATTGCAGCTCATTTGCAGATATGTTTTAGAGGAAATGAATATAATTAGTCTGACTGTTGGCCAGTTTTGCACAACTATTGTCAGATCAGAAAACTTCTGCTTTCAAATGTCCTTTGAGTTATGTATTAATTATGTATTTCGTTTAGTTATGTATTTCTGTGTATGTGCAATATAAATTACTCTGTATTCCTGGGGTCAGCAGCAATAATTCTGTTTAAAGTTAATACAGCTAACCGATCAGATTGCAGAGGATGTGGGTTCAAGCAACTAAAGGAGGTGGGACCAAGACATCTGATTGGTTGTATCTCTGAACCAATCATTTTTCATTCTATCCTCAAAACATTTCTGTGTAAATAAAGCTCTCATGAGCGATATAGATTCAGTACTTTCTAGAACATCCCATTTTACAATTACCAATCCTTCAATACACAGAAAACCTTTTCACTATGATCGCAGCAATTGCTGACTATGTTAGAACACTAACTGATTAAGCTGGAGCCCGTTAAGCATATTAAAACAGACGAACAGAAAGAAAGCACGACAATCCATCACGGATGTATTCATCCGACCTTTAGCTGAATGCACTTTGTGTCTTGAAAAAGGGCTCCAGTTTTCATTCTGGTGGCCATTTGTTACAGCAGTCTTTATTTAAAGGTCCAAATCAAACGGACATCACCGGCAGCTCTTTAAAGTCACCGCCGAAGCCCATTCCCAGGCTCACATTCGTGTGCAGTACAAAGCTAGTGTAGAGTTTTCAGATTCCTCCAGATTAGTTCTGCAAATTTACCCACTGCTGACGGCCGTTCCTGCACACCTGGCTTGCCTCTCCCAGGGCATTTAAGCATATGGACAGCGTCTGCTGCAGCAAGAGCAGTTACCCCTGCTCTTTCTGTACAGGGATATAGATTCTTTGGGCAGACAGATAGAAGCAGGGCAATGCTGGACAGCCAGAGTGACAAAACGAGAAAAGGATAGAAAGGATAGAATGGATAGAAACCCTGTATGTAGACAACATTTCACCCTCCAGAGGTAAACACTTCCTTTTTGGAGGTCATTAGATGACTCGCACAATGGGCCTTGCCTCCTATAAAAGGCCCATCAAAACTATGATGTCCTATTCAAGCGTTTAATGCTTCTTTTAAGCTGCAGGCAACTTACACTCATTCATACAGACAAAAACAGGTTGGAAATGCAGTATATTTGTTTTAGTAAATGTACATTTTATTTAGCAGATGCTTTTATCAAAAGTGATGCACTTCATTTCAATACAGTGCACATGAGTGTGGACCATTTTTCCTTCATATTTCCAGGATATGCTGCATTAATTGATTCAATCCCCAAATAGATCATTTATTTCCGTTAACCTCAGTTTGAAATTGATCTGATTCTTGCTGGAACTCTAAATGGAAGTTGTTGTCATACCCCTTTGCCAAGCATCCAACCAGAAGTGCTTTGTTAAAATGTACACCTGTATAAATAGGCCTATCCTTACGCTATAAGGTAGGCGAGTCGCTGCACAATGAATGAACGGGGTTTTAAAAAGCAGGTGAACACAGACAGCTCAACCAGCAGACACTATGCAAGGATTGCAGAAAAAGTCCTGGGCTATAGAACTGTTGGCCAGTGTTTCCATGGACGAGGGGGTACTGTGTGTTCTGTGGAGATTGATGCTGTAAATTACTGCATACATACATATATCCAGCTGCAGACCACAAAAATCCAAACCTACCCTCAGAGACACGAGGTGCAAACTCAACACTCCTCTTTTGGAAGCTTAAACATTAGCATCACTGTGACTGCAATATAACCCTTAGAGTTTTACCCACCTGAGCCTCAGCAGCTGACAGGGCAGTTTGTACCACCCGGGTATCAGAAAAGGTTTATATAAAAATTGTGCTTATTTCAGTTGAGCCAATTTCTAAATCTTAATTCAGATGCCATGCAAAACATGTTCTCTCAGTTCCCAAGCCTGCCAATAAAGCCATTCCAAAACATGCTGCATTTAATCTTCAAACGCCTGAAGAATTTTACACCTTTGTGCATTTCCTCTCCACGCAACGCTGAAAATCTCATCTTTGGGATCGAAACCTGATCCTTGCACTATGATAAACAGCCAGTACTCTATCACTGTACACTATCACTGTTGGCCTACTTCCAATTCACCATATAGTAAAACTTTCCAAGGCACAATGGACTCATTATACTTACAAAATATACAGCATTTTTTATCCATATCTGAAGTTATAGTGTTATTCTGGATGCTGTATTTGGCAGTAATAATTCACAAAAACTGGTAAAAAATGGTATATTCAAATATGTTGCAATACAGTATCACCCAATTACACTGGCATTCGAGCAAATGGGCTGAAAAGAAGGTGTGCAGGACAGAGAGGAGCTCTCTCAGGAGAGCCCTCTTAGCTATTGGCCTTAATGAGACAGAGTTGGCCTGAGGCCCAGTGTCAGGCGAGGGAGAGCTCTGGCTTTGATATTTCTATGTGCAAATGCCAGGATGAATTAGGAAACCCTGCCGATGTACAAGGCACATATCTGTGGCAGACAGCAGCTGGATGGCCTGTCCGGGGCCCTAACTGCGATGCCGCCCCCGGGGTCACACAGAGTAAGCTGGCCCAGTTCCTGCGCAGGAGAGATAGTTGTAAAGAGAAGAAGGCGTGTTCTAGTGTTTCTCAGGAATACAGGCTTCCCTAAGAAACCATATATCTGCACCTACAGCACCTAATGTACTCAGCTAACAGCTATGGTGGATCACACCAAGTAGTCATGGCAACACTATGACATCATTTCCTCTGTTTGAATTTATATAAACTCAGCATGATCTCAAAATGGAACAAAGGACTCATATCCGTATTGATATTTAAATGACATTTATATTCACCATACATTTACCAAAGGATGTTGTCACTGGCCCTGCATGCAACATATGTTTAGCGGGTCATGAGCTGTATCAAAACTCATTACATTTATTTACAAGTAAAGCTTGATTATAATGCGAATGATTTAAGCAAAAAAAACAAAAAGTATGGAAAATTTGAGCTGACATGAGCTGGCATTAGGCTAAGGCTGTGGGAGTCGCTGCCCCTATTGATTCAGTGCCAAAAGAGGTTTTAAGATCTCATCCATGAAATGCTTTAATTCGAAAATGACTCAGAGCCTCTTAAAGTGCTCTGTCACCGGAGGTATAAGAAGTCAAGCTAGCCTCCTGAAAATGGTCCAAGGTTCATGTCTGCTATGCCGTTCTAACATACAAGGACATCTAAAGACATTTAATGTCAGCTATCAAGTATTAATGCTCATTACAATGAAGGGTAGCACTTTACATTAACTGCACCTTCATAATGCTTTTGTATTGTATTCATAAAACGTTCAGTATACCTTCATAATGTATTCATTAAGTATTCATTAAACATTAATGTACGTACCTTAACATCCTAACCTCCCTTAACAGCTGTAATATACATTAATAACAAACATTATAATTGTATAACCATGTAATGTTAGTTATTAAAGTATATTAAAGCTGTTAAGGGATGTTAGAATATTAAAATGTACTTATGAATGCTTATGAATGTTCTATGAATGAATTATTAAGGTGCACTTAATGTAAAGTGTTACCCAATCAAGTATAAATGTCGTGTTTACATTTCGCCGAAGATGATGATTTTTTTCACATGGAAGGGGAAATACTTTAGAGCGTCCCAGTAACCAGCCAAGCAAACACATGTTTATGTTCGTACAGATTCAGGGAAACAACCTTAATCTCTCCCTTCAGAACAAGCATGACAATTTAAGGCAAAGTTTGTAATACTGCTGCAAACCAAGCAACAGGCATTTCTGCAAAATGGATGCAATTTTTTTTACATATGAGCTTTTTACCGAAAACAACATATTCAGAGGTAACCTGGGGTGAAATAACTTGTCTGGGCCCTAGGCTGACGTGGTTAGGGGCCCCATAACTGGGCCATTTGAGTGATTTTTAGGGCCAAAAGAGAAACGAGAGGGGAATAAAAACAGTATAACATGAATAATATGCTAATCAAAGTGTGTGTGTGGAGGGGGCGGTGCTGACCGCTCAGCTGGCTGAATTTAAGACTCATTATTATGGATTATAGTATTTCAACCAACACTGTAGTATAAATGGTTTGGACTGGACTGCAGAATAACTCTACGGTGGAAGCAGAGCTGCAGACTGGGGGGGAGGAATGTCACGGGAGGGGAGGTCAGCTGACCGGCATTCCTGCCTTGATTACTCGCACCTGTCTCCCTACCAGCTGTATTATATCTAATTTCAGCCGGCACCCTGAGACAAACGCAAGCACCCACCTTCCCTGCCTCTTTTTTGTTTTGCCATCTGCTAAAATAGATTATTTATTTTTGTGTTTCAGCTCTGTGATGTTGAGCCACTTCTCGTCCTGCCCCGTTATAAAAGACGCATCCCACCGTAGTTCCTATACCACATACTTCAATTTGCCATTCTGAAAGAGATGATTCTCACAGTGCTGCACAGTGTGAAACACCTTCCCTAAAGGAGAACAGAGCAGGCTGAACAGATCAGGCTGAACAGATCAGGCTGAACAGAGCAGGCTGAACAGATCAGGCTGAACAGATCAGGCTGAACAGAGCAGGCTGATACAGATACACACCTTAAATAGGAAGCTGAGTTTAGATACAAATCAAAAAAACAGTCGGTGGCTCCTGAATGAGGTTGGATCTCAATTGTCAATCCAAAGTTAGTCCAAAGTATCCTTGGTTCACCACTAACGATACCAACAACGGCAAAAGCGCGTACTGTGCACCCCAGGGTATAACAAACAAACCACAGTCCCACCTGTGACCCTGTGAATGACTACAGTCAGATAACATTTTGCATAACTGTGGTTAGGCAGCTTGGCTGATCTTTGTGAGTTAAGAGGTCAAAGTCAGCGTTAATGCCGAAGTTCACCTAGATGTGCTGTTCTCCTTCTCTCTTTTAGAGGGTCACGCTGAAATTCTACAAATGACATCATACGGCAGGGTAACCCAACTCCAAAGGGGCGTGGTCTGATGGCCATCACCTCAGTCCACCTCACTAGCCAGCTCATTCGCTGCCATTTAAATATTATTTCCTAAAAAAACGTCTTTAAAAAAAAATACACAAACATCTGGGAATTGAGTAATTCAGGATAAGCCAGGGAGAAAGTGCACTTTGATCCCTTTCTGGATGAAATGATATGTATGCATGCAGCTGCTGTTGATGCAGTGATACAGCTGGCACAAGCGCTTCAGCACTGACTTTCCTATGTCTGTCTGGCATGGAATAACAAATAATTTTAGAGAGGAGATAATGACTGGAATTTAAAGATGCCCGAAGCAGACAGAGTAACTGGACAGTTCTGTAAGTCCTCCTGAGGACATCGCATCACTGCAGACAGAGCGGGTCTACAGAGCACCCGGTCTGCTACACTGAGGCCCAGGCAAACAAGCAGGGGCTGTGTCCAAACCCGCAACTGTGACTGCTGTTTTGCTGCTTGATTATCCAAAGACACCTTTAAAAGCCAGCATAATCAGCTTAATCAGGGTAATTACCCTAGAGGACAGACGAGAACAAGAGCAGCGCCTAGCAATTCAGGCTGTTGGTTCTGCCTGCCAGGCGCCATTTAAAAAAAAAGCCGAACTGAACAGCTACACAAGAATGAAAGGAACAATCAGTGCAACCATACAATCAGTGACACGATGTTTTACATTATTGAATAACCAATCGATCAGCTGAACATTACATTCCTCTTTAGGCAGTAATATCCAAATAATTCAGGAAATTTTTCATTTTAAATAGAAGACAGAATTAATAAATTGGTTCCTCACATAATGTACTACATCATTACCGAAGAGTCACTAAGCTTATAATGATCAGATCGTACAATTAGGTATCAAACCTTTACGTGTCAGGGAGCCATACAGCTCTGCTTGGGTGGTCTCTGCAGTTTGACATTATGCAGTGGCCAAACACTGCCCACAGTGGCACTCATTGACATTGTCTGAGAACACTGGAGCTTGATGTGGTGACAATGTGTTGTGGGGTCTTTATCTGCTTTCCCAGGTCAGCCTGCAGCTGCCCGTCACAAGCCGTGTGGAGGAGGCTTCCTGTGCCCAGCACTTCTCTCCAGCTCACTGTCTTCTTAGGGGCATGGTGGTATTTTCTGCCCCAAATTAATAGATCTGGCTCAAAAATTAAATGTCAAATGAAACTTAACCTCTGGTGTAAAATGGGTTGCATGTAGTAAATAACTGAATTAATCAAACACTGATTTTTTTCAACACAATACCTTCCGCATGTGTTAGAGAGGCATAGCATATTGCTCTAATCTACAACAAAAATGTAAATTGTTTAGTTTCTTTCTATGTCCCTGAGGAAAACAGTTACAAATTGTTCCAGTCTAATCTGTCTGTACTATTAGGTACCTAAATATCCAAAACACCCATCCATCCATTCATCTTAAAACCACTTATCCAGCATAGGGCTACTGGGAAAATAAACAAAACCAATCTTGTGCACCATGGTATTCCAGTGAAATGCAGAAATAAACTTTGTCTGCCCTTGAAATGTGCCTTATCTTTTCTGTACTCCTTGATATTGCATTCCGTTCAGGGCTGGACAGGGATTAAAGATCAGCCCAGATCTGTAAGGTTCCCCTCGAAAAATTCTGCAGAGTGGAGGTGGGGGGGGGGGGGGCACAGACCCATCAGTCCACTGGGAAAATGCCCAGTATTCCAGATTGCCAGTGCAGCCCTGCTTCTGTTCCACTGTTCCATTAACACCTCTAAGCGGTTCATAAACATGAAACCAAGTCAGATCATGTGAACGGTGGTTTGCTCTAAACAATCGGGAACAAAAGGGAACAAGTGAATGTGGTTTTATCAGCTGTTGTGCACATTTTACCCTTTGGCATCTTTGTACCAATCCAAATTAGAAGCCTTTAATTTGTTTTATTGCCTTATATGGCACTGAACTCAAGCCGGTTTCAAAACATAAAATGCTGGCCTTCAGGGAAGTCACTGTATCAACAGACAATCAATAGACAATTAACACTATGACCTATGCTGGTCAAGCCATTAGGGGACATAGGCGGCCACCAGGGGCTCCGTCTTCTGAGGGGGTGCCGACTTAGCAAACTGATTTGGTGTTGTGTTGAACGGGGGGGCACTGGGAATGAAGTGTGTCTGTGGGGCCACATGGCCTTCCACCAATACACACTTGTAGCAGTTACAATTTTCTATGAACGCTCCAAGCTTGACAAACCTACAAAACTCTAAAAATTGGGGGAAATTCTGGTTCCACCATTCAAATATTAAGTGATTTCAGGTGCTATTTCTTTAATTTAGGAATATATAACCTTAAGCAAAAATTAATTTGTAATCTACAGTTCATAAATTAAGATATAAGAAAGAATGCATCTCTCAATAGTCTCACTCGTAATTGATCCAAGTTTCAGGATGAAAATTCATATGTCTGCCATGACATCATCTTTTATACTCACACACACACACACACACACACACACACACAGACAGGTTTGTAATTATATCTGTTTGGGGATTTCTAACCCCTACCAAGCCCTAACCTTAACCATAGATAACCAAACAAAATTCAAGACTTCTGGCATTTTTAGTTTTTTGATTGTATTCACAGATCTTTGTGGGGAGTTGAAAAATAGTCCCCACAATGTCAAAATAAGATTTTACCACATTGTGAGGGACATTTGGTCCTCACAATGTAATATAAGCACAATCCACACACACGTTCGTAACTTGGAGTGCCCTTACAGCCAGGGGAACAGGCGGTTAAATGTGCAGAGTAATCAAACAGCAGCATTATCCACATGTCCATATTTACAGTATAACACAACTAATTCTCCAGAAGCATTAGCAAGCTACACAAAATGCAATATGGCATGACATAGCATGTAGTCACACTGGGGCACTGTGGACTTAAAGCCTGTTTTCAACAGGTGTAAATACAATCACAGCAAAAACACTATATAAAAATACACTTTTGTATTTTGTTCTTTTACGCTGACTCCTCCCTAAAAAACAGTATGACCAGATCGCAACCATAACTACTAGCAGAGAAGTGATGAAAAACACCGGCATTTCCATCTGCAGTGACCAGCCAAGGTGAAGCACACCACACTGAAAAAAGAGAATTGTTGGACCAACTTAAAAAAAAAATGCTTCAGTTGGTAACACACAAATGAATTAAGTTTTTTCAATTCAAGTTAAGTTTAATTAACCCATAATCTGATTACATTCAGAGGTGTAAAAAGTACTCAAAAATGTTACTCAAGTGAAAGTACAAGTAATGAGTGAAAACTTTACTCAATTAAAA
>JAODKE010000043.1:35163475-35174589 GCA_026779605.1 Mormyrus hasselquistii
ATGTCCTGTTTATTCCAGCAATAGGCAGTTTAGAGGCAGCAAAACCTCAAATACGAAGATACTCATTTTCAGGTGTAAATCCTGGCCTATAGACTCCTTTTACCTGTATTGATTTTCTTTTTACTGTTGGGCAAGGCAGAGCAACGGCTACATGATTAATCATTTTACAGCTTGTCCGCGTGGATTAACAGAATGACATTACACTGTTTTTTATTCAATGGAAAATGAAAAATTATGATAATACACATGTCACAGGCCAGTACTGTGAATGAGCTGATGAAATCCCTAACCCTCCACTACGGAAAAGGGCTGGTCGTCCAGTGCAGTCACCTCCTATTTCAAACCTGTGTCTATAGCTCTGCTGCTACTAACAATATTGATAAAGTTTAAATATTAGTTGACAATATCAGTATGTTAACCGATATATCATGCATCTCTGGATATCCTTTGATTCACCTTTAAAAAGACTATTTGTAATGAAAAATAGTACTAATAATAATGATATAATAGTAATATAGTAATAGTATAGTAATATGTAGTAATAATGACATAACAACAAAAAATATATTTGTAAGAGAAAATCTCAATCTCAAAAAAATGTGATACGACTGTATCCGGAATCGTGCAGCCCAGGACGCCTTCGGGTGCATGTGTCTGGGTTGCCCTGTACACACGAGATAAGCGTGCTTAACCAAGGCCAGTTCGGTCTTGCTCACCTTCACGGTCTCCATGGGACAGACCACCACCACGGCCTCAGCCACACCGGCCCCCAGCCCGCAGATCAGCCCCTGTGTGCTGTCCAGCTTCCCTGCCTCGTCTCGCATCTGGTTGCTGAGAAACTCGAACATCCCGAACCTGGCGAGAGACAGCAGGTGTGGGTGACCCACGCGCTATTGGGACATTTCCAGCCATCGGGAATGACCCAAGACAAGGGTCACCTGCAGCTAAAAAAAGGAAGAGTAGGATTTAGATGGAGCCGCCTTGCTTCAGACTCTGGTTATTGCCTCAGTGTGTTATCTATCACTTTGTAATATGACATCGTTGCCACAGTGCTTCATTCTTCCTTAAAGACATCAGAGAACAAGTCCTGGTGTCACTTTGAATCTGCACCTGATGAATGGGTTTGATGGCAGGATCTCAGTGCTTCTCACGCGAGTGAATAAATGTTATTCTCCACAAACCAAAAATAACTCCGAAGTCACAGCCCTGCTACGGGGTGTATCTCTATTCCATCTGATGTGTGACTGTTTTGGCCAAATCAAAGCTGCATTTTCAACCAATAAATTAGCTTCCAGTGAACCAGGCAATTTCCTCTCAGCTACAGATTGAAGTCCCCAGCTACTTGTGACTCCTGCAGGCTCAGACTGATCCACGACTCACCCGAGATTCCCAGACCACAAACTAACCATATGACCTCATTTGACACATAATTACTTCTTTGCTGAAATCATGAAATGTCAGTTAGTGACAGACAGAAGTTACTTTTGGTCCTGCACCACATTCCATGTGTGACTTAAAACTTTTAAAAGCAAAATCCTGGAGAAGAATGACCTACAGAGCAGGGGAATGCACTATCAGAGCTATGATATAATATGATGTTTTAAAATAAGTTTTAAAACAAAACCAAATGGTGATAAAGGAACACTGAATGTAATATGCAATTCAATATATAATGAATGCAATAAAATGACAAAGGAATAAAGATAGTGGTCTTGTGGGGAAAAACAGCCTTTAATTGCACTAAACAAAGTCCCATTGAAATAACATTCGCATCGATCCGCAGAATGACACACCATCACAGGAATAAAGAGGTGCCTCTAATGCACTTGAGGGGTGTTCTCAGGTAGCTTGGTTAACTTAAGCCAGAACTCCTGACTGTCCAATCAGAGTTTAGGTATGGAACATTCCTATTGGACAGTCATCACTTTTAGCTTAAGTCAATCCAGCTGAGAAATCCTGCTTCATGGAACACCCCCAGGTGCCCCAGAGTAGTTTTTTATATATTTACATGTACGTATTCAGCAGACGCTTCTGTTTCTACAGTTAGGTGACGACACTCTGGGGTCAAAGGCCTAGCTCTAGGGCCCAAAGGTGACATGATCACTCTTCTGGACACGGAAACAGAAACACACCCCAAGCCTAATGAGCTGCACACTGGCCCATTGAATCGGTATAGAAATGACACCAGCTAATGAGCGTGAGCTGTGCTGTGATGCGAGCGGCTCCCCCCGCTCCCTGCCAGCCTCTACCCAGCTCTCCTCACATCTCTGCCGTTGCTTTGAAGAGACTGAAACAGGAAGTAAATGCAGACAACATCTATTTATAGCTCTGGCTGAATTATGGTGGTGACTGAAGCGAAGAGGAGTTGCTGTCTGGTCTTTAGGTACTGCATCTTGATTGCTGCTTCGAGAGCCTTAGCATACCCTGTCACTGCAGTACTGACAGTTATTGCTTTTTTTTCCCTGTAACCAATTAGCATTCAGCATCTGTCCTCTGCCTCTGGGAACCTCGTGCATTTATTCAGTTGACAGCTGTTTGTGGAGTCTCTCTCCACTGCACAGGATCATAAAACATACCAAGCCTCCATCACGGCACTCAGACTGACACTTCTGGTCTGTAGGTCTATGGAGATGAGGGGACAGGGGATATACTGTAAATCAGAATTCACAGTATAAATCAGGATTCACAGTATAAATCAGGATTCACAGTATGCCTCTGCTTCTGTTCTTCTCCATCACCGTGTAACACATCTACTCTTAGGCTTTTTCTCCCCTGACAGTACTTTCTGTTTTCTGTTCGCAAGTATCTCGATCTCCCAACTCCTTCTGGCATTCACACAACAGGACCTTGATGTAGCAGATACAAAACTACATTACCCATGAGCCAATACTTCAGATGGAAGACCAATGACTGACTTAGGCCAATGATGAATTTGGGAAGAAATACAGATTTGCCGAGTCTGAGCATAAAGAGGAGTTAATATTCCCACCTAATTTACCAAGCTTTTGTAAAATTTGCACATAAACCCCCATTGAGACTAAAAAAAAGAACCTGAAATAATACCTAAGTTTATTTGTTTTACAACCTAAAATCAGAAAAAGCTGGGAGGGTATGGAAAATGCAAATTAAAAAAAATAATGCAGTGATTCTTTCATTGCAGACTGTATGATTCCAAGATATTTCTACGTTTTGTCTGGTGAACTTCATTTCATTTGTTAATATACATCCATTCCTGTATTTCAGGCCTGCAACACATCCCAAAAAAGTTGGCATGGCAAAGCCTTCACCACTTTGTAATGCTGTCATTCCATCTCACAACACTTAGAAGATGCTTTGGCACTGAGGATAAGAAGCGATGCAGTGTTTCAGGTGCTATTTTGTCCCATTTTTCCTGTAAACATGTCTGAAGGTGTGCAGCAGTACGGGATCCTCATTGTCACAGCCATGCCTTTGTAAAGTGTGCAGAATCACTCATTAGTGGTTTAACTGCATTCGTGCTGCCAATTTCACTGTCCGGTATACAATGAATATCACTCAGAGACAAACAGCTGCAAAAGATTTATAATTCAGACCCTTAATGTACAAATTCCCCATTTCCTGCTAGGCCGTCTGGTTATTAAAACAGTAGGACAGATATGAAGTGTCTCTAAGCAGAAGATTAATTGGCATCACCTGGTCAAGCAGCCATTAACAGCACTGCAAGGTGGCGAGTTATGGACTGAGTGACGTTTAGAGTGATGCGGCCGTCTCCACCCTGACAGCCCTGGGCTACAGCTGGGAACTTGGCTGGTTTGAAGTGAGCCGCTCATCTGAATTGGCCTTGCTGTCTAACAGCAGAGCTACTGGTACAGCTCCATCCATCCATCCATCCATCCATCCATCCATCCATCCATCCATCGCACAGGGCACCAGGCAGGCTGCCAGGCCGGTCACAGAGCAGAAACATACATACAGACACACTATGGCAACACACAAAAGCAGAAGATGCAAACTTCACGAAGATTCAGGGCAGGAGTCACACCGAGACACCAAGAGCAGCCAGTCACAAACGCAAAGATGCCGGTTGGCACACTGCACACTGCAGACTGCACACTGCATATCATCACTATACATAAAATATCTATTTACTCCTGAGTGTGAGAACCAGCTGTACACAGCACCAAGCAATTTAGAAAAAACACTTTTATGGAAAGTCTACAAATAGGGAAATCAAGTTTAAAAAAATAAATCCATCCTGGTTACCAAAAGTGCCAACTTCCTTTGCAGCCAGCACTTTCATTTTTCCCATGCTTGTCCGGATGCCAATTCTAGATGAGTAACAGTATCTAATCTAATAATATCTAATGAATGTCCCTCCATTGAGTGCCCTCTACAAGGTCACCCTGCTCTATGGCTGCCCCAGCAGGCGTCCAATCAGCTAATGAGGGAGACGCGGGCACCAGGACCCCTCAGCCACAGCACTGTGCCGTGGCTTTCTTCACGGAGGGCAGACCGGCTGGCAGGCCTCCTCCGATGCGGGGGCCATCAGGAAGCCGGCCTTATTTCTGCCCTCACTGGCAACTGGAACAGGCTTTTATTTTATGGGAATCTGTCACTGCGCTTTGGCTGTCCATTTATATGGCTTCTGTGTAAATTGCTGTTGGACAGACTGTCGAGGAGGTTCTCTTTGCTTTGGAGAGATATTCATTAATCCTGAGAGAGAACATGCCTGAAGGACATGGAGGTGGGGCTTCGGGGGGGGGGGGGGGGGTTTGGCTGTGTGGGGCGGGGGATCTGGGGAACATGGGGAAAGCTATGGGGGGGGGGGCATAGGATCGTTGCTGCCTTGCCCCAAATGGTCCTCCTTCACAGAGAGGTCCTTTATCGACTCCCCCCACCATGGAATACATTCGTTGATATGATAAGCATATCTGAAGTGTTCTTCCACGGATGCTCAAGTGCTGGAGTGCTTTTGTTAATGAGGCTCCAGACCACTGTGCAATACAGCACTCCCGATATAAAGAGAAAGAGGGAAGCATTCAAGGCGCACCAGACATAAACCACGTCGGGCACTACAGTGGACCAGCTGAGGGCTGCAGAGAGGACCTGTATGCTCCTCCCATCTCACAGGATTAACTCCGCCCTGATGTCACACTGGGCTCCCGATTGGCTGATGAGTCAGCTAATATTTCAGCATCAAATGGCACCTCCCCCCAGAGATGCATAACGGCCTTGACTGACAGAGTGGCGATTCTCATCTAGCTGTCATCCATGTCCAAGAGCCGCCCTGTCGTAAGGTCAGACAGAGAGGGACCTTGGAGATTTCTCTAGACGTACACTGTCAGCTTCAGACGCCACTCTTCATAGATGCTACATGATGCAAATTACAGGAGAATTCCGCTCCGTGGGAATGACCTTAATACCGGGGCCATCGCTGTCAGTAGGGAGGTCGAGGAGATGTTTCACGCTTAGTGCACCTGTCTGCTCTGGAGCTCCAGGAATAGAGACTTTCAGCGACAATGAGAGCTTCTCTGCGATAGACCAAGCACAAAGGTGCCTCTAATTGGCCACACGTCAAAGAAAAGCAGACAGCGGTTCCATGTAAAGGTAACACGCCATCTCATAACCAACCATGAGAAATCACTGGACGCAGAAACAAAGACAGAGATGGATTTAAGGAGGAGATCATAAAGTGAACACCTCGAGTCCACCTGTAGGACTTCGGAAACCAGGGATAGATTTTAACCAAAAACACATGAACCTGCTGGCCCCTCTGTTATCTATGTTTAACCAGTAATTTATACTGGGACTTTACTGCCAGGCCAAGCTGCTACATCGGCAGAGCAGCCAATACCCCAAATTCGGGGTATGGGCCCAATCAGGAGGGCAGAGGCCGGCCAATGGGCAGCTGCTTGTATTTCGTAAAAAATCCTAGATCTGTTACCTACCTGCAGTCAGACTGACCCGCTCTCCACTCAGTGGTCCCACACAGTGTGACTGATGCACCATTACATATAAATATTACATCACATTTGGTTATTTCAGCAGAAGCTTTTATCCAAAGCGCCGTACAATAAATCAGAAAAGAGGGTCAGACAGCCACTAGGGCAATAAGGGGTTAAGAGTCTAATGGTGACATCACTCTGCCGAACACGGGATGTGAACCGGCAACCAAAGCCACACACCGTCCTGTGTCACACATGAGGCTATGATCTATCTGCTGGACACATAAAACATTCCAGGATATGCAGATTCCCTGCATTGCTGCTGAATTCGCCACAGAATAGCTGCTTAGCAAAAGCTTTTATCCAAAGCAATAACCCGCAAGCAATAACGCTGCACACATGGTCACCCTCAGCAACGTCACACCCCCCCAAGACTACAGAGGAGCTTGATCCACACCATTGGTGACCAGCATTTTCTAGCCACCTGAGTGATATAGACACCCGTATTGGTTAGACACCTCCCATCAAGGGACAGTAAATCTGTTTCACCAGCAGGGGGGTTTGAACACAGGCGGAAAATTTAACCCCCGGTTCAAAAAAGACCAAATCTTTTTCCTGAATCAATCCGGGTTACTTGTCTAGCTCAAGGGTGTCGTGGGTGATCTGCTTCCGGCAGCATCCTTTAGTTCACAAGCTCAGATCCTTAACCACTATGACGCTATATGCAGTGACAGAATCACAGAGGAACCTGCAGGCGGTGGAGCGTAAGGGGAATAAGAGCATAAGATAGGACGTACCTGACAGCAGCCTTGGGAATGGAACCGTAGAGCAGCGAGCTGAGGCCTCTGTACAGCCCCTTAATGCCATGGCTCTGAACTGTTTGCTTCACACAGTCCCCTGCAGGAGAGAACCGGTACTGCGTTAGAGTCCATGGCTCTTGGCGGTTACAGGCAGCACTGCTTGAGGAAAGAGGTGAGCCACGTAAGGGGGACCCCTCTCCTCCTTCTTAAATATCATATCTAACTGTATGTGCAAACCTTTGAAACCATACGAACTTTCCCTACAGTCTCACTTTGAATTACCTTCATCAAAAGTCAATCAGAAGAGGTTTCTCCGTGTTTAATATTCATGCATTCACACCTATATGGACACAGCGGTGTGCACTGTTCACCGTGTGCGGCGTAATTAGCGCGAGCAGCAGCTGTCTCATTAAAAGCTTTAGCCAAGAAAAGGTCCCAAAGCGACGCAGAGTTTGTTTACAGCCGCTGATCGCTACCCTTCCTGGAGGATTTTGTGGCTTCGGTGCAGAGACTCAGCCGCAGCTAATGTGCCGGGGTGTTTGCCAGTCGGGTCACATGACTCACAGAGAGGGCCAAAGCACGTCCAGTTTTGGAGAACTGAACCGTTGGCTGATCAAAGAGGATGAACGCCGCGGGGAGGGGCTGCTGGAGATCACGTTAGCAAGCTGTGCCTGGGGTGTGCTAATGAGCTCTATTTGCTAGCGTGCAAATAATATACACTGCTGACAAACACCTGAGTTTCAAAGTTCACTCCTAGAGTTGGGGGCCACAAATATAGAGGGGCAGTCCACCTTTACATAGCAGCTCGGGGGAGGGGGGGATACGCTGAAAAATCAATAATATGCTGAATAACTTCACCACTCCTACAAAGTACATATTTAATCACATGACAGCATTGACTCAGATCACATTTAAAAAGGAACATGATGCATATTTGCCAGGTACCTGTCAAGCACTAGCCCAGGGGTGTCAAACTGCAGTCCTGAGGGCCGCAGCACTGTTTACCATAGTTCTTTCCCTGTTCCACCACAAATGATTCAGCTGAAGAGCTGTGTGGTAATTAGCACAAGGAGTCGATTCAGGTGTGTTAAATGAGGGGAACCCCGAACTGGGCCCCCAGGACTGCAGTGCAGGGCTCCGGCCCCCAGGACTGCAGTTTGACAGCCGTGCACTGACCTTTGGCTCTTGATTATTACATCCAAAGAGTCAATTTCATTAATCACTAGGGCCACCTGCTGGCCTGACACAGTCTAGCTGGTACTTGTTGCGTTACTTGGCAACGAAAAGAGAACGTGGCATCCTGTCAGCAGCCATGAGGCTCACCCACCGATGCCCTTGTAGCGGGGAGGGTTGGCCTTCTCATCCAGCTGCAGCTGCGTCTTCACGTACTCTGTGGGGAAGGTGATGCAGATCTCGATGCCTCCAGCAATTCCACCTGGAAAAGCAAGGAGCACTTTCCAGTTACTTCCCCCTTGTGATGATGCCACGCAAAAGCAGGGGGGGGGGGGATTTCACAATTACTGCCCCCCATGATGATGCCACACAGATGTGCATATTGGACATATAAATTCAGCCACAGTGATAATAAAGCCAGAAACTCAGCCAGCATAAAACCCAAGCCTCCCTAGTGGACCAGACAGCTCTGAATCAGCACAAAAGGGCCCACCGGCACAACTAAATTATCTGGCCACCCCAGATGTAGGTCCCTGCTAATCTTATCCGCAATGGGCCGGTGTGTTTGCGGGTTTTCGCTGCAACTCCCCAATTAGATCACTAATTAGAGGACTGATTGGCTGAAGAGTCCTCACACCTGGGTTTGAACAGCTGGCCTACAGGTTATCCCCAAAACCTGCATACACACCGACCTTTGCAGATAACATTGGCCAACCTTGATCTACAAGACCAACATCAGAGCGTTGCTACACAGATATGGGAAATTATGGAAGATTCAGCAAAGAAAAACCAAAACAGCAATAATGTAGCATGTGGCTCAGTGGGCTAAGCCTGTATGCCTGTAATCCCAAGGTTGCAGGTTCAAAACCAGCCTCAGCACGTCTATGGCTCCTTGAGCAAGGCCCTGAACCCCCACCTCCCTGGGCGCTGCTACAGGTGGTCTATAAAGAGCAAATTGAGGTTCAATTATTATTATTTAATTAACCAGCTGAATGCTCCTGTTAATATATTTATTTGTTCTTTGATATAAATGGATTTACACAAGCCAGAAAAAAATAACCCTATGTGGGGTCAGACAGACCATCCTGTGTATAATGAACATGCAAGGATACGTGATAGATTAGGCTGTGGACTTCTAACCATCCAGAACAAACCTTGGCAGTAAATAGTTACCATAGTTAATAAGGAACTACTTTGCCTTAAACCTGATAAGTGTTGCAACTGACGTCCAAAGATTAAAATGCAACTGGTAGGTTCAAGTGTAACTTTTGCACTCAGCAAAAACAAAAAAACAGCTTGGGACATTAAAGACCCAAAGAGAAATAAGATTGACTATTGGCTTGTACAGGAATCATGTGACCTAACTTCACTTTGCATTGGCCAATGGAGTTGTCCCTCTGGACAAAGGCTGTCTGTACAGCTAATAGCTTGAGTGGGTAATGAGCAGTTGAGCAGTCAAAGATTCGGTGACTGTGACTCAATAGAAAGCATTGAGCAATACAAACTCAGGAACTTTGAGGTTATTTGTGTAATACAATAACATCTGTAAAATCTTCATTACCAAATATCTTTGGTTTTGCAAGGTTTACTTGCAACACACCGAGTAACTGTAAGACAAAACTCTGAAAAACACCAAAATTCTGACTAGTTTGTGAGCTAACATATTCAACAGAGGTCATAACCGTTTAACAGCCCATCATAGGCTCAGTTACATGATATGGTTAAAAATAATAATTGTGAATAATAAACATCACCTTTTGCCCATAAATGCATTTCACCTGCTCTATATGTGACGTAAGCTATTGTTTTTGTCCCTTAACAAGGATGGAAAAAACTCACTTTATATAAATACTCATGAGACCCACACAAACAATTTAGGACAGGAACACAAAACCCACAAGGAAAGAGCACAAATCCACAACAAGTGGCAGAATGATTAGCTCATTGAATCAGGGCTGCGCTCAAAAAATCGATACGGCAAAATATCGTGACATACTCTTAGACAATATACAGACGTGCTGTATCGATAAGGCCAGTTAAGAACTTTTATTTGGCAGGCTATCCATTGCTGCGACGGCAGTTATGAATAGTGCAGTGCGCAATGCAGCCGCAGGGTGCCAGCCAGGAGCGTAGGGTTATATTAACATTGGGGGGGACAGGTATATCGGGGTGGGGGATGTGGCGTCACGTCGCCTTATAAGGCGATTCAGTGGTCATGCTGTGTACTGTTTAAATGCCCCTGTCACTCACCTGCACCCTGTATCTCTCACAAACAAATCGTTTTCTGGAAAGAAACACAACACAACAAAATAGCGACTTGAAGATATCTCCGTTCTGCCAACACTATTTATGAACTAAATGATTCAGAGTTTCTGGTAACTCAGTAACTCACTTTATGGCGTTTTCTAAATAAATGCCAGATCGATCTGCCCCATTTGTTGATGGGCTTCTTACTCGGTCTTACTCCCTAACAGCAAGAGAGACATTTTCTCTTCCAAAGACACAGGACTCGCCTATGTCATTACATGATCAGGCACTGGATGAGACATATAAAAATAGAGACAGGCACAGCCATTAACTCTTTCTGGTGATCCACTTAGTTGGTGGAGGGAGCGCTCTACATCCCAGGTACAAGTGTAGCTGCAGAGAGAATACTCTCCACAGCTGGAGATATAATTACAGCTCAGAAAAGTGCTCTTAAAGCAGAACACGTGGATCAACTTGTGCTTCTACACAAAAATCTGAAATCGTTTAAGCCATAGCTGCCAGTACAAGCAACATTTAAGTTTGTTACAATAGGCTGTTTTGTCATATTTGTTTTGTGTATTTTTTAACTTTTATGAAAGCCATAAACTATATTTGTTCTGTTCTAATTGTGGACCTCAAAATAATAAATAGTTAAAAATAATAAATGGTCTGTTCAGCTGTTTAGAATACTTGTACTATTTAGGCATTATTCAGAATGTACCGTGATACGCATCGTATCGTTGCCCCGTATCGTGATACGCATCGTATTGTGAGGTTGCCCTACAGTGAATGCCTGTTACCCAGACACACAATGCCAGAAAAAAAGCCTTGTTCATTATGTGAAAACATGTGATTGAAGTACCATCAGGGACGGATTACGGACCAGGCCAGCAGGGCCGCTGCCCAGGGGCCCTTGGGGTGCAGGGGGCCCATGGGGCCCCTAGCCCAAAACAATTTGCAACGCTTATCA
>JAODKE010000043.1:35209049-35224435 GCA_026779605.1 Mormyrus hasselquistii
TACAATAATAGTATAATTGTTTATATAGTTTTATATTGGACTGTCCAGGGGCTTGAACTCCTGGTCAGAAATTCAGTCCCACACCAGTGAAACAATGAATCGCTTCATTGAAATTTTCACAAATTTTGAGCTTCATTGGTTATGATTAAAAGCCGAAATATTATCATATGGCAACCAATGTTAATGTATCAGCATAATGCATGACAGACTGAACCCTTTCCCCTTGAATAGAAAAGTATTAGCCTGCCATAATATCTTAGTACTGAAAGACCTTTTTATCACGTACATTTGGACTGTATTGACAGGATGAAAAATTGCTTGTCTACATGTATAAAGTTGAACTTTTTGTGAAATATATTTTGAATATAAGTAATTATATTTGCATTATGTGAAATACTATTTTATGATAATGAATGTGTATTGAATATCACGTTATTACGAAACAATTTAAAGAATATACATAGAAGACAAACGTTATGAAATTCAATACCTTTTATGGTATTATTCAAAAATAAAAGGCCACATTAATTATCCAAATATTCATTCATTCATTTATTTATTTATAGATATTCTTATTTATTTCAATAGCCAAAGCAAATAGCTTTTGATTTCTTCTCCTCCTTCTTTTAATGTTCGGCAGATTCTGCATACAGAAATGATTTACATGCTTATTTAAATAAGTTGCAGGAAAGTGAGTAACTTGAATAAGAATCGGGGGAGTTTTCTTTTAATATTTCTCAGGTTACATGAATTTGACGTGAAGTATAGGTTTAAAACCCCTGAGATATAAAATCAAAATAGTTAAATATAAATAGATAGGTGAGACTGAATTGGAAAGCCTGTAACAGCTTTGGGGCCAGTCAGCCTGACTTTTGACTCAGCGATGCAGTCCAGCATGTTATACTTCACCTTGGGGGCAGAGGCTGCGACTTTGGCCGCCTCAGAGTAGCTGCCCTGGGCGAAGAGTGTGTTGAACTTGCGGGCGAAGAGCTCCTCTGCTCCAGCCAGATTGCTGCGCACAGCCATGCGCAGGCCCAGGTCTGGGTTCTGCAGCACGTTGGTGGCGTAGTTCACAATGTTCTCCTCCTCGACACACACAGACAGCACCTAGAAGTACACAGGCAGTGGTATGAGGTTCACAAACATGTCCTGTATCTATGATACAGCATATGAAGCCAGACACACAGGATTGCTGACTGGCCCCCAAGATAATTAAGGACCTGGAGGGTCAAGTTCATGATTCAGAGTCACACACACCACACCATTCAGCCACTTTGACTTCATTCCATAGCTTAATGGTGATAGACTATAGAAACTTTACAAAATATCCGTTGTATTGACTTGTGGATGCAGAGGTATTTGGCCAGCTGCAAACATCTGTGACCTTTGGGATTAAAGGCTGTGGATTCCCAGCTGCTGACCGCGTAGGTATGAAGAACACGGCCCACCTGTCCCTTTTTATTGACCCCGATGATGCCAGAGGTGGGCTCGTGCGAGGCGGTGACAAAGATGGTCTCAGCACTGATGCGGTTCATGTAGATGCACACTCCTGTTTCCAGATCATACATGTGGATGTAGCCGTATTTGGTGATCAAGTAGATAACGCCATGTTTGACACCAATCTAAATATGAGGGAAATTAGATGATTAAGTTGACTGTCAATACAGTACATTACAGTAAAGCCAGGTGTAACTCCTGCAATTAAACAGAGATCATATGTACTCCCAATATCACGAAATATGTCCTGTTTTTTTCGCTGTTCAGTAGATGCACTTATAACATTTTAAGGGTTCGGGTAGATGCAACCTGCAGAGTAGCCTTTTTTGCTGAATACAGACTTGCTCAGAAACGTCAAATAAAAGCCGCTCCTTTATGGAGGGTGTTTTGTGACAATATGTAATAAATGAATGTTATTTAAAGGACTATTTAAATTGCTGTCATTTAAAGTATCAAGTATTGGAATACAAATACAAAGGATCCTATATATACCTGTAGCATTTTTCTCTGATACATACATATGATAAAATGTAAATGATAAAAACACACGGCAAGACATTACCAACATTAAATAGAGTAATAAAAAAGTACATTGCACATTATTATACAGTACTGTAGGCCTACTCTCTCTCAAAACGTATAAATCTGTTTCATTCAACATAATTCTCAAGAGATGATAGAGCACTGAAAAATATGCAGCAAGGGATAACGGCACAATGAAAATCATGCTTTGTATCCCCATCAAAAGACGAAGGAACTATGAGAGAAAAAAAAACTACATTTAATATTTTTTTCGGGCTGAGGTAAGCCACAGATAATACAGCAGATACGGGGGGGCACTATAATTCATTCCCACGATATATTAAAACGTGGCTGCCAAATGCATCATTTATATTATGTCACCAGCAGGACTTTGCACATTTTGTTGGTCGTGTAAAAACAGCAGAAACAGATTAGATAAGTTTAGCTATAACTAACTAAGTTAGGACAAGTTAACTGTTACCCTCAAGTTAGGAGAGTTTGTTTAGGATTTTGGGAAGTTAGGGTATAATACAGGATGGAACAGATTGAATTCTCATTTATAACCGCATTTTATCGACAAGGCAAGATCAATCTGTTGTACTTTGCAATGCAGTCAATCAGATACTAGGTTTTCTTTAGAGCTCGCCCACTGAGTTTGATGGGTGACTGACAGAAAATTTAAATGGTTGCTGGTATCATTTAAATTGTAATTTAAATAATCATTAAGTGACATTTATAATGACTCATTTAAATGACAATAAAATTATAATTTAAATTGTCATTTACATTACATTTATTTATTGAATATTGTCACAATACACTAACCTTATTCCTTAAATCAGCATACAAATCAAGACCCTTGGTTTATGACTGATATTAAAAAACAGGGGATCATTCTGATGGTTAGAGACTGATTTTGGTTACAGATTTGATTTTTTTCCCTCTCTGCCTCTATCCCTATTCTGTTTATCGGGCTAATTATGTAGCCGGCTAAGTGAGCTATCAATTTGTAGCTAATTGTCATACACCCTAAAACCCATGAGCCTCAGGCTGCCCCAGGCACCATCGTAAAATATTCCTCAACTGACGGGGAGGCCACAGGAGCCACCAGGAGGCTTGTGGGACCGAGTCATCACCGTTACCTGCATGGCCACAGGGAAGTCAGTCTGGGCCTCAGGGGGGAAGAACACGTCGACCGCTTTCTTGGCAAATGGCTGGTTCCCAGGTGCAGGTTGACCCACTTCTATTATATGCAGCTGGAAGGTGGAAAGTGAATGTACTCAGTTCCAGTACTTTCAGTGGTGATCATCATTACTGCCCTTATGAAATAAAACGTACTGAACCCTGATCATAACCTTAAAATGTCAACAAATAATCACTGGATTAAAACAACAGCCAACTTCAGGGCTGGCAGGGGCAGTAAGCATATATCCTTGCTACAGCTATGTGGATAAACCCACAAAGCGAACCCTTAAGTTGCAAACGTAACACAGATAAAGAGTGATGTAACACAGCAATATCAGTCTATCCCACCTTGCCACCAGCCTGGCTCCTCACAGCAAAGCAGAAGAGCGTGGAGGGCTTGGCATTACCCTCCACCTTGAACTCGGCAAAGGCGGCAGCGTGGCCTTCTATGGGTTGAGACACCTTCCGGTCCACAGAGTAGAGCTGCATGGCCCCCACAACGCGGTTTTGCTGTCGGGCACAAAGGAGAGGTCTCCTCAAAGGCCTTTCCTATTAACACTGCATTTACAAAGCATCACTTGATCCTGCAGCTGTTTTCCACTGGGGAACATTAATATATGACAAATGTATTTCGTTCCATGTAAAGCAGATTAACTTGCCGTGTTTCCCACAAAGTTTGCTTTGCAATAGGGAAAGGGAGACCCAAGCTGGGTTAAGGATATAAACCATACACAAGCAGGGAGGGGAACAATAATTGTGTAAGTGCAGTTAAAAATTCACATCTTCAGCAACATCATTCTCTTTAATAAAAGTCACTGAAAGCCAAACTTACAGCTTTTGATATGTACAAAATACCTCAGTGAGGTCCGATCATCCTTGAAGTTCATCAAACTCAATCTGTTTCCTGAAACTGGCAGAAACTGAATGTTGATGCACTAAGAAAATAAAAGCTATCGAAAGACCAGTCGCCTACTAAGCAGTTTGGCAATATTGAGTCTCCGGACCCCCTGAAGCTGTCAGCAATGGGTCTGTTATGATGAAGAGTGTTCCGGATACTCAGTATCTGACCTGCTATTCATGTATGAATTCATGCTCAGTATTTTAACATTTATGACCCATTTATGTCTGCAATATGTTTTATGCACACCTTTAAAAATGTACATCCCAAGCAAGTCATATACCTCGTTGCAGTCGCTGGACCGAGGCATTTTTAAATGTATAAATATCAGAAAAAATATTAAGTTATCAATAAAATAGACTATTACAGTTTATAAAATGGAGAATACATGATGAAGGAAACAATGCAGTGCCTTGGGGCAAAGACTACCAGGTGCGCGAATGAGGCTTCACAAAACATGTTTGAGTATCAGCAACTTACTTGAAGTCACACAAGCTATTACTGGAGACATGAGGAATAAAATGTGAATGTTATAAAGTAATAGGAGGAATAATGGCACATAAACTGATACTGTGGATTGCCGTGCTCTGTTGCTGTGCAATAATTTAAGCGTTCATCCAATGCTGTGATTATTTATATGTTGATCCTCTGATAATGCAACACATTTGCTACACTAGGGCAACCAGATGCAGTGGTAGACCTGTCCAGAATGCTGATGGTCTGTGCGTGATCACGACAAATATTCATGGAATTGCTGATACAGCAGTGGTGTCAGTAGAACTGATGCTGCTGAATGTTAATGGGGAAAGTCCAAGGTGTGTTTACATAATGCAAAGCAAGAAACTTGAATGACATTCCACTTACAAATAGGTGTCAATCAGAATATCCAGCTTTGCAACCAGTAGCGTTGTAAAGTGACATCAATTAAGGGCACTGCGTGTGAATTATCATCCAGTGAGGGCACTGCGTGTGAATTATCATCCAGTGAGGGCACTGCGTGTGAATTATCATCCAGTGAGGGCACTGCGTGTGAATTATCATCCAGTGAGGGCACTGCGTGCTTAAATTGACACACTGCAACATTGTACTGTATAGGGTGTGCCCTTGTGACTGCACATCTGCGTGACGACTCACCTGTGCAGAGATGCCTATGAGAAGAAGCCACTTTTGTTGCTCATCCGTCCTGTAATTGATTATCTGACAGCCCGCCAGGCTAGCGTGTCGATCGAACACTTTGACAGGCTGAGAGATGCCTTCCATGCTCCAGTGGTAGACGGCCGTTTCCGTGACTAGGGCCACCGTGTTCACAGAGATCCATTTCCAAAACATCACGTCCTCCGTCATGGTGTGGGCCTTCATCTTGCTCTTTATTTCAATGTTGAAAATCTGCAGCGTCTTGGCAGCTGAAGGCGGGCGGTGCAATGGAAAATAGGGTGGGGTTGGAACCAGAGACATCTGCATGCTGGCAACCTACTGTCTGTGGCAGTATCCCATCACA
Source organism: Mormyrus hasselquistii (assembly GCA_026779605.1). Lineage (NCBI taxonomy): Eukaryota > Metazoa > Chordata > Actinopteri > Osteoglossiformes > Mormyridae > Mormyrus > Mormyrus hasselquistii. The sequence continues at coordinate 35,214,650 of JAODKE010000043.1, forward strand.
TACCAATACAACTGATCTAAAATAATACCATGTGTCATACTTAACTGGAACTACGGATGCAGTTTATTTTCAGTTAACGTGGGCATTTGTTTTACGGGTTTTGTTTTTGAAAGGATGATTGGTAATAACCAATCCAAGCATTAAAAAAATGAAAATCTGGCTTCTCTGAAGGTACTCCTTCAGGAATCTAATGGCCTTTACACCAGAAAGCCATCAAAGCCTAAAGGGGGTTTCTTTTCCCCAGCAAGAAGACACTACAGCGGTTCTGTAGCTCTCACAGAATGCACTGTGTGAGGGGAGTCTTCAGTTCAGCAGGGGTGTAGACTGGTTAAATACATAGTTGCTATCGAATATAAAAAAATAATACAATGGATTTTCTATCATCCATCTTAAGTCTAAGAAGCAGATGCGAAATCATACAAAAACTGCATAAATATTGGCAGTAATGCAACCATGTTTAGTGAGGGTTTACTAAACTTTAAGCAGTGTACTTAATAACCTTAATTAAAAATAAGAGCCTTAACAAGAACAAGTTCTATATAAACCCACGTAAAATATCCCACTTATGAGAATAAAACCACAATCAGCAACAAATCATACTACATTTGATTCTGATATTGTAATATGGATTGTGTTTTAATCTCTTCACTAAGAGTTGACTTCAAGTATGCATTCTTTATTTTATACCAAATAAAGTGGGAATTTCAGTTTTGAGAATTTATGGCCGAAACAAGTTTGGCATCCCCGAAGTGTTGCTTCTGAATTACACACCTTCTCTCTGATTACCTGTCTTCACATTCCTGACATCACAGTCATCTAGTCCAGTCAGTCCCTTATTTACCACATCACCCACTTGTACTCGCAAAAATGTTGCCGCTAGTGGCAGTAGCATCCATTTCATGAATCACACATCTGTGACAATGAATCTAAATGAATCCACAGATCTCAATCTGGAAAGTTACATGGTGGTACGTGTATGTAGACTCTCCATGTCACGTCCCTCCCTTATTCCAAGCTCCTTATTCACATTATCTGATAATGCATACCACAGTCCTTATCAGCATACAACAAGTCATGCTTACACACGCAGGGTTCTCATAAAAGTATGTGGGGTGGATTGCCTGTGTTAGTACGGCATTAAGGTCAGGCTGCTCTGAACTGATGGAAACACTAAATATTCACAGGTCTCGATCAAAATCATAAGAACAAAAATATTTCAAATGTATATACATTACATACTATCAGATTAATAGATTGAGTTTAGCTTATCCTTTCAGGTTGGAGATGGACTTATCAGTTCAGAGGTCAACTTTATACCTTTCCAAAGCTGAGAATTGATTAAATTGCTGCTCATATAGATTTGGAGTGTATTTGGAAGACAATCATCTCAAGAGATGAGCCAATATTCATGGGTGATTTGGGCAGACATGAAAACAAACATGTCGCAAAGAAATACTCAGACAACATACACAAAAATGCATGAGACCCGGCTGGGAGAGGATGGCAGATACAAGGCTGAGGTTCCCAATTTTGTCAGCTTTTATGAGAGGACACCACCACGTACACCAAGCCACAGAGAGGAGGAATCTGAACCCACTGAGGTGAACTCACCGTCTTTACAAGACAAGAACGCAGAAGCGAAGAGAAGAGATTCGGAAAAGAAAAGAAGGAAGGGGAGGCAAAGATTGCAAAACAGTGTAAGAAGTAGAGCAGTGTGACAAAGGGGCGGCAGGCGCTCTACTGGTGCCTCAACAATAACGTACTACAGTATTCATATAGTCTTAGTTACACGACCCGTTCTGGGGTACGACACTCTTGTTTTATTAGGGTTCTGAAAAAAACTGTTTCATGATACTGGAAAACGCTCAGTTCCAGACCTTAAACCAGACCAGGATATATGAAAATAAACCTTTTTATTATGCTGTCAAAAAACTAATCTTTTTTTATATAGGCAGCAGTGTCTAAAGCATTTCATTTCCATGGTACTGTTACATCAAATTAAACATTAATTGGGGAAAATGTTATATTTAAGGGAAAGTATTTTCTACTTGAACAGGTATGTGATGAATAGACTGATAAAAGAGAAAGACAGATAAATAAAGTAGTTAAATGGCAAAGGGTACAGGCTTTAACTATGGTATGGCAAAGAAATTTTAATTGTTGGTTTTTACTCACATTCTGACACCTAAACAGAACATTAGACTGTAGGGGGAATTAACTTGTAAGTTGAAGGTTTATTGGCACCATTTTTACAACATAATCAAAAGATATGTATTAATATTCCATTAAAACTCAATTATCAGCCTGATAAAACAGCTGAATGCAGATTACACTGAAATATTAATCTTTTACTTCAGTGTCAACTATTCAAGCTTTAACTCTGGAGTGGCCCATAGTAGCTAGACTAGTATTGGGTTTCTATAGAGTGTAATTCGAAAACTACACACAAATCGACTCGACTTACTACCCAGTTTATACATTTAAGCAACAAACACTGCACTATAGCAGGAAATAGCACATTTATTAAAAGACTGAATGTGTTGCAGAGGTATGCTGAAGAAAGCTACTGTATTATTTTATAACACACACAATGACGGTTTAAAAACAGAGAAAAGAAACAGAAACAAGGTAAAAACAGTGATCCCTGACCTCTTAGAAGTGCATGAAATACTTCTAAATGACATTTTAACTAATGTAACAAAACCTTTGAATAAAACCCAGTATTTACCAACATCTTCCAGGCTTCTAATGCCATAATGGCCAGTGGTCAAATGATGCTGATTCAAAAACTCCAGTAAAAATTTCTTAAGCGCTTTCTTGACATGAAGAAACAGCTGACAATAGTTTTAACAATGCAACAGGGCCAAATGACAGCCATGGCTATGAAAAGGGCACATACATGGCAAGACGACATACCTTTAAGGGCGATGACCTTGCTAGCAGGGTTCATGATGGCACTGTCGGCAGAGATGGGCCGGCGGATTGGGTTTGTGGGGTCATTCATGTCAATGATGACCACCTGATTCTGGTCTCCCACCTTCTCCCTGATGCAAATGAACTTGTCCGACTCCAAGGTCAGGTAGCTGAAGCCAATGTTGGCCGGATTCACTCCCAGGTTCTGCAGCTGTGGGTCAGGGTAACAATGTTGACAAGAATGGTCACCTAATGACAATCATGACAGAGGATAGCCCTGCTGTCAGGACTTTCAAAAAGCAGACCAACATCATTGGAAATGAACAGCATGTCAGCAACAATACTCTTGTTCTGTTATAACTCTCCCCAAGCTCTTAGCCAACATGTGTGGAATGCATTGTTCGGAGACACATTTCCTTTTTATTTCATATTGCATGCCTCAAAACCCCAATCTCACCCAGGAACGCATATTGTTCCTCTTCTGGAAAGTAAGAGATTAAAATAACAATGATAATTACAGATGGTACATCATTTTCTTCTAGTCCAATCCAGATTCCCATATTCAAATTTTGAATTTCAGATGGTACACGGATCTGATATTCAGGATCAGCAAGGATCCATACCCACATATGACCAATTCATGTCCAAAACTTACTTATTTAGTTTTTGGCAATCTGTAAGAAGATACCTCCTATTTTTTGTTAAATCGATTTGTACAACAGCTCTTTCCCATTTAGAAGTGTTTTTGGGGTAGCACTAATGCTGCCACTCAGTTTTTTCACCATTCTTTGAGTGTGACGACAGCGACTTCTGCCTGTAGTGAAGTCTGTGCATACCCTTTGCAGCAGGAGCAGTGTGAACATCACATAAGAGGGTGACAATAGCAAATGCAAACTGCTAGCTTGCAAAGCAAGCAAACTAACACACATGTGCAATCAGGAAGTATTTTACACTTGAAACAACAAGCAAAAAAAAAGTTTTGAGAGATTAAAGTAACATTGCTGTGTATAATACAACAAATTTATCCAAGCACCTTAAAAATTATCCCACAAAGGAACACCAAAAAAGACTAAGAGTAAAAAAACAGCTGATTTTGACGCCGGTGTTTAGAACAATGATTTCTGGAACCTTATTTTCGTTGCTTTGGGCTATTGGTCAGAAGTTTTTCATGAAGACTAGACAATCAGCCCCTGTCTCTCGTAGACAATTTTGCCTCTTGATGGAACATCTAAAACCAAGGTACAATTTGTCATCGTTAAAATATATTTCCTGATCTGCAATCTATTTATTACACTCATTGAGGAAAAAGTTAGACATCCAGTCTATGACTTTCACTATAGATATTTGGAGCTTGGATGTGTGCCCCATGTCTCTTAAGTTTAACTGTACACTGGATGAACCTGCAAAGCTATGACTTTCAGAGTGATGCTACAAGTTAAAGAAATTTGTGGATGACACACGAGCACTACAGTTTCAGATGCCATCAGAGCCATGCTGGATAAACAGAAAATCCCACTAGACAAAGGGCACACAATTCTGCAAGACAATGCGAGTAATATGAATAATACAATAGATGATTTAAGAGTCGCTAGCTTGGACTGTTTTGCACACTTGCTACAGCTTATGATAGGGCTGAAAAATGAATCAAAAATTAACTAAATTAACCAAAACCGACATTCACAACCACCTTCTGTTTTTCTGTTAATACTGGTTAAAAAAAAATCTGTGAATATTTTCCCTAGTGTGTGTTCAAATAGTCCCCTTAAAAACATACTACTGCATGTGTTGTCATGTAACTCTGCCCAGTCCAGTATGTGACATGGAAGCAACATGGAGGAGAACTCAAACACCAAACTGACTCAGGAATTCAAGCCACTGCAAAATGCTTTGTCCAGCATTTGGACACATTGTGGCTTTATTGAAGACATCAAACAAAAAAGCATCAAATGTAAACACTGCAGAAAAACAGTTTCTGCTACCAAAGGTAATACCATCATTCGGTTTAAAATATTTTTAAAATATAGTGGAAACCGCTTATAGTGCTCAGTTAAAATGATCAACTGCTTATACAGAACAAAAAGCTTGGGACATTCATTCCTGTACAGATACTGTTTAAATAATTTTCTTATAGTAATCAAGTACTCCTCTTTCAGTGTATAGGGTCTTTTTAAACATAACATAGAAAAAATTCAATTATGGTAATTATTCTTCTTTTTCTCACATTCCTACTTTGCCTTGCGGTAACCCGTCTGCTTTTGGCTAGCTACTAGCTGGGCAGTATAACCGAAAATTTATATCACGGTATTTTTCAAAGTTATATCGGTTTAACGTTATACAATGGTAATTTTTTAAAGAATGACTAGGCATTTACCACAATTTACAGGGAACGTTTTTGTTTTAAGTTTTTGCATTGTTCCCACATTAACTATATTATTTAACTTTTAGCCATTGCGCCTATCTGCTACCTTTATCATAACATACAGCTAACGTGTTTGTTGGCTAACTGCTTATAGATAAACAGCTAAGTTAAGGTGTACATGTACATGTAAGGTGTGATGTTACTGATTAAGTTCAGTGTTGATGAAATTTCACAGAATTTCTCATATTGACCGGGATGTTGGTGTTTAAGATGCTTCGCCAAGTTTGACATGCTACTTGACTTCATCACCACAACTTTGCAGCACTCTCTGCAAAGAGGCTTATCAACGTCCTTAGCCTTTTCATGCTTGTCTACAAAATACTTCCAAACAGCACTTTTGCAGTTTTTTTTTTTCTTACTAAAGCAGCTTGTGAAGTGCCTTCAACTGCACCATGTTCGACCAACTCGGTATGTGTGTGGCTGCTCGAGCACCTGTGCTGTAGTGGTGATGTGTGAAGTGTGGCGAATGATGCAAAAACCACACTGTTGGTATCAATAACGGTGAAAATGAGTATCTAATCAAATATTAATCAATATCAAAAATTTGTGTCTGAGAAGGGTCTCATTATTTTTAACTCCAGCGTCAGCTATTTCTTCCATTTCTGATCTTACAGTTTTAGGGGTGCAGCATTGAAAAAGGTCACCTCTGAAACAAGTTCCAGCTGCGCCACTTTCTCCACATTGTGTAGGTTATTTAAATCGGTATAGCGGTATAAGAAAAAATCATATTATAACAATAATAAAAAATGGTTTTCGTTATGAACCGGTATACCAGCCAGCACTGCTAGCTATCCAGGGCTAATGCTGCCCACACAAAAAACTTGACGGGAAACTGCCAAAAACAAGCCAACAAGATGCAGTAGTGAAACTACAATAAATTATATTTTATGCACAGTACTGTACTTTATACATATATTATACATTGTTCAGTAATTTAAATAAAAAATTAGTACTATAATTTAAAAAGTTTTTTGAACAGCTGTAATGTTTTTTTGAATGAGTCGGTAAAATTAATAAATAGCGACGCTGTCCATTTCATTACCTTATACTCATGTAATAAATATACAAATGTCAATTAGATGTTAATCTACCTGAGACAAAGAAAAAAGTCTGTTATAACGACCATCCTCTTATAGCAATCAATTTCACCCAGACAGACATGATCACTGTAAACAGTTTCCACTGTAATTTATTTTGTTTGTTTACAAGAAATGCATTAATTTATTTTCTACTTTAGGGAACTTGCTTTTTACATTAAAATTAAAATGTAACCCTTTTCATAAAACAGTAATTTGTAAAGTAAGAAAATAAATGTATCCAAACAATGTTTATAGTTGAAAAAAACAAATTGTCCTGCCCCGATCATCCGCTCTTTCCGTGTGCCACGCCCCCTCATTAACCCAATGTGGATTCCCTGTGTGATCAGCTGTTTCTGGTTGTTGTAATTAGTCCTCTGTATTTAGTCTGCGTTTCAGTTTGTTTCCCCAGTCCGGTCATTGTATTGTCCGTCTGCCTTTTGCCTGCCTTACCTGTAATTAAACCCCGTATTCCCGATACCCTATCATCTGCGCCTTTGTCTCCGTTCTGACCCCGCTCTGCATGACAAGATTATTAGAATTAAATGTATTAATGGTTTATTATTACTAATAACATTCAATTAATTGAATTTTAAAATTATAATATTAATAAAAAATCTTTTTTTAAATGTATTTTATTATATAATTACTGTTACTGTCTATCATTGTCTAAATGTATTTTTACTGTCAAAATATATGTATTCAGCTACTGTAAACATGCACAGTGTTATCACAGCAAATGTGAGGCTGAGACTGAAGCATTAGCCTTTGTTTCCACTAAGACATGTGGCGTGACTCATTTCCCTACGCGTACAAGCTATCATAGGTCGGCGTTCATGGTTTGGCTTCTGAGATTCAGGTCGAGTTCTAGGTAATTTGTTTTCGAACTGGTTGGTTCCACTTTTAAGAAATTCGAGTTTTAATGAGTTTGAGAACTGAGGTACCACTGTAGTCTTTCATTTGAAAAAATATCCCAGCTTTAATAGTTCAGCATATTTCCAGTACAAACCTTATCTGTGAAGTATGAGGAAAAAAACAAAATAATTCATTAATCATTAATTGTAATCAAGGTAAAATGTTCAATTAAACGTTATATTGATCAGAGATCATCCAGCTTTTAGCAGACTTCATTTGTATTTACTAGTTTTAAAACTAGTAATCCGTGCTTCATTGCCTGATACCCTCTGTTCAGGTACTAGGATCATATTGGGACTGAAAAAGTGGGATCGATGCACCTCTTTCCGGTACAAACCTATATTTTTTCAGAATTTTTACTAAGCATTAAATGAGATGGTTGGATCAATAAATTTCAATTAACATGGCAAAGCATCTGCATTTAGTGCTGTAGCGACATTGTTTCAGTATGCTAAGAATAGGAAAATATAATGGTTATATTGCTAAAACAAAAGCCATGTCACTACGCTACAGGAAGAAATCCACGGACAGCATGATTTACTGTTTCTTTGTTTTATTCAGTAACAGTTATTCAGAAATATTTCTTCAAATGCAAATTGTGTAATCTGTTGCCAAATTAAACACAATAAATCAATCACAAAATTCAGTGTATAAACTGGATGCATCGATTGATCGGCTAGTGATTGGAAATAGACGATTTTCTTCCTGATCAGCACTTGGCCAATCAGTCTAAAACATGGCCAATTTTATGAGTTGATCAAGTAGGGCTGCATGAGAATGGGGAAAGTGGTTATGTTGTGGAAATATATGGTAATCCATGGGAATGGGGAAAAATTTTAATATTTCCATGGTAAGAGCAGGAATGGAGATGACCATTAGGATATGCCCATGGGGATAGTAATGAAAAGTATGGTAACACCGCAGTAATGCTAATGAAATCGCTCAGATATGTATTTTCTTGCATCTGCTGTAGAAGTTCTTCTGTTCTATGAAATTATTTGCTCTCACCCAAACACCACCTGGGGGTGGTGTCAAGTGAAGAATCTCATAATTAAGACAGCCAGCTAACGTTACTTTTTTGTCCCAACTAGTGGTCCCAACTAGGCACGATAATGGATGGATGTATGGATAGTGGTGGCCTATATGGCAATATTTTATCTCACGTGGTTGCATTTGCATCCACGGTATTCATTTCAGAGGTACAAGAATCACAAAACATCACTACATTTATGTTTATGTTTATTTAGGATATGATTTTTGTCCAGCGTACAAGTGAGGCAAATAGCGCATTATAAGCATACATGCTGTTGAGGAGTTGACTAGGCATAATTGTGGCTCTGCTTAGCTACCAATGACTGCCCAAGGACAAGTGCACTAATACACACAAGTGCACAGAATTATTATAAAGACAGGACAAACCAGCAATCACCAATTATGAAATCAAATCTGCATACCATCTCAACACTGTATATCTCACTTCATTGTTAATTATACGTCTCAGTCACTCAATTAAATGGCTGGATCTTGAATTAAAGACTTAATTGATCTTTTGTAACCAATTAGCTAACTAAAACAAAACTTTAGCAGAGTGTGCAAAAATCCTGATGTAAAATTTAAAACTCCTTAACACCTTTTTAATAGCAGTTCAAGCTGAATTTAATACCCAACTAAGCAGACATATGCTTTACCGGAATAAAAGTCCATACATTTATACTACAGTGACTCCAGCCACTTTTCATTCAAGTTTGAATTTTTAAAAAAGTGCAATTCATGTGTGAATATTAAACCAAATGGTGACAATCAAGGCACGGGTGCCTCAGTTATGCGAAATCTTCCTACCAAGAAAACTAAAAACAGTAGAACAACAAACTTAACCCACATCATGACTAGTAATGCACCAATAAAAAAAAAATCTGGGTGATACCAATAGCAAATAATTTTGAAAATTGACAGTGATATTAACTGTTTGGGAGGTTCTTTTTAAATAAAATGTAAAGGGATGCTCTACCCAAATAAACGTAAAAATAAATCACCATTCCAAAAATATGAAAAGTATTTATTTTTTGGTAAGAAAACACCAATAGTCCCAGGGTACAATATTTAAGTCTTGCATATTTATAACATTTGTAATAGGGAAGAGCTGATCATCAAGTCTAATAAACATGATTTTTCCAAATAATATCTTTTCACAATTCAGTCTGTACTGTTCTTTTATGATCAAATGCTTGCGTTACTGATGGACTAGCATTTTTTGGCAGTACGGCAGCCTTTTTTATTGGAACAGATTTATTTGTTGTGGTGAAATGTTTATTACTAGATCCTCCTGGTGAATTTTAGCAGAACAATGTTTGCAAAATCCATTTCTACCAAAGCTTAAAATACAGTGATACCTTTGAACTTTTGATTCATTCCAGAAGGCTGGTCGAATTGCAACTTGGTCGAGCAAGTCAAATTTCCCCATTT
>JAODKE010000043.1:35226359-35237339 GCA_026779605.1 Mormyrus hasselquistii
CAGGTGCTGGTCATATAATTAGAATATCTTCAAAAAGTTGATTTATTTCACTAATTCCATTCAAGAAGTGAAACTTGCATAATGTATACATTACATCCCCACAGACTGATATGTTTCAAGTGTTTTAGAATATTGTGAAAAGGTTCAGTACTGAAGACATCTGGGGCCACACTCTAATCAGCTAATTAACTCAAAACACCAGCAAAGGCCTTTAAATGGTCTCTCAGTCTAGTTCTGTAGGCTACACAATCATGGAGAAGACTGCTGATTTGACAATTGTCCAAAAGACGACCATTGATACCTTGCACAAGGAAGGACAGACACAAAAGGTCATTTCAAAAGAGGCTGGCTGTTCACAGAGCTCTGTGTCCAAGCACATTAAAGAGAGGTGCTCTCATAACACCTGAGCAGTGCCACAGACTGATGGACTCCATGCCACGCCGCATTGCTGCAGTAATTCAGGCAAAAGGAGCCCCAAATAAGTATTGAGTGCTGTACATACTCATACGTTTCATGTTTATACTTTTCAGTTGGCCAAGATTTCTAAAAATCCTTTCTTTGTATTGGTCTTAAGTAATATTCTAATTTTCTGAGATACTGTACTGAATTGGGGTTTTCATTAGTTGTCAGTTATTATCATCAAAAAAAAGAAATTAAATATTAAAAGAAATAAACACTTGAAATATCAGACTGTGGAAATATCAGTCAGTTCTTGAATGGAATTAGTGAAATAAATCAACGTTTTGAAGATATTCCAATTATATGACCAACACCTGCACATATATGTACAAAACATATCTTTGTAAATCCCAGTCTCAGGAATGAAATCCCTATAAACAAGAAAAATTATTCTTAGTTTGGGGGGGTAATATAAAAATCATCACATCTGATTACTGAAGAGTTTCAGAAAAAAGGCTAACTTAAAATGACTAACATGCCATTCCGCCAATACACAGGCTGCAGTAAGAACTGGGTGTGGGCTGGCTGAGTGCTGAGTCACAAGAAATAGACAACCAGCTGCACGTTCCTACCCTGCTGGCAGCCACCAAGCTTACATTCCTGGTTGCACTTGGCATATTACCGTTTGTCTTCCCCAGAGCTTGGGGTCTGTTCAGTGTAGTTCCCCCAGCAACAAATAACTGCCACGTGACGCATGATGAACAGCAGCATTAAGAAGTGGCCTTAGTCTGGCTAGCCTACATCACAGACTGTTTACACATCATGTTTAGGCATACACAATACAGAAAGGCTGTAGCTAATTATCATTCAGATATGAAAATCGGTGTTGTGTTTGGGTCCACCTTGGTCAAATTCGAATCGACTAGGACTACCGCAATTAGTAGACATGAATCGATGATGTTGACACTACAGGGGGCCTTAAGATAAAACTCACAGGTGCTGTATCACTGTATGAGTGTTTGAGAAAATATTTAGGCTAAAATTTGGCCTTATTCTACATGGATTGATGTGTGCTTGTGCACATTGGACTTGTTGGGACCAGTGTTATTATCATAAACTAGAACTGAAATAAAAATGGACACTAAATAAAAGAAAATAATCAGTGAACTGAATTAAAAATTAAATATATATTTACAAAAAAAAAGTGTCACACAATATTTAGCGCCACACCACCAACATCATTTTTGCCTTGTTTATTCAAAAATTCCCCTCCTGGAGCCGACACCTTATCGTGGAGGAGGGGTTTGCGTGTTCCAGTGATCCCAGGGGCTAATTTGCCGGGGGCTTTATGCCCCTGGTAGGGTTACCCAAGGCAAACAGGTCCTGGGTGAGGAACCAGACAGTGCGGCTCATACAACGACTATGAAGAGAAAGAAAATGGAAGCACGGAATCCCTTGTCCGGACGCGGATCACCGGGCCCCCTCTACCTGGAGCCAGGCGTGGGGGTGGGGCTCGACGGCGAGCGCCTGGTGCTCAGGCCTGTGCCCTTGGGGCCTGGTCGGGCACAGCCCAAACAAGGCATGTGGGTCCCCCCTCCAATGGGCTCACCACCCATAGGAGGGCCCATAGGGGTTGGGTGCAATGTGAGCTGGGCAATGGCCAAAGGCGGGGACCCTGGCGGTCCGATCTGCGGCTACAGAAGCTGGCTCAGGGGACATGGAATGTCACCTCTCTGATGGGGAAGGAGCCTGAGGTGGTGCGCAAGGTTGTGAAGTTCCGGCTTGACATAGTTGGGCTCACTTCGATGCACGGCTTGGGCTCTGGAGTTGCCCGTGGGGAGAGGCGCCAAGCGGGGGTGGGCATACTTATTGCCCCCTTGCTAGGCGCCTGTACATTGGGGTTTACCGCAGTGGATAAGAGGGTAGCCTCCCTTCGCCTTTGGGTGGGGAGACGGGTCCTGACTGTTGTTTGCGCTTATGCACCAAGCGGCAGTTCAGAATACCCACCCTTTTTGGAGTCCTAAGAAGGGGTGTTGGAGAGCACTCCTCCTGGGAACTCTCTTGTTCTGCATGGGGACTTCAATGCTCACGTGGGCAATGACAGTGAGACCTGGAGTGGCTTGATTGGGAGGAATGGCCCCCGATCTGAACCTGAGTGGTGTTTTGTTGTTGGACTTCTGTGCTCGTCACGGATTGTCTATAATGAACACCATGTTCAGGCATAAGGATGTTCATATGTGCACTTTCATTGATCGACTTTGTGGTCGTGTCATTGGACTTGCGGCCGCATGTCTTGGACACTTGGGTGAAGAAAGGGGCGGAGCTGTCAACTGATCACTCCCTGGTGGTGGGTTAGCTCCGATGGTGGGGGCGGAAGCCAGCCAGGCCTGGCAGACCCAAGCGTATAGTGAGGGTCTGCTGGGAACGTCTGGCAGAATCCCCTGTTCGGAGGAGTTTCAACTCCTACCTCCGGCAGAACTTCTCCCGTGTCCCGGGGGAGGCAGGGGACAGTGAGTCCGAATGGGCCATGTTCCGTGCCTCCATTGTGGAGGCGGCTGACCAGAGCTGTGGCCATACGGTGGCCGGTGCTTGTCGCGGCGGCAATGCCCGAACACGCTGGTGGACACCAGCGGTGAGGGATGCCGTCAAGCTGAAGAAGGAGTCCTATCGGGCCTTTTTAGCCTGTGGGACTCCAGAGGCAGCTGATGGCTACCGGCAGGCTAAGCGGGGTGCGGCTTCGGCGGTCGCTGAGGCCAAAACCCGGTTGTGGGAGGAGTTTGGTGAGGCCATGGAAAACGACTTCCGGACGGCTTCAAGGCGATTCTGGTCCACCATCCGTCGGCTCCGCACGGGAAAGCGGTGCAACATCAAAACTGTTTATGCCGGAGATGGGGTGCTGCTGACCTCAACTCGGGACGTTTTGGGTCAGTGGAGGGAGTACTTCGAGGACCTCCTCAATCCCACCAACACGCCTTCCAATGTGGAAGCAAAGTATGGGGACTTGGGTGTGGATTCCCCTATCTCTGGGGCGGAGGTCACTGAGGTGGTTAAAAAGCTCCTCAGTGGCCGGGCCCCGGAGGTGGATGAGATCCACCCAGAGTTCCTTAAGGCTCTGGATACTGTTGGGCTGTTCTGGTTGACACGCATCTGCAGCATCGCGTGGACATCAGGGGCAGTGCCTCTGGATTGGCAGACTGGGGTGGTGGTAACCCTCTTTAAGAAGGGGGACCAGAGGGTGTGCTCCAACTACTGGGGATCACACTCCTCAGCCTCCCTGGTAAGGTCTATTCAGGGGTTCTGGAGAGGAGGGTCCGCCGGATTGTCAAACCTCGGATCTAGCAGGAACAGTGTGGTTACTCTCCACAGGGTTTTGGAGGGTTCATGGGAGCTTGCCCAACGAGTCTACATGTGTTTTGTGGACTTGGAGAAGGCATTCGACCGTGTCCCTCGGGGAGTCCTGTGGGGGGTGCTCCGGGGGTATGGGGTGCTAAGCTTCCTTTTAAGGGCTGTTCGGTCCCTATATTACCAGTGCCAGAGTCTGGTCCGCATGGGCGGCAATAAGTCGGACTCGTTTCCGGTGAGGGTTGGACTCCATCAGGGCTGCCCTTTATCATCGATTCTATTCATAGCTTATATGGACAGAATTTCTAGACGCAGCCAGGGCGTTGAGGGTGCCCGGTTTGGTGACCTCAGGATTAGGTCTCTGCTTTTTGCAGATGGTGTGGTTCTGTTAGCTTCATCAGAACGTGACCTCCGGCTCTCGCTTAGACAGTTCGCAGCAGAGTGTGAAGCAGCTGGGATGAGAATCAGCACCTCCAAATCCAAAACCATGGTCCTCATGGTAGTATGCTCTCTCCGGGTCGGGGATGGGAAACTCCTCCACTTAGTCAAGGACAAGTATCTCGGGGTCTTGTTCACGAGTGAGGGGAGGATGGAGTGGGAGGTCGACAGGCGGATCAGTGCGGTGTCCGCAATGATGAAGGCGCTGCATCAGTCTGTCATGGTGAAGAAAGAGCTGAGCCAAAAGGCAAAGCTCTCGATTTATCAGTCGATCTACGTTCCTACCCTCACCTATGGTCACGAGATCGTGGCCAAAATGAGTTTCCTCCGCAGGGTGGCTGGGCTCTCCCTTAGACATAGGGTGAGGAGCTCAGAGTAGAGCCGCTGCTCCTCCGCATTGAGAGGAGTCAGATGAGGTGGCTCAGGCATCTGATTAGGATGCCTCCTGGACGCCTCCCTGGTGAGGTGTTCCAGGCATGTCCCACTGGGAGGAGACCCCAGGGAAGACCCAGGACACGCTGGAGGGACTGTGTCATTCGGCTGGCCTGGGGACATCTCGGGATCCCCCCAGAGGAGCTGGATTAAGTGGCCGGGGAAAGAGAAGTCTGGGTTTCCCTGCTGAGGCAGCTGCTCCCGCGACCCAATTTCGGATAAGCGGGAGATGATGGATGGATGGATGAATATTCAAAAATTCTCATCTTAAAAGATGTGGTTGCTGAGCTGTCCCTTTCTGAACTTCAGTGCTTATCGCTTCCATGATTTACTAAAACAGTTGTATGCGGCATGCTCCACTTAAAGAACTTAATTACATTTGGTGTCTCCTTATGTTTTACATATTACTAATTTTGGGTATCACAATACGCATCTCATTAATATTTCAGATATACTATTAATTTGCTTATCAAATTGTGGGCAAAAATAATTTCTCTATAGTACCGGAAAGCCGGCGTCCATTACCGAAAGCCCTGCAATACCATACAGTTTGATGTCATCAAAATAAAATGAACTAAAACTAAATGGTCTATTTGATTTTCTGGAGAAAAATTCACATTTTACGAATCAGTAAAACAGTCAATAGATAATGCATAGAAAAATTATTGTTAGTGGCAGCCCTAACCAAGACCAAAAAATCCAGTCTGAGTCAAACCCCAAAACCCCCAGGGTCCAAGACAAGACCAAGTTCATTACCAGAGCAGGATAAAGTCCAGAAAAACACAAGTTCAACTCTAAACTGAAGACTAATACATCAAATTTACTTTTAAAATAATTAACCAACAAATAAATAATTTTCAACAAGTATTGGACGGTATACTGGTTCATCTGCCATACTGGTTTTAATCCCCTGTATGATATGAATTTTCATATACAGCCATATCACAGTATAGCTGAACCACAGCTGTAATGCTTCAATAACAAGCAAATTATATAATATTTTCAGATGCTAGAAGTCCTATGGATCAGTGATAATCTTGACAGCATATTTTGATTTAGTTTTCATCTTAGTTCTTTAACGAAAATGCAACTTAGTTTTTGTTATATATTCGTCCTCTGATTTTTTTAGTTTGATTTAGTCGAGGAAAATTACAGAATATTTAGTCGACTAGTCTACTTTAGATTTAGTGGACTAAATCTACAGCACATGCAGTCAAAAGAAACTGACAGGTTTAGTCGTAGTCTACACATGCATGTACACAGACCCACACACACACTGATTAGTCTACCCTTATCCAGTCCAGATTCCTGAAGGAAACATCTGTAAAGCTATCATTATAGCATGCCATTAGGATCGAACATAGTCTTTAAGGGCATAGAATTAACTCTTGTAATGCGGAACATGGTAATTCCTAAATGGTTTTATATAAGTTTTATTTATCATTAAATAAAATATAAATAAAACCAAAATAAAGGACAAAGCACGAGAGAGGTCGTTATTCAAATAATAGACCAAAACAGAAAGGAACAGGGTCACAGCAGAGTTGTCAACTTTGGTCAACCAGCTGACGTGAGATTTTCAATTCAAGACAAATCGGCACACACATTTAAATGTATGTAAGAGTTTTATTACAGTAAAGTGAGCATAATTTGTTCCGGAAACAGCTTGTAATCCAATGCACTTGTATATCAAAGTGAATTTTCCCATTAGAAATAATGGAAACTCAGATGGTTCGTTCCACAACCCAAAAATATTCATATAAAAACGATTAATACAAAATATAAAGTAAAAATACATAAAACAAATTAGCCTGCATTTTACCTTTGAAAAGTATCGCGGATAGCGTGAGGGAGTCGAGAAAACAGAAGAGACAGGTTGTTTTGTAGGACGACTCTCAATATAACCAACGGAATCACTGCAATCTGTTGGCTCACTGGAATCTTTTTCTTTTTGTGCGACTTTAACAAAAAACCAATCCAATGACAGCCGCTTTTGCCTCCTTCTTGATTTCGCGGAAATGTGGACATTGCATTGTGTTGGTTATACCATCAAGCGAAATATAAACAACTTTTTATTTTAAAGTAAAAGCACACCTTTTGAAAGCAATTCTAAAACATTTTATTGTTTTAAATGCTTGCTGCCGTAGTAAGGGTGAACTTGAGAAAAAAAAAGACAACCAAGTTACACCATGAAACAGCCAAAATCTTAAATACCGTGATACAAATGTCTGGTCCTATCACCCTGCACTATTCTCAAATAAGAAATAAATGTTTTTTTCCAAAACAAAAAAGGTAACACAAAACACCTCCACTGCATCCTGCAGTAATTATTAGTTTCAATGTAATGTAACTGTATCAACATTTGTTCTGAAACCAAAGAATATGCACGTTATTATTTAACAAATATTTTGTAATTTTCTTAAAAGTACACACAATGTTTATAAAGTGCACACAAAAATGAAAGATGTAACACACTATATACATCTATGATGACTGAAACTCTCAACACTGCCTTTGAGAAACACAAATGCTATGAGCCTTTTATAGCTTAAACATGCATGATGAAGGTTAGCAGTCCTGTGACTGAAAAATTGGCAGTTTATCCAGGCAGATAAATGGCGTCATCACTAAACCCTTGAGTAAGACCATTAAACATAACTACTGACCCTGTGATTTGATCCCAAACAGTCTAAATGGAGACCAAGGTGAGCGATGTGAAAAAGAGAATTTCTGACATGGGGACTAAAAAGTACAATAATTATTATTTTAAGATGATGGTTAGCTAACTGGATAGCTATCGCTCAGGGGGAGGGTGACTTTATATGATGAATCTTGAAGACATCCACGATCTGCTTTCATGCAAATCATGGTTCATATCCTCTTATTAATGGTTCCAAACTTCACATATAACTTCGATGGCCAGTACAAACGCGTATCACTGCCCAACCCGTACCATACCTCCTCACCTGGCATACCAGTAGCTTACAAACAATGGTTTTTGAAATGCATCATACATGAGAGACCCAGTGATAAGGACATTTGATTTAAATTGGCCAATCAGCACAGCCATCTAGTAAGAAGTCATTCTATTGGTTTGTGAAGATAGCATGGATCCAAAATGTAATGCTGTGTTCAATTTTAACTGAAAAGTCAAATTTCCAAGTTCATAGTCTGTAATCTCAACTGAAATGGCCCCTGAAGTTGGAAGGAACCACTGCAACCCTGACCTCTGAACTGTATATGGCTGTACCCTTTTTC
Source organism: Mormyrus hasselquistii (assembly GCA_026779605.1). Lineage (NCBI taxonomy): Eukaryota > Metazoa > Chordata > Actinopteri > Osteoglossiformes > Mormyridae > Mormyrus > Mormyrus hasselquistii. Next base: position 35,234,229 of record JAODKE010000043.1, read on the forward strand.
AACAGAAGTTGAAGCTGTAGTTATATAATGTTTATTAGGACTTTGGTCTTATTTGTGCCTGATTCAATCAGATGTCCAAGAGTACCGTCCAATCTCTGTTCATGGACAAATTGCAGGTGATTTTATGCGCAAAATACCATGTAATGTGTTACCATCAACTGTTATAGTTAACAATGGCTAAGAATAAACCTGGCAAGAACTGGGGCCTCAGAAAGCAGGATTTCTTGTTTAACCAGATAACCAGATTTAAGATAGTCTCGGCTAAATTGAAGTGAAGAAAGATAAAGGCCATTTTAACAGAGAGTACCTTAAATCTAACAACTTATCCAGCTAAGCAGGACATCCTGCTTTTTTAAACAGGTCTCTGGTATTGCTAAATGGTTTTATGACTTGGGTTGGAATGCACGTTGTAACATCATTTCCGGCTGACTTTCATCCTCCAAGGTAAATGGAACACAGCATAACTAACGGATCCATACCACATTATGTTTCCTAGCGCTGTCCGATCCGTTCATCCTGCCATTTTTTAGCAAACTATGTTGTCTATTTATAGCAAATTCAGGGGTCACTTTATTGTGAACTGGTGTTAATTTTGCAGACTGAAAACAGCCCATTTTTGTTGCATGTCATTTTCAGTGATCACTCCAGTTGTCTACTTCTAGTTTTTGGATCAACACTATTACCCAAGTATCACATATGTGAAATATTAGTTTATATTTCCATCAGTTGAAATTGCTGCTGTCCAGCAACAGGGTATCTTGGGTATTTTGTTAATCTTACAGCATTGGTTCAATTATGAACAGAAGGGACAAGTGACTGGGCCATTTAACATCACCAATAAACACACACTCAGACAAAGGTGCAGGTGCTAAGCAGAACATTTATTAAACAGGCAGAGAACACAAAGAATCAAGAATCAGAATATTGGGCTTAATATTCCATTCTGGCCTGGTGGAAATCACTCACATGCAGTCCATAAAATGTGATGTAATGAAACCCAGTGTAATGAAAAGAAATATTAATGGGACCAGGTTGGGTCGTGAATATGTCATGAGACGAAGTGGTACACAATGGTGGTATAAATCGGGCACAGCTGTAAAATATGCTGTAATGTGCAGTTCTGTGCATTCGCAGATGTGCAAGGTGCAGGTCGGGCATGCCCCGGCAGAAATCTCACAAAGCAAAGTTATCCGTAAACTATTTCGTGACACGGTCCGCACTTGCAGAGGTAATACAACAAATCTATCCAACTACCTTAAAAGGAAGCATCCACCACAGTTTAATATTTAAAACAAACAAAAAAACAAAACACCTAACTCAGCATTTAATTACCATTTTGAAAACAGTGTCTTTAATGCAATATTGCATTTTAAGTATTGCTGATGAAAAAGCCTAAGGACCTATCCAAGTCAAGTGAAGAAAGATCACAATTCAAATCGTGGACTGCAATTGTGTGTTAGCCAATCAGTTAGCCAATAAAATCAGCCAATGTTAAGGTTCCATTCATTTATTGGCACTGGTGTGGAAAACTGCTGATAAAGCACCAATATCTCCAGAGCTTTCTCACTAGAGAAAGTGCTAAAAGGCTAGGTTTCCTGCATTATAACTTAAATCAGGGATTTTTCGGAAGTGTTCAGTCTAGGGTTGAGTTGCGACAGGGTGCATGTGTAGTTATATATCATACAGATTAGAGGTCGGCCAAAATATCGGGCCGATATTTGGCATTTTGGAATGTACCGGCGTCGGCCGATATCCGGTGTAGTACGCCGATTTACAGACAGGCACGTCTGGGGGAAGCCCAGTGTTATTGTTGGTGTGGAACATGTGACCCAGCCTGACGTTTTGGAAGAGTCCTGGGAGAAAACGTTAATGCTTAAATTCTGATCTTTCAAAGACCTGTTAAACTGGTTTGCTATGAAATGTTACTTTAAAGAAAATGTGAGTGCTTTTGAAAGAGAACGCAAATTACGCTGTCGGGAACAGGCATAATGATAATGAGCCTTCAACCAAGTGTAGCTTACAGTACAGGTAACGTTAAGGATCATTGATTCTGACAGTGTTTTGTGCGCTTGCTGGTGGGCTCACAGACTTTTTTTTCGTTAAAAATCATTTTAATTGTTAAAATTTTAGTTATTATCATATCAGCCCAAAGTTATCAGTTCTGTTTTTTTTTTCTTGTGTCAGAGTGTTTCACTCTGTGTGTGGGGCGGAGCAGGCAGCTCTCTCAAACACTGCAGCTATTCTGGTCCTTCTGGTTCAATGGTCCTTCTGTGCAACTTGTTTGCATTTGAAAGCGGGCATTCGAACAATGTCAGATGTGCACGACTTTGCGCAGTTAGTTTACTCATTAAACATGTCTATCCTTTATACGGGCTTATCCGTCAACGTCACAATTACTAGAGACTTACGTTGTCCTTGCATACAAGGCTGTATAATACGATAGTTATTTTATTTTCTGCAATTGCTAGATTCTGATTGTGAATTTGGCTTGTAAGCTGTCTGCCTGCTGACATGTTAATAAAAGGTTTTGGGCCTTGTACACTACTCATCATAGTATAATGCACTCAGTTACTAGTGTTTTTTTTTCTTTCAAAATGTATTAGAGTATAATTGTTTTAATGTGCATGGAAAACTGGAATTGTAGAGATGAAGGTACTATAATAAAAACGCTAACCTCATATTTTCTCTTGTTTTAATAATTGCTGTCTGATGACTGTACAAATCTAATCCTGTATAGCAGCATTTCACCAAGCCAAGTTTAAGTTATTGTTTACAAGTTGTATTGTGTTTTATTTAAGCTTCTATTTAAATTTACAGTCAGTATTCAATAAATGCTAAGTTGAGAAATTTTGTGTATCGTTTATTGTTATTAGTGTGTTATTTTACCATGCAAATAGAAGGCGAAATGTCCAATTACTGGCCAAAAGAATTTTAATTCTTTTTTTTAAATCGCCAGCTTATATCGGCCATTGGCTGACCCCGACTCCTAAATATCGGCACCGGCTATTGAAACCCCATATCAGTCAACCTCTAATACAGATCAAGGCAAGTTCTTTCTGAGGTTTATTCACACAGGTCAGAAATATTGTGTGTGTGTGTGTGTGTGTGTGT
>JAODKE010000043.1:35237439-35253168 GCA_026779605.1 Mormyrus hasselquistii
TGTGTGTGTGTGTGTGTGTGTGTGTAACTGAGAGATGGACTACCAGCATTGGATATAGATTTTTCCAAAACAAGCAAACATCTACCTAAACATACAAGCTCTCTACCTTACACTGAAGGCAAGAAAAAGGAAAAGACAATAGACCACACCTAACTACCCCAAAAGACAGGTACCAAAGAGTGAAAAACAAATGACATTCAGGTCCTCAATCTGGTGGTTCACACAATCAATGAATAATGAAAAACCAAACATGTAATACTGAAGCAGCCAAAATCCAGAAAGGGCCAAACAAGCTGACACAAACTGTAACCCAGGATATACATTGCGCCCTTTGCTGTTTGGGATAAGATGTAGGTCCTCCTACTGTATAATCCTGACAAGAATAAGCAGGTGATGGATGGATGAATCAATGGATGGATGGATGGATGATTTTAAAAATTTTAAATTTAAAAAGTTTCTGCTCTTTGAATGTGTTCAATTGGCAATTATATCAGTTAGTAAAGCACGGGTTAATTAATACTGCTGGTTTGTTTAATGTTGGACCATGTGAAACATCAGCCATGAAATGTCAAAGTTTTCAGCTCTTCTAAAATTGCAGAGACAAAATTTTCACACCGTTTGCACACTAATAAACATGTAAGGACAACTGGAGCCAAATGAAATATGTTCCCTGTGATGAACTGGCATTCCATTCTGGATGTACCCCTGCCCTGTGCTGCCTGGGAGAGAATCCAGGCCCCCCAAGAAACTGTCCACAATAAGAGGTTGGAAGATGAATGGATGAAACATACTAGCTGTGTCCACGCAACAACCTTTAAAACAAGAGCAAGAGCAGTCTGGATGAGAGAGGGAGCCTAGGATCACAAATTTGCTAATGCGAGTTGGAACTACAACTTTTACTACAGATTATATTGATAGTGCTGCGATGGGCTGGCCCCCTGCCTCGTGGCCATTGCTTCCGGGATAGGCTCCGGACCCCCCGTGACCCAATAGGATAAAGCAGGTTGGAAAATGAATGAATGAATATTGATAGTGAATTAATATACCAGATGACTTGATAATGAAAGTGATCAATTATTTACTTTATTATATTATATTTTATTATATATATTTTTTTTATAGGAAAAACAATTTATGTAGCCCAATTGGCACACATCACAGAGTACACATTCACTCACTCGCAAGGTCTATTTAGGCATTCCAGTACACTTAAGGAAGGAAACTGGAGGGGGTCGAGCATACAGGGAGAACAAGCAAACTCCACACTAGTGATGGCATGATACCACTTTTTATGTCCCGTACCAATACTGTAAATTTGGATATCTGCCCATACAGTGTCTCTCTTGTTTTTAAAACAAGAAATAATCCTTTGGGGTAAAAAAAAAAAAAAAAAAAAAAAAAAAAAAACTGTCATCACTGGAACAAAAAAAGAAAAAAATTATTATACAGCACTCACAAAAAGGAAGACATATATTGCACCCAAAATGTGACTCAGTTTTATTTAAACTATCACTTTTAACTGTATTAGACTGGTCAGCACCATCCAAACATCCATCCTGAAATTTTAAGAGCAACTTTATGCAAAACCTTAAAGCTGAGTATCTGAAGAAACATGAATAGATTTGGCATACTCCTTTCCATGGCATATCTGCAAGTGTTTAATCGGGTTCATGCTGTTAAAGTTTCCAATGCTGCTACCACCCCACAAAACACTTGTATTGAATAAATTGCATTCGGCTGTCTTCCTTTTTCAGTTTGAAGTAACTCCACATTGCCAACATGCTGACATGTGTCACGCACAACAAGAGCTCTTAAAAGCAGCGTGCGTCATATTAAATGTGATAACGTGATGAATGTGCTTACGACATGTTGCGAATTTTGTCAAGTATTTCCGTGATTTTTAATGGATCAGATTACATTTCTTAATCCTCCCCAATATCCGATCCAGTAATTTAGTCCAGGATAGGGCCAATGCCAACACTGAATATTCACCACTATTCTACACACACAAAGCGGCATCGTGTGGCAGCAGCGCCGGTCAGACAACTGGGTCAGAGCATCTCCGAAAAGGCAAAGCTTGTGGGGATCTCATGGTCAGCCGTGGGGAGTACTTAGTGAGAGCGGGCTCAGGAGAAAGAGAACATGAACCCACAATGCATATGAATGAAGGCTGTCTCATGTGGTTCAAACCCACAGAAGGGTTAGGGGTTGCACAAATGCAGATCATTTTGATGAGGATCATGGGAGCAATGGCTCATGACATACATGGAGACCTGCTGAATATGGGGCTACCAAACTATGGATCAGACAGACTTGTGAGCACAAAGCATCCCACAGATGCTCAACACATACTATTATTATTATGAGACTGTCAACAATATTTGCTTCATTTGGGGGTGGTTATAATGTTTCGGCTTATTGGTATACAGTACATATAAAATACCTTCTATATGTATATATTATATATAAATGAGAACTCAATTAAATGTTAAGTTAAATCAGTAGATTACTCAATTAATATAATTGATAACTGCCCTACTGGAAATATTTTGTATTCTATAGAGATAATATCGAGCAAAAATACACGATTTGTTTGCTAGCACAATTCCAGCAACTTATATGGCACTCTACAAGTGGCGGGAATAGACACTGATTGCCTGAATTGATATTATATCAATACGATTTGATCGCAATTTTTAAACAGATTTTGCTGAAAAGCATTTCTGGTCTAAAGACAAGGGCTATAACGGTGCACGCTTTCATATGCCTTTTCCATACAGTATTTTCAGTTTGCAATGAAATAAAATATTTCTTGAAATAGGTAAAACCTCAATTCACAAGTAGATGTTCAATATGGAAAACATTATGTTAATTGTGGTTTTAAGTTGGTTACAGCTAGTGCTAACAAACTCAAACACCCTCCCACGTCACTTAAATCAGTAGTCTGGAAACATTCTGGCTTCCCAATAAATTACACCAACACCAGAGAGAGAGTAGCTGATAAAACTAAGAAAGTCTGTTGGCTCAGTTATGCCGGACTTAGATATTTTTTGTGAAATACATCCAACATGTTTCAGACATCATCATCTCAGTGTGTGCTTTTGCCTGGAAATTCAGACCAGGCTAAAAAACACCACATCACATGATTTCAGCCTTGATTCTTCACTTATCGAAAGTTTTTGGTAATCGCCAACAAAAGCCCCAGATCCGAGGCAAATCAGTGTTCGCCTTGGCATGGGCAAATCGGTACTCCATCTCTATTAGTTCACAGCGGTGACAGTCTCACCGATGCATCGCAGATGCTCCTCAGATACCCATCAGGCTAAGGTTCTAGACAATTTGGCAACTCCAAATCCTATACTCTGATAAGTATTGCGAGAAAGTGCAAGACATGGGGTGAGGTGAAACCTGAGGTAGGAGTTTACAAAAATGTAAATAGTTCAGTTTACTGAAAGTTTACACTTTTCCACCATACAAAGTACGGTACTTTTGGTGCTTTCACTTTTCCATTGACTTCCGGTCAAGTACCAGTACTGAAAGTTCCAATACCGAAAGCGCCAAACCAGCTGGGGTACTTCTTTGGTACTTTGGGGTGGGACTTGCAAATGTATTTGTTGTCGATTGGTTATGCAAATAGCCTGCCGCTAAAACACAAAGTACAATCGGCATCCTTTGAAACATACAGCGAACAGCGATTAACAAAATAAAAAGCAGTAGAGACAAAAATATAAAAAAAAAAAGTAAAATGGAAGGATGGACAAACGAGGAAACACAGGCTTTAATCACCATATGGTCGGATGAACAGATCCAGCGGGATTTGGATGGTACAACTCAAAATAAAGTATTTGCGGTAATAGCAGCCCGCTTGAAAGAAATGGGGCACACGAAACACTGAACAATGCCGCTTGAAAATCAAATAACTTATCAATTGGCTATGCAAATAGCCTGCCTCTGAAACACAATACAAAACGCCACCTTGAAAGCAGCTGTGAACTCAGAAAACAACGATAAAGTTAAAAAAAAAAAATGAAGAATAGATATAACAAAAAAGGATGGCATGACATGATTTTATAACGTATTTTTGCATACGGCATGTATATAGCATGTAGCGTGCTGTCCTAGTGATGCCATTTTGTCATAAATATAGCAATACAATTAGTAATAAATATAACAAAAAAGGAGTTCATAAATTTCTCACAAACCAGTCTTCGAGTGATGTAAACGGCAAGGACGAAAATGATCTCACAAAACGCATGTAGCTGAGCAGCGGAGGTAAACCTAAAAATTGTTTTTAAACATATACTGTATTAGACAATCTATAAAAGGAATAATTAATATTGTAAAGCTTGCCAAGTTTTTTTTCCTATGAGAGTGTAAGAGAATAATTAACTTTATCCCCCTGTACTAGAATGTCTGTATCCCGAATTGATAGTAAGAAAAAGCCCGATCTTAATCTAGTTGACTAGCGATGCAAAACTGTATATGCATAACATGTGATGTTGGTATTAGTATCGCACATTGTCCAGCCTAAAAATGTACTACAGCCATTTAGAATTCATTACAAAATCCCCCACCTCTTAATATGATGTCATTTGGCGTAGGCACCAGTTTTAACGTCAGTGGAAAACCAACACCTTGAAGTACCGTACATCGATATTAAAAATTTCCAACACGAAGAATCTCAATTCATAACAGAAGCAGTACTGTATCCCCCCACCCCTACAGTCTAGATAAGTAGGAACTAGAGAAGTTGATAGATAAGTTCCATATGGCTAAATTTTTGGGTAAATACAGTTTTTTTTTTTTTTTTTATAAACATCAAAATATCTATTGAAAAAAAATTCCAGAATGTGAATATTTTCCCAGTATCATTCAGCTCTGGCATATATTATACTATAACAAAACAAAAAAAAATAAACCCATATCCACTTAGGTCTATTACCAATGGTAGAATACTGGAGTGGTATACCAGGTCAGAATTTTAAATGGAGAACTACAAGATAATGTTCATATTTACAGTAAAATCAGTTCCACATGTCACAGCCATTGCCAGGTGGCAGGTGTTTTCACACAGTTGCTGAGCCTTGTGGGCTGGAGAAGGAGGACAGGATATAACAACGCTCACTTCTGATCCATTAAAAGGTTTACAGGGTGTAACTAGATCTGGGTGGTATGACAAAAAATTATATCACAGTATAAGTTATATCGGTTTCACAGTATACAATGGTATTTTATTTTTTTTTTTTAAGTATGACTAGGCATTTACCACATTTTACAGGGCACGTTTTTGTTTTACGTTTTTACATTGTTACATTAACTATATTACTTTATTATTAGCCATTGCACCTTTCCGCTACCTTAATGATAACATACGGCTAATGTGTTTGCTAACTGCTTATGAATAAACATTAAATGTTAAGGTATGTGCCGGCCAAGTGAAAACCATACTGTCAGTATCATTAATGGCCGAAAATGAGTATCTAAATCAGATACTAATAGATATTAAAAATTTGTGTCTGAGAATTGATTTTTGACAACCCCAGGGTCTCATTATTTTCAACTCCTGCACCAGCTATATCTTCCATTTTTGATCTTTCACAGTACATTTTTAGTGGTGCAGCAGTGAAAAAGGTCCCCCCTTAAACAGTTTCCAGCTGCGCCACTTTACGAATGTTGTGTAGGCTATTTAAACCGGTATTGCGGTATAAGAAAAATCCATATAACATTAATAAAAATACTGGTTTCCGGTATGAATCGGTATATCGCCCAACACTAGGTGTAACATAAGGTAAAACATTTGATGCACAACTGCCAATACCAAAACAGATTCCTATACAAGAGAACTTTTTACTTTGTTATACTTTATATCCTGATTTAAGGTAAATACAGATGAGAAAAAAAAAATGTATGACACAAAATATTAGGCTACCACAAACATACATAACGTACTATTCCACCTCATTTGTACGTCTTGTTTTAAGCGTTTGAGGCATTTGCAGTTCAATATGAATATCTTCAAAGCAAGTATACGAATGCTTAAAATTTTAATACAATTTTTCCTCCCATTGGCGTCAGCTTAGTTACACTTATGTGATGGCAGCCCCTCTTATATCACAAGCTGCAGTGAGCTCGCAAGACAGCCCAGGTTAGCGACTCCCAAATCATCCGTTGCTTTTTTTCCCCCCCTCGCACAGTTGAGTGCTCTTTGTTAAGAGGGATTGTCCATTAAATGCTATTTCCACCTCTCAAAACTTTAACAAAGGTTGCAAATCGCTTTGCTACTGGTTTCTGTTAAAAGCGTAAAATACTCCCAGATCTTCAAGTCTTATCTTATGCTCCTCGTACTGCAAAGGGTATACGCATGACGGCACAGCAGGCGGACAAAATTGTACTAACACACACTGAGTAGCAAAAAAGACTGAGGGGCAGCGTTAAAATTCGATTCGAATGGCGCAAAAAAAAAAAAAAAAACATGTAAAATGGGAAAGAGCTGTCGTGCGATTGATTGTACAAATAGACTTAACATGAAATAGGAGCTATCTTTTTAGAGATTGCCAAAAACGACATAAGTATAGGATGTGGATCGGTCACGCATAGTTGATGCTAGAGGTCGACCAATATATCGGCCGGACGATATATCGGGCCGATATTTAGCATTTTTTTTCAACGTCACAACAATTTTCTAAAAATCCACTCTAATCTTATGCAATGCTTTAATGCGGGCATGTGGACAATTAGGCAATTATGTTTGTGTAAGTTCATTAGATTTATCTATCTGGAATTCATGTTGCAGATAAACCTTGTTCGTAACATAATTCCTGCAGGCTTTCCTGCAGTTCAATGTAATCCTCGCCACTTCTAATAGAATTTATTTTAAATAAGTTACTACAGTCTAACATTTTATATTTTTCTGGTACTGAAGACAGGCACAATGAGTTTGGTCTCCACTAAAAATGTTCTGTTGTTTAAAAATAAATAAATCTGTGTAGTCATAGGCACTCTAGCACAGTAATAATGCAGAGACTGAACAAATAAATTGTTGGGGATTAAATATCAATGTTGATATTAGATATCAACAGACAGTTAGAGGTGGGTGATAAATCGATTTTATCGATGAATTCGAATTTACAGTTCAAGACGATGTGTTTTTATGAAAATCGATTTTATTGCTTATTTTACACGCAAACTCCAAAAGCGGAACTAATGCGACGCACCATTCTTCACGGGTAAATTAGCGCGGCGCACCAAAACACTGTAGCGAATTCACAAACAAACATGGCAATGGTTCGGTTTTGCGCCGTCGGACACAGACCAAACACGTCCTCTACTGTAAAGTCTGTTTAAAAACTGCTGTAGCCAAAGGAAGCAGCACGACAAATTTATACCAGCAACTAAAGCAGAGGCACAGCGGAGTGGGAGACATGCAGCTCCCAACGAAATGAAAATACCCGCAGCACCAGCACAACATCCAACGTTAAGCAAGCAACCGTCCCTGACACGTTTTCAAACTGTGTGCCATATGATAAGAATGGGGCACGGTGGAAGGCGATAAACGCTGTCGCGATGTATATTGCAAAAGACATGGTGCCCATACATACTGTGGAAAAGCCAGGATTCATTACCATGCTAAATGTTTTTACAAGTTTCTAAAAGTGTTTACAATAGCGTGATCTGCCATCTCACTTAAAAGCATCTTTTTTTGCTTGTCAGATTGAACTTTAAAGTAAAAAAAAAAAAAGAAAACAAAACAAAATGAAAGTTAAAACTTGTTTTGAACCATTTATTTGTCATCTGTAGTTTGATTTTGAGTAGGGGAGGGGAAAATCGATTAAAATCGAATCGAAAAAAATCGAAAAAAATCTGAGATTTTATTTTTAGGCCATATTGCCCAGCTCTACAGACAGTATAAAAAAAAAAAACTGTCCTGCAAACAAGTAGTTACCCATCGATTACAGATTTAAAACACTTCACCAGAATAAAACTAAAGGTCATTCCTTGATTTGGGGGGATTACAGTGAATCATCTGCAGTTCTAAACAAGGGTGTGTTCACACTAGCCGACCCGTACAGTGCCCGAGCACGTTTGATCCCTTAAGTCCGGTTCGTTTAACTATTGTGATTGTTCGTACCGAGCTCGGGTGCGGTACGCTTCATTGTTTCCTGGCCCGCTTGGAGAGGTGGGTGAGAGCATGATTGGTCGGACTCGGTATGGATGTCGTGTGACTGTTAACCGTGCCGGGGTGCAGAACACAGACACTACATCAATGACGCAAGTGACACACGCATGCGCACATGTACACTATACATAATCGGTACCTGGAAGGAACAGATCAGATAAGCTGTACAGGTCGCATCTAGTGGGGGATCAGTATGGATATTCATTATATGGATTTTGAGAGTGTGGTATGTTGACGAGTGAAGAAAAAAAAAACATGCAAGCATGTAAAAATGTAAAATGTATTTGTTCCGTAACTCATCACCATTGTTCTCCACTGTAAAAAAAAAAAAAAAAAAAAACATAATATAAGTACCCATAAAGGTTACAGCAGTTTCTTCTGCCTTCTTCCATTCATCTGCTCAATAAACATAAACATAAATTTCTACACAGCATATTATGCTTTACTATGCAAGTGCTTAAAATATAGTGTAGCCTATGAACCTGTACTGTAGGTATAAAAATGCTACTCAGAGGATGTTAACATAGCCTGTTTGCTACATTATAAGATCCTGCAATATTATAAGATCTCTTACATACCTGTAAATCACTGACTTGAAGCTAGGGAGATATTCTAGTGTTCTATATAGCATGATGCATGCAATTCTGACATAGGGTATAACAGAATTTCAGCAGTGGTTCATAGTTGAGTCTATGGTTCTGATGTGATGGTTAGTGAAATATATAGCATAGGTGGTGTATGTAATAGTGTAATGACTACCAGTGCTAAAGAAACATATCAAATAATACCGGGTAATACAGAAAAGCTTTCAAAAAAGCAGTACCACAGTATCGTTTCAGTACCGGTATCCTATCAACACTAGTCTGCACAAACTCTGAGATATCTGGTAAAACGTGGGACTTGGTGCGGCACAAGTAAATAATTGCTGCTTTGCATACTTGATAAATCTCTGTGTCATCAGACCCAAAGTGACTCCAAATAAGGCATAAGGATATCAATGATGAATTCCATTTGTTCCATTCTGGTGTACGATAGCACTTTCCATTGTACGTTTTGTTCAACACAAAAATGTCACACGATGGCAAAAGCGTGCTCCGGCCAGGAACGTTAAGTGCAATGTGAGCACAGGCCAGCAGGGGAGTGGGGCTGGGGGGGCAGTCATACTCAGGCACAATACAAGGCAACCAGGCCAAGTGCTGGTATGCCCTTAGCCTACAGGCAACAGCACTGTGATCTGGGATAGCACTTCTGTCTTACAACTGCCTAATTTTCTACACTTTTGCATTTGTATTCTTTTAAAATGAATACATTCACATAACAGGATGCTACACCTGGTTAGAAACCATCTGAGATATGCTGACAAACCCTTAATTGTGAATGCTAGACATAAACAATATGAGTGATGTTAGCTGCCGTGTAACACAGATTAGCAAAAGCAATCCTTTTACTCAATTAACTGCAGCAGTATGAACGTTCGATAGCTAAAATATGAAGCAAAGCACCACCAAAAGCAATGGGGAAAAACATCAGATGAATTAAATATGCAAGGGGATTGCATAAAAAGGAAGCAGGACACCGCAGTTGTCAAGAAACTTAGCCATCACTGCATGAATAGGAAGACAGAAATACACTTTGTAGTAACGAAAAGGGCTAAAAACATTGCCAAGAAAGGAGAAAAACCGAATGCGCCCCAAAGCCCTTAGTCTGCAAATTCCACAGATGTGTTTCCACAGCCAACTAAAGTTCAGGCTTTGCAAAACCTCACCATGTTTAACATAAGCCCATCAGCATTTATACATACACATGTAATTATCAACTCTATGCGTTACATCTAATTGTCAATATAAATTATATTCTTACATTGATTGGATTTGATAATAAGAAAAAAAATCTAAAGCTTGTATTGAAAGGTGCACCAGACTTTGCACTTTAACACCAATAAAGGCACAGAATTAGTAAATACTAAGAAATGGATGGCAACACTGTATTATTTACATGTAAACATTTGAAGGCAAAGTTTCATTTTTTACTGATGCACAAGAGGCTCATCTTTTCAGAAACAAATTTTAAATTAATGCAATGGGCCTTCATTATTTTCACATTCCAAACTAACAAATCTCATGGAAGTACATTAAGACGGGGACTTTAAAAGCACTTTAAAAGATCTGCAATTTAATATTGTTATAAAAAGGAAACTAGAAGTATAGTCGTGAGAAGTATATTAATCACTTTATCTTACTATTTGCAAGGCTCAAAAATAAAGTTAGTATTTCATTCTTTCTGTATATGGTGTGCTATCTAGCTAAGAATAAGATTGTACTTTTTGCGCAAAGAAATTAAAATTATAGATTAAAAACATTTGGAGAGAACAGCCACTCATTCTATATCATCATGTGACATCATCCATCAGGAAGCTGTATCTACTCAGCAGGGATATAACAATGTCATACTGGCAACGAATCCTTCCACCAAACAGACAAAATGAGGCTAGGTGAGAATTGAACAGTACAGGTATGTTAGCATTTAGCTCCACACCAACAGTGCCATTCAAAAGTGACACAAGTAAAACAGCTCAGGGCATAACTCTAGAGGGAAAACAGCATATGCACTAAATCCCGAAATTCTATGACCACAGCAGACTGTGCAATTAGTGCATGTACATATAACAGCAGAAAATCTAACTAGCTACACCAACCATTTTACAGATTACAACAGCATGCTAATAACTAACCTCACCATAAACCAAAACACAAACTTTTACTCCACTGGAATAACATACTCTGTCATAAGCTCAGGCTAAATGCTACCTGTCAGCTGCCTGCAGCCCACCAGCTCTGCATGAAACTCACTAGAAGTTCACAGAAACAAATGAAATGGGTATACCATTTCAGGTATTGATGATAACTAGTATAACTAGTTACCACTGATTAAGATACAAAGAGGGAAGGCTTGGTAAATGTAGTAAGCTATTCAAATTCTGCTTAATTACTGAGACAAACTGAAGCAAGCTATTTAGTTGGGTACTAAAAGGCCTTGGGAAGAGTGGACCCCCACTATGCCCAAGTTATTTTCTGCCCCCCCCCCCCCCGTTACTACAGCAACCACTGGATAAATCTAAGAAACAGCCCAGCTGAGGTGCACTTTCCAGCTGAACGCAACACTTTTGACACGCTGTGATCCAGGGAGATGGGGGGGGGGGGGGGAGAGACTAGATCTGCTGACACAGCCAAGCAGAAAAAAGTCTGAAGTGTTGCAGTACACAATGCAATAGAGCAATCCCACTTAATTTGATCACCACAGCTACAGACAACATTCAACCAGTGATGATAATTATAATCCCTATAAGGACAATTCAGAATTTTAACTGAGGTGACAGACTTTCAGAGAACAAGACTTGTTTCAGTCACTACCTACTGCAAAATTAAAATGTGAAATGTGTTTACTATTAATACATTACTACTGAATTCATGACATATCCCACTTGCCTGCATTCTGGATGTTGCTATATAAAATTATAAAATTTAATTAAGTATAGGATATATAAGGTAACAACCGACGCAGGACCAGAAAAAAAAAATTACAAGACAGTTCCACAAGTCAAACATTTTTAGCATTTTTTTAAAAAAGGAAACCATAAAACACCTAGAAAAGTCACTTAAACCTTTAAAAAAAGAAATCTGCATAATTTAAAATTGCTGAGCCAGTGGTTTTCCACATAAAGAGCGGGTAAAAGACCGGCAACTTAAATAAACCAGAGATACCACGCAAGTGAGCGGTACTTCTGTTATCATACAGCCGATTCATCTTTTCTAAAAAGAAAAAATGATTCAACCCTATCACGTCTATTCCGACTGCAAGTTAATGGGTTTCCCCAAGAACAAAAAAAGAATTTAAATGAATAAGCAGCATTTGGAAGCTGGTAGTAAAATCGCCTTTTGGTCCACCTTTCAAAGTGTCATTCATCAGGAATGATGTGTTCGTTTAATGTCTTGGCCCATAAAACGCCTCACATGCTGAAATTTTGACCAGTGTTCCGTATGCGTACTAAATGAAATCCATAAATAAAACTTTTTTAATACAAAGAGCGTGTTCACCCTTTTGACGGCACACAATAACAGCTAACTTCAATTTTTACAAGTCATCATCCCAAATGGAGCTAGCTAGGCCCTGGGCTAAAACAGGCGCCGGGCAACACTGTAAATGTTAATATTACCACGGTAAAGAAGCAGGAGCGCGGCGCGGCACGGAAGGGCAGGGCACGGGCACGGCGCGCGGCCAGAACGGGGTTACACGTTATTGTTCTTCAATCTTACCTGCAGATGTTCCTGAAACCGTATTGGAAGTATCTGTGCCATTTCTTCAGCTTTTGCTACAAGAAAAATAAGAAAGGAGAAAAAGGGGGGAAAGGGGACAAAAAGAACACAGGCTATTCCCTAGGCTTATAGTATTTATTAAAAAAAAAAAACTATAAGCAAAATATTAAACGGGTTTTATAACGCCGTCCGGCTTCTGTTGGTATCAATCTGATTCACTAGTCTCATTCAGTCCCACACTCAGTGCAACCGTGCCCAGCGTTCTATGCTTCCGCTGGGCGAACTAGTGCGCCGCGCAAGATGCTGAAGCTGACAGTCATCGCCCTGGATTTGACGTCACGTCGCAGCGTTGCGTTTGTTTTTGTGATGCCACCTTGCGCTTTTCACCGTCTGCTGTATCGGCCGAGTCCCGTGGTTTTCAGTGGATATTTAAGAATTCTTATTTCGGATGTCCAGTTGTACCCTTCCGCAGCCCCTTCCCCCTTCCTTTTCAACGTCGAAATCAAGGCACGTGACAAGCCCCCCAACCTTTCTTCCGATTTCTGCATACTCAGTGCAGAGGATATAGGGAATGCAGCTGGGCGAGTTTCAGCGTATCAGACATTGATCGTACAGCCTAGCCGATGTGGATGTTTATCTCTATTCTCAATGCGCTCTATGTGACAGCCTGTTCACTGGCTGAAAGCTAAGTGTCATGTTGCTTTCCTGAAAGGGCAATTGGTTGTGTGCCAGATTTTATGTTATAATACTGTAGCATGTAATTGTTCACTGTAGTGTCATTCTCACCTATACTTTAAAAGTACACACGTGGTGTATATGAACTCTCCTGAGCAAACATATACATATACTTATATAAAATGAACTCGGAAAACTCCCACTTCCCCATCTATACATTTTATTATTTGGTTGCATCTACCCCATATCCTCAGGGGTAAAACAAACACATGGTTTTCTGGAGAATCTAGGCCTAAACTTTCCATATCATTCATCTCAATCTCCACCCATCAACATAACTGCTGAATCCCAACTGGGGTCACAAGGGGGACCAGATCTTATCCCTGGAACAGGTGGGAACCAACCCTGGGCAGTTACCAATGTACCATAGGGTGTATAGACACAGCCAAGTTAGACTTGTAAGTTGTCAACAAACCTGCCCGAGATGCTTTGGTGAAGGAAACCCACGTGAAAACAGGGAGAGCGGGCAAACTCCACATGGAAAGGACCCAGCACCAAAGCCAGGACCTCTTTGCTGAAGCAGCAGCACTAACCACGTACCAATGCCACCCCACAGGTTGAGTTCATGAGCTGGATTCACCAACTCTGCAGATTGGTAATAAAAATTCAAATGAAAGTATCATTAAGCAGGGATTCTTTGACTGCCGAGTGAGAGCAAAGGAATAATGTGTGTGTGTTAATATCTCCCTGAACATATTGTAAAGCTTGTAAGAACCGCATGGGTACAACCACATTTCTGGAGCAATAGCAGACTTGTCCAAATCAGCATCAAAATCATCTCAAGGCACAGGGTGCATTAATTACCCTCTTTGTTAATTACTTTGGCTGAGTGAATGGATGGAATAAATGATGATATAAATTAAAAAAAAAAATCTTACCTTGTTGCTCAAACACTCAAATGCTTTTGCATCACTCACATTGTTTGTTTTTGATAAACTAGAATAAACTGGTCATCAGTCTGAAAACTGATAATAGTCAATTGAATTCTCATTCTTATATATATCCATCCATCCATTGTGACTCTGTCAGGGTAAGCTCCTTTTCCACTACTAAGGTGCTGGTGTCGTTCCAGTGCCGATCCCCAATTTGGAACCAGTGCCACATTTTTCCACACCGCGCCGGTGCTGCAAAATCGGCTCCGAACCGGCACCAAACCCTTGCTGGTCTGGATGAAGCACCCGTGTCGTCATTAAAGGTGGGCAGAGTAACCAAGGCAAAGCAAAATAAAGATAATGTCGGAATGTGGGCGCGGTTTGTGACGTGGGCGCAGTGTTGTCACCCAGTTCCCACTGGGCCCTCAAGTCTGTGGAAATGCAGGCCAGCTCTTGCTGGTTCCCAACTTCAGCACCGGCCGAGCACCAGCCCCAGTGCCAGCACTGGCACCAGTGGAGTGGAAAAGGGCCCTCTGTGTCCCTTCCCCGTTTGGCCAGCAGGCATTGCTTGTCATCCCGTCCCTCGTGTTGCCAGTCTTTGTGTTTTCCTCTGTTCCCTGTTACCCACATGGCTCAATGCATTGAGCATGTGGCTGCCTGTGCTCACCTGTCTTATGTTTGAATCCTGCTTCCCTCTATGTTTTTGTATTTTGTTCTTAGGGTTTCTTTTGTATCAGTTCATCGTTTCTTGTTTTGAGCCTTAGTTGTGTTTTATTGGTTTTTGTTATTTCCCGCGTGTTAGATTCAGTTTCCTTTTTTCTGTCTTAGTTTTCCCCTCCCAGTCCCTTGATTTAATTATTAGTTTCATCTGTGGCCTGTTTTCCAGTCTTTGTTAATTAGTCTCACCTGCCCTGTGTTAGTCTTGATACCCGGTTTAGTTTCAGTATTTAAGTGGTTAGTTTCAGTGGTTTGTTGATTGAGTTTGTTGGATGTTTGTGTATGCCCACCTGCCCTGTTTTTGTAATTAGTCTTTGTTCATCTCCATTTACTTTAACCCCTCGTGGTCCTTTTTGTTTTTGTAGTATTCCTAGTGTTTTTGTTAATAAACCCCGTTTTGTCCTTCAATCCACAAGTGAGTCGTCCACAATTTCTTCTTCGCCTGAACGATGCCTCGTCCTCGTGCCCGAACCACGTGAGTTCATAAGAGGCCCATCTTAGTCAGGGTCATTTTAATAGTCACTAGTTATATAATTCAATATATTTTTTTTTTTTTTTTAAAAGACCATTGAAGAAGCTTATTACTGGTTAATTCATTCAATGAACATTTACTAAACCAGCCCCCTGGGCAACTGATCACTGGCATCAGGTTGGAAAATATCAGTTTATCACAGGTTGTATTTGTAAAGAAAAATGTTAAATATCACTAAATGCTGTAATGGTGAATCAACAGAAGAATAGCTTTAGTTACCTTAAGTTTTCCTGCCTTATGGTGGGGTTTTTTTTTTTTTTGTATGTGGGATCTCATAAGACTTATGACCATGTTTATGTGAAGCGTCTACTCGGACAACTTAGGCTTATTTCCCACCAACTATAAAAATCTACAAAGACAACAAACAGTACTTAATTTTTTTTT
>JAODKE010000043.1:35257387-35296069 GCA_026779605.1 Mormyrus hasselquistii
TCTAATGTTTATCAGTACATTACAGAAAATAATGAACTTTATCACAATATGCTAATTTTTTGAGAAGGACCTGTATATATCCATCCATTTTCCAAACCACTTATCCTTCTGGGTCACGGGGGGGTGTGTACTGTACTGCATGTATATACACACACACACACACACTGCATATATATTAGGGCTGTCAATAATAGCGCATCAACGGGAATTCATTATAACGTGACTCATTTTTTTGATGCCATTTATGCATTTCGGATGGCAGCTCAGGAAAAATAATGAACAAAGAAAAATATATTTTGAATGGCAGGTTCAGCTTCAAAACTCTGTCAGATGGGTCCATTGACAAGACCATAGATATTTGCAGTTACTGTCGATGTGAAATGAGTTTCCACCAAAGTACATCTTAAGAAGCACACCCCCGCACCAGGGAAGATCGGGTGCCATGGAACACTTGGCTAATGCCAGAATCACCCCCCCCCCCCCCCCAAATAAAATTTAACTCCGTAGGAAGAAATACACAGGTAATTATATTGATAATTCACTGATTGCTAAAAGGAAAACGGCGCTACCATCACCTGGACTTTGCTTCCTTCTTAGGGGATGGGATGGGGGGTTTCAGGCCTGGGATACGAGGGGGGCGCTTTGGTTGGGGGGGCCTGACTTCATGGGCAGGAGGCAGAGCTGGAACTGGATGAGATACAACAGGAGAGATGATTGCATTCAACATCACTAGTGAGAGTTACGAAAGAGGTTTTTTAAAAAATAATTTCAACAATTTACAGGCAGAAGGCGTGATATTTCCTAGTTCCTAATCATTGAGCACACAGAAGGGCTGTGAATACTGGATGGATTGTAGCCACTGGAGTTTGCCTTTGGAGTCTGGTTTGGAGATAAATGATATAAGCTGTCATGCCACGCTCGTCTGCTCCTCTCGTGTGCCACGCCCCCTCATCAATCCCATGTGGAATTCCTGTGTTTACCAGCTGTTCTTGCTTGTTGTCATTAGTCCATTGTATTTAGTCTGCGTTACAGTTTGTTTCCCCAGTCCGGTCATTGTATTGTTAGTCTGTTTTTACCTGCCTTTCTCGTGATTAAACCCGTGTTCCCCGATTCCTGGCTTCCTGTGCCTTTGTCTGCGCTCCGGGTGTCCTTGGATGTGACAAAACCATTGCAGGGCATTGCCAAATGATGGCAAAATCAACCTTACGGAATATTTTGGAAAAGAAATGAACTACCAGAGAAATAAGAAAAGGTTACTCAAGGAAGGAAGACCAACCAAACAACCAAGGAAACAAGAAATCATAGACTGGGGTGGTGGTCCCAGTATTGAAATCTGCAGAGGGCAGGAGTGAGAGAATTATGATCCATCATCCACAGAAGACTTAAAAAGGAGAAACATTGTAGGATTCATCTCCAGGAATACAAAAGCTGGACTGGAATTCGCAAAGAAATATGAAGATGTACCAGAGGACTCTTAGAGCAGTGTTTCACGGACCGATGAGATGAAGATACTGTAAACCTTATCAGAGTCACAGAAACGGAAACATGGAGAGAAGGACAGACCGAAGATGATCCTAACCCTAACTGTCACATCCAGCCCTGCCCTGCTTGTCTGCTCCCTGTGTTTCCCTGGGTGTGGTGTCTCATAAGCGCTGCCTGAAGTCTTACCTCTTCTTCCTGTCCTCTCATTAACCAGCCACAGCTGCCTTTTCTTTACTCCTCTGTCAGTATATTGGTGTCCTTTAGTCCTGTGCTATCCAGCTAAACACGATAAACGCACCTGCGAGGGGTCTGTTCGCTCACAGCCTGCATCTGGGTCGTCCTTCTCTCCTGCTGCTACGTGACACTAACCCCTCATCTCTGAAGCATAGAGAAGGCAATGTCATGGCTGTCACTGGCCTGGATCACCGCTCTTCATTGATGGTGTTAGTGATGGTGATATGGATTCCAAAGTGTACATAAAAATCTTGTCATCCCATATCCAAGAAAAGCCTCCAAGCTCTTTGAGTAGACGTTTGTAACGCACAAGGAACCAGGGCACCCTGCACAGTTAGCGAATGAGCTCATCATAAAGGAAAGGTCTCAACTGAACATGTGCTTCACTGTAGCAGGTAGGAAATGAAGATGAAACTGGAAAAAATGGCAACAGCTGAAAAAGGCCGTCATTACAGCTTGGCAGAAGATGTGAGAGAGATATCAAGAGTCTGCTGATAGGAATGACTGTCAGACTGGAGGCAGCTAAACACTTAACTGCATGTTAATTTGCTGTTCATTTCATGTTAATATATATATATATAAATAACACTCCTTGTGCTCAGCAGTATCCGGACAGAATAAATATCACAACAAATGACACTTTTCACACATGATTTAGGATCATCTGACTTATAAATAAGAAAAAAAAATATTTACCTTCATTCTCAACTTTAATTTTAATTACACAAAAATAATGAATTTATTACTGTCATTATAATTATCGTGGTTGGCTCCTTCTGATTATGCACCAGACCTAACGGGGGCGTGCTCGCTCAGTGGGCAGCGGCATGACCTCACCCCCCCAGGTTCAGGAGTTTCAGCCCCATCCCTGGCTCTGTGTGTGTGAAGCATTTTCTCACAACCATAGCCGATCTATGTCTCTATATGCCTGTAGCATGTGATGACTGACCAGGGTGTTCCCTGTGCTTCCCACATCATAGAATACAGATGTACCAGATCTGATATTCTGAAATGCCCCATACACTTAGGCCGATACTTACAACCTTTATACTAGGGGCTAGTACTGAAATGCTGACATATACAGTTATATATTAAAACACCAAAATGCATCCATACATTACACAATCCACTGTTCGGGGACTTCAAATAGGTCAGAGTAACACGTAAAACTCTACTTTAAATATATGTTACAGCTGGAGTATAATTTAAAAAGTCATCCCACACAGGATTTGCGGCCCACCCTCGTGCCCCATTCTGCCTGGGACAGGCTCTAGGCCCTCGCGTACCCCCGACCAGTATAAGCAGTTAGAAGATGGACAGGTGGCCTTTCATTTGCATAATACTTTTTTAAATACTGTTTTAAGATTCTTACCGTTACTTGGCATGGCTGCACTCTGGTATAAATGAGAAAACAAATTATGAACAGGAATTCAAAGGGAAATAATAGCATGCTTACAAACAAGTAATCATAAACTCAAACATTAATCTTCAGAAGGGCAACTTTTCAGCAAAGTATGAAGAGATTTGAGCGCCTCAGCTCTGTGGCCAATCAGAGCCCAAAGCTTACTGCACCAGCTGCATGGGCTACAGAGCTGTGGGATGTTACCACAGCAGGACAATGAAGAGCTCTTACGCAAATCTAAAGCAGAAACGACGTGCTATCCTTCAGCTACCTGCTGAGGGCTAATGACTCAGCCTGTACTCAATACAAAGTCAATTCACTTGAGTATAAATTATCACTCATTTAAAAGATGCACAATACTCTTCATTTCCTTTTAATTAGTTTTATGCATAGTAAGGTTTGCCTTGAGAGGGATTCCTGATTCAGAAACACCAGCTGACAGCATTAAATCCATTTGAATGAATGTGAGACTAATGCTGGTATGCCGCTCTTCCTCAGGAAGTACTTACAGGCTTGGTGGTGGGCACTGGCGGCTTCTTTCTGAATGACAGACAGTGGAGAAATGTGAGCATTCAAACACAAGACTCAAATGGAGAACAATATTTGTCTGTCTGCAGACAGACACTTTGATTTAGCCGTGAAAATCACAGAATTATCCACTTAAACCAACATAATTTTAAAGGGGCCCTACTACGCTCATTTTCACTAATCGTAATTTTATTTTTGGGGTCTACTAAAATAGATTTACATGCTTTATTGTTCCTAAACCACATACATTTCTCATACTGTAGATCTATTGACTATGTCTGTAACACTCTGTTAGAACTTTTAGCCCCACTTTCAGCCCAATGTGCTCTGATTCGCCGGCTTGCCTGATTTGTTAGTTACACATTCCACCCCTGTCTTGCAGTCTGCATAGAGATCCCTGCTGGTAGGTAGCCAATGAGGACTGTGATACAAGGTGACCTCACCATGTCACAGAAGTAAGGGCTGGAATTCCAACAAGGCATTTCAGGCAGATTAGAGAAGAGTGGTTTCTGATGTGAGAGTTACTCCCTTTGATGCAAACTTTGGGCCTTAAGACTCTGCAGACAGTTTTCATGCACATAACGCTAAATAACACTCTGAAAGAAAGGGGAAAAACTGGAAAAGCATAATAGGGCCCCTATTAATAGGTTTGATCTTGTCAGATGTTTCTTACATGGGCGCTTGAGCTTCATAGGGTGTGGTTTTGGGTGAAGGGGGCATCCACATAGGTGCCCGAGTATTGGAGGAACTTGAAGGACAAGCTGCAGATAAACAAAAACCGCCTTTATACTGATGAGCCACCTGAGAAGCTAACACTGCCCTGGTAACAGCATCCTGACGAGGGCTGGTGATGGTGAACATGAGCACTACTATCATCCATTTGTTACAAATTGTGCGAGACTTTTGACCTGTAAGGACACACTTCCTTCTTCGTTTTTGAATCCAGTGGAAAACCCTGTCAGATTATCCTCTACGTGATGTTAAACGGACCGTGGTCACTGATCCAGGAAGTAAGACTCCAAACATTTAATGCTGACCTCCGTGAGGCTCTAAATAGAGGTCGTCGCTATCCTCCTGCAAACAGAGAAGCACAACGGGGGCCATTATCATCCTATAACCACAAAACAGCCTGCATGCCTTTTTTAGTTTTGATGGACAGTAATTCTCACCTGTCCTTCATTTGGGTCCAAGTACACGTCTGAAAAGCAAAGGCGGCCAGATAAGTATTCTCATATTTGTCTTAGCACTTAATAAATTTATAGTTACAGTATCATCCAGGACCCTGGTGGAACAGAGTGTGCAAACACTGCTTCAAACCATTAGCATTTTAACTAAACCAAACTTAATAATGTTGACAGGACAGCACTTAGACTGAGTTTGATTGCTGTGATCAAGTTGCATGCAGCCCAGGGTTAAAAATCTCACATCAAAAAACAATACTTTATGCATTTCTTGAGTCCTTAAAAAATCACAAGTGAAAACATAGGTTGCAAGGTCATTTGCTGCTTGGGCTGCTGGGCCTCTGAAGCAGTAAAGAGCCCTGGCTCTTTGCCCTCCTGACAGATTTCCTGATCCCAGGCTTCAATGAAATGACCCCTTTGTGAGCCTTCAGCTGTGAAGAGACTCTTAGCTGGAAGTAGAGCTTAACCGGAATTACAAAACCTCAGCTCATCCAGAAGCTAAGGCATTGCCTCACCATACTGCATTTCTCATTTCTCTCCACCACCCCATGTCACTGATTCTGTTCATATCCGTTACAGGCAGAATTTCTAGGCGCAGTTAAGTTAAGTTAAGGGGCAGAGGGCGCCTTTGCTTTTGGCAGATGATGTGATCCTGCTGGCTTCATCAAGCAGTGACCTCCAGTGTGCACTGGGGTGGTTTGCAGCTGAGTATAAAGTGGCGGAAATGTGAATCAACACCTCCGATCTGAGGTCAGGGTTCTCAGCTGGAAAAAGGTGGCTTGTCCCCTCCCTGTTGGGGATGAGTTACTGCCTAAAGTGAAGGAAGTTAATTATCTCGAGGTCTGATTTACGAGTGAGGGAAGAATGGAGGGAAGGATCGCCAGGCGGATCAGTGCAGCGTCAAGCGCACAAGCTGTGGGAATGAGCTTCTACAATAAGGTGTCTGGGCTCAGTCTTAGAGACAGGGTGAGGAGCTCAGACCAGGAGGGGCTCAAAGCGGAGCCGCTGTTCCTGAAAGGAGACAGCTGAGGTGGTTTAGGCTTCTGGATAGGATGCCTGCCGGACACCTCCCTGGGGAGGTGCTTCGGGCATGTCCAACCAGAAGGAGGCCCTGGGGCAGACCCAGGACATGGCGGAGAGATTATATATCTCAACTAATCTCGCAGTACCTGGGTATCCCCCTGGAGGAGCTGGCTGGGGAGAGGGAGGTCTTGGCATCGTTGCCATCTATCTTGGCATACTAGAAACCTGGACTTGGATCATTAGAAGCAGATGGATGGATGGATGGATGGATGGATGGATGGATGGATGGAGGATACTGTGAAATTTATCCTTCTAATAATGTCATCCCTCATTGTTGTTGTCTTAAATACATTGATTAATGCTTGATTTATTATTTAATGATTGTGCAAACTAGTTTAATTTATCTTTGTCACTGCATAATTTATTCCCCTGCATAAACACAAATAGAAGATAAGAGATGGAAAATCTCCCAACAAGGCTGTTTTATACAATCCAACTACAGTATAACCCTAAAAGCAATTCTCAGCCAAGTCCTCTGCCCTCTCATCCAGTCCATGTTTTGATTCAGGCACAGGTATCAAATTTTAATGGTCAGTGAATTAAATAAAGCTGATGATTATCTGGCTCTGTTATGCATGTGGAAAAGTACAGTAAAACTGTGGATTGGCTGTGCAGCTTGAGGACTGGGCTGAGAACATTAAATGTTAATGTACTATTACATTATAACACACCAGTTTCCTGTGAGTCATCATAGTATTAATTCAATGAGAATTTCAAGCCCATGTCAAATGGGTTTTGAACTCATATACAACTAACCTGCAGGTCTATTATTCTGAGTGCCTGTTGCAGTATCAGGGATTTTACTTGTGCATTATGTTCAGTAATGATTCGTTCGGCTGATGTGTAATGTGCATTGTTTCATACATAACCTAAAACCATTGTGTGGACATGCGCTCGGGTGAGACTCGGGATTGTTTCTCAGATCTGGCCAGCCTATTCATACCTTCGTCACACTCGGTTACTGGGTCAGGGACTGGGGCGGCCCGTGTCTGGGGGATCTTCATTCCAGGCTTCTCCTTGCGATTCACTTGAGGTGCTGAACGTGGAGTAAGTGAAAGACTGGGTTACACTACGCAAAGGTACATGTGACAGACTCACCATCGTATATCGGCGGCCGGCCATCACAGGAAGGAGCAGAGTGTCCCCCTATTTAGAGTCACCAGTGCAGTTACATCCTAACTCTGGAAAAAAGCAACACAAAAGCTTTTACTGTTTTTTTTTTATATTGCTTCAAATTGCTTTCTTCAAATAGATCCAGAAGCACAATAGGGCTGGCATGAGAGCGCAGTGAGGAGCGCTGGTTCTTCACACGACACGCTTCGTTTTAATATTCAAAGTTCAGTATCCTCTGTCTTCCCTGGTATCCTTGGAGATCCACTGGGATGTTATCTGTCTTTTCATATGCCTCTGCTGGATCCTGCACTTCCTACAGAGATGTTCATAGCATGTCTCCTTTCATAAGATGAGAACTGCAGCGAGTGTTAGGGCATGGGCGACTGCCAAACGAAAAACTGAGCAGAAATTCTGAATTGTGAATCAAAGCAATGAGGGAAGTATGAATTGCTGTATATTATCACAGCGTGAGAATTTTCTTGCTGTGACAATGTATAAAACTGTCAATTATGCATACAAATGCACCAAACACATAACAATCAATTTCAAATGTAACTGCAATGTGTTAGGAACAAGTGCATCTTCTTAGTGTAAAAGTTAAATTTGATTTCTTGTGTCCTGAATATGTCATTGTCAAAAACACTACACTTTACCTGGAGAAAACATAAGTTCAAAACAGTTGTTACGTTTAGGTTTTCTGTTGCTTAGTCAAAGCTGGATAAGAGCAGAATCTTACGTTTTCTGGCACTGAGTTGGATGTGCATTTCATTGAAATCTCTGTGTGGCTCCGGTTTCTGTGCAAAAGTCAACACACCATAAAGAAAAACGTAACACATGTTACATAACATTTGTTTTTGAGCATACAAGTACAGTAATCAGATATAGTGCCAATGAGCAAAAGGCCATACAAACAGGCAGGTACTCTTCCCACGAAAACAAACACTAAGACACAGTGATTTCCACCTCACTTTATACATTTCCACATTTTCAATTTAATTGCAATAGACACAAAATGATGACAAGTACAACATACAGCAACTTGTGGCCACTTAAAGAGGTGAATTCTCAGACAGGATTAGCTTCTAATTGTGCAGACAGGAGCAAGCTGACCAATCAACAGAGACGTTACCGAGACTTTGCCGACGGGCATCATCTTAGCTGGACGGGGGGGTGGGGTCTGTCTTGGAGGAACAGCGGCGGGGGATCTCTCTTAAATCAGAAAACAGATCAATGCTATAAATATTACAATTACCCAGATCTTGCACAAAAATAAAAAGCAACAAAACCGATGTGACAATTGGGTCGTTCTGATATGATATATCTGTATATGTAGCTGTATATGGTGCTTGGAAGATGTGTGGTCCAAGCTGAGTGACACCTGACCTACCATTACATATGTAATCATTTTCCACCGGCATTCGGGTCACCGTCATGACGGGTCGCTCACACGGCGGGGCCTCGTAGGTATCGCAGTCGTCCTCATCCTAACCAGCAACAGAACACACATGCATGCACGCATGCATGCAAACGCAACACACATGCAGTGACAGTCCAATTGGCAGCCAACAGTACCTCCCATCTTATCAACATTATGTTCCAGCAAGCCCTAAATACAATCTCATTTATTACTGTTATACAGCAAAATTACGCAGTAAAAGTGTCATTTAAACAATGCCCAATGTAAGTAATACATGCATGAATAATAACCACAGAAGTACAGTAATGCAGATTCATTGTGGTTACCAGTAGTAAGCGGCTTTGCATAAGCTGTACCTATATGCAGAAATGTGCCATTTGTCTGAGAATCACAGGCCAGCTGCCTCGTTTTTTAATTGCCAGCCTTCCAAATACTCAGCATTTCTCATGCTAGTAAGTTAACATTCCATACCAGAAGAATTTTCTTTACAGCTCAATGTATTTACACAAACCATAAGTGCCTGTATTATGGCTTCAGGCAATATTATTAGTATTATAATGTAATATCTTACCCAACACTCTAGCCCAAAGCACTTAATATAACCTGAATTTATGCAGGTTGGTGCAGTACTGTGCCCCTTCTGGGAAGGTGATTTTCAGCCAATTCATTAACCATCACATCTTGGACTTTCAGTTATTTCTACAACAATCCTCTATGTTAATGAACTAAAGCTTTCCTATATGGCAGGGTTCTTCAAATCTGGATCTCAATTCCAAATCCAGGCCTTGTTTTCAGTTCTCCCAGGTAGTTAGTTTAATAATTACTGATTCTGATTGGCCAGAGGCTTCACACCTGGCTCACAGGTAAAGGAAGGCTGGAAAACCAGCAGTGCTCGGACCTCGAGGACCGTGATTTGAATAAGAGGGCTATATGGGAATAAAACATCTGTACTTATTTGAAAGTTAATACTGTGTTCTTGGCAAAATGTAAAGAATAGAACCAGGGGACAGATATTACTCCCACTATGACCAGTGCAGAGGGGATTTTTGGGTCAAAGCCCAGGAACCTGCGCTCATAAGGGGCCACAGCCAACCTATTTCAATTACATTTTCAGGATCCCTCCCTGCCTTGTCCTGTTTCAATGGCCATTCTGTTCCCTCCTCAGTTTTGTGGTCCTTTAGTTCCTACTGTGTTCTACTGCTCTGTGGCTAAATGGACTGAATGTGTAGCAGCAGACCAAGCAGTCCTGGGTTTGAGGCTGTCAGAGACCAGTCTCAACTCCGGATATGTTGAGGTTTTTTTCCCTCTTGGCCATTTTGTCATTGTCTTGTAGTATAGATCTTTGTTCTGTATCTGTTCTACTCAGTTCTGCCTGTGTCTATTTGGTTCTTTAGTAATGTTTTGTTTCACTTGCATTCCTTATGTTAAATTCCTTAGTTCCTGTTAATTCCCCTCACCTGCTCCTTGTTGCCTGAATCTCTAGTGTTTGTGCAATTAGCAATGACTCAAACCTGTCCCTCATCATACTCTGCTGGCTGTGTCTTTAAATTCCTGCCCTTGTCACTCAGTTGGGCATTGTTTGCTTATACCCGTGTTTCTTCTCATGGTATTTCTGTGTGTATTTATGGCTGTTACCCTGTGTTTGCTGTACGGTTATTATTATGTGTTTGTAGCTGTGGTAGTTTTCTTGTGTTAGTTAATAATTATTCTGGTTTCTTGTGTTGCTCCCTGCTTTAGTTTTGTTTTACCTGATCTATGTTGACCCCTTGTGGTACCTTTGTTTTTTGGTCCTCCTTTTGTTTTCTGTATTGTAAATAAAACCTTGTTTGTTGAGAGCCGCTACGTGGATCGTCGCCCCTTCGTCATGCCCCGTTGTAATAGAATTGATTTTTTGTTAATGAGTGACCCCCCAACCCCAACCACGCAGAACAGGGTGAAATTGCCCAGTTCATTGGGAGTTCGTGCTGAAGCTGGCCTAAGGTTCCACATAGGCTTTGTCCCAAAAATAACGTCATATAAAACAACCTTACCGCTTCATTGCAGGTCTTACGCTAACACTGTCATTTTTGCTTAGTAAACAATATGGGTTAAATACAATGTCAGCTGTGTATCTCTGTTAATGACTTCAAAATTTGAACTGAACTTGTGAATTAATTAGTTAGCCTGCTAGTGACATTCTAGTTCATTTCAACAGGCAGTGTCCTCTTATGGTTTTTCATATACGGAAGCGATAAATTAGGCTAGTTACTTTTGTTCCTAAGTATAAAATTAATTTCTATCCGCTAAACGTAGGTGTTTTTATAGCCACTAAGTCTTTGTAAAAGGGAGAACTGACTGGTGAACCTGACATTGCATATTATATGCGTCACAGCCTCTGGATCTAGTTTTTTCTTTATTTGTTTTTTAAGCATATATCAGAAAAAGTTTCTTATCTGAATTTGCGCATGTTCAGCACCCTACTGTAAGACAAAGTGGGAAATTCACGCATGATGGTAATCAATTTCAGGAAGTGTTAGGGCACCGCCATGCACGTGTGCGCGCCCCGGAACCCCTGGCAGCCATCGCCACTAATTCTGTGGGAAACACTGGGTATAAATGAAGGGAGTAGCGATTCAGAATCTGAGACCGAAACTGCGATACCAACATCCACAATCTCATATCGGTTCCACCTCCTGCCATAACTCTGTGTAAGACGATCAATCGCAAAATCATTATTCTATTTACAATTGGAAAGTCTGACCTGTATATTTTGTAAATGTTGCACGTATTCATCATGCATGCACTGTTACTATTGTACATGTATTTCTGTATTTTCAAATTACAAATTTCTTGCATTTGAATTAAATACATTTTTTCACACCGGTATTTTGTAATTTGTTTTTGATACATTTGATGAACAAGTATTTGTGATACTTTTTTGGTGTATTTGTCACCATCTCTCCATGTACATTTGAAAAGCCAGTACAGTACTCAGACATTTCTGGAAACTTACAAACTCATTTTCCGGCCAGTCATAAGCAGGGCTGTTATCTGAAAGACATTTTCAAAGGGAAGACTGATCACACCAGTGCACACCGAAGGGGGATCCACTGCAGCGCTATTTTACATGAAGCAAGAGCGGCAGCTTCTACGGCAAACAGTCACACTGGCTGGTACTAATGCATTTAGCTGGGGTCACATGATCAATGACACTGTCAGCTGTGTGGCTTACAGGAAGAACAACTGGGACAGTTATTCAAACCAAATCATCGAGAAGGAAGTGGAAGTGGAGTAGAAACATTTAAACACAACTCATACTCTGTGTGTGTGTGTGTGTGTGTGTTTGGGAGGGGGGGGTATGTATATATTTCATTGTGGGTTCCACATGTCCCCACAGTATGCTCAAAATCTGTTATTTTGATATTGTGGGGAACATTTTTTTCCATCTCCAAGGAAAAACTCAATTTTATAAAAATCTGTGACTGCCACCCAAGAACTAAAAATGACTGAAGTCTTGTATTCTGTTTGAGTACTTATGCTTAAGGTTAGGGCTGGGTAGAGGTTAAAGTTGTCATCGTTGGGATTAGGGTGTTGCCATAGAAACAAATGGACGCTCCCCACAAACATACGAATACATACATATGTATGTGTGTGCGTACGTATACATGTGTATGTGTGTGTGTGTGCTCTGCTGAAGAAGCTACCATCTGGTGCTTTCAAATTTACAATAATATTCAAAATGTCAGTGTTGAAGGTAACAGCTTCCACAGAAAGAGGAGGTCTGTCTCCGGGAGTGCTGAATAGACTCACCAATCCTTCTGGGTGGAGTTGGGGGTCCACTGTCTCAACCGGGGGGGGCACAGAGGAAAAGTACACAGCAAATGACACAAAAGAACACGATTCAGGACATTTCCTCAACAGGAGTGAGTTATAAGCGAATCGGTCGTCTATCATCACTAAGCAAAATCATCTATATTTTTCCATTAAGACTCATCTTCTTAAGCCAGCCTACATTGGTGTGGAGTTGGAGTTTGCTTTTACTGTGTAGCACCTTGAGATTCTGCTGTTGAAATATGCTTTAAAAATGATTCCCACGATCCTGCCTGCGTGTTACATGTACAGGCAGCACTGGTATGAATACAACAGACACGTATGGGCATTTCTACTTACAGGCTCTTCAACTTCCCAAAGAAACTCTGCAAAAGCAAAAAAAAAAGGCAGCACTCTCAGAATCACACGCAGACTCACAAGCCGGCCAATGAGAGCATTTTCATGTGCACCTATATACGCTCATATAAAATAACCTCGCAGCTTCATCAATTAAAGGTCTTACACTAACACTGTCATTTCTGCTTAGTAAACAATATGGGTTAAATGCAAAGGGCATCAATGAATGAAAATCGTTTTGCCCCCAAATGCTCCAGCCTGCATACAGAAATGCCGCAGGGAAAGAGGAAGCTGGCAATAATACCCAAGGTCACCCGGGGAAAAGTGGAACAGAGTGACGGGAGAGTCACCACAGAGTGTAAAGCGTCACAAAGAAACTGAACTCACACACAGACAGAGTTCACAGCAGCCCCCTCAGCAAACACACTGTCAGCTGCGTGTCTCTGTTAATGATTCCAGGCCCTGTACTGGGGATGCCGGCACGGACATGCTCACTTCAGCTTTAACCGCAAATGCGAAAGGTGTTGAATAAAAAGGAGGTAGAATCGCAGGCGAAAAGGTCAAAGGAGCATTCAGCTGCTACAAGATTCAAAAGATCCTCTTTACAGGTCCAGCAAATGTGAAAATACACAAAGTTTCAGAAATGTTCCTTTTGTGGCATGGTTGCGGTGTGATGAGGTGTCATGGTATATTATGCATAACAGCAATTAACGGTAGCACATCTTTATTACTTCCGATATCAGTCAATATTCCATTGTGAAAGCAGCCCTTTCCAAATGTTACGCTGGAACAGTCACAACTTCCTCCCGACCAATTATCAAGATTTTGACCCAACCTGACCGTTGTTGTTTGGAGATACAAGTCGGTGATAATAAACATTTCCTCCATTATCTAATGCAAAAATGAGTTAGTGGAGCAGTACCTTTGTCAAGAGACAAATCAATCAAAAATAAAAGCTCATTTAGGGTTAAAAGAAGAAAAATCTACAACAGTTTGAAGATAATATACTAATTAAAAAGTGCCATTTGTAGTTTAATTTATCTTCCCATTTCTCTCACACTTTACTGGTCATAAGTACCGTCTACTGCAGGGGTCACCAACATGGTGCCCGTGATTTGAAAATGACAATATCTAAAAAAAAAAAGCAGTTAAAACATGTTTATTGTACTTGAAGTTTAGATACTGGTAGCCCTTCGTATGGCTCAG
Organism: Mormyrus hasselquistii; assembly: GCA_026779605.1. Classification (NCBI taxonomy): domain Eukaryota; kingdom Metazoa; phylum Chordata; class Actinopteri; order Osteoglossiformes; family Mormyridae; genus Mormyrus; species Mormyrus hasselquistii. The sequence goes on from JAODKE010000043.1 coordinate 35,271,180, forward strand.
TACCCGTGAAGAAGCTCTCAGTTTCAAAAAGGTTGGTGACCCCTGGTCCACTGCATGAAACTATAATCCAAAAACAAAACTATCAAATAGATGCGTGCAGCCAGCCTGCAGTATATAACACACCACAAGGAGGAGTCAATTCGTACGCAACAACAATTTACATTCTATCCTAAAAAACTATTAAAAATTAATATCGACAAATATTCGAAACGTGACCCTTTTAGGCTTTTTTTAGTTTGTATGTATATCTGTATGTCTCATTAAGAGCAAGATCCGGCAGGGCACGGGGATTCATAAAAACATCACTATTCTGTGTTCTGCATTAAGCCAAATGAAGTAGTTTCCTTATAATATGTTGTTTATAAGGGGAAAAGTTTAAGATTAATTTTATAATTATGTCATAGATTACAGGTTGATGTATTTGGCAATGAAAGTGTCGCTATGATCAGTGAGGGAATTTTGGTTTTCCTAAATTCTTATTTTGAGCACGTAAATTAAGCTTTTTCACATTAATTATTTTTACAGTGATCATATTTTGCACGCTACGGGGAGAGTAAAAATACTGTTCGTTGTGGAGGGAAAATCTAAGATTAAACATTGAAAAACGAAGTAATTTTGAGCATCGTAACAGCAGCGACAGCTCAAGTAAAAAGCTTTGGTATTATAACGTAAAAGTTTAAGGTTCACAGCCCTACTTTCACACGAACTACCCACGAATAAACAGATATGCAAACAAAATGCAGAGCAATACGACTATAATCAATCTAGTCCTATTAGTGTTGTTCTTTTCGTAGTTTTAGAAACCCTATTTTAACAAGCGGCTACTACAGTAACTGGCAGTCAGAAACAGAAACGCCTGTAGAAACGCAGCGCATTACGATTATAACACATTCCATTTTATACTTATAATCGACGCTCTCCAGGCACAAATTAATCCCATGCATAGCAAATAATTTTGAATAATAATTTTTAGAATGAATAATTCTAGTTACGTTACCATAGTGCTGATGGGAACGAAGTTCAGATCAACTCGTCAGGAAACGCGTTTGCTGGTTTCGCATGCAAATAATGATTAACAAAGGAGGGATGAAAGCTGCAAGTGGATTAAAGCCGCCCAGGTACAGTGGCTGGGATTATTTGCATGCCAGTGTGTGTGTGATGGGCTGTCGCCTTGCTAACAGAGAAATGCATTTGCTTCGGTCGACTTTAAAGTTCCGCGAAATTACTGTCAGCGAAAACTTTTAATAGCTTTTAATAGTAAATTGCAAACTGTGTGTTTTGTAATTTCCAGTGGTGAATATACCTGGTATTTCCAGACACCTCCCAGCATTAACCTGTATTAGGATGTATTATCAAGTATATTTTAGCGCTGTGCTATTAATACCGAATTGACGCTGGAATTTGGTTCACGTTTGTCAATAAATGTATATATAATCCACGAAAAGTTTAAGCCCTATCAGGAGCTAAAATGATTATTTGCCTTCACTTCAAAATGTTCCTTATGAAATGTCTGAGATGACTAACAACAACGATTATCATAACGATATTATTAGGTAACTCTTGTCGATTTAAATTCTTGGACGGTGTACTATGGCGAAACTGCGCACGAAGCTTCATAACCGACAACATATAGGCCTATTAACGCGTTACCTTCTGAGCTGATAAAACAGGCTGCTAATTTAGGGTGCAGTGACATACGGATGAGGGAAGCGTGACAATGTGCTTATTGTGTCAGATATAATGTAGTATTAGCAGGCAACGATCAAAGTGTTAAAGAGGAAAACTAGTGCGAAAGCCTTGTGTTCACCGCGACTGCCCTCAGCGACGCGGCTTGCAGAGTACAGGGAAATCGATGCAAAGGTGACTCGCCAAAGCCCCCCAGCACTTGGTTAGCGGTGACAAACTGTACGGAGTTTGCGGAAATTCTGCGCGTGCTTGGAGGGATGTGCCAGGCTGTGCCTCTCAGGTCACGAAGGCCCAATCTGCTGGCTTGCTGTTCCAGACAAATGTGTACAACGTTCCCGAATATTCTAGCGGGGCATATCACTAAAGCAGAAAAGACGACGAGGGCGTCTACTGAGAAGCCAGGGAAATCTGATATCCAGTTTCCAAACTCTCTTCCTTCTGGCAGGACATGTATCTGCGGGCTCTACGACTGTGTCATTTCCCCAGACTTCAGAGCCCTCTGCCCAGTATCAAGCAACGCGTTCCGGGGACTGTAGCAACTTAACGGTAATTCAAGCATAACAATAATGGATAAGCACCATTGGTACTTGCACTCCTGTAGGCCTATTTAACTTAAATACTTATTGAAATTAAGTGTTAATGCTGCTCTCCTTATCATCATCAGAATCCCCGTTAACACATATGAGTAGCACCTGTGGGTAAAGCAAAAAGGAAGGATGTGTGCGTGCAAGAAATATTACAGCGAGTTTGTTATAAAATGTTTATTTTTTAAATAGAGCGGTTAATGTGTTTCCTATTTTTAAAAAGCACAAGTTACAGTCTATAAATACATAAATAGTAATAAAAAACACAAAAATACCTTAAATCATGTTGTCATGAGGATTATGCACACATTCACACAACCAGCAAAGATTTGCATCGGTGAGGTCAGTAATTACGATCTTAAAGTAATGTCTGCATTAAAATACAAACATAGCTGCTTCTCCTAATATTTATTTACAAATGCATAAGTCAACCCCATGCACACAAACCCTGTCTGTTAGTTTACAGCTGCATCTCACATTCTCTGCCAGCAGACTTACTTTCACTGTTCCAGGTCTCAGCCATTTTAGTACGCACAACAAAACAAATTTACAAAACCTGCTTCAAAACAAAAATTGTTGAAACGTTTGTCAAAAACTGTTAAAAACCACACATTATAAATACATTTTCTTACATACAAACTTATGTGCCCATAAAAGTTTAGACATTATATACTTTTTTGTGTAAAGGGGAAAAAAAAAATCATGGTCAACATTAAAATTTGCAGTATTTCTCAATATAGTAATTATATTCCCATTTGTTTTATGTATTAGTTCTCTTTGGTGATTCTTGCACCTTTGTGAATCCAACTGCTTGTTCCTAACCAAGATGGAATAACAAGGGTCTGAGTCCAGTCAAGAGCCCATCCTAGTTACCGTTGGCCTGCATCTTGTTGGTGATCCAGCTGACATAGCGTGTGACACGCGTGTACACTCCCGGGACGTCCTTCTTCCCACATCCATCGCCCCAGCTTACGATGCCCAGCAGGGTCAGACGTCCATCCTTTGGGCAGACAAGGGGGCCTCCAGAATCGCCCTGTGGGATGAGAAAGAGGGAAACAAGGTTACATGTTTATTACCTTACTTCAGGGCCTATAAGAGGTGTCCAACTTATTCAGTCATTTCATTTTTTTTTTTATTTTTTTTTACTTCATTCATTCATTCATTCGTTCATTCATTCGTTCATTCATTCGTTCATTCATTCATTCGTTCGTTCCTCCATCCATCTATCTTTTATTCGTCTTGGTAGTATACGAGTTGCAGGGGTCTGGAACAACAGCCGCCAGGCAGGACATACCCCAGGACCGGGTGCCAACCCATCGCTGGGCAACAAAAATCTAAACTGCTTAAATGTTCTGGAGGTCCTTTGGTAATCCTCAACAAAAACGAAGACCATGAAATTCCCTTTACGTAAACGCTACTCCATGTTTTCCATTTGTTTGGGGTAAAATATTTAGAGTATTCAAAATTCCTACATATTTATATTGTGCTATGTTCTATTCTAATTTGAATTCACAATGCTTACAAAAGATATTTTATTGATGATGCATTGATATGATATGATCTCACTTCTTTATCCAGTTAAAGGAATCCCCAGTGTTATGTTGTGTGCTGTAATAGATAGAGTGACCTGACCCCGAGCCCTTCAGCGATAGCCAGCGTCGCCCACCCAGGCTGCATGCTTAATGAGAATCACGGTCGTTACCAGAGACCTGAGTGAATGGTAACCCTCATATCTTAAGGCCAACTGCGATATCATGAAATAATGGAAAGAATACAGCAATGATGGATGGTATATGGGTGCATTTTGTGTAAATGTCTCTCACATAATGTGGCTGATTCAGCTGACAAAAGAGATGGAAAGACGTCACTTTAGAATAAAATTATGATGCAACACAATGATGTCAGCACACCTTGCAGGCGTCGTCCAGGCCTCGGGTATCGCCGGCACATATCATATTCTGGGTCACCGGTCGGTTGGACAGCTTCTCTGGCAGACACTGGCTGTCGGGCCACAGTCGTACATGTCCCCTCTTCACCTGATTGGAGTATTCTGCGTCGACTGGAGGAGGGAGAGGGAAAGTGGTCAATTCTCAGCTCCTCTGCCTGGGAAAGCTGTTACACTCACAGAGTAACGCAAAGTCACCCTCATTACCACATCACCAACCTCTTATTAAAAAACACACACACACACACCATTATACAGTAGATAATGTTCTGTATGTATCCTTTCATTGAGAAAGCTGTCAGTCTAATGACTTGAATGAGTCCTTTGCAACTTCAAGTTGAGCATCTGCAGAATTATTAAAAAAAAGACACAAAATACTTAGCAAAACTTTAGCCGTACATTCTTTGTCTTTCCCGTATCCTGAGATCTCACACTCCGTCCATTCAGGGAGCACTAGGTTTGGCTCTGGCAGGCAGACGGGTCGGACCTCAGGGGTGTAGACCGCACAGATGCCATTGTCACTCTTCAGCTTCAGCAACACTGAGGAAGAGATGAAGGTACACATGCTGCTGAACAACTCAGCCCTGGTGTAACGCAGTGCTTTTTTTGGCCACTGGGTGGTGCAGTGGTTGGAAGAAGGATGGATGAGTGTATGGATAAAATGATATAGAACTATAAGGCAGTAAGTGGTCCAATGTTGAAAGGTTTCGTTTTCTAGTCAAAAGGGGTCTAACTATCTACCCATGAGAAATAATGGGCCTAAATTCAATCATTAAAAACTCAACCGTCAACTGGCAGAACGTGCCAGCTGGTAAGACAGGATATGATGAGCATCTGAAGTAAATGCATTCCTTGGTGCAGTCTGAGGTCTGAAATCTGCATGTCATCTGCACTCACTGATGTCATTGTCCTCTGTGGCTTCATCATACTGCTCGTGTACCCAGTAATCCTCCACACCAAAGATCTGGTCGCTGCTGGAGTTCTGCAGCCGGAACGTTCTTCCCAGAGTCACCTGCAGGTTCTCGGCTTTATACCTGAGCAACGCAGAGAGTTACTCGCTGCTAGAGGCCCGCGCAGCGGCGGAGACACGGCGAGAGGCAGCGCCGAGGCATACCCTTCAGAGAAGCAGTGGGCTGCAGACAGCACCCAGCAGGAGTCGATCAGCACACCCCCGCAGAAGAACGAGTAGATCTTGGGGCGCGGGAGGTAAACCCTGATGGCGGCCTGCCAGGGTTGCAGAGTGATGTCGCTCTTCTGGCCCCCGTGGATTCGAAACTGCAGCGCTCTCTGTTCCCGCAGTCCACAAGTGCCTAGCCGAAAGACAGAATTCAAAGGGGGCACCGTTTATTTTTTATCTGGGCAAGGGAGGTGTGGCAAATTGTAAGTGTTATAACTAAGGGAGTAGGTTTGGTTTCAACACTGGTGGGGACAAAATCTGCCAGAACCTCACCCCCCCTAAACACACAGGACTACTGCCCAGACCCAAGCCTGTGCCCTTGCCGATAGCTCAGTGTTTCTGAAATGCCACTGTCACCAGCACTGACGTTCTTTCTGCCTTACCTCTGCCCATGGTTGCGGGGGCATGGATCCCAGAGATGGAGGGAGCCAGCGGTGGTTTTTCTGCAGTGGCACAAATCGGTAAATAAGAATGGAGCCCCCAGCTAACAATGGGTCATTTTTATATGCCTGTTTTTAAATGTTTTGACATTGCTGTAGTTGTATAGTCTAGTCAGCGCTCCCAGCCTTCGCATCTGGTGCCAGACAGAGGAGGACTTGGAGAACCACAGCACCAGACGGCTGGCCCTGACTGGCCAAAACAGGGTCATGACGTGGTGGAGACTGCCGGCCGACTCACCGCACAGGCGAATGTCACAAAACTCCCACGTCAGCTTGAGACCTTTGTAGACGTGACACCAGGGCGCTAGGTCACCATCTGGGTTCCTGCAGGCGATGAGATAAACTGCTGAGGGAGGACGACCGTGTGTGTGCGTGCATGCGTGTGCAAGGTACTGTGCACGAGTCTTAGGTAGTCAAAAGAAAGGTTTAAAGCCATTTATCTGGGTAGTAAGTGCACTTTTGCTCAGAACAGCACAGAATTTAGCTTTAGAACATGCGCAAAATAAGAATAACACAACAAAAACCAGTAAGAATCTCTTCTATTCTCCAAAAGGTCACTCATATCTAGTTGGATGGTTAGATGATCACCACTTCAGGGGCACCTCGGCCATTCTGTGTATTTATTAAAGTTCACCACCAGCTCACTTAATTATTTAGTCTAAAAAAAGTCCTTTTTTATCGATTAGCTAATGGTCGAGTAAGAAAATACATGGGTGTATTGAATGGTTGCTGTAAATACTGGGGTGATTTTAGCAGTTTAGAGTTTTGAAATGGCTAAGCTGACACACTTTAACAGGCATACTATCAATTTTACTCCAATATGACGATCATTTAAACATCATTTCCTTAGAATTTTAGAATTACAAGTTGGTGATCAGTAGTTATTGTTGACACACCACAGCACACAACAAAACGTGTCCTCTGCATTTAAGCCATACGTGACGTCGTGACACAGCAGGGGGCAGCTAATTCAGCGCCCGGGGAGCAGTGCCTGGGGGTGGCACCTTGCTCAGGGTACCTCAGTAGGGCCCAGCTGGTCAGGGATTTGAACCCGCAATCTTTCAAGTGCGCTTCCTTAACCATTAAGCCAGCACTGCCCATAGTGATGGTCTTAATGACTGCAGAAGACAGAACTGCGTGTGAGAGGGAGATCATGTGACTGGAGGGAGCCGAGTGAATGGACAGCCGAGGAAGTGACAGGGACTGAGGGGTGCATGTGCTGGAATGAAAGGCGGCTGTTATTCTGCTAAAGCTTGCTGCTTATTTCCAATTAAAATGCTGCGGGTGAGTCAGCGGCCGTGCACGTCCTGGCACGCTACCCAGAGACATCTGCATCCATCTGCCTGCCAGTATGAAAATGCACTGAAGTGCAGGCTCTGTCTGAATGCGCCTTCAGTTTTTCAACATTAATTTCCTTTGCTGTATTTTATGTGCAGTTCCTCCCTTTTAACAACTCTGTCTACTCGTAATTGTAAATAATTTATTCCCAGTTAATTGCGATGCATTACAAGAAAGGCAGATACTGGGAGCTGTGGGTTCCAGCACGCCTCTGTGGTTTACTCATGGCCGCCGTAGGTGCAGAAATAGTTCGCTGGCTGTGTGGATGTCAGATGTATGGGTGCATTGTGGATCATTTGTGGTAATATTTTAATAATAATTTTGTTGGTTTGGTGAAGTAATGTTTTGGTGGCTGTTGCCTGTTTAATGGTTTTTTGGAAATATCGATGCTAATTGTGCATTGGTGCTATATCAAGGGTGTAGTTATTAATGAGGGCAGATTACGTGAAAACGTGTTTGTTGGTGTCACAATCATTAGCTATGGCTGTGCTAATGGCTTGTCGTCAATGTAGATGCTAACCGTGGGAGCACTAAAGTGAGGACATTAATTATGTACATGCTAATGCTTTACCAAGGGTGTGAACATTACCTGAGGCTATGGTAATGGATGTCTAGGGATCTGATGTCAGCCTTGGCTATGCTAAAGCTTTATACAGACGCTCCTCTACTTACGAACTTTCAGACGTACGAATGAAGAGGACTGTAAGTCCAAACTGTGTTCATTGGGCTCCTGTTTCCTGTCTGCAGCATTGATTTTTTTTTCTGCGCACCAGTTCCGCCTAGCATGTCTTCTGGCCGCTACTCCCAGCATCCTAGTTCTTTGTACTCGCGTATACCCTTAAAATGATGTTAAATAACGACTTACGAACATTTCAAGTTGTGAACAGCCGTTCGGAACATATCTCGTTCGCAAATAGAGGATGTCTGATGTTCAGATGGGTGCGATGATATTTGTTAGTCCTTTTGGAGGAGATGCAGAAACAGACATCCCATCTCTCCCGAAAGTTCTGGGAGTCTCTTGCAGACTGACAGCAGCTCCCTGACGCCCACAAACGATGCGCAGTGTCCCAGACAATCTGTCTTTCTGCTATTCAGCAGCGGTAAAAATTAGCGGGTAAAAAGTTCTACCCCAGCCAAAATTAGACTTCCACTCATTTTAAAAACCGTTGTACCATCCAGATGTTATACCGTACGTGGTATTTTGACGGCATTTTAAATAGCGACGCTATTCTGGCATTTCCTGATTAAATTTGCTGGAACGGGGGCCAAGCCGACCTCCCCGTTCATCTGCCTCCCTGAAATCAATATGCTTAAGGTGGTATGTATGTTCGCAGGGAGTACAGACCTGCAGTAACTGTGGCTGGCCAGGCCCAGAGTCACCGCGTCGGACCTCCAGGCATTGTATACTTTGTTCCTCAGCACAGGAGAGTCCCAAGGCAGGCACTGCTGGCCTGATTTTGTCTGTGCCACTGTGCCCCGGTACGTCTTCCCCGTATCCTTGAGGCATTCCAAGTCTGGATCTGCAGAAGTTATTGAACCGTTGAAACATTAATATCAATGCTGCACCAAAAGTAACTAAAAGCTGGCGTGTAGAGGTAGGTGTTAGGAGGGCCGTCTCCGTGCCTGTAGGACAGCTGGGCAATGAGCAGTACTCCCACTCGATCTGAATCCCCTTGTAGACGTAGCACCAGGGCGTCGAGTCTTTGTCAGGGTTTCTGGGTGCAAAAGCAAGGAGGAGTCAGAAGTAGTTCTCTTCACTATGCTACATCTTTCCATGATTGTTAGTACATAGAGTACCCTAATAAATATTAAGAAAAATGACAATAGAAAGAAAAGCATGTGACTCTAGATTTAATGTGGTGTGTGTTTCAGTGGGTCAGGATGCTCGTGTTAAGGTCTCCTGAGGTCAGCGTAACGTCACCATTGGCCCCTGAGCATGGCTCTTAACCTTGGTTGCCCCAAGGACTGTCTGATTCTGCTCTAAATTGTTGGATAAAAGCATCTGCTAAATAAGTAAATTCTCTCTCTTTCTCCGTTAGCGTTAGTCCTCTAGACATAATTGGAAAGGTGCCCGTGTGCAGAATGGCGGGTTGGCATTAGGTGACTGTCCTGCATGATAGCTGTAGTCCGGTGTACCTGCAGTAATTGTGGTTGCCCAGACCCTGAGTTCCCGCCCTTGGCTTCAGAGCGTTGAACTTCTTGCCCTGCACTGCAGTGGAATTCCAGTTAAGGCAGCTGAGCCCTGACTGGGTCACACTCCACGTGCCGCGGTAGCTCTCCCCCCTTCCCACGATGCACTTCTCAGCCGTGTCTGATGGGTGAGACAGAATAGGTCACAATAAGAGCTTGTCATGAAAAATGGGCTCAGCAGGAATTTGCGTCATATGTCTTTGAATCTACGCACAGTTTTACCATCATTTTGCTCATATCCCTGCTAATGACAGTGAGTGTCACAATAATGCTAGTCTCTGCAAAACTGTTTCCTCTGGTCACTGCGGTCGAAAGCATTTCATAATCTGATAGCCTCTGAGAGACTGACTTTGCCGGGCACATTCGCCGGGGGTGGAGGGTGCTGCCACTAAGAGTGATGTGTAGAGTTTTGCAGTGTTTTTCCTTCACCGAGTTTGTCTTTCAGAGCCATAAACCAAACCACACGCCAGATGGATGCATGTCGAGGGGATGAGTCATTGAACTGAGGAAAGGATGGCAGAGCCTGACCTACTTTCCTGTATCCAGATGCAGAGCCATGTAATGCTGGGAGATCACTCAGGGGTAAGTTGTAGCTTACAGGATACAGAACAGGGCACCGGTGCCAGCAGACTACTGATAAAAAGATTTAGAACGCTTCCACCTCTGCACTTGCTGTACTCCGTCCGGAAAGATTCACAGCAGCAGCCCGACAGCACGGCTGCGCCAAACTATTCTTCGTGTAATAATTTTGAAAGCTTCAGCATTATGGGTCCGTAATTGTTTTTGCAGTTTCCCATTTGAAGATTTTGTGCTTGTGGTTGTCGTGTTAGGTCCAGATTAAACGCCGGCGGTGGCGGTACTCACTGATCTCGCACTGCGACCCCGTGAATCCAGGTTGGCACACGCACAGGAAGTCAGAGGTGTACACCGCCTCTTTGCAGGTCCCACCGTTGTAGCAGTAAGGGATGTAACATGCTGCCAGGGGTGGACGGGAATCAGTATCAGATCATTGCTGTCCTTCCATCTGTCACCCTCTCTAACTTACACATTCACCCTGTGCCCCCCCAAGCTCTCCGTGGATCCCCAAAGACCGGATTGGGAAACGCTGCCCAGGCTGCACAGGCTGCCCAGGCTGACCTCCACAGCCACACAACAGAGGTTCAAACCTCCAGTCCTGAAGGTATCAGCGCCCCCCCACTCCATTTGCATCTGACAGCAGAGGCTCCATGCACGGCACAGTAAAAAGGTGGTTTTAGTTTGATTGTCCGATCGCCAATCTCATTCGGGGAATGACAGCAGACACAGAGAGACAGGTGGCATGATTGGGGGGGGGGGCGGTTAGTGTCAGGAAAATGGAGGGGTGACGAAAGCCTTGTAGAGCCAGATATGATGACCACCAACTTATTAGTGCCCCAGCGCCGTGGTACAGGTGTCTGTTTGCCCCGAGCGCTTTGCAGGCACTCACTGAGAGCAGGCACTGCAGCGTGTCCGTGTGCAGGAAAGTGTGAATCAGCAGCTGTCAAGCACACTCACTGGTGACAGGGACCCTGTGACACTGCTCTCTTCCCCTCGACGTGCAGCGGCAGAACTCGGCCTGCAGGCCCCTCCAGCGCACCCAGGCGGCCCCGCGGACGTAGACAGAGGTGGAGAGGGTGTCCATGCAGACCTCTGACAGGGATGGAGGACATGATGGAGGAACGCCACAGGGTAAGTGCTCATCGCAATGGATACGTACACATGGAAGATAAAGGGATGGAGGGAGGACAGAGGAGAACGCAGGAGGAAGTTCTAGAATGCTGGCTCAGGTCCATGAGATCAGTGACCTTCAATACTTTATTTCTTTTCTGGCTTAATATCATTAATAACAAAGCCCTGGGTCAAGCACGTGTTCATACATCCATAAGAAAGGCTATGGAAATAAAAACATCTCCAATGACAAATGTTCCCCTACGGAACCTCCAGCTGAGAGTAAAAACAAGCTTCCCTGAGTGGGTTTGGGGCAGCAGGGCAGGACCAGAGAGCAGCGTCCCCCACAGTGACTTACAGATTCCATGTGGGATTTCTTGTATGTTTGGCATTAAAACACACAGCCCTCTGAAAGGCCGTGCACACTTCAGCCGAAGGAAAGCTGACCCACGGTTGGCTGAGGTTTCCACCAATCACGCGCTGCCCGCACAGGGCCAAAAGAGGGGTGTCGGAATCGCCCGTTATGGCCGTTTGTTTTCCAGCGGGGACACAGATGAGGCCAGCGGTTCCCAAACAAGAAATGCCACTTTAAAAAGTCTAGACATGTCTCTTGGCAGACAGAGGCAGAACTTCACATGGTCAGTGACTGGCATAGGACAAATGAGGGGAAACTCACCTCTGTAGCGTCGGGTCCCTCTCCGGAAGCGATGTAACGTCACCTGTGGCACAGAGACGGTGGGTGTGGCGTTAGTCTGTACCGTGCCCCTGTTCCACCCTCCCGGCTGGGTGACTCTCCCAATCAAACACCCCGGGGTGCAGTTTTGTTTTAAAATACTCCCCAAACCATGTGCATGCCAGAACTGAAGAACATTACAAGTTATTTTGCTAACAGGGTTAAGGAAAATAAACTGGGTGGACAGATGTACGCAAAGCACCACTGCAATAGCCTAACAAATCAGGCTTTACATACTGGGGGTTTGCCAAAATCTCTGTTGTTGTTTCAAGCTTAATCAAATCTTTATTTGCACTGGTCATACTATGAAGTAGATGAGAAAGGTATAAAACAGGGAAAAAATAGGACAGACGGGCACCACATTTGGTTGCAGGAGGAACAAATCAAGGACAGAGCATGGTGATATTTCCCCAGGAGATCAGATGAGGCAGAATGCTGACCGGCTGCAGTGTTTACCTGGTCCGCCAGGGAGAGACAAAGTGCCGAAACAGAAAGCAGAAGAGCAGATATGGCCGTCATGGTGGTTTCTGGTGCCTATGGAGAAGTTTCCTGAAATACAGATAATGTTTCAGTGGCACGCAGGACGAAGCCTGAGAACAGGACAGAAATTCTGCAGTGGTTATGCTGTGAAAGTGTGACGCTTGTCGCCATTGCTAAATTTCAGTCTGGCTTCAGCATTACATCGCACTCTTAAAAAAGGTGACTAATCATCTCTTACTTGCCACCGACTCTGAGAATGGTGCCATTTTAATTAATTCGATTAGATTTCAGCCTTTCACACTCTTAACCATCAAATACTTAATAACAAACGAACAAACAAACCAACAATCAATCTAGATCATGTACTTGGTATTCGGGGTCAGCTTTGGTAAATTCATATCTCAGGAACAGAAGCTTTCCAGTCAATACTGGTCACTCCTTTTTATCGTCTGCAGCTGTTGAGTATGGCCTTGTTTATAAAGTACCATCTCTCTTTGTTGTTCTGCAGATGATGCACAGTCTGTCTCCTAATCCATCTGACTCAGGTTAATTACACCTATTACACCTTCATGTGTGTCAAGAGATTAAAAAGTGGAAGGCCAATAATTTCCTTTTCCTTAATGAAAGGAAATCTAAAGTCATTTTATGTGGTCAGCATACAGGTATTAAAACCTTAACCCAGAGAAATCGGTCAGTCGCCCTCATACATAAAAACACCCACCGCATGCCTGGGTGTCATATTTCACTGATTTAAAATTTGTCAGACAGAAATTCAGTTGCTAAAAAGAGCTTCTTTCAGTTAAGACAGGTGGTCTGGCCAAAACCATTTCGCATTGTGATCTGGAGAAGCATATTCCTGCTTTCATTTCTTTATTATTGTGAATTTCAATAAACGGGTGTCGGCTGCTCAGCTTTGTCTGCTCGTCTTCTTACCGGTACTAAAAAGAGGGACCGTATCTCCAGAGATGGTGGCTCCTCATTGGCTTACAGTATTAAAGCTCATCATGGATTCATACATCGCAGAGGAACCAACAGAGCTCCTTTTAGGCAAACCATGCCCCTTTTAAACGACTTGGGGCGAGCATGTTTTTGCAGTGCGTGTTCCAGCTATGTGTAATATGTACTGTCAGCACATATTAAATCGGCACCATCGATTTCTACCTTTAACACACGATCGAAAAACCTTTTTACCCATTAACACTTGAAGTACCTGATGGATAAAATGTGATATTTTATTCATTCATTTTTTTTTTTTTTTTTTTACATTTTTCCTTTTTGTGCTTCATTATGTTTATTTGTATTCTGTACTGTATTGGTATTCTGTACTGTATTGGTATTCTGTACTGGTTGACATATGGCGGCTTTAAATGTGATTTATAAATAAAATGATTGATTGATTGATTTCACAAAGCTGTTGGGAAGCCACATGCTTTGCCAGGGTAGGATTGAACTCAAGGAGCTACGACTTGGAAGCACACATAGATCTTTCCTGGCAGCTGCTAAACTGTTACTTAACCTCATAACTAACCCTATATTTAATGGCTTTCAAGATCCAGATAAAGCTCAGGAATAATGCATAATATAAAAGGAAAGCCTAAAGGAAAATGACATTATTGTTGATATAAACGTTGATTGTTTTCATATCCTTCTTCATAACAAACCTTGAAACGAATTTCCTCAAGATCCTGAAATACAATTTCAGGGGCTGTTTTATAAACTGTAAAGAATTTGTTGTATATTGTTTCACTTCCCCCGGCTGAGGGGAGTGGCATCTACTGGCCATTTTTTAATATATTAAAAATTAGTAAACGTGATGAAACTGGACAGTGAAAACTGACTGCAGGCTCACTGGTGAAACGGTCATTAATAAGCATCATGCAGGGCAGCTTCACACCCAGCACTGGGCACTGTAACGCCGCCCCCACTGACAATAGGGCAACAAAGATGAATCTGTGGTGACTGTTTCTAGAATTTTCTCCTGACCCGTGGCTTTTCATGAATACCTCCCAGAATTGTGCTTTCTGCCCACCACAGTACCATCTGTCCTGAGCAGTTTATAATTTGTTCAATTAAAATTTGAAAATAATAATAATAAAAAAAAGAGATACTTCCGCTCTGCAGTGCGTTGGCCACTAACTGCGCAGGGGTGCTTCCCGCCTGCGCCCATTGTTCCCGGGATGGGCTGCGTCCCTCCCACCACCCCAGTTGGAATTCAGCGGTTTCAGAAATTGGATGGAAGGAAGAGATACTTCCAGGTACTTCATAGAAAACGCAATGATGTTATTCACTTCATGTCATTAACTGTCACACACATCTTTCTGGACAGCTTTTCTGTCCTCCTCCTCTCTCCTTCTCCCTTTACCTTCCTGCCCTAACCCTCCCCTCCCCCACAGTCATCTGACTTTACAGTTTTGGGCTGGGGGAGGGACATACAGGATGGACACCACCCTTCTATCTTAATTGCCATGGGAGTTTGCTGGCGCCCCAGACCCAGGGGCCCCCTGGTCCGTTTGGGCTGGGAGATAAGCACAAACAGGGGGCAGAGGCGGGGGAATCAACACAGCTCACAAAATACAGCTGCAGAACTGGAGCATGAAAACTCTCCATGGTAACTAGGCTGAGGAAAGGCTCTGTGCCAAAACCGGAGGCCGAAGGGATCACAGACGAACAGACTCTGACCTAACAGGGGTTATGCATCTGTGCCTGGGATCGGAAGGTCACCTGTGCAGATCCTGCCCTCAGCAGAAGAGCTACATCCCGGATAGACCCTGAACAAGATCCTTAAAGCTCAGAAATGCTCCAGGGGCACTAGGCAAATAGTGGACCCTGTGCTCAGACCCCAAGCTTCACACACACACACACACACACACACACACACAGAGCACTGTGGAAAAGTCTACGGCAGCCAAAGAAAAAAGGCAAAAAACATCAAACATTAAAAAAACACAAATGAACGGTTTCTGTTCTCCAAAAAGTTACCGATACCATTTTAAGTGGCTATTTTAACACCTCAGTGACACCACCAGCATTCCAAGTATCGCTTAAATTTCACCGTCAGCTTACATAATTTACATAATGGTTTAAAATGATGTCATGAGGTATTGATCATCCAATCATAGTGTGCCAGTGCTCACCAAATACCCAGGCGTATCGGATGGTCACTGCAAATACTGGGCCGACTTCAGGAGGGGTTTTGAAATGGCCAAGCTGACACA
This sequence comes from Mormyrus hasselquistii, assembly GCA_026779605.1. NCBI lineage: Eukaryota > Metazoa > Chordata > Actinopteri > Osteoglossiformes > Mormyridae > Mormyrus > Mormyrus hasselquistii. Next base: position 35,286,654 of record JAODKE010000043.1, read on the forward strand.
CTTTGACAGGCATAATATCTTAGCTTTGCATGCGTGCACATGTCTCAAAGGAGAGCAAGGTGGGATATGCAAAAAGTATGCACCCGTCTTTGTGCAAATGTCAAATACATTTACATTTACAGCATTTGGCAGACGCCCTTAGCCAGAGCGACTTACATAAGTGCTTAAGACTCTGCTATAAATTTCCTCGATACTACCTCAAATAAAGCTTCATCGTCTCATTTCTCAATCTGTCACTGGACAGCACACAGACGAAAGCACCAAACGGAGCCGCGCTGGGGGCATGCAGGTGACCGGCACACACACAGCACGCCCCCCTCTGGATGCAGCCCCCCCAGCTGGCTCCCATTCTGTCACTGTCTGCCATTATAAAGAGCATGACTCAGCTAGAGAGGGAAGAAAGGAGATGGTTGTGCATAGGCTGTGTGGGAGAGGGGGGGGGGGGGGGTCACTCTCCCGCAGAGCTTGTGAATTGGACAGATGTAATTAAAAATGCAACCCAAAACAAGGACGGCTCCTGGCACCCCCCCCTAGGCGACCTCTCCCCCTCCCCCTCGCACCTTATAGCTCTCGCCTCAACAAAAGCAGCAGCACGTCACGGCGACAGATGACTGCTGGCGTCTGACGAGCAGCCTATGGCATCGCGGCCCACATTCGCCTCGCAAACTCCAGCCAATATCCCTGCCTCTGCCGGTCTGAGAAGGCCACTCCCCCGGGAGGTCGGGCCGATCCGAGGGGCCAGAAAAGATAAAAGTGCCGATGGCACAAGCAAAGCCCAAAAGGCCAGCAGGCGTGTTTAGCGTTAGTCCAGTCATCCAGGGTGAATCACCAAGCAGTGGAGATGGGGGTCACACCGGACAACACTCCCTGTCCGGCAGCACCTTTCATCAGGGAGAATCTCTCTCTCTCTCTGGAGTGTAAATCTGCACTTTGTTTTTTTTAAAGATTTTCTTTATTTGTGGTTGTAGGGAATTATAATGAAGTAAGAAGATACTATATTGGAATTCTTTCTGTTAACAATAACTCCTGCATTTTTCTGTTCAATTTAAAAAGTAATTATTACTTTACTAAGATGTAATTCTTATCACCTACCAGAAAACAGCCCAGAAAACTAATACTCCACGTTAAGTAATGGCCTTGGGTTTCTAGCCAGAAAAGCATTTAACATTTTAGCTGCCAAGGAGGAAGAAGGAAACCTTGAGAATTAAAGTGTATCATTGCAGAAACACAGTAATGGCTTTATGTCCATTCATATTCAGATTCGTTATCAGAGACAGAAAACGTCGAAACTGTTCCTCTGTGGAATGTGAGAACATTGGAAATGTGAAGTGCACAAAGGTGTCCAAGTCTGACAGACCAGAACAGCAGGAAGGAAAAAAAGCATCAGGTTTCAGACAACTGGTTTGAGAGAGGTTTCTCTCTTAGACTGCATGTCACACAGATACGGGGAATAACGTGAAGCACCAGCACAATCAGTGAATGATTAGCGGCAGATTGCGGTTAAAGGGGGCAAATGAAACCTAAATAAGGAAAATCTAGAAATGAGCTGGGAAAACGTTTTGTTCTTCATTTTGTTGAGCCCAACAAAGATTTAAAAGTCTGTTAAAAGTCTGGGGATGGTTTAGAACCCAAAATGAAAATTCTAACCACGTTCCTAAAAACCACACCCTAATTCTCAATCCCCATCTAGTTAACAGACAGGAAAATCTGATAAAATTACTGTAAAAACCAAAATTATGGGAAATTATGCGGAAGTACATGAACGTGCGTGTGCACACAAGCAACTGGAATATTGGTATAACTTCAAAAACAAGTTAGCAACAAATAGACAGGTTTCGCAATGCGCTTTTAATTTAAAAGCATCCTCTCCATCTGAGCATGACACCAATTCTGTTCAGCGATAAATGCTCCTACATTAGCCTTTAAATCTTAACTGAGTGCCGGAAGGCGCTGATGAGGTCAGCACAGTAACACAGATGAGCAAGCACCAAAGAATGTCCGATCCTTATTACACTGCTTGGGGATTGTCAAGACAGCTTAGGGCAATATCTTCGTGTTTGGATATCGCATTCTCTGGGCGATTTCAGGCCTTGTGGTTTAACACCGCTGTGTGTCTTTCAGAAATCCGTCTTAAATAAGAAATATCATCGTGACTGTCGCCGTGGTGACCAAAGCGACTAATCTTACTAAAGCACAAAAAGAAAGAACTTCTCACGCACCTCCCCTTTTCCCCATGAGATTACATTTATTCACCAGTAATAACTATCAAGAATCGTGAACCTTGTGCATGGAATACTTGTGGCCCGGAACGGTCAGATAAAGGGACACTAATGAAGACTATAGGAAGTGTGGCTCCCACCCGGGTCTCCGCTGGCCAGCCGAAGTGCGAGCGCTCAGCGTCTCAGCACAAGAAAGTACAGACTTCACCTGGAAATGTAGCCCGATCTTAGGCTGCGACCAATTTTAAATTAAAACCGGAATATACCATGGTGCACCGGGACTACACGGTAGTCAGCAAAGAGGAAAGTGAATAAATATGCTACCATTTCTTTACATCCACGATATTTCTAGATTAAAAAACAGAAGATTACATCAAATTTAGCTTTTCTCCTTGACACTTATTTTAGCTTACTGCAGTGCTTAGTATTTCATACACATAAAAACTTGGTTACATTTTTATTTTACCGATTTGTTACCATTGAATTTTACTTTCTTAATTGCTGCATAGTCACAATGCATTAGATAAAAAACAAAGCACCCTGCAATTCGGACGCACACGCACTGCATACATGCACTGCCCATGAACATGCATATGTTCATTTACGACGCTTTCTCGAGGTGATACACTCAATAACCTCCGTACAATTTAGTCAACCTAAACCCTTAACCCAGTCTACTCGCTGGATTACTTAAGGTAGTCACTCCGATCTAAACAATATCCAGGTAAGAAGTCTACACTTTAACTTTAAAATGCATGTTAAATGTATTCTAAATGCACGATTAAAACAGATTATTCCGCTAAATTCGTTTATTTTATGCCATTTAATCGTAACAATAAATATCACCCGACTATTTGCAAATGCACAGCGATCTGCAACAAATCAACAGTAAACATTCCCAAGAAATAACTTGGCACAGGAGGCAGCCCGCGCATATTAAAGGTTGGACATGCAGGTTATTATCTTCTGCCTTTACCTCTTTAAAGAAGATCCTGCTCTGATTTCTTTTGGGGTCGAATGCCGTCCCTCTAAATCCCCGCGTCTGTACTCGAGTGGGATTGCTGATTTCTCTGCTGAATCCGTCTGTTATATATGCCTTCGGTGCTGATCGGCGGAAGAGGCAGGTCCACGGCGCCGGCACCGCTGGGCAGGATACGGTTCTGGGAGTTATACGTTTTGGCATCGCTCACTATTTTTGATACCATTGTCTTACATCGATAACACCCTACATGAGGTAATACATATTTAGGAGCATAGTCACTGCACACATGGGTCAACAATCCATCCTAGCTAGGCAGCATAAACTACTATACGTTTTAATGTGCTTAACGAAAGATAGTTAATTAAGTGAAAGGGATTCCAATATTTTGACAGTGATAAATTTTAGTGGTGATATGGGTATGTTTGGGTTAAAGCTTCTCTTTTGGGATTTTTACATGTTCTCGCATTGCACATTAAGTGGGATATCGTAATTACAATCTTTCTTCGTCAAATGATGGAGGAAGCTTCCCTGCCTTGTACCCATAGGCTCCGGACACCCCGCAGTCCTTAATAGGGGACCGCAGCACTGTGACCTCACACCTCTGGACCAGGGTTCGAGTCTCTCCATGTGTGTGGAGTTTGCATGTTCTCCCTGTGTTGTCATGGGGTTTCTGATTGGAGTTACCAGATCGCCCATAGACATGCTCTGTGATGGGTCGGCGCCCCATCTTGGGTTGTTCCCTGCCTTGCGCCCATAGCCTCTGTGATAGGCTCTACACCACCCCCTCCACCCATCAATTCTAAATAGTGGTTTGATAAAAGGTTCAGATGGAGGAAAGCTCTAGACTCCTTTATTGGATATTAAAATGTTGTTTTTTGCTACATATACTGACTATTGTTACACCCAGGCTCACCAGCCACAATTCACACATACGATAGCACTATGGCTTGTACATTATTCTGCCTTATGTGCCGATTGACTTAACACAGCAGATCCAATAAAATATCATAATACTGGATAGCTGCAAGTAAGATTTTCTGTTTCTGTAAGGATCACTGCAAGTTTTAAGGGCTGCATGAACTGTTTGTATTACTGCCTTCCAGCTGTAAACAGAGACAGGAAGACCGTGATCAGGACCAGTTTACGTTAGCTAGCTGACACTGTTTGAAGGCACAGAACCGAAATGAAAACCAAAACAACAAAACCAAGTGCGGCAAACTAAAACCTTCTAATACTTTGACATATTTAAACCACTGAAATCTATCAGAGCGCTAACAATAATTTGTGGATACATTGATCTCACTAAGGGGGGCATATAGTTCATTATATGTGGTTCTATGTTGCCTGGACCCTCCCCCTCCCAAGGGATTATAAGTATATTTCTGTATATTTCTTGGGAAATGCAACATTTTTAGTGAACAGGTAAAGAGGATACTCTATGACAGACACCACAGATAAAGGTTCCATTCTCTTTGCCATTCTATTATTGTAAAAAGCAACCGCAGTTTGCACAAACAAAAAGTCCCAGTCATACCCAAGCCATGTAAATTTGATTGGGAAATCCCGTTTGTACAGAATTTTTGTTATGAAATTAGTTGCAAAGGTATACGGCACTCATATCTAATGCATTTTATTTTTTTCTCATGAGTGACATTTATTCTAGACATTCGACAATAATTGAGCAAGCTGTAATTTATTCAAATAACAGTAGAAAGAATGATTTAGTTTCTAGCTCCATCTGATCTTCACGTATAACTACTGTATCACATGATAACAGATCGATTAACAACACAAATCCCCTTCTAAACACGGAGACAGGTCGCGTTGAAAGCTGAGTGCCAGTTCTTGTTTTGTCACACAAAGGTATAACTTAAGTATACCAGTCTAAACTGACAGTAGAAATTATATGAGAATTTGCCCCAAAAAACTACAGAGGATATACCTGTCACCCAGGGGTGAGGTGGGGTGTAGTGAGGTGGGAATTGAAACACCTACCCTTTTTGCAGGGACAATTGAAAGTTATTCCCAGCTTGAGTCTTGAGTGCGCCCATTTTTGAAATTTACAGACACCCCCTCACTCGTAGTAAATTGTATTGTGTGCACATTTTCCAGCACTGACAATGATGCAAAATGTACCACAAAATTTTGCTGGTCATACAGCTATCACTTGAAAGATTTCTGCATGCCCCCCAGTTAGTTTTGTGTCTTTAGTTAGGATAGGGCTGGACTAGGATTAAATACTGGCCCTGGCCTTCCCCAGTATGCCAAGCCCAGTTCAGGCCAGTCCTGGCACACTTGCCCAAGTTCTTTTTTTATACCATGAAATGATAATTAAATGAAATCTGACAAAGGATTTTAAACTGCCTGATAATGCTGACTATTTGTTACTTCCCTTTAACTAGAGATAATCGATTTATACTTACTAGGACAGGCGTGTCTGTGGCAAGACTCGAGCATTGGTGTTGACTTCAGCGTTTTGACACATAACCAGAGACTTACTTTAGTTTAAACTACATATATAAATAAAGGGTCCATTATTAGTGTGTTAGCAACGATAAAATTAAACTAATTTCACTATACACGTAAAAAAATATTTAACTGCAATTACTACAGCGCTTATCCAAGCCTATTAAACCCCGCGTGAATCCTGTAATCGCGCAGGCGCAGTACTGCACGCTCTGTAAGCGCGCACTGGGCGGGAGCGCGCGTCGGAGCGTCTCTGCTACGGGAAATGTGACTTTCAGGAAGTTCGTAGGAGTTGGACGAGCAACGATCAAAAACCAATCGTGTACATTTTTAATGAGAATAAAATAGAAGCGAGAAAGTTGCACAATTATCTCTATGTAACTACCCAAATACTTTATAAGGTAGCCAAACGCATAGACTTGTTTTCTAACAAATATTTATTTCAAAATCACTCGCATTAGTAAGCAGCTGTTTTGATTATGCCTCAGGATTTTGTTTGTTTATTGGGACTACGTTCCTGAGAAATAGTATTCTATAGAGAACTAAAATATATTGACTTAGATAGTTAGAAAGTAGAAATAAAACCAAGTGAACCTGTGTGAGTGACAGCCAGGTAAGACCCTTAATTTAACGTGCTTACAGCTTTCCGGCCTCGGTCCGCGGCTGTCCACAGCTATATAACGTGTTAGCTGATGTTCCCTTCCTTACCTTGCTTTCTATTTCCTGCGTTTACAGCTTGCCTTAGCATTTATCTGAATATTAACTGAAGTGGAACTATTGTTTTAGAGATAATATTAGCTTAATAGTATTTCTGAGGATTGCCATCATTGCATGTTATGTATGTTTGTTTATACGCAGCCAACTTCGGCACCGCTGGAAATCTGCAAAGCTAAATCCACACTGTCTTGTAATAACAAAAACGATGGGGGTACCACTCAGATTTGAATGAAGTTGTTTTTTTTCCCGTTTTACATATTGATCCTAAATTTCTTTTAACTTTAATGTAAGAGTGACTTTATTAATAGTGTAAAAGTGATACATGTTAATGTGTCTGATTGTTTAAAGTGTACGTCAGCGTACTTCCACTAATGTTTTATATCATTAACTGCATTTTCTGCAAAATCTAGTGTTCTGTGAACCAATACACATTTTTCGATGTTCTTCAGAGAGGTCCAGATATTTCAGGACACCTGATCACAAAGTGAGCTCTACCTGCTTGCCCATGGTAGTTTAGGCAAGACTCACGTATTTAAAAAAAAAAAAATGAATCTACACAGACAGTCATATTACTTCACAAATGCCCATGTACATGTTGTTACAGCACCCATTGTCCCAGGGATAGTCATAGCCAACCTAAGCACATGCCACTAAGGATTCCGATGGATGGCTTTCATTTTTGATACACATTTTATAAATGTGGTATTCAAATTAAAAAGACCCACAAAAGGCAATTAAAGATGTCATTTCACCTAATGTCATTTTTTTTTTTAATTGTGGGGGGAAACACTTACCAGCATGAAGACGTGCAGACTGCACACATACAGAGCCGGAGGTGAGGCGTCCCTTTTTTGAAATATCTAAAGCTTGTCACCTTACCCTCCTCTCCAGGCTCTGTCAGCGGCAGCATGAACCGCGTTCCTCCCCTGCAGCCTCAAGTCTGCGGCCCCTGGGAGCTGAAGGAGCGCCTTGGAACCGGCGGCTTCGGCTTTGTCACGCGCTGGCAGAACAAGGTACCGAAAGCAGACCTCACTTCAGCCATTGCTGATCCTCAGCTTCACTGGGCGTCCTTTTCACTGTGCTGGGATCAGTTTAAATACGGCAGCTCCACTCTAATGACTGAATCGTCCATTTCACTGTGATGGCTCCACTTTTGCTCTCCTGAAGTGTACAGCTTCAGTCTTGTAGTTGTCAGTCTTTCTATTATAGCTTCAGTGTAACATACTTACTGTGTCAGCTTCAGAGTGTCGTACTGTGACTCAGTATATTTGTGGAATCAAAAAGGCAGGACTTGTGTATGGACGTTCATCCATTCTGCGTTGCGTTAATAACATCATTTTATTGGTATGTCTTTTTAAACTGCATTTTGCAGCTGTACGTGATTGTTACTGTTGCATTTTTAATGCACGCTCTTTGTAAATGTTTCAGAACTTTTGACAAATACAATCTATGGAATTATTTAAGCAGTATTGGCACGTCGTCCAATACTGTACAAGAATTGTAATTTGATCTTTTCTGCTTCCCAAATATTCACAGTCCTGTTGGACGTAAAGGAAATGTCAAGAGTTTACTTTTAGTTTAGTGTAGTGCAGCATAGACAGTTCCAAATTGAACACCAGCACCAAACTCGAACCAAATAAAAACTGAAAGAAAAATGTCTGAAAACATGTAGGATGAAGTCATACTTATTAACTCCTACAAATAGTTCATGACTCTTATTTTCCTGTTTGTTTCTTAGTAGTTACAAATATTATTTATATATAAGTATAATTCATATAAATAGCAACAATATAAACATAAACCACGTATTAACACAATTATACAATTCTACATGTACCAGTATCAGTACTCTGGGAAATGTGGGGGGGAAAAAACAAAACGCTTGCTATTCCATATCTCTTTATCTTTCATACTGTATTTTAAATAGAAATTGATTTATAGTTAGAAGTCCTGTGTCCAATCTATTCCATAAATTGACCCCACAGGCCAATTATATATCTGTTCTTCAAACTGTTATGAACAAATTGCTTATTACGTTTCCTCATCATTCATAACTTTTCATATTGTTTAAAAATGTTTTTTGTAAGTTACCGGGGAGTAAAACATTTCTCGCGTTATACATCATTTTTGCCATCCTTAATTCAACCACGTCTCTTAACTTCAAACTTTGTGTCTTTAGTTACAGGAAATCACTGATTTCAGGTAAAAGTACTAATTTTTCCCATGATGTCATTGCTCAGTGCTCATGTGACAGCATGCATACTCACAGGATGCTAAGTATCGTGTGCATGTAATGGAGGCGTGAACTTCCTGCTCTTAGGTGTACTATTCCTAGCCAGTTCCTGATTCTTCAACACTTCCTCCTCGTCATGTCGGTTTCCCACAACCTTTGTAGAGCTGTGCTTACAGATGCCATCTCGTAGCGCAGTAGTCACTGAATTAAGTATCATTAAGGGTTCCACTCTCACAGCCTGGGGAAAGGCAGTTAGCTCCGATTATCTGAAATACACGCAGTACTGTGCAAAAGTCTTAGGCAGTCCAAAGGAATGACTAAAGCTATTTATCTGGGCAGCATGTGCACTTCTGCTCAGAACAAAAAGCACAATTGAGCATTTGAACATATGCAAATGAAGAGTAACACAATAAAAATTAGTAAGAATTTCTCCTGTTCTCCAAAAAGTTACTGTCTTGCTGGATGGCTAGATGAACACGACTTTGGTTCCCAAACCTATTTTCAGGAGCACCTCAGCCATTCTGTGTATTTCTTAAATTTCACACCGGCTCATTTAATTATTTAGTCTAACAATGTCCATCCATCCATCCATTGACTTCCGCTTCGCCGAGGTTGGGTCAGGGGGGCAGCAGTCTCAGCAGGGAAACCCAGACTTCCCTCTCCCTGGCCACTTCCTCCAGCTCCTCTGGGCGAATCCTGAGGTGTTCCCAAGCCAGCCGAGAGACATAGTCCCTCCAGCGTGTCCTGGGTCTTCCCTGGGGTCTCCTCCCAGTGGGACATGCCCGGAACACCTCACCAG
>JAODKE010000043.1:35297025-35312596 GCA_026779605.1 Mormyrus hasselquistii
AATGGATATAACGAAATTCGGTTATAACGAAAGAAATCTGCCGGCCCCAGAAAATCGTAATAACCGTGCTCGACTGTATAATGCACTGAAGTAAAGGGAAAAAACGGAAAGGCATAAGAGGTCACCTTTAATTTTCCCGGAATGATTTGAGTTATGTCCTGTTTCCAGTGAATTTAAACAGCAGGCAACCTTTAGGTGATCTGCGCCAGCTTTGGAAAGGTTCCCCTTAAGCACACTATGTTGAGTGATGGGAGGGTGAGGTCTGCTGTCATTGTGTTTCATGAGAGGATCATAAAAATGGCAGAAGGGATGCCAGCCTACATCCTTTTTAAATTCTGTGTTATTTCCGACTTGTCACTTGGTGTCAGGGGCAGGCGTGACAGCAGAGCAGGACAGGGCCTCCCAGTTGGGGTGCTGGAAGTGCCAGGGCGGAATGGCATCTGGGCACTGTGTATGAGCTGCTGCTTCCAGGAAGTATCTGCCATCTGACTTCCGCCGCATGCTTCCTGTAGCTGTAAAGCCTGTGAGTTGGATATGCAGGAAAAAAGTAACATGGGACTCTTACTGTAACTAAATGACTTGGCTTAGAAACATTTGTGATGCATAATTATGTAAGTTATAATGTTAGCTGGCATTCATCACGCCTTCTAAGGTTTGACTTACAGTAGCCTTGGTGAATAAAGAGTTGTTAACATCTGAAACCTGATATGTGGGTTTAATCCGTGCTGCCAGACACGTTCTGTGTTACTGACTCCTTGGAGAGTGAGAGCGTTCCTTGACGAGGAGACGCTGGCCAGAGCCCTGTAACCAGGATGCTGGGCCTCTGTGAGGGGTGGAGGAGTTGCTGATGACCCTCCTGTTATGCATAAATGTTGGGAGGTGAAACCTCAGTCTTTCACAAGGAGTCATCCGTGAACTAAGAGTGTGACTCCCTATGAGGCCAAGGGGTCAGGAATCTGACTGATTGGGGGCGCCAGTGAAATAGGTCTCCCCCAGCACACTCACTCATGAACAACAGAAAAAGCTCACAGCTCTGCAGGATGTGCAGTGTTCATTTGGACATTACATGTTATGCACACACAGTTGTCACATCGTAAGGACCATAATAGCTGGGTTGAGACCATGAATAATTTTCGCTAAAACATTTTTATCCTTGGAATTTCAATGATCGTTCATTTTCCAGATTATCTAGTATATGTTTTAAAAAAGCAACCACTGCTGGTTTTTCATGCACTCTGTATACACTCTCCAAGCCAACCGTAATCATTTTTGTCCTTGCCGTTGGACTCACTCATAGACGGTGTGGCACGTTTGTGAGAAAATGAACAAAATTGAGTGAGGAGGAGAAACGTCAACAAGAACTGGTTAATAAAAGGTTAATAAAACCTTCTGAGTTGCGGAGTAAATGTTCCTTTTTTGTTTGCAATATTTATAAAGTTTGAATTTGCAGCTGGTTTTATGCAGCCCTACCCAGAGAGAACACTATTAGCTCCTTCCCGACTTAGGGGTTACGTGTCTGATTCGAGGTGTTGAGCTTCTCAGTAGCCGCTTTCACACCAAAGTCCCTGGATACAAGTTCCCTTAGCCCCCTTAAAATGTTTAGCCCCCCCCCTCCCCCATCAATGTGTATTTATTGGTTTTAATCATGAATAGTTTGCCATCAGTCCGCCCCCCCCCCCCCCCACCACTAAGGACTACACCCTGTTTTTGGAGCTTCTGGCTGCTTTCATGGCACAAACCAGGCACTGGGACCTGCATACTAAAGCAGAACTGGAGATGCAAAAATCCTGTAGGTTAAACTTCACACATCATTTAAAACTACACCACTATACCACTATAGTGATCAAAATGGGACGCAGCCTATAATTGATATTTTATTCATACAGTCCATGTCATGTATATATTTCATTATTAAATGATGCTGGTAGATTGATCTATCTGTTTCATTGAAGAATATATGCTTAATGTACACTGCTAAAAACTACTGGCCAGATTCACTGCTGGCACCAGCGATATTAGACAAAAGTACTGTATTGGTTATCAGTCAAATTGACTGAGGCAGAAATATGGAGACGCAAACAAAAACTGGACTCATTAAGTAACTGAAGTACAAAAATAATTCCATCTGCTCCGCTAGTTATATTGGTAATTCCTGTTAGCTGTAGTTGCTTGTTGTCAACCAGTCAGCAAGATGTCGCTGAAAGCGCCTCTCCAGTAGTTTGTGTTTGAACAAAAAGTACAGAGTCTGCAGTAGGTACAGTACAGAAAAGGGATCTAGAACTGTCTCTGAGGAAGTACAGTCAGGAGTTCTTGAGGTATGAACTCGAGAAATGCTCCTGGTTCTGGTTCTGGGAAAAAATTCTTGTGGTTTGAATGCACCTAGTAATAAAAAGTAGATACTCTGTTTTATGTTTGGACATGGAACTCACCATTCAGGTCCTGCATGTCCATTGGTCCAATAGGGCTACACATGTCTGGATCTATATTGTGAAATTGTCACCTTGGAATGTCAACTTCATGTATGATACCTTTTTATTGTGTGGGTGTTCGTATGTGGTGTGTGTGTTTGTTTTTATTGCGTGTATGTGCCCTAACAATGTCTGTGTGTGTGTGCGCGCACGCTCTCATGCAGGATACAGGGGAGCAGATTGCTATCAAACAATGTCGCCAAGAGCTGAGCGCCAAGAACAGGGAGCGCTGGTGCCTGGAGATCAAAATCATGAAAAGGTGAGAAAGGGCCATATTTCTCAATTTCTCAACTGCAGAGTAGGGCTGGGCGATATCATCTTGATATCATATGGCGCATGTGCAGTAATCACCAGGGCGTCAGATGACAGGCGAAGCATTCGGCCGGATGCCTGCTTTTCGGTGTCATCCGGACTTGTATGTATGCCCATAATTTGGAAAGGAGATTAGTAGTATGGCTTAAATTGTAATCAGTTTTTGTGATACCCAGAAGTTGGTAATCTGTGTGAACTCTATGTTTGTTAAATTCGATTAGCGGAGCACACCACATAATACTGGTTTGTTATACTACGATGTGGTATACTATGGTTTGATATACCTCAGTGCAATATGCACTGAAGTCGCGGTGAAGAAGAGCAGCCATCTTTTAAAAGAGGAGATCTTGTGGATAAGCAAGGTAAGAAGCCGTCGGCGGTGTGCTGGTAGTTTTTGCAGTTTAGTCTGACACATTTATTAAACATAAGGATATGCCGTATTTATACTGATAATGACTTTTAGGCATCATACAAAGCGTCATTAATATTTTTTCCGTACTACTAAACTGCTTAAGAAATCGTGGGCATAAATAAACGTCTGTATAACATCGAAAAGCTCACCAAATGTTTCGCCTGTCGTCAGAAGCCCTGGTGATTATTGCACATGTGCGATGTAATATCGATATGATATTGCCCAGCCCTACTACAGAGTAACTAACTAACTAACTACTACAGAGTAACAGTCATAGCTCTGTATCTGCTCATCGTGCATTTTGAATTGTCTGGGCCTCATCACCTCACAAAATCGTTTGTGGCACAATGGGGACCAATCGGTGGCCTCTGTTGTAGCACACCCCTACGGCTGCCTACGGGTGCTACTCAGGAGGACAGAGTGGAGTTCATTTGAGTCCTGTCGCCCATGTACTCTGTAGTCTATATCTCAACACCAATGTTCTTGGCTTGGGCTAAAATCAACGTTCCACTGGGTCAGGAAGCTCATCCTTAGTGTGTGTGTTTTTTTTTTTTTTTTTTTTCCCCCTGCACCGGTGGTACGGGGGCTTCTCTGCGGGTTACGATGTGGGCAAACAGGCTTTTGAGATCCAGGCAGGAAAACAAGGGTGGCGTATTTTAAGATTCCCCAGCAATAAAAGTGACCGACGACATAATGAGGACATGAAAGCCTTGGCTATTTTTACCCTCCCGCCTGTTTTATAGAGCGCTGCACGCAGACGGCTTGACGAAAAACACAGGCCTCCAGGCTGTTGTGGTGCTCATTTCGGGAGTGGGCTGCGGCGGTGTCGGCCCTGGGGGCCTGTGGCTTATTTGTTTTCGGGTTTTCCGTTTTAATACCGTCTCCCGACAGACAGACTGGGTCTGGGCCGCAGGACCTGCTGCACCTACGCAATAGTGACCCACAGAGCCGCACTCCGCAGAAGCAGCCGGGCCCCTCCCCGGCTCACACGGCTGCCAGGAGCGCCTTGCGTAGCCTGGCCGTAATGTACGTCACTTGACCGAAAATGACCAGAGACCTCCTGCTGTTTGTTTGTTAGGTCTTAGTGTTTGTTCAGTCGGGCTCCTTCGGAATCAAAGGACTTGTGTTATTTCGGCATTAGCCGGGGGCAGAGGGCACGATTGCCAGAATCCATTAAAAGGGGTTGTGGGGGCAGACATTTTCAGTCCATTAACATGTGCAGCACATTAACTATAAGCACAAACCAAGCATCAAAAGAATGGTAAACATAATAGTAATATTAGTAAGTGGATTTGCTCTTGGTAGGAAATGAGAACGCAGCTTTTTCATTGGTCTCTCTGACGTCAATGGATAGTGCCGCCTCTCTGCTCTTCCTGTGAATTGACCCGGCATCTCATGTAATATGATGAAATGTTCTGATTGGGCAGGTTGTCTCTCACTGTTAGCCATGGACTGAACAAAAATAACATTCCTACAGAGTCGATTGTTTTAAGTTTTGTAATTTTTTTGTGATCATATTTTTCTTGGATTGTGAAGTGAAAATGAAGGAGTTGTCTTTTCTCAAGACTTGTTATTTCAGTTATATGGCTCTGTTTGCCATCTGGAATCGATTTTGTTTTTGTCAGATGTTATTTTTCCAAGTTTTCAATAGAACATTTACAAGTGGAATTGTAAAGCAGCTCAGGCCTTAGTGGTTCAGGGAAACTGAGAGTGTTAGAATACTTTTGGGGAAAGTAATATTCAGAGAGGGATTTGCACCATTGTTCACACTTGAATTTGACTGGACGAGTGATGACTTTACGAATATCCTGGATATGACGTTAAACTGCATCTGGTCCTGCAAGCGGTCCTCCAGCTTGTGTTGAAAAATTTGGGGGTTGGTGGTGAGATTGGCACTCCAGCCACCATAGAAACTTCATACAGCTCCAACCAGGTGAACAGGGCACTTCCCTGCTCTCCACGGGAGTAGCTCTGCTGCAGGCTGCACACGTCATGATGGGGATGGGGGGAAGGCCCGTGGGAGCCGAAACCGCCGGAGAGCTAATAGGATCAGACTTGTTGGGGATCGGGGCTGGCGTGGTGCTGAGGCGTCACCCGCTGCATGGCAGGACTTGGTCCCAATATGAGGAGGCCCATCCGGGTCGGCACATGGAACATCTTGTCTCTCTGTCAAGATGACCATCTTTCTCTGCTGTAGGAGGAGCTTCATAAAATTAACATTTCAGTGGCATGCAGAGCAGTGAATAGCCAGATCTCAGTAGGTGGATACACCTACAGTATTATTGGTGAGTTTCTGAAAGGCTTAATGCTACATCATTTGTAAGTTTTTGTTTTTTTTTTACACATAGAACTTACAAACAACGTGGTGTTAAGAAGGTTTCGATAAACCGAACCTTGGTCACTGTAATGGCTGCCATACTCAGGTGTAGGCTGTCACTGTGGCGAATTGGGTCCTCCCGCTCCTTTCAACGCGCGTATTATGAGATTCAGGCAGACGCGCTCTCTGAGCGTTTTGTCTGTTGTCCCAGTGTATGCTCCAACCATGGTGAGTGATGTCTCAATGAGGGAGACGTATTTGTCGCTTCGCTAGGTGGTTGATGGGTGCCCATGAGGTCACTTCAGTACTGTCACTAGCACTGACAGGGCAGGCTATGAATCGTATGATTGTTGAACTTGATGCTCCAATACTGGTGGTGTGGTGGTGGGCAGATGCTGGAGGCTCCTGCAGAACTGTTGGGTTTACAGAAGTGCCCAGTTTGTGAATCCTAAGCACAGATTACTTGTTTTTGCTACTGGGAAGAACCAGTCTAGGTTCTACAGGCTACCACTCACTCGGGCTATGAGGCTGGATGTAGTCAGACTCTAAGATCAGGCTTTTTATAATGTGTGAGGAACTTGCAGACTTGGGTACGTCTGCTAATTCTAACATGATGTGAGAGACCTTCTGAGACAAGACCCTGAAAGTTGCTGAGGGTTGTGTTGGTGTTGCTGGTGTGCTTAGAAGGAGGTGTTTCGTCTCACAGAGCACACTGGAGATTAACAAAAGAAGTCAAGGAGGAGGCTGTATGGCATATCCGGTCTGTGCCAGTACACATCATCTCATCTGACTGGTAAATAGTATACTGGTTGTCCCTATCTGGAAAGGGAAGGGTGATCGCTTGGATTGCAGCAGCTACAGGGCGATAACACTGCTCTTGGTGCTGGGTAAGGTCCTTCCTAGGGTCACTTGTGTCACGCTTGCCTGCCAGCGACCAGTGCAGTCTGGTTTTACACCTAAGAAACTCTACCATCTACCACATCATGGCAGTGAGACTTCTCATCAAGCGAAAAACGCAAATTTTGGCATTTTCTTTGCTGGTTTTGTTGATTTTCGTAAAGCATTTAACTCAGCTGATTGAGTTGCCCTGTAGGACATCCTGAGACTTCACAGGATCCCTCCAAAGTTGCTGGATGTCACGGTGGCTTGTGTACCAGTACAATGAGTGCTGTGCAGAGTGGACACGGAACCTGTGTCGCTGCAGGACCTGGGGAGTTGCCAGCCGGGATCCCGAGCTGTTTAGGTGTGTGGTGGATGCGGCAACACACTACAACAAGCATGCTACCATACCAGGACATTCGTGAGACAGGACATTCGTGAATAGTCATTATCCTAATTGATAGCTAGGGATGTATCACAAAAGTAGTAATTACACGTGGAGACATTTAATTGCAGAAGGAATTCTTGAGTTTGACTTTTTTCCCACCTGTATAAACACTCCTATGACATTATGGGCTTGATGAGTTGTGAATCAGATGCAGTGATAAGGATGAATTACGCATGTTGTTTATCATTCTGCTAAGAGAAAAAAATGGATGGAATTAGAGATTAAATTTGTGCCTCAGTTTTTGCACCCCTTACTTCAGGTTTCATCATGAAGCACATATAAGAGGAATTTAGGAAATTAGATTTATTAATTGCAAAAATGTTTTATATTTTGTGTGCATGTTATTAATGTATACAGTATAATAAGAACTCATTCTGATTATCTAAACAGCACTAACTGTCTTGTGCTTGTTTTTTTTTTTTTTTAAATGTATCCATACTAAGTCTTGGGGGGGAGGGGGCATAGCAGGAAAATATCTTATCCTTTTATTGTTTACAAAATAAACAGGGCAGTACTGTGGAAAATTCATTCCCAATTCTTCAGGATTTTTCTCTTTAAAATGCCAGGTTCAGTTGTCACTTTTTGAAATGGGTTGGGTTTTATGTGCACCTTTCCCTGACGGACCCCTGCTACACCAGTAACCTGAGGTTGCACCTGCCTGCTTGCCATTCCCTAAACAGGGCTCCACGGGACTCTGGCAAGTGGCAGCTTTGTGGTTACAGAAGAGAGACTGAGCTGCTGCGGTTCACAGCCAATGAATAAATTGTTTGGTATTGGCCTGTTTTTCTGCCTCTTCTTAATAAGTTTGGTGGTGTTTATTGACCTCAATGGGAGCGTCTTGGAATGTTTGTTTCCTGAAACTGATGCAGCCTGTTTGTGCCGAATGCTTGTGGCTTTACCATAACCAAATAAAGGCATCTTTCTAAATGGACTGATTTTTATTATTTATTTATTATTATTTTTTAAATAAGTGGTTTTTGCAGTTGTTTTGCTACCTATAATGATGAGGGAACCATGAGGTGTCTGTATGTCGATATTATTGCATAAATGACATAGACCCAGTGTCTTGCAGTGTAATAAAAACCTGATAGATTTTACCTTGTGAGGACATTTTTCATGTCTCCTCAAGGGAAAACTCAGGAAGTGAACTGTGAGGTTGTGTGTGTGTGTGTGTGTGTGTGTGTGTGTTTGGTGTGTGACCAAATTGTCCCCAAAGTGCAGTAAAACCTGAAATTTCTCTACTTTTGGGGAGTTTTATGAAATTCTGTAAATGCAATCAAAAACATAAAAATGCCAAAAGTCTTATATTTGGGTTGGTTACTTATGGTTAAGGTTAGGGATGGGTAGAGGTTAAGGGTGTCGTGATTGAGATTAGGGTTTTTCCCATAGAAATGAATGGACGGTCCCCATAGATAGAAAGACCAACTTTGTGTGTGTGACAGTCATCTCATTGCCCTCAGGCTGAACCATGAGAATGTGGTGTCTGGTCGGGATGTCCCAGAAGAGCTGCAGAAACAGGGCCCCAATGATCTCCCCCTGCTGGCCATGGAGTACTGCCAGGGTGGCGATCTGCGAAAGGTTAGGAACCTGTGCACCCCCAAGGCATACCAGTGTACAGTTCCATTACGATGGTGCTCCCTTTATTGAAAACCCTCCCAGTACACCCCCACTTACCTTGCTTTGAGTTGATGGTCATGTCACTGAAGTACTGCTGGATCTTCTGTCCCTGCAGTACCTGAATGGGCTGGAAAACTGCTGTGGAATGAGGGAGGGCTCCGTCCTGATCCTTCTGCGGGACATTTGTGAGTATGGAGGGACAATAGGCTCCCACTTCACCACACACGCACATACAGTTTTTTTTTTTTTTTTTTTTTTTTGGTCAGGGTGCCAAGCATTGGACCTTACGACAGAATTACTGATAAACGTGAACAAACGTAAATTTGTAAGGAGAACAGAAACAATTTGAATCCCACCAATGTGTAACAGCAGTGGAAAATGCAGGATGATAACTTGAAATGTGTTTGCGATGCCGCCTGGATACGAAGACCATATCGAATTACCAGCCTTGTATCCAGTTAATGTCATTTCTTGGATGACAAAATCTTTCTTCAAAATAATTTTGTCATCTAATTCTTGTTTGGATTTTTCAAAGCAAAGAAAGGTCATGCCAAACATGATTGTGCGTAAATCTCAAAATTATGATGAAGTCTTCCTGTCACACAACAGACCTTCTGTTCCTCCTTTTTCTCAGCAAATAGCCACTGGCACAGAGCCTTGCATGATTCAGGGCTTGTCATCACCATGTGTGGCAGGCCTGTTAGATTGTCTCAGCAGTGAAAGGAACCGCCCTAGCTCGGCCAAGAAAAAAAAGTTCTGATGTCAAAAATATCATTTACTGCAATGAGAATATTTAGTCATGCATTACTGAGAAATTCCGATGTCGTGTATAATTCCTTTGTGGAATTGGTTAGCAGGGTTCCGGAGGAATCAGGCAATCCACAAAATGTCATTTAATTTAATTTAATTAATTAATTAACTGATAATAATGGTTTTCACTGCATTACGGTGCCAGGATTGATTAATAGGGGGCGTAGCAGCAAGTAAAGGCCTGATGAGCTTTTAGTCTGGTTAGAAAAACTGCATGGGTGACTGCGCGCCCCTCCCCTCTAATGACAGCCTCTGCGCTGACCTACCTGCACAAGAAGCGGATCATCCACAGAGACCTCAAGCCAGAGAATATCGTTCTGCAGCAAGGAGACAAGCGAGTGAGTCACTGCTCTGCGCCTTTGTTGTGTTTCCCTTAGTGGAGCGGCATTCATCCCAGTATGGTCTCACAGCACTACAGTGTGGATCAGCACTCACACAATGAACCCTCCATGTCGAAGACAGGATGAGAGCAACACTCATGTAAAAAAGTGTCTGATAGTCACAGGCTTTTTGCTGTGCTGTGGTCTTTAACAGCTGACTGGAACATATCAAGCTCTTGTTTGCTCTAATGTGCCGTCGGTGTTAATAACAACAACGAAATCTAGCACCTCAATCGAAAAGCGATAAGGTTCTTAATAGAATGGCTGCTCAGTCCTGTCCAGTAAATTTTCAAACGCAGTATACAATATGTAGTATACTAGTGAGTTCATGTTACTCCAAGTTTCCGCTTTTTAACAACTGTATAATGTTATTTTTTATACAAATCAACTCGGGTGATGCAATTTAATGTACAGACACTCCTCTACTTGCAAATGAGTTACGTTACAAACGGCCATTAGTAACTTGAAATGTTCGCAAGCCGTTATCCAACATCATTTTAAGGATATAAGTACAAAGGGTATTATAAGGGTATAAAGTACAAAGAACTAACTAGGATGCTGGGAGTACGCACGCTACGCTGCTGCATGGCGGGAGTAGCAGCCAGAAGTCATTCTAGGCAGAATTGGCATCCAGAAAAAACATTGATGTTGCGAACAGGAAACAGGAGCCCAAGGAACACAATTTTGGACTTAGTCCTCTTCGTTTGTATGTCTGAAAGTTTGTCAGTGGAGGAGCGTCTGTATATGTAGGTACATCTTCAGGGTTGCAAGCTCTCAACACATCTGGCATGACATTCACGCTTTCAGACTCGCGCTCTTGCAAGAAATCGTATGGCAGATAGAAGTGTAATTACATTATAAACCTAAAATTAGCTACATAAAAAGCTTTGGGGTGGTTTGCAAACCCTACAGACTATTTACAAGGTAATAAAACTATTACTTGTAAATGCATGTGCATTTGTGTGCAGATTAGAACGATTGAAAATCTCACTCTATACCGCAAATGAAGTACAAATTAGCATATAAAGGTTAAAATGCACAATAATTTCTTGTCATATCAACGCAAATACACATAAAATACGTATGATGTCACACTTACAACAATCAATTGCCGCACGTATCACTATTAAAGGTGAATGCATACTTTCGTACAAGTTATGTCAATCCCTGTGTATAATGCATATACTAAACCACCGCCTTTGCGATTTATTTGCATTGTTTCAAATCACAATTTCCTGTGCAGGGTTTTACCATCTGTTACTGCGTATTCAGTATTACAGTAATTGTATTTTTAACTATTTAGTAAGTACTTTTAAGGATTTATTGATTTTAAGATTGTCTTTCTCTATCTCAGTTGATCCATAAGATCATAGACCTGGGTTATGCTAAGGAACTAGACCAAAACAGCCTGTGCACCTCCTTTGTGGGAACTCTACAGTATCTGGTAAGATTAATTTTACTCCACATGGCCAATGGTTTTAAATTTACTTGTGTTTTCTGCCTGATCTTCATCTCTCCCAGAGCCCTGCTACCAGCTGATGACTTTCTTAGTTAATTCCTGTGGTTCTTGGATTACCCCAGCTAATTGTTTGTTCCTTTCCCCATTAATTCCTGTGGTTCTGCTCCTCTCTCTTCTGCTGCCCCTTGTGCCCTTGGCCAGGCCCCGGAGCTGGTGGAGCAGCAGAAGTACACCGTGACGGTGGATTACTGGAGCTTCGGAACACTGGTGTTTGAGTGCATCACCGGCTTCCGCCCATTCCTGCCCGCGTGGCAGCCTGTGCTCTGGTACCATCATGCACCTCTCCACGCCACCAGCTCATATTTATTAGGCAGCACATGATTTTATCTAGTACAGGTCTGCTGCGACGCGTTTGAGTGTCATTGGTACTTCAGAGTTTTAATAACACTTTGCATTCTGGGACCTTTTGAAGACCAAATATAGCGGCAATAAATTGAGTCAGCCTCTCTTGTATATGATAAAGCTAGCTAGTTCTCAAATGGTAAAATCGGTGACTTAAAATTAGACAACAGATACACAGGGATTTCGTCGTGACAGAACTGCACTGCGTTTATTCGGATGGTCCTCGTAGCTGTGAAAGGCATGGTTGGCCGTCTTTGCTATGAAAGCTGTGATGGGTGCAGTTCTGGGTTTGTCTCCGTTATCTTGTTCATTCAGCAGAGGGTGGATTCTGTTCCCCTTGCCAAGCTTCATCAGTTTCCTCTCATTTCTTTAACAGTCAGCTACACTAACAGAAACCTTAGCCTGACCTTGTAACTTGGTATAAATCACCCATTAATAGTTTTACTTTACGCCCCCTTGTTTATCTGTCTGCTAAATGCCAAGCGGAAGAGGTGTTATATACGAACCTGTATTCATGGAGAATTACTGGAAATGATTGCTGCTGATACGCTGTGCTCTTACGTGGCTGTTTAACACGATTTTCCAAATTGAAAGAAGCTGGCTTTTTCCCAGCCAGAGTCTACATTTTAACTATGTACCCGCGTATGAGTTACTTGCCTGTGTACATGTGTTGGTTGCCATGTCACTGCCGTTATGCCTTTCCTGAATTTCTTCAGTATATTATCCAACTGTATAAACCAGGTAAAAGTCTGGGTAAAAGCTTTTGCTCATAGCTATAAGGGAAATGCATGGGGTTTCCATGATGATCAGAACATGAGTCATATATGTTTGATGGATGCCGCAGTGTTAGATGCTTAGATGTTTCAGATGCTTACGTAGAGATGCAAGTGTTTGCTTCCTTGTCCCAAACAGTTTCGACATGCAGCTCTGCACTCTCATGTCGTCATTTCTACGTTATAAATCGTAAACTGCTACTTACGAAAAGCACTTTCTGGAAATGTAAACTTCTACGTTGTGCCCAGTAATGACACTGATTGGGTTTTCAGGGTATTCCCCTCCCCCCGATTGCCTAACAGTAATAATTTATTTACTGTTTCTTCTCCTCTGACATCACATGCTGCTCTTTGTGGCAGCGTCATCTAGGGTCTGCAGTCATGGAAATTTCATTGTGTATAAAGTGTTCAGTGAGAAGTGTATGTACAAAACAGTGATATCCAAATAGTAATTTGTGAGGTCACGGCTTAAGCTAAACTCAAGATAAACTCTATTTACATAGTTGTAGTAACATTTGGCTTCTTCTTAACTTCCTGATTACTGCGGCATAGTTTCTTGTCTTAATTGTCGTGTGTAACAGCATGTGAAGGTGGTACTGGAATTGTGTCCAGGGTTTTCCCCTTCCCTGGACCTCCTAGGATAGCTTCTAGGTTCACTGCAGCACTGGATAATGGAGAGGGAATTGCAGAACAGATGCATTGTGGTTACGAGGGTCATCATTTAATAATATTAAATGATGTGCGGCTTAAAAAGGCCAGGGCATACTTCACTTTCCCGTGTGTGCTTTTGGTTGCAGACGCGGGGAGGTGATGAAAATTCCATCATTCAGGATTGGCTGCAGACAGTTGCAAATGGTGCGCGTGTAGCCCAGATTTCTAGCAGAAACTGCACATCGACCGCGCGTGTGCAAGTTGCTTGATTAGGTATTTCCAGTAGGTGGCAGTGCGGAGGAATAGTTGTTATTGTACTTGTAGTAGTTATGGTGAGCAGCTGCATGAGGAGGGTGGGAGGTACACACATATCTAATTCGTCATATTGTCCAGACATTATACTGAGGTATATGGTGTTTTACAAAGCAGCACTATTCTAGCATTTTGAAATACTGGTGATAAAATCGTCAAGCAGGGAGAGCGGATTTCTGACTGATTCGGTTGTAAGGAATTCAAAAAACCATAGTATGCTTTATTACTGTAATACTGCCTGATCCTTAACTAATAGCTTTAAAACTGTTGATAAAAGTTTGCTGTTTCACTACAATGCTTGTATTTGTGTTTATATATCTGCCCTCTACTGGTCTGGTGTAACATCACTGCTACATGCATGCACCGACCGCGACAATCCACATCCACAGCCAGATATATGATGTATGATAGCATGAACACAAGCTGCCATGCGGACCATCCACAGGCAGGAAGCACACTTGGAAAACTGAACTTAACATTTTACCCATCCCTGCTTGTTGCCTCCTACAGGTTTGCCAAGCTAAAACAGAAGCATGACGATGACATCATGATATATGAAGACCTGGCGAATGAAGTGCATTTCTCCAAACACCTGCCCCAACCCAATAATCTAAACAAGTAAGAGACCTGAGGTTTCCATGCAACCATGACATGGCCCCCATCTGCGTTTACATTTCTTCATCTATTTGATGCTCTTATCAAAGCAACTTAAGCTCCCTAACACCATGTTCCGCACACGCTCACAACCTTTACCTTTTTTACAGAGGTGTTAAAGTTGAACATTATTCGTCATTCCTTAGAAATCCCCACTACTCTAATCCAGAGAATGATATGTCCGACTTATAAGAATGAAATGACGTGATCATGACTGATATTCTGGAAATGCTGCAGACCCTTATGTGTAAAAGTTGGCTGTACTGTGTTAGATGTGAGTTCCCACCATATTTATGTGATTTGAGTTCCTGTGTTGCCACATCTTCACAAAATTAAATGTATCTGTATCATCAGTACGGGAATTGTCGATGTCTAAAGGATATGCAGATAGCGATTTAATACTGCCTCACCTACATGGACGTTGTTTTTCTGTAGACTTCACGATTTTCAGCTGAAATGAGAGGTCAAGCAATGCTCAGAGTTTCAGATTATCATTTCTGTATGTGACTGCTTGTAACGTTTTTCAAAATGTAAAATCATGTCAACGGCATGTGATTCCGTCCATCTATCCATCCATCCATCCGTCTACCTGTCTGTCATGTTTATAGGCTGCTGTCTGAGAAGCTGGAGAGGTGGTTGAGGCTTCTGCTGAAGCTATCCCCCCAGGAGAGGGGCAAGGACCCCCAGTACGGCCCAAATGGCTGCTTTGCCGCCCTAGACCACATTCTGGACCTTAAGGTCAGACAATGAAAGGTCACCATCTCACGTTCTCATTTGTTACATGTGCCCCAGATCCTGAATCAGCACATCACCTTCTGGCTGTACCTTGTTGTGATCTGTGTAGTGGACTCTGTTTCATTTTAATGGGTACTGTCCAGGGTGCCGTAAAGGGGGGCTTAGGACAATTCCAAAGATTTGGAGCATAATTGCATTGGTCTGGGTTGGGCACCCAATCTGCTGTGCTTTCATAGGGCTCACAGGGACCGTGTAGCCTCCTTTCCTATGTAATGCTTAATGCTAATGAGTTTATTATTAAAAGGGCAGCAAGCTAAGAGACGCAAACAGCTGGGAAGTGTGTCAGTTTAAAGGTAATTGATTGGAGCCACGGTTCATCTAAAAATGTGGTTGATGTGGAACCACAGTCTGCCTTTGTCAAGCTCCACTAAAGTAAAGTCAGTCTAGTACTTAGGTGGGAATAAGTTAATCAACCAAGCACAAGAATTCCATGGAGAATTCACAAGTTTCATCAGAAGATGGTGCATTAAGTGGAAGGGTGGTTTCAATCAGTCTCGGGTGACGCGTCGTCAAGCCCCAGGGGTTGTTCAGGTGATTTCTTTGAAAGTGGTCTTAAGCATTTTGGTTAATAACTGATTCTTTAGTTATTTAAAAATATCCTGTTGACATGCAGTACTGTACTCTGTCATTCCATGATTCTCACATGATTATGCCGTTTTGGGTCTAGGCTGTTGGTGATGTTCATGTTTTAGTGTTCCACTCCTATCCCTTTGTTTTATGAATAATTATTAACAGGAATAAGAAATGCTGCTTGGGGCATTTCCAGTAGCTAACTTAAGTTTAATTATACAGTAACAGTTAGGTCTATATATATTTGGACACTGACACAAGTTTTACTATTTTACCTGTTTACTGAAATATATTCCAATTGAAGTTATACAA
>JAODKE010000043.1:35325727-35348887 GCA_026779605.1 Mormyrus hasselquistii
AATAAGAACTGGTAAGTTACTAGTGTCCTCAACAGTGAATACCTGTGCAAAACTATCATTGAACTCATTTACTATATATACTATATATGTAGTTAGAGCCGGCCACGTTTCTGCCGGCACGTAAAAGTTTTAATGTATGCGGTCTTGTTTTTTTTATTCTTATTTTGTTTACAAATGATATATAAATGAATATATACATTTTTCATGACTTGTACCAATTGGGCCATAGGCAGCAAATTCACTGAAAACTGGTTGGATGACCCCAAACCTGCAACATGGGTGTAACTATATGAGGCTCATTGTACAAGAATTTCTTCAAAATCGGCACAATGGGAAGCAGTGCTGTGGAATGTTGCCCTGTATATGGGAAACACAAAGCCACCAGCCACCTAAAGTAATTGCTGTCACTGCATGCTGTTTCATTGCAATGCAATTTTGTTATTGTGAACCTGACCATAAATTTAAGTGCCATTAAGGATAAAAAGTCTTGAATCTATCTACTATCTGCAGATACCCTGAATGAAATATAAGTATTTGTCCTTTTTTAAAAATAATAAAACAAGTGTGTCTTCATGGCTGCCAATGAAATGTCGCTAGGCATGTATAACAGAGGGGGAAAAAAAAATGTTTTTTGGTTTTAAACATGATTTTTATTTAATTCAGGTTTCCTTACTGTCACCTTGTCTCCCAACACAACACAGTCACAGTCACTGAGGGCGGTGGAGTTCAAATCAAAATACTAATCATTAAAAAAAACATGCAAACCCAGCATTCCCATAGACCATAACATGAAAGTTCCAAAGCCTCTTAGCTGTTTTGGAGGCCTGTAATATCTGCAATTATTATTACAAAGTAATTTGATGCTGCTAACATGTGAACTGAATTCTCCTGGATTTGCAGGTTCAGGAAGAAATAGACAATCCTTTGAAAAGCAGTAGTTTTCCTGGGCTTGGTTTTATGTCACAGATAGTACATAATCTTTATCCAGCTCAGACCAAAAACTACCACGTCAGAAGGTGAGCCGGGCGCCTGAGGCTCAAATGACTCACTGAGCCCTGAAAATGAACTGCAGACACACACTGGGTAATCACACTCTAAAAACGTGCTGATCACTTTCAGTCGGTGTGCATTACATGTTTATTGTGTGAAGAGAGAACCTCATAAGAACATGAAACCTTTTTGGCAGTCTTCACATGAGCTTCGTCACTGCTCCTACAGCATTGGAAGCTTTTAGTGGTGCATTCCTGTCTGGTCAAATACAGAAACTTACAAGGAACTCAAAAAGAAATAGTTACATTTATTTAAGAACAACAGCCTTCATAAAATCATTTTGCTTTGTAGGTGTACCATGAAGTAGTTCCACAAAAAAAAAACTGTCGATTTTAAAGTGAACTTGATACAAGATTCCTGGAAAGTAAAATGTAGGTAAAGTAATGATATGCAAAACCTATGGCCACAAAAAACTGGAGTATGTTCCCATAAAATCATCAAGGAGCCCCGAGTCATGAAAGAATCGGAAACAATCACCACGGCTGGATCCTAGGAGCACAGCAGCCTGCAGGAGGGTTCCGATACTGACCGTATGCCAGCAGAACTAAAGTCACAACTGTGATCACACTTAAATTAATTACAGTCTAAACGAGGGCTTCAGCTGCGTTAGAGACAGTGTAAAGAGTACTGGGTTCTTCTGGGAGAGATTAAGGCTGAATGTGTGGGTGTGTGTGAGGAGTGCTGAGGATGGGGGATCTCCTCCCCTCTACGCCTCCAGCTCGAAGCCCATCCCCACCTTGTGGCCCCCGCTGCTGAAGTTCTTGCCGTCGACCAGCGCGGACAGCGTCAGCTTCACGCCTACAGAGGAGTGACAGAGGCACGTGAAAAGCTTTCTGCCACCTTGCTTTTCAGCTCCGTTGTGTCACTGATCATGACATTATGTACTGAGAACTAGGGCCATTCTTCTTTAGTTACAGGTAAAAGCTTACAGCTAAAAATCAGCCATTGGTCTTTCCAGAGGACAACAGAACCAGTCAATTTGAAAAGTCAAACACTTACTGCCTCTTTAAGGTAACAGTATATTTTATTATACTGTGTATGTGTTGCTGGCTAAGGCTATAACAACTCATCGATAATCGGGAATAAAAATAGCTGACAATTTTGCCGTCACTTGGTTGCATTTTTGCAGTGTGCTGCATAAAAAAAAATGTATAATCACCACATAATTAACAACAGTTAGAAATAAAATTTAACAGGACCCCCCCCAATCCCACTTAACAATTTTAAGCCCAAAATTTCAAAATGGGAAGGAAATATCAAAATACCACATATTGTGGTATAAAGTACAATCATTAGCAAGCTAAATATGGCTGAGGATAGCTGTGTCACTTTATTCTTTATACTGTTTCACAAGATTTTATTTCAAATTTGACTTAAATATCTCAGTGTTTTTTAAAATAAAGCATTTGCACCATTCTTGAAACCCTTCATTTTGGGTCACCAACTAATTATCAAAATCATTTTTGGCAGCTCTAGATTTTACTAACTTGACCAGGTTCTTATTGTAAATCACAACATACATCTGAATGTAACACTCAGCAGGAAATATGAACACACACATTCAGGAAAACTGCGTTATAGCTTCATACATTACAGG
Source organism: Mormyrus hasselquistii (assembly GCA_026779605.1). Lineage (NCBI taxonomy): Eukaryota > Metazoa > Chordata > Actinopteri > Osteoglossiformes > Mormyridae > Mormyrus > Mormyrus hasselquistii. The sequence continues at coordinate 35,328,375 of JAODKE010000043.1, forward strand.
GACACGCTCCAGGCGCACAGGCTGCTTACCTGGCCGCAGGCTCTGCGTATAGCCCACTCCTATCAGACTCGCGTTGTTAACTTTGGCCTTCAGTGGGTAACAGATAAACAGACATTAGATCTCGATATCTTTCTGAAATGACTTTGTTGGAAGAAGGCAGATTTAACACAGAGAAGTCAAAGAGAAATATATTACATGTCTTTCATCAGAGACGATGTTAAGGCTTCAAGATACCTTGACAGACCAAAACAGCCGATCTGGAGAGAGCTCAGTGTCCTGAGCAAAACAGAAAGTCCTGCAGCGGTACAGGAGGGGACTCTTACAGAAATGGAGGAGTTTTTGTCCAGCTGGTACTTGGCAGCGATGCCGAAGCGCGTGTTGTTGCTTCCAGCCGTCCAGGCCAGGGTGACGGCGGTTTCCAGCTTGTCGTTCACCTTCTGATATACGGATCCTCCGAATTCCGTGCCGTCGTTCCTGTGAGAGGGCAGATGTGCAGCAACATCAAAACAGCAAAACATGGTGAAGACGAAGTTGTATTGCTGTAGCTCACTAGTGGGCCAGCAGGGGGCGAAGTAGCCTGTACTCACACATTGGTGTGCAGCTGGAAATCACCAGCCTTGTAGCCCAACGCAAAATTGTTCTGGACCAGCTTGGACTTGGCTGTGTCGAAGGCCATCTGGTACCCGGCCAGCCAGCCCTCGTAGCCCAGGACGGTGGCAGCGTGCACCGTGGGCCCCGCAAAGTCAAAGTCGATGTCACAGCCCAGGTTCACGAAGTCACGCTTGTATCCGGTCTTCAGCTTTCCGCTCTTCTTACTGAAGTCCAAGACATTAGAAGAACTTTAACTGTAATGCAAAGTCTACCAAAGGTGAGGTAAAGGATTCTGTTTAACGTACCATTACACTGAGCAGAACGAAGTTCACTGACAATTCACACAGTACACAATTTTAAAACAAAATAGCACAGGCTTATTATTACAAGCAAGGACGTTTTAGTGTCAGTTATGTTTTAAAAAGTGCAGTAGTTACCCAGTGTTTGGCACGAATGAAGTGTCGAACGTCAATTTCAGTCCCTGAGCCAGCTGCAAAAAGAGTGACAATGACAACTTAGTTTTGAATAAAAAAAGTACTTAAATATTAAAACAGTAATTAATACTGAAATCAAATACATATGTACAAGACTATTAAAACCCTCACTGTATCGATTTGAAAACTGGGATAAAACAAAGATCAAATGGCTTTAATTTTGGAAAGAAAAAAAAAAAAGATTCTCCATATTTACTAGATATATTTTGGAGAAGTGATTTTTGCATTATGTTGCAATGTGTTTCTAAGGAAGCATCACTCAGATTTCATATTAACCCTGGTCATCACCCAAACAACGTAGCAGGAAAGGAAATGCGAGACACGGAACGGGGAAGGGTCTTGCTGGATTCTTGATAAAGGCACTTAAATGAATCTGCTGTTAAATTTATGGGGCAGAGTTTAGCTCAACAGGTTGTGGGTCTGTGCCCATGTCTGGAAGGTCGTGGGTTGGAATCCCGTGACCAACGACGCAGCCATGTTACTGATGGGCCCCAGAGCCAGACTCTTAATCTCAACTGCGATACTGTGACCCTGCTCTCTGATCCTGCCTTGTATGTCATGTATGTATTGCATCTGCTAAATTAATACATGTAAATGTTAGTTAAGCTCATAAGAAGCTGTATGGGCTTAACGATCCTCCTTTGGGTAAACTGACTAAACAGTGAAACAAAAGGACTAATGATGATGATGATAACATAAGCTCATGGGAATTTTACTTACATAAAAATCTTCCGAGGGCAGAATGAATAATAACTGGTTCAGAGATAGCCAATCAGATTGTAGAAGAGGCAGGACGATGAAGACATCTGATTGGTTGGTCCTGCCTCCTCTAGTTGCGTGGGCCCACCTCTTCTACAATCTGATTGGTTATTTCACTGGACCAATCAAAATTCATTCTGCCCTCAGAACATTTTTGGATAAGTAAAACTCCCACAAGCATAACACAAAGCAAATCATAGTGTAGTGTGGGGTCCTCCTTCAGCACACACTGGCTTCTCATTGGCCATCTTGCGGACGGTCACCATGGCCCCTGCTTAAAAGGCGAGGGAGGAGCACCTGGTCCTCCAGGGTGATCTCTGTTGTCAAGGTGTTGTCCGTGTTCCACTTCTGGCTGAAGCTCAGACCGAGGTCCTTTATCTTGTACTTGGTCTCCAGGCTGCCGTTGGCTTTGCCTGTGTCCGTGTTGCTGGATCCGGAGGTGTTGAATTCCTGAGACGGGCAGAGGGGCCCAGGAATGTGGAGAATGCAGAAGGGAAGGGAAGGGAGGCGGGAGAGGGATGGTGACAGGAAAAAAAAAAGTCAGGTTAGGGGGAAAAGAAGATGTGAAAGAACTTGTGGAAGAAAAACAAAGAAAAGGCCCATTAGCCAAGCACTGGTAGACCGAGTCAGGGCAGCCGAAGATGCATTAATATAAATAAGGGACTTCCTAGCCTGAGTATGTTTAAAAACATGCTGCTTTACACTCTGCCTGGGCTCTTAGCGGCTTTTAGTTACCATTGAAGGCAGATATTTCAGGATTTGTTCCCATAAACCTTCAGCATGGTCTAGGTATGCAGCATGCAGAGCTAGAGGTGGACATAGAGACGCCACGTCCCACACAGAATTCCCAGATTCACTGAAATGCTGTGGGACCGTGGAGTATGGGAGCCAGCCTGGCACTGCCCATACTGTACCACGCTTACGCATCCTTACCATCTGACATCCAGAGATCCAGAGACGGCAGCGGAAAGAAAGGAACGGAAGAGTTAGAGGAGGACAGACACACAGCGAGGCTCTTACTGCCCAGGAGACAGCGCCATTAGTCAAATCGATATGCGACAGATGAGCACGATGAGTTATAAACACGCCTCTTTCCTCAGGACTTTGATAACTGGTCAGAACATCATGCACACGGTATAAGACGAATCAAAAGCCATGTTAGGCAGGACTGGGCACGTGAAAGCCTCACTATCTCAGCAGCAAAGCTGCACTCTGCGTTGGCTGCACGCCATACAAAGCAATGAAAGTGCAAGTCCAAGAATGATCAACGGTCAGCCAGAAACCAGGAAACGCAAAGCGGTGGAAATCCCCACCAGCAGTAGCGCAGAATGAAACCAAGGGAACTTTTCCACAGCACATTTGGCATCCATAAAGAAAAAAAGGTGTTCAACATTGATCTCTAACAAACCCGTCTAGGAGTGATTTAAACAGCAAGGAAGAAAATGATTACGATTGTCTGAGATCAATTGCAGCGCTCATGCAAAACCAGCGCAGGCAAAACTGATTTTTAAACATATACTACATAATCTTGAAAAACAATAATCGTAAAAACTGCAAAACTTGCTAAGTTTTTTTTTCCTATGAAAATAAAAATGTTTTAGTGAAAGAAACTCTCTGTCTGTGCTCTATAATGTCTGTGCAGAACTGACAGTAAGAAAAAGCCTGATGGTTAATCTAGCTGAATAGCGATGTAAGAATTGTATGTGCATAACATGGGATGATGGTATTAATCTCACACATCATCCAGCCCTATAATATACTGCAGCCACTTTTCAAATTCAGTATAAACTGCTCCACTTTGCGCTGTGATGTCATTCAGCACCGGTATCGGTTTTTATGTCAGAGGAAAACAGACACCTTTAAGTACCACAATTATGGTACCTGGTGCAGTGCAAAGGCATCCTAAAAGCACTCAGTATTTACACATGGATATAACATGACAGAAGACAGAAAGAGATCCAGGGTATTCAGGGGTTCACGACCGCCCACACGCGTTTATACCTGACATGGGATGCCGGCCTATCACAGGGCCGGCGCTCAGACACATCAGACGTTGTGATGTAGCTGTTACTCCAGTACGAATTGCACTTGTAGCTGCGCAATAACCGGAAGCTCAGCCTCTGCATTTATGCCGTGGAGACTCCATGACAGGGCATCACAAACATATGCCTGTTTGCCTCACTCTTGACAAAGACATCTGCTAAATATGAATGTTATATTTTACATTTAACAGAGGCACTGATTCACTGAAGGAGGAAAATGGCGTTACCCAAAAAAAAGAAACACAGGAGGACAGGGAGAAAGCATAAACCCCAGATACGGAGAGCCAGCGGCTGCATTCGAACCCTGAACCCTGGAGGTGTGAGGCTACTGTACTACCCCCACTGAGCCCCCCCCCCCCCAGCACACAGAAAACACCATGTAACCTAAAATCACGCCACATCATAAGCTGAGGGCAGCTTGGCACTCTAAGACCTCTGCCAATCCAGGTAAACTGGCAAGAGCGCTGCAGCGGAATGCCAAGGACGGAATGCGGGCAGGAGACTCACGACTCCACTCTGGGACTTGGTCTTCAGATCCAGCTTGACCACTCCAAAGCCTAGAAGAAAGACAGAGGGATGGGGATGTTTAGGGAGGCAAAGCTCTGTTTTCAAGAAAGAAACGGTGCTCAAGGAAGAAGAATGTGACAATAGTTCTCCCAAAACCGATTTCCATTTTCGGACGACCTTCCAAGAAATTCTAAGTCACTAACAGAGAATTCACTTTTCCATTCATCTGTCCATCCATCTGTCCATCTTCTAACCACTTACCCTAGTCACAACTACAGCACACATGTCATTTCCAATAGCCATTAACGTCTTGCAACATCTTTTTAATAATAACAACAATAATAATAACAATAATTTATTATATTATTATAAACACTCACAGACTAACGTCTTGCAACAGCTTTTTATACAATACCTAAAACCTTCCAGTTGCTGCTTTGTAATGCATTGCACTGAATTATCATCTAGGTTTTGCTGAAAGCACCGTCAAGGTACTTTAATTTCAAAAATAGTTTTGAAAGTTGACAGACACTGAAAAAAATCAAAGGGCCAAAGATACTTAGCCTGACTCCTGTGGAGGCTCAGATCAATGCCAATGCGCCTGACTTACATGCAATGTCATTTACAGGAATTCTACTACAAGGGGGCCCCAGGGAGGCTAAACCACTAAGGGCACTCTGCTCCAGACCTGACGTCAAGACTAACGTCTCAGTCATGTGACCTGGAGCACAGGACGGTGACTGACTGTGCGGGCAGGGTTGAAGTCAAAAAATACAACATTCAAACTATACAAATCTGCAAGAGGTAACAAGTGCACAACTCAACCAATCCGGGGCCTTTGTGAAAAAAATAATGTCAAAATAAAATAGTACTGCAGCTGAAATGTATGACTTTAGAAAATTAATGGTTTTTAGACTCTTATTTTCAAATAATTTAACAGATGAGAAACAAGTGGCCTGCAAGCATAACAGTGTAAGCTGCCCTGTCACCCGAATGGGGCCACCAGCAGTGCCTCTCCGGTCCCCAGGTCACATGGTCAGGACGCCATTTTGGAGGGAGCCATTTTAAGCATGGCACTGATGCAACGGGGGAAATTGGCTTAGCAGCTGCTCCCAGACACGTTAGCAGGACGCTAACAACTGACACTGTGTTCAAGCACACAACATAGAGGTTCGTTACCATAGCCCTTGCTGAAGATGTCTTTGGCAGACTTGCCCAGATCCGAGTATGAGGGAGGAACAGCCATAGTGTCAGTATCTGTTGAGAGAAAACAGCAAGGTGGGAGTCATTAAACATAACATTTCCACTCAATCTGAGGAACACAGCCATCCCCCTGACCAATCGGCTGCTTCCATGGCTTGCCAGATGTGGAATGGAAATGTGGGTAGCCAATCAAAAGGGAGTGAAAAACGACGCAGAAATCATTGCCAACATTCCATTGTTATTGCTCCGGTCGCTATGTGATTGGTTCTTCACGTTAGCAGTGTATTTACAAAATAACATACTCAAAGTCAAAGGGTCAGGCTGACGTATACAAGCTGGCCCTCATTCTCTGCTCTGGACATTAATACCAACATGTTCAGTCTTTATTGTAAATTCTCACTTGTAGAAGAAATAATTACAACTCTAAGAAGCAAATATAACATGCAGTCATTTTTAGGACTACTACCTAAATACAAGTTAACAAAACCCCATTTTGACGGTGCATTTTGCTTTGCGGTATAAAAAGTGAGCCCGGCATAGAAGGACAAGGGGACATGGGAGGTGAGAGCGGGGGGGGGGTGTTGCGCGTGACAGCTGCCTGCCGCTGCTTCTCAGGCCGTCCTCTTTGGTTAAATGACACCCCCCCACCACAGTGGTGGTACATTACACAGACGCAGGGGAGAAGCCAGGCACTGACTCTGGAGCTTGCAATCACCTGCGTCAGTCACTTGGCAGTTCAACACCCACCTATTATTAGACTAGGCGAATACGATACAGAGCTTCATGTGATCAGAAACTTATGAAATTAGCCATTTCCCAAAGATCTCATTGGTCATGCTGTCATTGCCCCACGAAAAATAAACATAATGCAAGAACAATTTACAATGTTCATGACCCTATAAACAAAGCAGCCCACACTAATCTACGGTATTTTAGGGGACAAATTGACAATTGAAATATATTATTAGAAAACTGCAAAAACACCGATCGTTGAATATACTCCATCTGAAGCACCATTGGCAATGGTGACAAGTTCTTAATGTATGCGCTTGTAGCTGTAAGATAAGGTGAATAAGGTAATGAATTACGGCTCAGATGCCGCGAATTCTGCCATCAATGCTACCATACACACAGTGGCTCACACCAACAGACACAAATACACACTTTAATCAAACAAAAAACTATGTCTTGATGGGACCAATCTGCTCATTTCGACTGCCATAGTTTAGCCAAAATAATATTTATCTAGCCTATTAAACATAACTGAACAATATATAACACTTTAGTGTAGAAATGCCCATCATTTTTCATTTCAATTTTTCATTAGTTGAGATTTTGCTGTTGTATTGATTGCATATAACTGTATAGGTAACCAATTGTATTGATTTAAAATTCCAATCACACTCACTGTCCTTTTACCCGATCGCTGATCAAATACATTAACGTGACCAGTCATACACAGTTCTAATCATACTGACTGTTAAGGAGACATTAAGTGACAAGGTCTTGCTGGCAGATTACCACCCTCCCCTTACTTGTCCAGCATCGGTGGCCGTATCTCATGGACAATTTTCGATAACGATCAAGCAGATCGGAGACCAGAGACCGCTACTTTCACATAACAAAAACCGCATCCCGCGGCCACGCTTGGTTTTGCGGGTGATATTAACGGCGTTCACATATATGAGATTTAACGTGGTCAAACCGGCAGTGCGCCTCCAACTTGGCACTCTATACACGCCCTTTCCAATCCCACAAATTGTCAATGGGAAATTTATGATTGTACGAACTTGTCGAGTTTTAAAAACTGTTTACAAGTATCTGAGTGTTCAGCAGGAACGTATTTTTAATGTATGACATACACCATTTACAACTGATGCACTGTGGCCTGTACATTTCATTTTCTATTCTCAAAGCAGAAGAGGGATCAGGGCCTCTGTGGATACCGCCAATTCAATGCACATTCCCCTCCACCGGAACTGCGTTTTTAAACGGTGGCGTTCCTGACACTGTGCAAAGTATTAAAAAATGTCGCGATCAAAGCGCAGATCGAGGCCTTCTTACCTTCCGACTGTTAGTCTCGTGCCTCGGCAGATACTGCGAGCCGCGCAATAGGACGAGGTGAAGGAGAAAGCCGAGCGTGTAGTGAACTGCGCGTGCGCAAACCAGGCGGAAAGGGGACCATACAGTGCAGCCTGAGCGCAAGATTTTCGGGCTTGCGTGCTGCTTTTATTGTTAAAATCGTGCGTCTACTTCCATCTATTGTATGGGAAGATCCTTCGGTTTAAAAATAAATAATGTGTTGAATTACTGCTTGTCAGTACAAGTTATATTTCTATTTTTTCCTATAAGATCATGGGAAAAGTCATACACTGAGGTTGTAAAACTGACAACCACATTCCTTAAATAAAATTACCCTACACCGACAGTATATACTTTATGTATCTAAATGATAGGTATATTCTTTGTTAAAGACAAAAGGGATGCCATTTTTGTTGTCATTTTTATTTGATGATATTTTCCTGATATTAATAAATAATGAGCTTGCCTAAGTTACTGAGCATAAATGCAAAACTGGTTATGATCCGATAATGGAAGGTTTTGGGGTTTTATTGAGTATCACTATTTTTTTCGAAAGGCCAATTTAGTGCACAGCTTAGAGCCGCCGTATTACGTTATACAGTAGTGCCTGCGAATCACGAACACAATCCGTTCCAGGAAAGTGGTCGCGAACCATTTTGTACGCGAACCTAGGCAATTTCCCCACAAGAAGGCATTGATATTCGATTAAATTGTTCACAAGCCTATACCAAATAAGATTTTTGTGAATTAATCTTCTGGTTTTCATAGTAAAAACCTAAACACAAAGAATAACACAATATAGTGTGGCGACGGGTGGACCGAGGCATCGTGGGAGCAGAGAGAAACATGGAGACTTGTTTGCCGGGGAAATCACGCTGTTTATTAATAGTCTTTAACCCCTGTATTGTTGTTAATGTTAATAGTTTAATTTCCATATTGTCGCGCTTATGTTTGCACGTGTCTAGTGTGTACCCAGTCCGATCCTCACGTGTATTTACAGTAGCTTGTGTGAATCTCCCACTGTATGTGCATCTTGCAGTTCGCCGTCTGACAACCTTGTGTTTCCCGTCTGTGTATTTGGGTTCGGTGCTCTGTGGTTGCCTGTTGTGGTCCTTCTAGTTACAATTTCACGCGGGGCATGCTGGGACATGCGCCCCGCCGGTGCTATACATTTTGTACGCGACCTAATGCATTTTCTTACACAGAATTTTTGATCGCGAACCAAACTGTTCGTAGACCACAGCGTTTGTGAACCGAAGGCACCACTGTACCATCAATATTACAATCAATGTCAAGCAAAGACCTTTCGGGGGGCATGTGCCCTATCGGTGAGGGGGGAGTCCCCCTCGGTAAAAATTTGCGTGATCGTCGGTGACTGAATACGGGCACTCAGTACCTCAAAAATGGGACAATTTCGGGGATAATTCGGGGAGGTGATCAGGCATCCACACCCCACCCCTTGCAAGCACCTGAAATCGAACACCTCCGACTGCTCGTGTCAGGAATCACCGAAAAACTCGGTTAATTTTTAGCGTCTAAAGTTGTAGTTCAATAAAAGCAGATTCAATGTATATATTTCAATAAAAAAGTATTAAGGGCTGAGGTATATTATCCTCTTCTTCTTGTCTTCTTCGTTCTTGCCGTGTTTCATACAATCCAAATTAGGATTCAGTATCTTACTTGTCAAAGCATTACCTGATGCTAACGTCCCCTTCAGATTTAAACCGTTAACTTAGTTTTGTTACGAATCAATCATCGATTACTTCGAAGCGATCTGCTACCATTTCATTTTTCTAGTACGACTGCCATTAAAACAAAGCTGTAACTGTATAAAGGTTTTACTGTAGAACAATACACAGGCACCGCAAACAGTAACTGTTCGCTTGGACACGCATGCTTTGCGCTCTTGGCATGAAAACCCCGTCATCTGATTGGCCGGTCGTGACTCATGCGCAGTAGACAACAATGGGTGACCACGGTTAAATTCAACGGCTGGAGTCGAGTAGCATTTGTATTTATTATCAGTTCCCGGTAACTTCTGGCTAATTCAGGTAACTGCTCCGTGGTACTACACAATTAATGTTAATTTACGTGAATCAACTCTTAACAATCTTACTTATGGCGTTTACCGTTTAGGGAAGGTTGTTTTTTTTTTGTTGTCATGGTTTCAGACTTCTTGCGTTTCACAGTAGCTGAAGAGCTAGCTGAGAAACAGACACGCGTATAGCTTAAGGATGGAGATGCGCAGGCAGATATGTCGTTGCGTTTGAATAAGACCGATTTGGGATGTGTTTTTACAGATCGTTTCCACTACATATGAGCCGTGACAGGCACAGATTTTCGAGGGCAGGTGCACGAACGGGGCGTTTGCACTTGGGACATCGAAGGGGGTGAACTTTGTTTCGTTCGGGCGTAAAGGGCAAGTGCTCAAGTATCCCCACCCGCAAAAAGTTAAGTGGATAGATTTATTATTGCTGATAAGCAGTCATTAGTTTTTGAGAGCTTATGTCAGAGTTGCGGTGTGTCATTGTGTGTCATATATGTCTCCGTAAATAATTGAGTCTGAGCTTTGAAATTTGTTAACGTATATCATGGGTAGGCTGTCTCCTGCCGTTACCCTCTACTTATCGGAACCGCTGCCAGCGCTCCAAAAGGCTTTGGATACGGAGTTAATTTAAATAAATGGATGCATTACGAATGACTTGCTGCCATGTATTGACAGTGTAATCTTCTTTGTTCTGTTACAGTCAAAAATGTGTGAAGGTCCTTCCTTGATATCTGGCCCCATCCCTCCTGATCCGTCGCTCTTTCCTCAGTACTACAGGCAGCCTGCCTCTGGTAAGACTAAGTGCTTTGAAAAATCTCACGGTGAACTATCAGATGTTCTGGACCTCTTAAGTCTGGGATTCCTGAAGAATGAAATGAAAAGATTCCTATTGACTTTAATCTTCTCACCAGTCAGAAATTAAATCTGGGATGTCTGCTTAGTGTGGATTACTTTAACTGCTAATTTAAGGCCTCTAACATACTGGCAAAGGTGATGCTCTGCACCAAAACCAGACCAAGTTATGAACTGTAAAGCAGACTTACTGCAGCTCTATCTTTGGTGGCTGTTTGTCACCTTTTTATTTAATGAAGTATGAAAGCAAAGTGAAACTTTGAACAATAAATTCATTTGAACATAAATGTGGGCAGTGGTGGTTTAGTGGTTAGGGATGTGTGCTTGTAATTGAAAGATTTCAGGTTCGAATCCCCGACCAGTAAGGTACCACTGAGGTACCCTGAGCAAGGTACCGCCCCCAAGCACTGCTCCCTGGGTGCTGAATTAGCTGCCCCCTGCTATGTCACAAAGTCACATATGGGTTAAATGTAGAGGACACATTTCATTGTTGTGTGCTGTGGTGTGTCAACAATGACAATTAATCACTAAATTAATTTATTAAATTAAACTATGGAAACATTATGTCCATATAAGAAGCACAACTTTAGGTCAGGCAAAGACAGAAAAATTACTTTTCTCTAAATAGGATTTGGTCATTGGATGATTTTCCTTACATATTTGAATAGGGGTGTACAAGTACACAAACTTCACGGTTTGGTACAAACCTTGGTTTTGGGTCATGGGTCAGTACAGTTTCAGTGCAAACACAATTAGCAACAGATGTAAACCAAAGGCATTGGGTCTGTCAACGTGTCTGAATAACAAAACCTAAGACATGCATATTTGCACATTGTCAAACAAATTTAAAATTCAAATATAGAAAATCATAATAATCATAATGAACCACATCCCCCCCAAATCTCCAGAAGGGCATCATGGGAACACTTGTCTGGTATTTAGCCAGAAATGGTTGAAATGCTCTTGATATGTCCATGTAGTTTGGCCAGAAGAAGGGGATCTATTGAGGCTTCATATATGCAGTCAAAAAAAGATTTCCCTGGGTTTTTCACCTTTTTTGACTTCACCAAGTCCACATATTTCATAATGGAGGGCCAGACTTCCAATGCTCGTTCAACAGCTGGTAAATTTTCGAGCCTCCGATGGCCACAGAAAGGTAGAGGGAATCTTGAGGATGATGTTGCAGCTGTGAAGTCCTCTCTTCTCGCCGGTGCAGTGTGGAAAAGAAAATGTAGTGCTTTGAGCACTTTCTCCACCATCCACACTTCAAAACCTTCTTGAATGAGTTGTGAAGGGTATGTAGGTCACAACTTCCTACAGTTACTAACTGTGTCCCAGCAAACTGGTCACCACAGTGTGAATGTCATCATTGGACGTATACTGTAGGAGTGATGTCGGCTAACTGTTTGCGAAGCCCATAGCACTTCTGCTTTCAGTTTCGGAGAACTCAACTAATAGCTCAGAGTTGTTAAAATCTTATCTAGCTCTGATTTAAAGGAACCCAGGGTTTTAGCGTCCACTACACTAACAGGAAGACTATTCCATACTCTAACTACACGCTGTGTAAGGAAGTGCTTCCTCAAATTTGTTTTAAAATGCTCTCCTGCTAATTTCCACTTATGGCCACGAGTTGTAACTAAAATAAAAAATTTCTTGCAATTCTGAGTGATTTTCAAACGTGGTGCGTTAATTAATTAACTATTAAATATCTAAGAAACTAGAGCCAATCTGGCAAAACCAGATTGTCACATTCTTATTCAGCACCAAAAACTAATAATATAATATATATAATATAAAACCGTTCAGACATTATTGGCACTAAAATCATTGTATACCAGTGTTATTTATATTACATTGTATTACAAAGCATCCTGTGCAGTGCCGTTCTTATTGCTGTATTGTTGTTGTTGTTGTTGTTGTTGTTATAATACTTCTTGTCAGTTTTCTAAGGACCCCTCCCCATTGGTTTTCCAGCTAGGGGCCGTTTGGAGGGAAACCACCAGGCAGCTCAGGCTCTGCTCTCGGGGCCACTTGCCCCTGACCCCTCCCTATACCCAGAATGCTACAGTGCACGGGCAGCCCCTCCCCCTCGCGTTGGTGCTGGTGCTGCCCACATTCGAGAGAGAAGCCAGAGTGGAGTAGTGGGGGTCCTTCTCAAGCTGGAGGGGGTCTCTCTCAACCCTAACCCCATCAGAGCAAGTATGAATCAATACCTGTGCACTTAGTGCTGTCTAAAAAATACTCAGTATTGATTGCCTGACTGTAATATAGAGGAATTAATAAATAATAATCCATCAATCTTTTAACCACTTAGTCTAGTTATGGTTATAGACGGCTGGAGCCTGTTCCAGGCAGCAGAGGGCGCTAGTCTACGTGTCATATACTCTGAGTGGGATGCCAGTCCATTATAGGGCACATATACATACAGACCAATAATAATGATGATGATAACGGATTTGGTCCAAATATTTGGGGCTCTGAATGTGCTACAAGTCTTTGCAAACGGCTTTGGCCATCCTGTAGCAGAGCTTCCGTCGCACACGGCCTCTGTCGTCTTATCGCCATGACTCTCCAGAGGCTCAGCGGCAGGACTACGGCAAGGAGAATGTGCGCAGGCTGAGGGAGATCCAGAGACGGTGCCGAGAGCTGGAGGCCGAGAGGGAGCGCGCCCGGCCTACTCCCGTCAAGGCACTCTGGACCTCCTCCAAGTACCAGAGCGTCCCATCGAAGGTGATGGCTCACCTACAGGTAAGGGCGTGCAGCTGGATCTGCAGACGCTATGCAGCATACACCTTTCATGTCCTGCAGCATATAACAAAAACTCTGATCTGCTTTTATCAAGTGAGAGCACTGCGCTTGTTTTACATTTCAAACCAAAGTATTTACATTTGGTCAGAAGTAAATGTAGGGATCTCTGAATTGATCTGGTTCCCCGATTATAAAATTTTCGGGGGGGGTCGATCGTGCGGTCTGGATGTGGATCGCCAGTTTTGGGAATGACTGAGCGATTGCAAAGTGTAATTGGCTCAAGCAAATTGTTTGTCAATAGTTTCTTTGAAAAAAAAAAAAAACATGAAGAGAATACAGCAGTAGTTTATAAATTAGCCCTCTCTCTCCCTCTTTCTCTCTCTCTCTCTCCCTCTTTCTCTCTCTCCCTCTTTCTCTCTCTCTCTCTCTAATTCTGTTGGTGATAGGATGCTGCCCCCCCCAAGAAGGTCGAGTGCCAGAACTTTCTTAAAGCGCATTCCCGAGCTCAGGGGTCGCCACGCCTGCACCGTGCAGCCTCCTCCCACAGCCTGGTCACCCCCGATGCGGAGGTGAGGCGGTAGCCTGCGCTGTCAACAGAAGCAGCAGCTATGTGGGGAATATCAGATCAGTTTGGGGTCAGAACCATGTGAAAGTGGGGGAAGACAATAGTATGTATGAGTGTAACATGAAGTTAGCAAACTCTTCCACAGCATGGTGGTAAAAAGTACAAATGCAGTATGAGTGACATAATTATCAGAATTTAAGACCATGAATCCTGGGTATCTCAAATACAGAATATAACGATGACTAAGTAGAGTTTAAAGTTCGCATGACCTGAGGGCAAAAGCTTCTCAGCCTCTCAGTCCTGGCATTATGGCTATGGAGACGTTTGCCTGAATACAGCCGGTGGAAAAGTCTATGTCTTGGCCGAGGTGTGTCTGCAATTATCTGTTTTCCCCTGATCCTGCACCGATGAGTTTAGATGTCTGGCAAGCTTGGCAGTATTGTCCTGCAGATCCTTTCAGCACAGTATCACACCATATTGTTATTAAGCTATTATTATTATTATTATAGTATCTTTATAGTATATAAATACTATTATAGTATTTTGTTACTCAGATATGGAATCGCAGAGCCCCTCCTAGTAAAAGCTGCCATTTTCAGCCTATTAGAGTGTAAGAATCATGCTGCTGCATCTCCTTTGCTCTGCAGATGCGAGTGTGCGGGGCGGCCATGGACTTTGTGAGACACAACATGCGCGCTGCAGGAAAGACAGCCCTGCGGCGCTCGCAGTCCCTCCAGTCGCTGGCGAAGCCGCCCAGCGCGCAGAAGGGACACGTGCCAAAATAGTGAGTGACGCTGAGCCGCCCGCCGGGCACCTCAGGAAGCCAGAGGAAGTCCGCGTGCCTCCCTCACTCACTTCCCGCTTCTTCCAGTCTAGAGCAGAGGAAGGAGCAGTGGCGACAAGAGGAGGAAGAGAAGAGAAGGAATACTCCCGACCCATCTATCCCCAAAGGACACACCCTGATGTCTGAGAAGGAGAGACAGGAAACACTTCAATCCCTGAAAGAAAGTATGCTGCTTAGTTTTAATTTCTTTGCAGTGCGGAGTTGCAGATTTGTAGGCCTGTATATTCCTTTGATACTTTTGTACTTCTAACATACGGAACAGCATGCGACCTGCCTGCCAGTTTACTCTGGGATGCTTACGGTGTTCGCTTGTGGCACAATTTAGGAAGGGCTAATTCATTTACAGAGAGCGTTGCACGTCGTAGGTGCTGCGCTGGTTCTTAAGGGGCAGCCTGTCATTTTTCTCGTCCAGTTGGACATCCTGTTCCATGTCTCACTTTTCCTCGTCTTACTTTGGTCTGAGTCTCTTCTCCCTGTTCCTCTCTAGCCCAGCGGTCCCTAGTGACCGAGCTCCTCTCTCTGCCCGTGCGTGTGGATACCTTGAGCGTTCAGAATCGCCGGGCTCAGCTGGACCGCAGGCTGTCTGAAGTAGAGGAGGCCATCAAGGTCTTCTCCCGGGACAAAGTGTTTGTCAAGATCGACTCTTAGCAAGACCAGCAAAATATCTTCCTATGTTAAAGTTTTGTTCAGTATTCCCAGCATGGGGAGAGACTGAAAGACCAGATAATATCTATCAAGAGTAATACTCTTTGTCCATTTTTGTATTACATTGTAAATAAATGTTTTGTAGCAAATGTATAGTATTTATCATCCCATTTCAATGTTAAGACTCTTTATGAATAAATAGAACGAGACAATCTGTAAATATGATCCAAAATATAGGAGATTAATTTGTAATAGACGTTTTCTATATCTGGAGGTCAACAAAATAGAGTTGTTATTCCTTCGGATCAAGAGTAGCCTGCTACGGTGATCCGGAAATCTTACAGGAATACAACCTAGACGGCTCCCAGGGGAGCTATTCCAGGATCGTCCCCCTGGGCCCAGGACATGCTGGAGGGATTAAATTTCCCGGCTAGTCTCGGGATCCACCAGGGCAAGCTAAAGACAGTGGCCACGGAAAAAGACCAGATCCAACCTGCTTGGCACGATGCCCCTGCAAGCCTCACCAGGGGGAGGGAAGGGAAGAAGAAGAAGATGATGATGATGATGATGAGGAGAAGGAGTTTTCTTAAATTGACGGGGATTAATATCCCAAAATGTTGTACTAAATTTACCTTTATTTACCAGGAAGTCCCATTGAGATATAAAATCTCTTTTACAAGAGATAAGAAGATAAATGTCTGTGTGTTTATAAACTTGCAAATGTATTAATTAGTGTTAACATTACTTGTCTTGGTTTAAATCTCCACTCTCTGTGCATGGAGTTTGCATATGCTTTCCTTGCATTCAAAGTTCAGTGAAATGTCATTGATCCCAAATATCTATAAAAATTACTCTAGAAGAAAATTCATCATTTCATGAATTCAAATCATTAGTTTTGAGTTTGTCAGTTTAAGGTTTTTCTTAATGTATGTGCTTTTTCTTTTACAAGGACTTGGTTTTGTGTTTTTTTTTTACCATATGGTGCTAACCCCCAACACTCATAATGGATTTCTATTTAAATTTTAATGTGAATCATTACAAAATATCCTCTGTTTCTTATTTTCAGTTTGTTGTTTACAGAATCCTGGCTGTAGTGTGTTGAAAAACAGAGGCCACCATTGTATTTAACTGTGCAAAGTTCAAAAATTTAAGCTTGGTCTAGCAAGGACTCTATAATAGTACAGTGCTCAGCATAATTGAGTACACCCCCTTTGAATAGTAAGATTTTAATCGATATCTCAATGAACACAGTAACCGTTTCCGAAATTTTCACAAGGAGTTTTAAAGAACACTTTATTAGCTCCATGACATGAAATTAAGGTTAATAACTTAGATCATAAGATCTGAAGTTTCACTCCAATTAGTTGAAGCAAAAATGAATACACCCTGCAACAAAAACTACTACATCTCGTATTTTGTATGACCACCGTGATTTTTAAGGACAGCACCAACTCTTCTAGGCATGGAATGAGCAAGTTGGTGACATATTGCAACATCTATCTTTTTCCATTCTTCAAGAACGGCCTCGTTTAGAGCCTGGATGCTGGATGGAGCTCATTTTTGCAACATGGGTTTAAATGAATTTGTTAGGAAAATGACTTTTTTGCATGTGCAAATGAACAAATCTTGTTTGCTATCAATGGGCTACATTTGTGGGAGTATTTTGTAGTATAATATCCCATAGAAAATATTGATTCTGAAAGGTAACTAAAGGTTTTCTGACAAGTCTGGTGGGGTGTACTCATTTATGCTGAGCACTGTATATTATTTTGTTCTCAAAACTTTTTATAGTAGGATACACAAGTAGACACATCACTTCTGTGAAGGTTATCCTACGAGGACGAAGAATACCATATTACCCCAGAGGTCATGTACATCAGGAGTATTCAATACTGATCCTTTTGCAATCTTAACATCTGGGCAGTTATTCCCATAGCCCACAGCAGAGAGCAGCACACTTATGCTAGATGAGGGTGAACGACCGTCGAAGAAGAATAACCGTTTACGCTCCTTACGTTATCACGTAACTATGCGGCACGCACGCACGTAATTTTTTTGTAAGATTTCATTGTTCAAACGAATGTCAGTGCAAGATTGGGTTTAGGTGTCTAATTTTATTTTCTTGCATATTTATCCCGTTTGAATCACCGATCTCAGTACAAAACAGCTATACAAAGCGATGAGTAAAAGAAAGGCGCCGCAAGAGAAATTAAACGAAGGGATCACAGACTTTCTTATAGGTACGAAGCGAAACATTAGCTGCTAACAGTTAGCTTCTGTATTGTTCGCATGATGGTGTTTGTATTAAATCCCATAAATATAATCGTACTGTATAGCTGCCGATCATGAAATAAAATGTTTAGTTGGACTTGGAATGTTCGTTTAGAAGGACTCAATCAGCCAGTCATTTATTCGAATAATGGTTGCGACGGATGCTAGGATAGTTGCAGTTTCAACACAGTCTTAAAAATGTACTTCTTAAATATGAATATTATCTTTTTAGTAGTAGAAATAACCGCCGTGCTCTGTGGCTATAACTGTGCACACTAGTACTAATAGAGGTGTGTATCTGTACTTAAAGATTCTCTTCCGCATTTAAAAATTAAAACCCCTTCGTACGAATTCTGATTGGTTAAAAGAGCACAAGTAACGAAGCATTCCATATTACACTGAACATGTTTTACATACAGTTGTTATTTTGTTTTTACATGCGCTTCTCAGTTACATTGACTATAATCTTAAATAAAACCCTAAAGGACTCCTGTCCCCAATGACTCTAAGTGACATAATGGACACTAATAAATAAAATGGGCGCGACCATGTAGAACAGCAAGTATAGGTACAACCAACGTGCTTAATTTCCTATTATCTTTCTGCTTCATAATTTGTTTTCCCTCATGATTTTTCCGCAGAACTGGCTAATTATGAGAGAAATGTGAACAGAGCTATTCATAAGTACAATGCATACAGGTGAGCTGTGGTGGTAGAGGACCGTTTTCTTAATGTTATGAGACTGACAAGTAACTTGGTTTATTGTCAGAATTTTAATAAATAATTTTTAATAAAACTTGGCATTCTCTTGCATTTCTCTTCCCCTGTGTTACAGGAAAGCTGCTTCTGTCATTGCGAAATACCCAGAGAAGATTAAAAGTGGCACTGAAGCCAAGAAACTGGTATGTTCTGGTGCTTCTGGAGTGACATAGGAGGACAATTAAAATTAAAGAGTATCTAATGCTCAACAGCTCTTTCCGTTCTCTTTTGAGTCCCATATACGTTTTTGTCAGTGACCCTTTACAATTTGTTGACAACAGGATGGAGTGGGAGCGAAAATCGCAGAAAAGATTGATGAGTTTCTGGCCACAGGAAAGCTGAAGAAGTTAGAAAAGGTAGTAGTAGTTCCCTTTATTGCTATTGCAATTCACCATGTCACTAGTCACAAGAACATGTCATGTGAATGACATGTCAGCCAGTGTGTCTCTGAATCTGCTTTTCAACTTTGTAATTTCACACATACTTAGGGAACAGTGTGAAATCTTGGTGGGGGAGTGTCAAAACAAACAGTAGTGTAATACTGGACAAGATGAATAAAATAAAATGGTGTTGGCAAAATGCACGCACATACACACACACCAATTTTATATCATGTCTGTGTGTATATACACATACACACACAATATAAAATTTGTGTGATATACATATAAAAAATATAACAAGCTGTTAATTTGTTTTTGATATCAATGGTTTTCACAGATCCGAAATGATGATACCAGCAGTTCCATTAACTTCCTCACCAGGGTCACTGGCATTGGGTACGGAGCTTTCTTTTGTGTAGTTTGATTTGCTTGGTTTTTGTTTGTTTGTGGTTTTTTGGTATGTATTTTAACTCTGATTGCATGCTGCATTTTATTCTTTCTCTCTACAGCCCGGCAGCTGCTCGCAAGTTTGTAGAAGAAGGTGTGAAGACACTTGAGGGTTCGTTCTCCTGTTATAATTTCCTTACAAAAAGCCTGAGACTCAAGAACAGAGTGATAAGTGAAGATGAGCTTAACTCTGTCATTATTCCAAATGCGCTGAAAGAGTGGAACAGAAAATTGAGTTATTCAGTATATGAAACATTGAAGTGTTCATATAAAACGTAGCTGGAATATAAATGTATAGTGATTTTTAACCTAGTTTTCACCATAATTTCAGATCTGAAGAAGATTGAACACAAGCTTAATCACCATCAAAAGATTGGACTTAAGTACGTGGTTTAATTTATTCTATTCTGAGTGGAGTGTCTGTTCAAGAATGTGGATAATTGTTTGTATACATTATTAGTAATAGGTTTGTTGCCTTTGATTTAATTGTTTTGGTAAATTTTAGTAATTAAGAAATAGACGATTGTAATTATTTAATGTACTTTGCTGCAGATATTTTGAAGACTTTGAGAAGAGAATTCCTCGTGCAGAGATGGGAAAGATGGAGGTGAGTAATATAGCAGTAGAATTTTAGAAATGTGTGACATATCACTAGGGCGAAATAGCCAGGCTCACATTGTGTGTATTTCGTGATGAATACTATCAGGAAATACAAGACAAAGGAAACTTCATGTCTTTTCATGAAATGCAGTTTCTTTTGATCATACTTCAGGATCCTTGACTCCAGGCTTCCCCTGTGTGTCCTCTCTGTAGGCTCTGATTCTCCAGGAGCTGGAGGTTTTGGATCCAGAGTACATCGGAACCATCTGTGGAAGTTACCGGCGAGGTGGGCCTATGGTTTTCGCTTAAACATAGTTAGTTTGCTTGTCTGTGTGTAAAACCCCCCCCCATAATTCGCATGTAATGTGTCCGCACACTGCCAGGGGCTGAATCCAGTGGTGATATCGACATCTTGCTGACACATCCAAACTTTACCTCTGAGTCTGAGAAACAGGTAAAAGTCACCTGATAATGATATTTGGTAATGTGATGTAAATGCAAAACTGCAACTCTAGTTATTTCCATTAGGCTGTCGTCTTGGGGGGGGGGGGGGGGGGGGTTTTCCATAGGGGGGCGGGGGGGTGGGGGGGGTTCCTTTCCTGCCTTTTTTTGATTGTCGGTGGGGGGGCTGTTTTTTTTTTTCCCCCTTTTCCCTTTTCCTCCCTGGTTTTTTT